>OZ002729.1:22002664-22602664 GCA_963924305.1 Polygonum maritimum
TTCACGTATGCAGTGACTAAGTATAGCTACTAGTAGAGGTTAATTCTTATTTCTCTCTTAAGGACCCTATCACATGAACCACACCAAATATATATTTATCATCTTTAAAATATATTTAATTTACTCTTCTTAAGTCTATGTTTATGGGTATAAGTGTGTAATAATGAAATGCTTTAATATTCTTAGTTATCACATTAATTTGTTTAAATAAGATTTCATAACTAAATATATATATCCATAATATTTGATAGAATCCATTTAGGCAATTAGTATAAAATTATTTGAAAAAATCTGATTTAAAAATTAATTTATTTGACTAAGGAAACAAGTGAAACTTATTTCATAAAGGAGTAAATTACACTATCAGCCCTTGAACTTCAATACTTTTCTTATTTGTCCTAAAACTTTACATTCTTCTAAATGGATCCTTAAATTTTAAAGTCTCTTTTATATTGGCCCCTAAACTTTGTATCATTCTAAATGGATCCCTATACTATTAAAAAAAATCCAATATTGGTCCTTTTATTAATACAAACATTAGGACATCGTTAATATTATTATATGACATTTTCTCCCGACATCCACACTTATCTACAACTCAACCTCATTCTCACTTCCACCACATTCGCTCTCTCTCCTTTGTAATCTCGTTCCCATTTAATTGGTTTTGGCTCGAGGAACCACCATTCGGCGAACCCGAATTCTAACCACTCATCATTCTACGCTACTCTTGTGAGTAGAATCGTCTTAATAAACCGATTGTTAACTTGTCTTATTTGTACTTCCTCCCAAAACACACTTGTTCCGTTTGATTTTGCTAATGACTCACTTTCGAGAGTTTCTTTTTTGAACGACCCTCCCATAAGCATCTTGCCGCACAAGTATATTGATGGTTGTTTAACGTGCTTATGATGAAGAGACCAAAAAAGTAAAAACAGCCCATACTTTAGGGACCCATTTAAAAAGATATAAAGTTTAGGGAATAATAAAAAAATGTTTCGAACTATAAGTGCAATTACATGTTAAGATTAGATACTCTACTCATAATAATAATAAAGTAAAAACTTCTTTTTTGTTTTAACTAAATTAGGAAGTTAGCAATTTATGATAAGAACTTTCAATCTATAATAAATCAAATTTTTTATCCAAAATATTCAATTCAATCATACTAATAAGAACTTCATAATCTGTATGTAAATTAGGAATTAAAAGTATTTTCTAGAGTTCTTTTGTTTAAATTTTGAATTTTGAATTTGCAATCGAAGTCGATTAATGATTTTCAAAGTTTCAAATTTATGATGGATTTAGTTGAATTGTCCGAACGAATTTTATCTTCTTGGTAGGGCAAGCAGCTTCCTTTAGGGCATCCTTTCCTAGGAAGTTTTTGACCAGTCGAATGGCGTCCATCTCCTTTTCGGTAACGCCCTTTGTTTGGGCCTAAGTTGCTAACTTGCTTTTCTGATAAACCTTCGAAGCAAGGGAAGGTGTTTCCTTAGAGGCAAGGGTGGGAGAGTTAGACTTAGAAAATTTTGGCCTTGAGAAGGTAGGAGGAGAAAAGAGGGGAGCAGCCAGAGTTTTCTTCTCTTGGGATGTGAGGGTTTTGAGGCGGTGGCCAGTGAAACGAGGGCCTCCAAGAGCGATGAGGTCACTCGGATTTCCTCTGAACTCCACCGTGACGATAGTTGGACCCATGAACGGAGGGTCAGAGAAGTTGGTTTCTTGCAGCTGGGGAAGAACTGATATCTACTTTTTAGTTAGTTTCTTAGGATCTAAATAAGTTAGTTTGATTCATTTTTGTTAGTTTTGTGTTGGGTCTGAAGTTAATTGCATGGATTTTTATATTCTGTTAAGGTATGGAGTCTACGCAAGATTTGGAGGTGTTTTTGCAGGTTGTTGGAGCTAATTTGGAGCACTATGAGGAACTATGAGGAGTGGAGAAGAGCTAGGAAAGAGTCGAAAGAGAATAGAGGCGGAATGGGGTGAAGAGCGAAGCACATGTTGAGGCAAGACTTGCTAATGTCGAGCCTAGGAAGCCTGTTACCAACCCAATGGAGCCATCTAGAGGAAGGAAAGTGAAGAAGAAGTCTCAGTTATGACCCCCTTACTAACCCTGGGAGGGTCGTTACCGAGGTCATTGTTGTAGGAGTTTGTGAATGAAAATCCAGAAGAGCCCTACCAACCTTCTATATTAGCTAATTTAAAAAAAAGATAGATATTTGTGTATAATAATGGAAGAAAATGTATACAAAAGGACCTTTGATTAGTTTTCACCCAAGACCTCTAATTTGTTAGAATCGACCATGTCAGTCTTAATTAAATCTGCCAACGTCCGTCCGTCGACCACTTCACATTCGCGACTCCGCCACTACCAACAAGAAGAAAGAGTAGTCTGCGTCGTGACCCTCGTCGTAGCATATTCGTCTCCAAAATTTATTAGTTTGAACTTTTACCGTGTCAATTGGATCATAATATTTGCAGAAATCCACTTTGGGTTTAATAAAAACTTAAATTTGTTTCATTTTCTTTACTCAGATTATGACTACTTTTAGACTTACATTAAACTATTTTGGGTTTATTCCATGTTCTAAAGATTAACAGATTGATAAAAAATCTAACTTTTTTCTAACTATTATAGATTAAGGTATTTAGCCCCTCTGGGGTAAATTTTTGGATCCGTCACTGGTCATGTGCTCGGAGTTTATCCCCAAAGGAGGATTTCTCGTCACTAAAAATATACCATTGTTTCGACCAAAAAATATATTAGTGTGGGAGAAAATGTCCTTCCCATATCGGATATAAGAAACAAAAACCCATTAATATATAAGCAGGGATGAGACCACTGCCCATTAACTTATATTTTTCTGATAGAAAGTGGATCCCGACCTTATATATTAAAGTGTCTAATAGACCCGACGCTTTCGCGTTCTTTCGACTATCGGATTCCAACATAATCGTTGCTTGTCACTTATTTTTTCCATTTAATTTACGTCTGATAATTGAAAAAAAAAAAGGAGCAACAATGTCAATTCGGCCAAGTCGTAATTACTAAATATCATTTTCAATATAGCCACCATATCTTGTAGTACATTGTTTTTATTATTCAATCCATAGCCTCCGTATTTTTTTTTGGTCGGAAAAAGCAACGCTTAATTAAGAAACGACGGGCTCACAAGCGATAGAACGGGGGAAAGCCCTACCCCCGATATTGTCCGAAATAAAGCAAAGAAAGGCCACAGGCGGCTCGGTTAAAACATGAAAGCCAAACGGAAAGGAAAAAGCGAGTTTAGCAAGGGAGTCGGCGACAAGGTTCGCTTCCCTGAAGACATGGTTCACGTGGATATTCCAATCCCGCGTGAGGAAGCCGTGGCATTCGGATACCAGGCTGAAAAGGGGGTGTGTGCCACAAGGGAGTTTGTGGATCAGGCCCACCGCCAAGGCCGAATCCGACTCCAAACAAACATTCCGAAAGCCTTTGTCCCAGGCAAGCTCCAGGCCCTTGCGCAGCCCCCAGAGCTCAGCCATAACCGGGCTGCAAATTCCAATATTGAAGGCGAAACCGCCAAGCCAGCAGCCATCATCATCACGCATAACTCCGCCCGCCGCCGCTCTCCCGTGAGCGTCGACCGCCGCACCAGTGTTGATCTTCACCACTCCTTTGCTCGGCCTGATCCAAGCCACCATCTCGGTCCTTCGCTGAGAGACTCCCCGCGCCGTGCTTCGTCGACCCCAGCTATCCTTGTACTCTTTAGCTCTCACCAACACGAACTCCGGTCCGTTGCCACAGAGGATAGGATTCCCGAAAACTACGCCGTTCCGTTTACGCCAAATCCACCACAAAGCTGTAGAAAACACCGCCGACCACGCCACACCGTCATCGCCTTTCGCCTTGCTGAGAACATTCGCCCGCGCCCAAGCTGCAAAAGGTAAGTTGAAAAAATCAGATTTATGAGGCAGGGGAATGTTCAAGCCATTCCAATCCCCGGCAACAAGGGGGCAATCACGAAATAAGTGGGAGAGGGACTCGGGACTTCCCTTGCACATCGGGCAAATGTCCGAACTAGCTAAGTGGCGGCGCATCCTTTCGCAGTTGGTAAGGATCGCACCTCGAACCACCAGCCATATGAACGAACGAATGCGTTCCTGAACTTGGAGCTTCCACACCTGCTCAAACAAGCCGTTGTCCGCCCAAACATTCAACGCCGGTCGAAGAACGCAGCTGAACGCCGAAGAGACCGAGTAGGACCCGTCAGAGCTAAATTTCCAACTCAGCATGTCCGGATGCTCAGGATCCGAGTGGAGCTGGACCGACGCGATTTCCAAGAGAATTTTAGCAGGGAGAAAGGCAGCAAACCTGTCCCAAGCCCAACCCACATCCTCGTACCAAAAGTCTCTGACAGTAGCATTGATCCAAACCTCAGGCACGTCCAAGACAGCCTCGTCAATCAGCTTATAATTGCCCAGCCAAATGTCCTGCCAGAATTTAACTCCTCTTCCACCTCTCACAAGCCACTTGCAACCCAAGTTGACGACATCAGAAGCGCCTTTACGTATCCCTTTCCAGACATAGGAGGTCGCATGTTGGATGCAACCTGTCTCTCTAAGGTACTTAGCGTTGAGGGTACGAGCCCAAAGACTCTCATCATCATGCAGGAATCTCCAACTCAGTTTGCCCAAAACCGCCAAGTTCATCTCTTTCATTGGCCGGATGCCAAGCCCCCCAGCAGCCTTGGGCTTGCACACCTCCTCCCAAGCCACAAGGTGCATCTTTCGGGTACCCTCAACCTGACCCCAGATGAAATTACAGACCTTCATGTCGATTTGGTCGCAAATTTCCTTGGGTATAATTATAGTTGACATCGAGTAAACCGGAATAGAGCAAAGAACCGAGCGGGCCAAGGTGATCCTCCCGGCTAAGCTGAGGTATTTGCATTTCCACGCCGATAAACGATTATTAACCTTATCCACCAAGGGTCTAAAAAGCTCAGCTGAAACCTTCTTGTGCAGGATGGGCATGCCCAGGTAGCTACCGAGATCGGTGGTCACCTCAAACCCGCATTCCCGCCGAATGCCATCTAAGGTGCGGCTGTCAACATTTTCAGACACAAACAACTTGGATTTACTGATGTTAATCCGCTGGCCAAAAGCTTTACAGAAAGTGTCCAAAATCCCATTAATAATCCTCATCTGAGCCACTGAAGCCTCCGCAACAAGGATCACATCATCGGCAAAGAAAATGTGCGAGATGTCAGGCCCGATTCTCGTCAACTTCGCCGGAATCCATTCACCATTATTCACCGCCTCCAGTATCATGTGGCTCAGTCTCTCCATACATAAAATAAATAAATAAGGAGAGAGAGGGTCGCCTTGCCGGATACCACGAGACGGCTTGAAACCTGGCGTTTTCTCACCATTCCACAAGACGCTAGTCGTTGAAGACGAGATACATTCAGCCACCCAAACAGCCCAGTTGTCCGGAAAACCAGCCTTCCTAACTGAATTGACAATGAAATCCCATCTAAGCCTATCGTAGGCCTTCTCGAGGTCAATTTTGAGTAGCATCCAACCCTTACGGCCTCTTTTCTTTCGCATGGAATGGACGATCTCTTGAACAAGAACGATGTTGTCCGAGATGAGCCTTCCTGGGAAACTCCCCTGCATAGGCCCGATGATTTTATCCAGAATAGGGCGCATCCGGTTCACCATCACTTTCGTAATGGTCTTGTAGCTCACATTACATAAGCTAATGGGCCTAAACTGTCCAATTTTCTCCGGCTTAGCCACCTTAGCAAGAAGCACGATGAGCGTGTCATTCACTTCCGCCCGAAGTTTGCCAGTTCTAAAGAAATCCAGAACGAAGGACCGCAGAGACGAACCAACCGATTCCCAGCAGTGGTGATAAAAAAGGGGCTGGAAACCGTCGGGACCCGAGGCCTTGAGACCTCCCATCTGCTTAATGGCTATGTCCACCTCTTTTCCGCTGATCGGCTCCATCAAGTTTCGCCACAGATCTTGAGGGATGTCCGGAAACTGTCCTTCCTCTATGTCGATGGCGATGTTCTCAACAGCAGGTAAAGAATACAACCCTTTAAAAAAGTTGATGGCAAGCTTCTCAACC
Organism: Polygonum maritimum; assembly: GCA_963924305.1. Lineage (NCBI taxonomy): Eukaryota > Viridiplantae > Streptophyta > Magnoliopsida > Caryophyllales > Polygonaceae > Polygonum > Polygonum maritimum. The sequence continues at coordinate 22,008,780 of OZ002729.1, forward strand.
TCAGCCTGCTCCGAAATCATCACGCCTGCATCATTCTGTAACTGCTCAATCCGGTTCCTTCTTCTTCTGGCCACCGTCGAAATATGGAAAAACGAGGTATTGCGATCGCCCGCAACAAGCCAGTTTTCACGCGATTTTTGACACCAAAGAAGCTCCTCCTGTTCAAGAACCGCCCCCAACTCAGCCTGAGCAGCAGACTCCGCATCAATCATGGCCTGACTCACACCAATGGCCAGCGAGTTTTGAATAGCCTGCAAGCGGTCTAAGATGGCCTTCTTCCTGATGTGGACGTTGCCAAAAACCTCGCGATTCCACTTAACGAGCACTTCGCGAATCAACTTCAAAGCAGCAGGAGTATCAGCCCCACGATCCCAGTGGGATTCAATTAACGGCTTAAACGAGGCATGAGTGGTCCACGCCGCTTCGAACCTAAACGGTCTCCTCTTTTTGTTTGAGTTAGCTGAACCAGAGAAAGAGATGAGCAGTGGCGCGTGATCAGACCCGAACAAGGGAAGGTGACGCACCGAGGCATCCGGCCACGCTATACGCGCATCCACATTCAACAACACCCTGTCCAACCTACGAGCCTTAAAGGTCCTGGCAGATTTTCCCGTAGACCAAGTGTACGACGTTCCAGAGAAACCCATATCCAGCAAACACGAATCGTCGATCAGCTTCTGGAACAGCTTGGTATCGGGGGAAAGAGCTTCAACAGTACCAATACTCTCCCAAGCCTGGAGAACACAATTGAAATCACCGCCAAGGAAAACCGGCCCCTGAATGTTGTCAAGACACACCTGCAATGAAGACCAAAACACCGCCCTGTCAGTTTCATTAGGAGGCGCATAAACGACAATTAGATCGAACGTCTTACCGTTGGATAGAACCTGGGTGTAGATGAATCGATCGTACTTGCCTATGACCCGAACATCCACACTATCATTACCCCAAAGAAGCCAGATGCCGCCTGCATAACCCACTGCTTCGATCCATAGCCTCCGTATAGTAGTACATTGTTTTCATCATTCAATCCATAGCCTCCATATATTTTATTTTGTATTCATCATTCAATCCATAGTCTCCGTATGTGGTTTTACTTTCTTTTATTTTTATTCAATTGCACACGGAAAGTACATACATCAAAAGCTTGTATCATATATGTGTATATATAACACTAGCATCTAACTAATCCTAAATCAATCACCCACAAAAAATGCATATAGCATGTTTACTTTAGCTCCTATCTTTGAGTCAATGGCGTCCCCGCACTCTTATTCATTAACGTTCTTTATAGGATACCTTATCATCATCTCCTACGCCCCCATCGGCACCTTAGGCGACAACACGGCCTTCTCGGTCGAGGCAGCATCCCTTAAAGCCTATAACCTGACCTCCGAGAACCGTCTCTTCTGCATCCTCCTCCTCTCGCTCAAAGCATCAAACCCGAGCCTCGGAGACCCGTACGGAGACATGGAGATCGCGGTCAAGAAAGGAAAGCATCACACTCTATTAGACGACGTCGTTCCTTCCTTGTCTTTGCGGAGCCCCGCGAATTCGGGAGACACTCGCCTCATCCACGTTGAGGCCTGGCGCTCTACAGACGGCTCGAGAGGAAGATCGCAGAAGAGCTTAGGTATGATCGACAGACGGGTTCCATGCGTGTCAACGTTTACGTGTCGGGGTCGGTTGGATCCAATGGGTTAGACGTGTCTTGCAAGGACGTGGAGGTGAGTTTTGAGCCTACGGAGAAAGGGTTTAAGAAGGTGGATTGTAAGGTTAGTGTGTCCACTCCGTCTCCGCCGTCTGCAGGTGCAGATTATTCGTATGTGCCAACGCCGAGTTATGGAACTTATGGTCGTAGTGTATAGTTACGTACGCTGAGTAATATATTAATTCCACCAAATAGTACTATCTATTTAGTTTTGAGTTAGCATCGTACGTAGTAAACTTACATGTATATGTATGTATGTTGGTTTGGTTTAGTAATTGCATGTCAACTTTGAATTTGGAGAGATACATCACTTGTTTATTGCCCATAGTCCCATACCACTATCCAGTTGCCAAACAATCACAACGAAGATCGTCTGGACCGGTAGCCTGGACCCTTTCTCTGGTCCCTTTCCTTTTATTGGTCCAAGTGGAATTTGTAATCTAAAAAAAAAAAGAAAGTTACCATCTAATTCTAATCAGATTATTACGTGAAAATCTCCTCGTTAAAATTCTTCTTCAAACGTTTCAGCTTCCTTCAATGGAATTTCACGCATCTCGTCCTTCTTCCACGAAGATCTGATTTTCATAATATACACACCGTTATTGATCTCTCGGATTCTCAGACCGACTAAATTCCAAATTCCATGTGAGTATAGGTTAAAATTTTCGTTCATAACTTTAAAATCAATTCCTTAAACCCTAAATTATAATGCGATGGGTTATCAATTTGTATGAATAGATTGCTGCATATATCTCAACTTACCTTTAGTTCATAATGTTTGAAATCATTGCTTTTAATCGATTTTTGTTGATGTAAGCAATTCATGTGTTAATTATGCATGCTTTAGAGTTTGCTTAGTGTTGTAGCAATTTCCGTTCATGACTGTAATCATGCTTTAGAGTTTGTTTGCTTTGATAGTTCTAGCTTTCCTGAGCCTTTTCTTAGTGTTGTAGTAGATGATGTCTCCTAATTTATCAATTCTGCTTCCCTCAAAAAAAAAAAACGGAGATTGCAATTTGAATTCAATTCATGGTTTAGCTTTTCTACATCTTACAGTTTAATTTTTCTACATGCCACTTTTTTTTAACAGATCATGGATACTAATACATCAAAACGGAGATTGCAATTTGAGCAATATGAGGATCTTCTTCCTAAGGTTGGAATGGAATTTGAAACAGAAGAAGAAGCCTATAACATGTATAATGCTTATGCTTTCAAAGCTGGTTTTTCTATTCGGAAAAGTAAGGTCCACAAAGACGATAATGGAAAGCTGTTGGATAGGAGATTTGTGTGTTCATGTGAGGGTCAACGAGGTCCTGATAAACGGGATGATGTCTACAAATCCCACCGGCCAGAGACAAGGTATGGATGCTTGGCAATGCTAAAAATAAGTTGTCGTCAAAGTTCCAAGTTTCGGGTTGTCGAATTCATACAAGAGCACAATCACAACTTGGCAAGTCCGAACAAATCTCACTTATGCAGATCGCATCGAAGGATGACAGCTTCTCAAACATCAGAAGTAGATATGGCTGAAAATTCAGGAATTGCTCCGAAACGTGTCTTTGAATATATGGCTAACCAAGCAGGGGTGCGTGAAAACCTTGGGTTTGTTCATGATGATTTGAAGAATTACTTGCGAACTAAGCATAGTTTGCTAATGAAATCGGGTGAAACAGGAGGTGTCTTAGAGTACTTACAACGGAAGCAAATAGAAGATCCTGGCTTCTTCTATGCTCTTCAACTAGATAAAGATGATTTGATCACAAATATCTTTTGGGCGGATGCAAAGATGAGGGCTGATTATGATGATTTTGGTGATGCTGTTAGCTTCGATACTACATATAGGAAGCATAAGGATGCCCGACCAATTGCCTTATTTGTTGGGGTAAATCATCACAAGCAAACCAGTATTTTTGGAGCTGCTTTATTGTTTGATGAATCGGCAAACTCGTTTGTATGGTTATTTGATAATTTTTCAAAGGCGATGTGTGGGAAGATACCAAAGACAATAATTACTGATCAAGATGCCGCAATGTCTAAAGCACTTGCTTTCCAATGGCCCGAATCGTATCACCGACTATGCATATGGCATATCTTTCAAAATGCAGCCATCCATTTATCTAGTGTGTTTAGTGAGTTTAAGGACTTTGCAACAGATTTTAGGAGTTGTGTGTATGATCATGATTATGAAGAGAATTTTTTTGATGCTTGGAATGCAATGCTTCAGAAGTATGGCTTGCAAGAAGATGACTGGTTAAAGCGGTTGTTCGACATCAAAGAAAAATGGGCATTAGTGTATGGGCGTGATACCTTTTGTGCAAACATGTTGAGTACTCAGTGAAGTGAGAGCATGAGCAATGTTCTAAAGCGCTATATAAGTTACAAGCACAATTTGCGAGCATTCTTTGAGAACTTTCAAAGGTTGGTTAATGATCGTCGCTATAGTGAGATGGTGGCTGATTTTAAAGCAAGTCAAAGTAAGCTTTCATTGGCATATCCGGCTGAAATTTTGAAACATGCTGCAAGTGTGTATACACCAAAGATTTTTAAAATATTTCAAGTAGAGTCATGTAAATGCTATGATTGTCTTATTGTAAGCTGTCATGAGGTAGGAGCACAAAGTATGTATTTTGTCAGACCCCATGGGAAGCAACACGATTACAAGGTATCTTACGATGTAACTGAAGAAGAAGAAGTGGAGTATTGTAGCTGTCGGAAATTTGAGTTCGCTGGAATAGTGTGCTGTCATATATTGAAGGTGTTCACTGAAAGAGGTATTGTGAAAATTCCTGACAAGTACATTTTGAAACGGTGGACAAAAAATGCCAAGAAAGGGAGTCGTGGAGTTATGAGTGAAGCTTCATCTAATGCTAATCCCGAGGGAGTGATAGGAAGGCGTTATAGAAACTTGTGTCGTGTAACTACTCGTTTGGTTACGAGAGCAGCTGATTTTGAAGACTCTTACAACTTGGTGTTGAATGGTCTTATGAATTTGTTAAAGGAACTTGATATGAGCCAGGTTGAAAAGCCTGCAGATTGCAACGATCAGAGCTCACCAGCCATAATAACGCAGCAAGAGAGCCTACAAAATGTTGTTTCTATGGATGATGTAGTGAAAACAGCAAAGGGAATAAAAGTGAAGCCGAAAGTTGGAAGTAAATCAAGCAAAAGACCCAAAGGTGCTCTTGACAAGGCCACGAGACCAAAAACAAAGAAGAAGAAAGCATTGCAGAAGAATCATGTACCCAATTCTAAGGTGAATAATATTTGTTACTGTCTTTTGTAAACTTTATTATATAGTGAAATGATGTATAATACTGTAATTTCATGGACATAGCCTCCATCCTCTCAAGCTTTAATGATTCATCAAGACCAATTCCAAGTGTCAATGGAATCCCAGCCAGAGTTTTCTCAAGCTGTTTCAAACAATATTTTACCGGTATTGTCAATTAAATGAATTGATATGACTTATGGGTATATTTTTTAGTGCTTATGTCATAAAGTTCTATTTTATATTTAGACTTCATGTTTTTCAAGATAGCAATATGGATACCCTTCCTCAACAAAAGTCTCTCCTTCCTTTGTTGCAACAGGTTTTGTCATTTTATATGTTGTTCAAATTTTGCTATGGATTGATAAATAGTATTCTGACATGAATTCTAAATTTTACCTATTCTAGTGTGATGATTTTGATGCCTATGCCAAACTCCTTCAAGATACTGAGTTCTAAACTGCCCAAGTTGGTGTTGTTGCTGAGTTCTAAGCTATCCAAACTGATGTGGCTGCCCTTGTTGTTTATTACAAGCTGTCTTACAATCTGTCAAAGTTGATGTAGCTACTCTAGCTATTTTGTGACTGAATTACAAGTTGTCCAAGTTGATGTTTTTGGCCCTTGTTGTTTATTTTAGAACTGAATTGTAAACTGTCTAATTCCACAACTCAGCTGAATGTTAACCCCTTTACTTTGTCTATCATATGTCTTAGATTCAATTTGTTTCAAATTAGCCTTTGTGGGATTCGAACCCACAACTTTATAACAATGCTCTACCATTTGAGCTAAAAGGCTTTGTAAGTAAAATAAATGTCATCCATCTTGCAAATCACATAAACTAGGAATACAAGCTAATCCAGTTTGCAATCAAACAGAAGAGCAATACAACATCTTGAATCACTGTACTAACATAATAAGCTCAGTATAAATTAATCATGACAAGTCATACTATATCTTACAGTTTGAGTTTTACTTAACTCATACCTTCTCATATACAGCACAATTTTGGTCTTGATATTCCATGGGCAAACAATCGCCGGTGTACGCAATCAAGGTGCCATTGTGAATACAAAGATTTGTCATCAGTTGACATTGGCAAATCGAGTTTCCTGCAATAGAGCATGTCTCAATGTATATAAGAGCTTAGAAGAAATGTAGATATTGTAGTTGAAAACTAGATTCCATCTTTACTTGCAATGAATAGCACAAATCCGGATTACTGAATCCAATCGAATTCCAGGCGAATCGGACTCCACACTTGCACGGAGGAATTCCACACTTGGGCAATCGGCCACCGCGACTTGACGAATTCCAGGCGAATTTGGTGCCCTAAATACACATACCTTTTCTTCCTCGGCTTCCAAACGACTCCACACTTGCTCGGAGGAGGAGAATCAGACTTCCAGGCCCACTTGTGCGGAGGAGGAGAATCGGGCCTTCAGATCTGCTTTGAGGTTGCCGGACCAGAGGCGAGAGAGGTGAACGGGGGCGGACTTCCGAGGCGCATAAGAACAGGAGTTCAATCGAAGAGAGGGGACTAGGGCAGAGGCGAGAGAGGTGAACGCGCCCGGTGACCGAGAGATCGAGAGAGGCGAGAGGGGCAAGAGAACGACGGAGATCGAGAGAGGCGGGAGGGGCAAGAGAACGACGGAGATCGAGAGAGGCGGGATGGGGCGAGAGAACGACGGAGATCGAGAAGGAAAGAGCGAGACTAAAGTGGTCTTCATTTTTTTTTTGGTTAATTAAGGTGATGATATGGCAAATTAATGACGTGGACCAATAAAAACATAGGGACCAGGAGAGGGGATCAGGCTGCCGGACCGGAGGATCTTCGTTGAAACAATCATGTATATATTGGTAGTATAAAGCTAACTTTACTAAAATAATCATGTATAAATTGGGAGTATAAAGCTAACTTTAGTTAAATGATCACAAACTAGTACAAAATCCAATACCATGTACGGATAATGTGATTATATAAACCCGACTTAATTGATTCGAGATCGAGTTAAAATTCGAGCCTTTTTTTCTAGATAATGTATCTATAACTCAAATCCGATGGGCCCAAATCTAACCTATTAAACTATATACGTATTTTATTTATTTGTTTTATTTAAATTAAGGAATCTATTGGCTTAATTAATTGTTTAGAATCTTAATAAAAAGATTAAAAAATATCTTTTATCAAAAATGAAAAACACTCTAATAATTTAAATGAAAATTATATTTTTATAAGATACCAAAATATAGGTAAGATATCAAAAATTGCACAAGATATCAAGTGGATATAGAGATAATTTTTATAAGATACAATTAAAAAAAATCAATATAATTTTATTCAGGACGGATGATGTGGGACAAATTTTAACAAAAATAAAAATATCTTTTACCCAGGGCCTTGTCCGGGACTTTGTAAAATAAAAAATAAAAATATTGTATTATATACGATATATGTATTATAACATAAATACTAAAACGTTAATAGTGTAATAATTGACTTAAAAATCATATAAATACAAATATATGTTAGAGCAGTCAATTCAACTCAGCTCAATAAACCCATTTGAATCAACTGACAATTTTATAGTTGAAACCCGTTCCATAAATTAGTAGGTCAACAGAAAAATTAAACTTGATTGACCCATGCTCGATTGGATTGAACACGAAACAACCTGACTCGACCTGAGTTGTTATATTTGTCAAATAAATATTTGTTTTTGAATACTATAATCTAGTTTCATTATAGTATAGTATAAATAAGTTATTATTATATTATTATATGATATTATTTACTTTTATTATGACTTTAAAAATCCTATTATTTTAAGAATATTTTCATTAATCGTGTTGTTACGAATCATATTTTATTAAGAATTGGTTTTAGATTACATACAAAGTTGTATATAATCAAAAAAGATGATAATTATTCATGAATAGAAAAGTTATATAAAAATTCGTACATAAAAATAGGATATACAGGATATAAATAACTTAATGATAAAATTGTCCCTTAACTGATTCAGGTTTAGAAGTATACTAATACTAATATCGTGCCTTGAAGACACGAATCTGATTTAACTAAAATCTAGGTATAAATTTTACATAAAGTTATTAAAAAGAATAGTATGAGATAAAATCTTGTATTGTTTTATTTTATTTATTTCCTATGAAATTTATTTTTAATGATATAGTATTATCGCTATAATATATTCTTTTAACCGAATAAAGACTTCAAAGATTTATTTTAATGTTTATGGAGTATAATTTTAATAATATATTTAATTGGAGGACGTGTGCCTTTCTATATATTGTTATTTTAATCTCCAATTTAGTATGTAGTAAGATTAATCAACTATATGCTTAAGGAAAACTTATAGATACAATTTCAATGATAAAATATTCTTTCATGCTTTATATACATATGGGGGTTTTAATCAAAATTAACCAATTAAATTATTTTAATAAAGATGGGTGATGTGGTTAATGTGAAGTTGAGATGTGTTGTGATAATTATTATTTTTAACATCCGCTTTACTATATAGTTATGACGATATTCATTACAGTGGATAGATTTTTTTTTCTTGGTCAAAAGTATTACCAATATAATCATTGCTAAATTCAACCAAGTATAAATATATGTATATATATATATATAATTATTTCTAAAGGCCTAAAAATAATCGAGTTAGGAGGTTTCGTGGAGGGTGGATTGTTCTAGACACATATAATAAAAACAAGTGAAATTAATTTGGTTTGCCATAAACCATTGAAACTAAATACAAGTCAACTTAAAATGGAAACCACTAATTATTTTAAGTGCACATAAACACTAATTAAAATGAAAACCACTAAATACTCATATACAAGTCAACTAGTTAATTTGGTTCCCCTCACCCTAAATTTTCTTGAACAAAGAATAAAATAAAAAAGTCAACTTACTCAAACCAATTATTAATTTAAGATCAAAGTATGGAAGAAAAATGGAATCCACTAATAACTAATATTATAATCTGCGAAAACCACGACCCATTTAACCACTCAAATCCCGTTATACTTCAATATGCTATATTTTAAGTGGGATTGAGCAATTGGATAATCGGATACGATATTTGGAATTTTTTGTCAAAATTAGTGATCTGTATCCGATCCGTTATTACTAACTAGAGATAGCAAGTAAGCTAGGGTCGAACCCTAAGAAATCTAAGCTTCTAAGACTAATACTTTTATTAACTGTAAGGTAATAAGAGGGTTTTGAAGGTTTCCACTAAAGTTAAGAACAAAAGATAAAAACATGGAGCAAACAAATCAGGGTTTAGTTCAATATTTGTGAAACAAGTTCATCCACACATATCCAATTTGATAGGTTTGTTCGATCATTGGTTTTTTCAATAAATTCATTTTCTTCTTATGGTTAATTCCAATCCTTTTCATAAACAATCGCAAGTCTATGAGCCAAACAGTTCTTAATGTTAAATGAAATGACCAAAATAATATTAGCATTAAGAAAAAGGATAATTTGGATACATGCAATTGTAATAACAACGACTTAATTATAAAAGCATCCAATTGCTTCTCTTTCTTAATGATTAAAGTCCTAGAACATCAGGTTGCTACAAAAATCAAGTTTGACAACAAGAAAACATAGATCTAACAGTATAACACAATCAATTTCAATCAAGTGATCAAGCTAAAAGAAATCAATCAACATTCATAGACAATGAAACACAAGAGACATAATATCAATCAAAGGATACATAATTAAATTAAAACCTCACAAACGTACGAATCAAAGCTTCAACGTATGGGAAAACTCAAATAAATTAGTTCTACATAAGTCATAAGAGTTCTCTACGTTAAAAAGTCTGACAAAAGTTATGAAACTAATAAAGTTATAAGCTTAGATAGTTTCTATTAGGAAATAAAAAAAACTCCAAAAAATAAAAATAAGCAAAGCAGAAAAACTTGGGAAATATCCCATCTAACTCGAACCACGATCGCGGGTTGACAAGAACCGTACTCTTATCTTTTTGTTGCTTCTACAACTATCGTAGAACTGGTCCCAGTGGTCGCGGTTCTTCTATATAGAATGTAACTTTTCTTCGAATCTTAACTTATGAATGCTCTCAAATGTCTTCATGAAAATACCCTAATCTACCATAAAAATCTCATAATAAACTGCTAAAAGTCTTAACTACAGCATAAGAAATATAGTATATCAGTGACCTCTTGGGAAGTCCTTGTGTTACATCGCTCTTTGCCCCACATGGAGGTGGCCTATTGGTAAGAGGCATACGGGATGTTGGAAGGTCTTAAATTCTATCCTATTCTTTACCCCTTCACTTGTCTCACCATTCTTATTTACAATTGGGTCGAGTATGTATGTAAGTGCGTTTGTTGGTTTGTGGTCCTTACTATCTAGACCACATGCCAGGGTTGCCACCAATGCCAGGGTTGCCACCAAAGGTGAATTCCTCGTCATCAAAAGATCAAAATCATTCTCGCATATTAACTACATTCAAATTTATTAAGTTTTGATAAGCTTTTATCAACTATGTGCATAAAATTCTTATGCATAAACTTATCTATTTTCATAAACTTCATTAAGTTTTCATCAAATAAATTTAAGTGACACTGAAAGCATACTAAGTCTAAGCCACACTAACCCAACTGATTCACTACACCATGACATAAAAGTTGATCTCTGTCCAAAGGATGGAGTCACTATGAAAGGTCATCATGAGCTAGATGATTACAACCACAAGAGCATGATGGACTCTTAAATGGCAGAAATATGAGTGTTCTATATTATGGAGTTCAAATGTTATGAGTCATGTGTAGAGTCCGCAACACATTACACATAATTTCAAAGGTTATGAGTCATATGTAGATTACATTTATTATTGCACTACAACATACAAAATCAAAAATTACATTTATTTTGTAGATTCGGCCACATGTTACACATGATTCTAATCTATAGCGTGAGGGAATTTCATTACTATTTTATGGACATAATTTACAGTCTAGATTAAACTCTCTCATTGCTTTAAACGAATGAGTTGTATATAGAGGCAATGACATTTTTATAATTTTTCGGAAAGTGATACCCCTAATTTGAAATAAGGTAAATCATCATCCTACTTCTGGGAAACCAAATGAAATTCGTGTTTGAGAAAACGAAGATTGACGGCATCCGAGCTACAGTCACCAAACTCTAATCCTCCTTCCTATTGCCGATTTTCTTTTCTTCGTTGCCAGTTTTGCTCTTCTTCATCCTTTACATCACTAATTTTACTCTTCTTCATGGTCTTCGTCACTTTTCCTCACTCGATATTCACACACTCCATTTTCAATACCCCTCACCTGATTGCTCAAAATGTCTCCCAAATTCAAAGCAAAGCAAAAATTATCTCAAGAAAGTAAAATTCATTAATATGGTTCTTGTTTCAGGTTTCGGGTTTTGAGGGGATTAGGGGCTTTTTTTGAATTTCTTCCTAATCAGTTTCCAACCCTGCCATGGTTATTGTTATGTGTTTCGAGCATCTAATGTTCATTTTAGCTAAAACCTAAAGTACATTAGAAAGTGGTAAACGTCCATTATAAAGTTCCAACTACGTATTCTGAAATTTTAGACTTTCCAATTCTTTTATGAGTTTTTCAAAGTTGTATTATGAAGTGCATTATAAAGTACTAAAAATGTTTGTTGGGACGGTGTTAGGGACGTCAATCATTAACATTGAATCAACGATTTCCGTCCTTGGTTTTGCTAATGACAAACTCTATGTTATATAATGTGTTTGTCCAAGTGTTTATCCCAAGAACACCTCTAAGGACGATCATCATGTGAAAATGACAACAAGTGATTATCGTCCCTATATTAGAGGGATGCACGGAGCTTCAATGTTCTAGTTAAACAAGAACAATGTTTATGCAACATAAGGAAGTCGTCCCTATCGAGTAGGAACGCGTGCCAAAATGACCAACGGTCAATTTCAAACGAAGTCAAGGTTTCCCGACAAAGATGACATCATGGGCGACCGCGTCCTCATAAGCTTCTGGTGTCAGACTACAAAAACGCATGAAATCAGGTTGTCGCTTTCTAATCTCATCCCAAGATACACATGGAAGCTCCGCAGCAAAATTAGAACTGACCTTTGGATGAAGCCAAAGCTTTACAACATTGTGGAAAGCGACATGCCTGACACTGTCTCTGAGGACGCTAGAAGGGAAAAAGGGTCCTAGGAAAGGAACTCTTATCTCAGTCACTATAATACATGAGTTGTGTTTATTGTGAGGTGACTTCTTCCACACTCTCTCAACAGTTGCCAAGAACACATAAAGAAAAAAGAGAGAGAGAGAGAGAGAGAGAGAGAGAGATAAAGAAAAAAGAGAGAGAGAGAGAGAGAGAGAGAGAGAGAGAGAGAGTAACCTAGATCCGCAGAAGAAGTCCAACCACGATTGAATATGTTTGTAACCAAGAGAGTTGTGTGTTTCCTAAGAACTAGGGAACACGTGAAGTTTGAGTTCCTTTATACTTTGTGACTATTGTGTTAGGCCACTAGAGCTAGGGCTTAGAGTAATTCCACTAGTAAACTATAGGGACAGAATCCCATAGTTTATGGAAGTGTGAAATTCGCCTATTTAATAGTTGTAGGGACACACGTAATACAAGTCTAAGGAAGTCATTTAAAATCCTCCTTGAAGGTAGTGGTTTACCCATCTAGGCTATTTGATCTAAGTGGAGTTCCTCTATAAATACCTACATCCTTACTTGTCTTTTCCTGAAATCCTAAAATTTCTTAAGTATTCCGCTGCTTAGGACGCCGTCCATTAATGCGTCCTTAATGATACTAACCAATCTCGATCCAACAATTGGTATCAGAGCAGGAATGCTCTAGATTTGTAGTTAGTTTACAAGGTAAGATGTCTAACATAGAGCCAATCGGAAACAACAACAACAACAACAGGCCTCGACGTCCGGTTGAAGAGAACTACCATCGCTGGAGACAAAGAATGGTTGCTTGGATCAAAAGTTAAGACTACCGGTGTTGGGTGGTCATTAAGAAGGGTGACTTTAAGGTTGATGTTGATAACCAGGGTTGGGAACTTGGAAACAGCCATGGAGATGTGGGAAGTTGTTAAGAAGTTTCACATAGGGATGACTGACATGAAGGAAAATCACCAAATAAACACCAAGTGAGAGTTCGTCTGCTTCCAAATGAAGCAAGGCGAATCTGTCCAGAGCTATGCCTTCCGCTTTGAGGCTCTATACAACAAACTCAACAAGTTCGGAATCTCTGATAAGCATATCACAGAAAATGAAGGTCCAATAAGTCATTAACAGACTGACTGGTGAATGGAACTCCGACAGGACGTGTTCAAAGAGAACACTTCCAGCAAAACTCTCCCAATGAGCGAGATATTTGACAAGTTGCATGTCTATAAAGTGAGAAGGGAAAATAACAGAGCCTTGGAAAAGGAGAAAGACATTGCTTTGAAGATTAAGGCTTCCCTGAAGAAGGAGAACACTAGAGTTGAGGCCACATCTTCACTAGAAGAAGGCGAAGAGGAAGATGATCTAGTCCTCATTATAAAAGTCGCTCGTGCAATGTACAAGAAGGGGAATTTCAACAAAAAGGACTTCTCTTCTCTCTTCAAAGATAAGAGCTCCAGCAAAGTCTCTGACCATAAGATGAATGGTGTTACCTTCTTCAAGAGAAACAAGAAAGGGCGCTTTGCTAAGAACTGCAACTCTAAGGGGCAGTTCAAACTACAAGGGAAAAGGCCAGGCGTACGTGGTAGCTTAGGATGATCTAGAAGATGATGTGAACTTGTTAAGTCTTCCAATGATGTGACTTTGTTTGATTATACGCCTCGTAGGGAATGGTGTATTGTAATGAGCCAGGTAAGGCACACCTTGCTTGGGTCGTAAAGAACTAAAGTTTCTCTTTAGGTCGAGGTGAGGAGTTGCCCATGGATCATATGACAATGGAGCGTCAAATCATATGACGGGAAACAAGGTCCATCTCATCTCTTCCCGACAAACACCCAAGGAGGGACTCTCTCCTTTGGGAACAAGGGCAAGGGAAGCATCAAAGGGACTAGCATTGCAATGATCAACAAATCAACCAAGGTGTCAAATGTGATTCTTGTTAAGGACTTAAGCCTCAACCTCTTGAGTGTCTCTCAATTGTTTGATCAAGGGAACAACTCAAACACCTTTCACTCTCATGAGTTCCTTGTCATCAACAAGAGAACCAATCAAGTTTTATTAAAAAGAGTAAGGAAGGACAATGTGTACATCCTCAATAGTGACTTCACATCAACCAACAAATTTGTTCCTAACCGTATCTTCATAGGACGTTGAGCTCTGGGATCGACGTCTTGGGCATGCCAGACTCAACACTATCTTGAAGTTATTTTAACAAGACTGAGTTAGAGGACTCCTCCGAATTGATCCTGACCAAGGTGAAACCTGTGAAGCTTGCATTCAAGGGAAGGAGACAAAAAGTTTCTTCAAGTCAAAAAACATTGTGAACTCGAAGTACGTAGACTTTGGAATTTCTTCATATGGACTTGTGTGGACAAATGAGGATGTTCAACTATGGAGGAAAGAAGTACATGTATGTTATTGTAGATGATTTTTCTCGTTCCACCTAGATTCTTTTTCTTGCTTGCAAAGCAGGTGCGTTCAGGGAATTCGAACTCATCATCAAACAAGTGGAAGTTGCTCGAGGAACGTAGTTAAAAGCAATCAAGTCGGATCACGGAACAAAGTTTGAGAATTCAGAGTTCCTTGACTTCTACAACAAGAAAGACGTCGCTCACAACTTCTTAGCTCCTAGAACTCCTCAAAAAAATGGAGTTGTAGAAAGAAAGAATAGAACTCTGGAGGACATAGCTAGAACTATGATGTTGGCAAGTGGCATTCCCAAACACTTTTAGGTCAAAGCCATTGCTATAGCTACTTTCATTCTACATGGAGCCATGATTTGTCATCTGCTGAAGAAGACGTCCTATGCGTTGATCAAGGGAAGGAAGCCCAACATAGCTCATCTGAGGAGGTTTGGGTGAAAGTGCTTCATCCACAACAAAAAAAGTTTTCAACAAGAACTGAGGAGGGAATCTTCCTTGGATATACCTCTTAGAGAAAAACTTACAGAGTTTTCAACAAAAGAACTTCAAAAATTGAAGAGAGTAATCATGTAGTGTTCAAAGAGGGGTTTGAGCTCAAGAAAGCTCCAAGTCAGAAGAAAGAACGCTCTTCATCGGTTCTCAACTACATTAATAGATCCAATCGTCAAAATCCAAGCTCTAGGAACGCCTCAGAAAAGCGTGATGAGGTTTCTCTTGAAGTCCCTAGAATAGAAGAAGACCGTTCACAGACTTGGTCTCTCAATCAAGAATGTGGAGGAAATGAAGAATCAAGTCTCTAAGGGGAACTCAGAGAAGATGTGGACCTTCCATCTCAAGGGGAACACATTAAATATGAAATAATGGAGAAATCTGAAGATGAGTGTGATGATCTAGAGTGCAATGAAGAAGCTAAGAACTCTAAGAAAAGGACGCCCTAGCTAGTCAAAGATCATCACGTTGAGTAAATTATTTTAGATACAGATCAAGGAGTCCAAACCAGCACAGATGCAAACAAGTCAAACGAGGAAAATCATGCGTTTTGTGCTTTCAATGCCTTTGTATCCATGATCGAGCCAAAAAGAATTAAAGAGGCGCTGAAGAATGCTGATGGGATCCTAGCTATGCAAGAAGAGCTCAACCAGTTTGAAAGGAATAAGGTCTAGAAGCTCGTCCCTCGACCCCACAAGAAGAATGTGAGAGGGACACGTTAGGTCTTTCGCAACAAGCTTGATGAGAGTGGTAGTGTGGCAAGGAACAAGGAAAGACTTGTAGCTCAAGGCTACAGGCAAGAGGAAGGGATTGACTATTATGAGACAATCAAATTGTTTCAAATGGACGTGAAAACTGCCTTCCTCAAAGGAAAACTTAAGGAAGAGGCCTACGTTGCTTAACCCCCAGCCTTTGAAAGCGAGAAGTTCCCACATCATGTGTACCGTACCATCTTGACAAAGTGTTGTACGGACTGAAGCAAGCACCTAGAGCTCAATACGACAGGTTTGCGTCCTTTATTTAGTTAAATGGGTATATTAGAGGTTCCATAGACAAATCTATTTTATTAAGAAAGCGCATAAAGCTATTTTGATTGTCCAAGTCTATGCCGATGACATAGTCTTTGGAGCCACTAACCTTGTGCTTGTAACTTCAAAAGATTAATGAGTAATGAGTTTGAGATGTCCCTCATTGATGAACTCAATTTCCTCCTAGGACTCCAAATCTAACAACTGAAGGAAGGGAAGTGCACCCTCCAATGGTAATACATAATGGAAATGCTAGAGAAGTATGAGATGCACAGCTCAAAGCCAATAGATACTCCCATATCTTCAAACACCCACCTCTATGCATATTAGGACGGTATGTGTGTGGAACAAAACCTTTACAGAGGTATAATTGATTCTCTACTCTATCTCACTGCTAGTAGGACTGATATCATGTTTAAGGTTTGACTTTATGCACGTTTTCAAGCTAACCCTAAGGAATCGCACATGAAAGTAGTAAAAAGAATTTTTAGATATCTCAAGGGACGCAATTACTTGTGCCTTTGGTATCCAAAGAAGACGTTCTATGACCTTGTAGCCTACTAAGATGCTGACTATGTTGGACACATTGTTGATACGAAGAGCACCTCAAGAATGGCACAGTTTAAAAGGCTCTTGCCTTGTGTCTTGGGGATCCAAGAAGCAGAACTCTATAGCACTCTCTACTGTGGAAGTTGAGTATGTGGCTACTGCCTCTTGCTACTCATAAGTATTGTGGATCAAGTACCAACTTGAAGATTATGGTACGTCCCTTGACACCATTCCTATAAGATATGATAACCCTAGCATTATAAACATTGCTAAAAAAACTTGTTCATCATTTACGCACAAAACATATTCATATAAGGCATTATTTCCAAGAAGCAGAACTTCGTAGAATAATCATATGGGCGAAGGTTCTGGTAAGGACGACGAGCCTCAAAATGAGGAAGAAGAGGCCAGCGACGACGAAGAGGAGGAACATTGGCATGCCAAGGGCAAAGGGAAGAAGAAGAGCAAGGGCAAAAAGGAGAAGATTTTAGGTCCGCTCATCTTCTTCCCGGAATTCCTCCAAGAAAATGGAGTGGAGAAGTTTCTAGAGTTGCTCATATTCCAGGGTTGGAGCACCTCAGTAAAGACTTTGCCTCCGTGGACCCGGAGCAAGTCAAAATGTTTTACTCAGAGTTTAAGGTGTCCCAGTTGGAAGAAGACAAAATTCAAGGGACGTTCACGGTGCAAGAAGAGAAGTTCTCAGTTGCTGAAGCTGTCGTGTGACATCTCCTCAAGCTGATGGTATCACCTCCTAAAACTCTCCATGACGTCTGTCTCTAGCAAAGACTTTGGCCACTTCAAATGGGAGGTGGTGATGGACAGGTTCTTCAGGGGCAAAGTCCCTCAGACTGCGGACAGGGTCGCACATGTCTTCACTAAGACGGGCATCATTGCTCACCATTTCATCATGAGAATGGTGGTTCCCATGCAGAAGAAGAAGTCCATTGTTCAGATAGCCGATTGTATTGTACATGATGCCTTCCTCAACAAAGAACCAATCAATCTACCAAGGGTCATGCTGGAGCACAAGGCCAAGTTCACAAGGAAGGAACATTCTTTGTCGTTCCCTGAGTTTGTTAAAGCACTAATGAAGAAAGATGTTTATGAGCCGGCTAAGAAAATATAGTTTGGGCCGCATTGGGACGTCCGTTAGGTCACTCACATTAGACGCAATGAGGACCTCCCATCTGAGATCAGGAAGCGACGTTTGGACGAGTCGGCCGCTGCTGAGACAACTGTTGAGGCCGAAGCTCAAGCACACCTGCAATAATATGAACTAGTCCTATGGATGTCGATGCCTCAAGACTCAGCAATTCAGGGTTAGAAGCAACTGATGATAGATAATTAGTGTATCATGCTCGACAATCTCAAGTCCCTAACTCAGAGTATGACAGCCCATACTGAGATACTTAAGGAGAATAGGGACGCGTGTGTTAGGCATCCTGAATGATCGTTTCCCGTCCCCTTCTCTCCTTTCTTTTTTTCTTCTTTATTCACTTCATTCCTTTTGTACTTGTAAACTCTTAATCATTTGAATGAAGTCCCACGTTTTTGCATGCTTCGGTGTCTAAGCATTCTTAATTCTAATTGTGATTTTATGCTAGCAGTAAACACCTGTTCTTCTTTTCGATGATGCCAAAAGGGGGAAGTATAGTATTTATAGAGATGCGTTGTTGGAAGTTGTCACAACTATGCATCTATTTAGGGGAGAATTGAGCTAAGTAATAAGGACGCTCACTTAAAACTAGGGTTGCTCAGCGGTCCGGGTGACCCGTAACCCGGACCGACCCAACCCGTAAATTACGGGTCAGGTGCCCGGCCCGTACTTTACGGGTCGGGTTACGGACCACCATTTCTAGGCATTACGGGTTACGAGTTGGGAATGGATCGACCCGCCGGGTTACAGGTCGACCCGTAAATTAATGTAATAATTTAATAATTTCTTCTCTTATTTCTAACCCTAGCAGGGCATAGGCAATAATTTCGGTCTTCCTCTCAAGCAGAGTTCTCCCCGCTTGGCCTGACTCCTCTTTGCTTGGCGTCACTCCTCCGATCACCGCACCTTCATCCATCCGGCGTCACTCCTCCTCAGTCCTCCGCCAATTCGCTGATTCGCTCCTTTAGTCCTCGCTCGTCCAATTGTTCGACAGGAAACCGAATCTAAAAATATCATCCACCAAAAGTAAAAGAAGAAGAAGAAATGAACATCGTCCATTAACCAATCAAGAAATCGAAGAAGAAGAAGAAGAAGAAAATGGAAGGCGAAAGAAAGAAGAAGGTTGCATTCGATTCGACGAGAGCATGTGCAGCCGGCCACTTCATTGTTGAGTGGGCCCTCACCAATCTCAAGTCCACCCTAACTTCCGACGCCGGAGTCCTCTTCACCGTCATGTCCAACGATTACAGTGACCGGCCTCATCGTTGTTGAGTGGCCAGAAAAACTTTGCAATTGCTCAACTTGAAAAGGCAAAACAACCCTAATTCTTCAAATTGGCCCATTTTGACCTGTTTGACTCGGCCAAACGGGTCACTCGTAACCCGACCCGTAAAACCCGTAACCCGTATTACGGGTTACAGGTCGAGTCGCGAGTCGAATCTTTTAAGATTACGGGCCTTTGGATCGACCCGTAACCCGTAATCTGGATTACGGGTCGGGTCAACCCGTTGAGAAACCCTGCTTAAAACTGTCCAAAATGAAATCTCTAACTTGAGAAAGGCTTGAATATTTTGCATGCTAAAATTAGCTAAGGTCACCAAAAGTTTTCTCATGATTGTTTTAAGCTTTAACCTATGCTTATTTTGTAATGAGTTTGTCATCATCAAAACGAGGGAAATTGTTGGGACGGTGTTACGAATGCCAGCCATTAACACCGAATTCGATCTTCATCTCTAGTTTTGATAATGACAAACTCCATGTCATATAATGTGTTTGTCCAAGTGTTTATCCCAGAAACGCCTCCAAGGACGATCATCATGTGAAAAGGACAATAAGTGATTGTCGTCTCTATATTAGAGGGACACCCAGAGCTTCAATGTTCAAGTTGAACAATAACGAATTTTCTACGACATAGGAAAGCCGTCCCTATCAAGTAGGAACAAGCACCAAAATGACCAACATTCAATTTCAAACGAAGTCAAGGCTGGCCGACGAAGATGACATCATGGGTGGCCATAGACCTCAGAATCTTCAGGTGTTTGACGACAAAAAACGCATGAAACCAAGATGTTTCTTTCTCATTTCATCCCAAGATATATGTGGAAGCTCTCTATCAAAAGTAGAGTTGACTTTTGGATGAAGACAAAGTTGTACAATGTTGTGGAAAGCGATAGGCCTACCACTGTCTCTGAGGACGCCAGAAGTGCAAAAGGGTCCTAGGAAAGGAACCCTTGTCTCAGTCACTATAAATACATCAGTTGTTTTTATTGTGAGGTGACTTCTTCCATACTCTATCAAGAGTTGCCTAGAACACCAAGAACACATCAAGAAAAAAAAAAGAGAGTGACCCAGATCCGAAGAAGAAGTCTAATCACAATTATAGTTGTTTGTAACCAAGAGAGTTGTGTGTTTCCTAGGGACTAGGGAACACGTGATGTTAGAGTTTCTTTATACTGTGTGATTCTTGTGTTAGGCCACTAGAGCTAGGGCTTAAAGGAATTTCACTAGTAAGTTATAGGGACGAAATCCCGTTGTTTAGGGTGTTGGTGATTTTAGTGTCATCAATCGTTGATCCCTGAGGAATCAACGATGGTTCCTGAGGGATCAATGGCCTTTTAGTGTTATCGGGGTTCATGACGACTTTATGAGGTTCCATTTAGCTTATCACAAGTCTGGGGGTGTGGAGTACACGCTTGTGTGAGTATATTTGGGATCTAGTGGGAGATATTAAGGATATGTTACTCTGAGATGTCCCTCTGAGATCAGTGGTTCAAAGAACAATAGTTCTGGTTGATTGGTATCTACGGGATCAACAGTTTAACGGTTTGAATTTTGATCACGTGGGTTAACTACCTATATAACCGTTGGATAACCACTCTTGTAACTTCATGTATGACTGGTTTCTGATGGGCCACGTGTTTCTCTAGGGAGAGAGCCGTTGGTGGGAAAGGATCAGCGGTAACCGCTGGTAACCGCCCTTATAACCGCCCATAACTTGTAGAAACTGCTCCCTAGGCTTTCCTACGCCCTATATAAGGCTAAAGGAAGATGAAGTCGGGCTGGTTACACAATCTCTAAAATAGATTTAACCAAGTCGAAGCCATACATCTATCAATACATTATTCTATAGTTTGATCCTTACCACAAGCCTTGGAAAGGATCAGCAGATTTGTTTTATCTCACTTCAGTTTTTGCGGATTCCCTAAGGCTTATAAGGGGCAAAATACTGATTTCGGAAAGTGATTACACGACTCAAATCTTATCCGAGGAAAGACATCATTGATCGTTCCCCAAGTGTTGCACATTCCAGACGAAGCAGGATCAACAGACGCTGTCGGTGCCACTGGACCAGTGCAGGGATCAACACCAGAATCCAACAGTCGAAATTAGTATTTTCGGATCAATGACGTCTGTGCGTGAGATGACAACGAAGTTCCAAAAGTTGGAGAAGTTTGAGGGGATGGATTTCCGCCGTTGGCAAAAGAAGATGCACTTCCTCTTGACCACACTCAAGGTGGTGTATGTCCAGTCCACGCCTATGCCCGAGGTGGGTGAAGACGAAGTTCTTGAAGACGTGAGGAAGAGGAACAAATGGGAGAACGATGACTACATTTGTAGAGGCCACATCTTGAATGTTATGTCCGATTCTCTCTTTGATGTGTATCAAAACGTTGAATCCGCTAAAGAACTATGGGACTCTCTTGAGTCTAAGTACATGGCCGAGGATGCTTCTAGTGTGAAGTTCCTTGTGAGTAATTTCAATAATTACAAGATGGTTGATACCAGACCAGTGATGGAACAATATAACGAGATACTACGTATCTTGGGGCAATATGCTCAACACAAGTTGAACATGGATGAATCCATTTCGGTTTCATGTATCATTGATAAATTGCCTCCATCATGGAACGACTTTAAACACATGTTAAAGCACAAGAAGGAAGATGTCTCTCTTGTTGAACTTGGAAGCCACTTGTGTATCGAGGGGAATATTCGTATGCAAGAGAAGGAAAAAGATACTCCAGTATCTTCCTCCATAAATATGGTGGAAGGTGGTTCCCAGAAAGGGATCAAGAACAAAGGCCAGAAGAGGCCTCGGAACAACACATACAATGGTCCCAACAAGAAGCGCTCCCCAAAGGGAGATGGTTGTTGGTACTGTGGCAAGCCAGGACATTTTAGAAGAGATTGCAAGGCTGCAAAGGGAAAGAAAAACGTTACAAACCAGGCTGCTCAAGGTTCTAAGGAACCAGGGCAGAAATCTCATCAAGGTCAGGAAGGATCGACATCTGTTGATTCCAGTATAGTTACATATCCTAATTTGGATTTTGTTTCTATGATTTCTGAAGCATTTTATGTGCAGGATGATGAAATAGCATGGTGAGTTGACTCGGGTGCTACCACTCACGTGTGTAGAGACAAATCGATGTTCAAGTCAGTCCTTCCCATGGACGATGGACGTGTACTTCATATGGGAAATGAGTCAACTGTTCCCGTTCAAGGCAAAGGACTAGTAGAGTTGGAGTTTTCATCTGGGCAGACTTTAACTCTTAAGGATGTGTTGTATGTACCCAGAATAAGAAAAAACCTAGTATCTTGTAGTTTACTTAACAAGTTGGGCTCGTTTAGTGTTTGAAGCCGACAAGTTTATATTGTCGAAAGGCGGTGTATTTGTTGGTCGTGGTTATCTATGTAATGGGATGTTTAAATTAAGTATTAATAAAGTTATGAATTCAGTTTACATGACTTGTTCAAATGAATCTGTTCATTCGGGATCAACTGCTATTCCCATGAGTTCTGGATCAACTGTTGTTCCCTCGGGAACTGACTCTTCTTTGTGGCATGCTAGGATAGGACATGTGCATTATAAATGCATGCTTGATATGTCTAGAACTGGTTTGATTCCACCATTTGACATGAACATTGAAAAATGTCGAACATGCATGCTAAACAAGATCACTAAACAACCTTTTCCTACTGTTCCAAGGATCAGTGTCATGCTTGAATTGATACATAGTGATTTGTGTGACTTTCATGCTACTCCCTCTATGGGTAATAAGAAGTATGTGGTTACTTATATCGATGATTATTCTCGTTATTGCTATGTATTTTTATTGCATACTAAGGATGAGGCCCTAGAGAAGTTTAAGCTTTATAAAACTGAAGTTGAACTTCAAGTGGGATCAAAGATCAAAAGGTTGCGCACCGATAGAGGTGGTGAATATTTTGACCCGGAATACTTCCAATCCGTAGGGATCATTCATGAAACTACGGCTCCCTACACACCACAACAAAATGGTGTTTCGGAGAGGAAGAATAGAGTTCTCAATGAAATGGTTAATTCCATGCTTTCCTACTCAAGATTGAATGAGGGGTTTTGGGGAGAAGCCATGCTAACGGCTTGTTACTTGTTGAATAGGGTTCCAAATAAAAGGAACAAGACTGCCCCTTATGAACTTTGGTTCAAAAGAAAACCAAGTTTGAATTATCTTCGAGTTTGGGGATGTCGGGCTATTGTTAGGCTGACTGATCCCAATAGGAAGACGTTGGGTGAAAAAGGTGTAGAATGAATCTTTATTGGATATGTTGAGCATTCCAAGGCATATAGGTTCCATGTTATTGAGCCAAACAAATATATTTCGGTTCATACCGTTATTGAATCAAGAGATGCGATATTTGATGAAAAACGATTTTCATTGATACCTATATCAAAAGGTATGATGCCCAACTCAAGTGGAGATAATGAGATGGTTCCTACTTACAGTGGGATCTGTGGTTCTGATATACCAAATGGGAACAATGAACCTGAAATCCAGAAAAGTAAAAGAGTAAGGAAAAGAACTTCCTTTGGTCCCGATTTCCATGTTTATTTGGTAGAGGGATCAAGAGACGAGGTTGGTTCCAATCATCTATATTGTTACAATATTGAAGATGAACCACGGACCTTTGATGAGGCAATGATGTCTCAAGACGTGTCTTTTTGGAAGGAAGCCATTAATGATGAGATGGATTCCATCATGGGGAACAATACATGGGTCTTGGCTGATCTTCCCCCTGGTTGTAAACCTTTGGGAAGTAAGTGGATCTTCAAAAGAAAGATGAAAGTGGATGGAACCATAGATAAGTTTAAGGCTAGATTGGTGATCTAAGGCTTTAGACAAAAGTATGGAACAGACTACTTTGATACCTATGCACCAGTTGCACGTATCACCACCATTAGATTGCTGATTGCTTTAGCATCTATACATAATCTAGTGATCCACCAAATCGACGTTAAAACTGCGTTCCTTAATGGGGATCTAGAGGAGGAGGTTTATATGAAACAACCCGAGGGTTTTGTTATGCCCGGACAAGAGCATAAAGTGTGCAAGTTGATCAAATCCTTGTATGGGCTGAAACAAGCACCTAAGCAATGGCATCTAAAGTTTGATGAGGTTGTGTTGTCTCATGGATTCAAGTTGAACCAAGCGGACAAGTGTGTGTATAGCAAATTTGATGATCCCAGCAGCGGAGTCATTATTTGTCTATATGTAGATGACATGTTGATCTTTGGCACGGATCAAAGACAAGTAGATCTTGTGAAGGAATTTTTGTCATCAAAATTCTCCATGAAAGACATGGGAGAAGCCGATGTTATCTTAGGGATTAAGATAAAAAAGGGAGGAAAATGTAGTTTTATCTTTTTCACAATCTCATTACATTGAGAAAGTGTTGGAAAAGTTTAATTGTAGTAACTACACTCCTATGAATACCCCATATGATCCATCTGTGAAACTGATCCCTAACCAGGGATCAACGATGTTGCAACTTGAGTATTCCAGGATAATTGGATGCTTGATGTATGCCATGACAAGTACAAGACCGGATATTGCTTTTGCAGTAGGAAAACTAAGCCGATACACTAGTAATCCTAGTGCGTTTCATTGGCAAGCTGTTCATCGAGTACTTAGGTACTTGAAGTGAACAATAGATTTTGGTCTTACTTATGATGGGTCACCTTCGGTCCTTGAAGGATATTCTGATGCAAGTTGGATAACAAATGAAGAGGATCATTCATCTACTAGTAGATGGGTGTTTCTTCTTGGGAGAGGTGCCATCTCTTGGTCCTCGAAGAAACAAACTTGCATTTCAAGTTCTACCATGGAATCAGAGTTTATTGCTTTGGCTTCTGCTGGAAAAGAGGCAGAATGGTTGAGGAACTTAGTGTATGATGTTCCCTTATGGGAAAAACCGATTTCACCCATATCGATTCATTGTGACAACGCTACAACTTTGGCTAAGGCATATAGCCATGTGTACAATGGGAAATCACGTCACTTGGGAGTGAGGTATAGTGCGGTAAGAGAGCTCATTACGCATGGGGTGGTATCAGTTGATTTTGTAAGGTCACAAGAAAACTTGGTTGATCACTTGACGAAGGGATTAGCAAGGGACTTAGTCTCTAAGTCTGCAAAGGGGATGGGATTAAGACCCATTTAAAGCTCTCTGGTGGTGGGACACCCAATTCCTTCATGACTAACATTATGGACGAATTCAATGTGGAAAGCCCTCTACTAAGAGATTGAAAGCACAAAGGAACAGTCCCCTAGGTACGTGCTTTGTTCCTACAGGATCAGAGGTTGAAGATTCTATCTTCTTAATAGTTCCTTTGAAAAAGTACATGTAGGAGTACGATTAAAGGATCTACCTATGTGGGCGTGGAGTTTTTGGTCGCTCCATGGAGTTTGGGTTCGCTTCACATACGCTCATGAATGGATAAGGACTCAAGGACCATTAATGGAGTCAAGTTAGACTATAGAAGTGTATAGTGACTTATGTGTGTGTTATCTTTATGC
Organism: Polygonum maritimum; assembly: GCA_963924305.1. NCBI lineage: Eukaryota > Viridiplantae > Streptophyta > Magnoliopsida > Caryophyllales > Polygonaceae > Polygonum > Polygonum maritimum. Next base: position 22,034,455 of record OZ002729.1, read on the forward strand.
ATCTAAAGAGGTTGATTGGTTCAATCCTTAGGACACCATGATTCCGAGGTGTATAAAATGTGTAATTACACTAAGACACAAATTCAATCGTCACGACATTTGTGTTTATGCATGAGTTTGGGATGAAGACTTGCTTATTTTATGAATCAGGGATTACACTAAAATGGGGGAGGATTGTTGGTGATTTTAGTGTCATCAATCGTTGATCCCTGAGGAATCAGTGATGGTTCCTGAGGGATCAATGGCCTTTTAGTGTTATCGGGGTTCATGACGACTTTATGAGGTTCCATTTAGCTTATCACAAGTCTGGGGGTGTGGAGTACACGCTTGTGTGAGTAATTTGGGATCTAGTGGGAGATATTAAGGATATGTTACTCTGAGATGTCCCTCTGAGATCAGTGGTTCAAAGAACAATAGTTCTGGTTGATTGGTACCTACGGGATCAACAGTTTAACGGTTTGAATTTTGATCGCGTGGGTTAACTACCTATATAACCATTGGATAACCACTCTTGTAACTACCTTTATGACTGGTTTCTGATGGGCCACGTGTTTCTCTAGGGAGAGAGTCGTTGGTGGGAAAGGATCAGCGGTAACCGCTGGTAACCGCCCTTATAACCGCCCATAACTTGTAGAAACTACTCCCTAGGCTTTCCTACGCCCTATATAAGGCTAAAGGAAGATGAAGTCGGGTTGGTTACACAATCTCTCAAATAGATTCAACCAAGTCGAAGCCATACATCTATCAATACATTATTCTATAGTTTGATCCTTACCACAAGCCTTGGAAAGGATCAGCAGATTTGTTTTATCTCACTTCAGTTTTTGCGGATTCCCTAAGGCTTATAAGGGGCAAAATACTGATTTCGGAAAGTGATTACACGACTCAAATCTTATCCGAGGACAGACATCATTGATCGTTCCCCGGGTGTTGCACATTCCAGACGAAGCAGGATCAACAGACGCTGTCGGTGCCACTGGACCAGTGCAGGGATCAACACCAGAATCCAACATAGGGAAGTGCGAAAATTCGTCTATGTAATAGCTATAGGGACTCACATAATACAAGTATAAGGAAGTCATTCAAAATAGTCCTCGGAGATTGAGGTTTACGCATTTAGACTACTTGGTCTAAGTGTGGTTCCTGTATAAGTATTTGCGTCTTGACTTATCTTGTCTTGTAATCTTATATTCACTTAAGTATTCCGCTGCTTAGAACGTCGTCCCTAAAGGCGTCCTTAACATTACTAACTAATCTCAATCCAACAATGTTGTTATATATCGAAAAGAATCAAGTAATAGATTGAAAACTACAATCCAATAAACTATTACTCTATGGTTCATTCTTAGTTGATGAAAGTGCATTCTAGAGTATGAAACATACATTAGGAAGTATGAAAAGTGCAATCAAGTTAGATACTCAAAGTGGATACATAAAAGGTGGTATAGTGTAGTATAAGGGTGATATAACGTACTATGAGGGCGGTATAGTGCACTATATCACCCTTATACTGCACTATGCCACCTTTAGAATGTACTTTTGTTAATCTAGAATGATGGTATAGTGTAGTATAAGGGTGGTATAGTGCACTATGAGGATAGTATAGTGCATTGTTAGGTTGAAAAAGTGTTTTTCATATTTACGCGGACTACAATTTCATTGTGAAGGATAATTAGAAGAATCTACCTTCCTTAATGTTACAATAGACGTGGAGCAAAAGATCTAGCATTGTATAGATTAAATTCATCCAATTAAGTTTTTTAGATCGATGCATTATACCAAGTTCGAGCATTATGTATAGATTTAAGATGCAAGCGACGGATCGAAGATGATCTGATCGAACCAATGAACAAAAGTGATGAATCTAGAGAGAGAGAGAGAGAGAGAGAGAGAGAGAGAGAATTGCATTGCAAGTAGACTATAGTTGAATATCACTAAAAAGAAAAGAAAAGGGATGAACTAAAGAGTCAAAAGGACTAAAATACCCCCTCTTAAAAAACTGCTTAAAACTAGCATTGTTTGATCTGTACAATCGGACGCCTGACACAAGTCCTTATATTGCACAATAGGATCATGCGTAGCATGATCTGAAGTCGTTTTTATGACCGCTTATTAGGGTTACACATAGGGTCGGAGTGGGGAGTGTAATGCATTCCCCGTCCCCTTCCCCGTTCCCTATTTTTTGACTCGTCTCCACCTCGTACTCGTTTAATCCACGATGAAGATCAGGGCGGGGAATACCTATTGGGTTTAATAAATTTTATTGGGCTCACTTAGAGCATCCGCAAAGGATGAGAATTGGTTATTAATAAGCTCTAAAAGAAGAGGGCAAACCACCGCCCGTGGGTCTTGAACCTAAGACCTTATGCTACAGCCATGAGTGCTCAACCAGTGAGTTGATGTCCCAAGCATGCTATAATATATGTGTAGACCATATCTTGTAGAGTCACAATTAACAAGTTCTTCCTTCCAAAAACTAATACACATTTCATATGTAAACAAAGTATAAAAGCAAAAGCATTATATAATAATTGATATCGGGGATATTTCGTGGGGGATACTTTTCTCCCCGTCCCCGACCCGACCCAAAAAGGGCTCTTTATATCGGGGAATCCCCACCCCGTTAGGGTCAGGTCACCGCGGGTTTAATGTGCATCCATATCGCTTATATACACAAGTTTTGACATAACATTCATATTATATAATTTTTAGAAACTAAAAGGGTGATATTTTATTCATAAATCACCATTTTTATTTTATAAGTTTTCTAAGTTGATTTTTAAGATAAAAAGTAGTATACATATGTACGTAGATGTTTACAGCATAAATATAATGTTTTTTAGGGGGGGGTTAATATGAGAATGACCCTCTAAGAGAGAAATAAGAATAAATATAATGTTTGTGCATGCTCTATATTTGGAATGCATCATCTTATTTGAAAAGACACGTTTATTTGTCCATTACACATTTATATGAAACACAAAATAATATATAGAGCATGCACAATCATGTTATTTGAAAAGATACAGTCATGCCAAGTGAAAATACACAGTCATCTTATTTGAAAAAGGTACAGTCTTTTGTCAATTACACACTTATATGAAACACACAAGAAGATATAGAGCATACGCAATCATGTTATTTGAAAAAGCACAATCATATTTTTTTTAAAAGACACCGTCATGCTAAGTGAAAATACAAAGTCATCTTATTTAAGAAATGCACACAATCATTTGTTAATTCCACACTTGTATGAGAATAAATCACACACAATAAGATATAGAGCATGCACCATCATGTTATTTGAAAAGACAGTTATGTTAAGTGAAAATACACATTCATCTTTCTGAAAAAGGGCACTTTCATTTGTCACTTACACACTTATATGAAAAACATCACACACAATGAGATATAGAGCATGCGTTATAGTAGTAAAAATACGCAATCATGTTATTTGTAAATACATAGTCAAGTTAAGTGGAAATACACAGTCATTCTCGTCATAGTTTTCACATTCATTACACATTTACATGAAAAGTCACACACACACACACACAATGTGATATAAAGCATGCATATTCATATTAATTGAAAATACACAATCATGTCATTTGAAAATGCACAATAAGGTTAAGTGAAGATACATAGTTGTTCTCCTCACATTTTGTACACTCATTACACAATCACATGAAAACTCAAACACAATGCGGTTAGGAGCATGCATATTCATATTAATCGAAAGTATAGAGTTATGGTATTTGTAAATACACAATCAAATTAAGTGAAAAGACACAATCATTTTTGTCACACTTTTCACACTCGTTGTACACTCACGTAAAAAATCACATACAAATGCAATTTAGAGCATGCACATTCATATTGATCGTAAACACACATTAATGTCAGTTGAAAAGGCACAATCAACTTAAGCGGAAATACATAGTCATTCTCGTCACATTTTGTACATCATTTTTACATACTCACTTAAAAAATCCCACACACATTACGAGCATGTATATTCATATTAATCAAAACCATATAGTCATGTTATTTGTAAACACACAATCAAGTTAAGTTAAAATTCACAATCATTTGTGGTGACAATTAGGTGTGAATATTGTCATTTGTGGTGACAATTAGGTGTGAATATTGTCACTTTGAGGTGACAATTGATGACAGTCAACGGCCGGTCAATGCCGGTCAACGGCCGGTCAACGCCGGTCAACAGTCATCCAACATATGAAGAGCTAAGATCACACGCACGCATGATCTTAGCTCTTCATATACTAGTATGATTATTCTCATTTCTCTCCTTAGATATCATTCTCACGTGATCGATTCCCAATATTTTATTTATATAAATTCATGTTTTTAAAATGTAAGTGGAATATCGAAGGGTAATTGAGAATTTGGATTGCTCGATAATTTTCCGAAATAAATGTCCTTTTACTTTTCCTAATGCACCTTTTCCTTTTCACAATGCACTTTTACAAATCCTTAATTTTGTTGTGTTGTACTGAATAAATCAAGCTCTTCTTCTATTATCAGTTTTGATTTCCTTACTCATACTTGTATTGAAATTGTAAATCAAGGATCAAATACCAATGATGGATATAAGGTTATCTTATCTCAAGGACAAAGGACATATTGTTTGCTTCTTTGCCTAGTTGAATAACTATACAAAGGTTAGACTTTTTTAACATTATAAGGCAATCATACTCATATATACAATCTATGCCTAATGACATTTAGGGTAATTATACTAGTATATATTCTAGGATTATAATAAGTGTTCATTCTAATGGTATTTGCAGTCTATTAGCTCAAATGGGAGAGTGGTGTGATTGTGCAAAAAACAAATGTAGATTCGATAGGCTAAGATTATCAATTTCACAAACTTATTCATCAAGACTAATTCCTAGTCTAACGTACATTATTAAATAAATTCTACTTTACCCCCTTATGCAACAGCTAATTAAGCATCACTTTAAAAAGGAGAGCTTGATGAAAAATGCACGTGTGAGACTCAAACCACATCTTATGTTGCACATTACTTTTCCATTTAAACTAAAAGGTTTTTCTTTCATTAAATTACCACTTTATAATGCACTATAGTGTTCAGTTCTGCTACTCTAGAATGTGTTTTTTATTTATCTAGTTATTATGCACTTTTTCAATTTGTTAGGAATGCAACATATGGCATTTAGAAATACACATGCGATACTTTGACAATGCATGCACTTCTTCCACTTTTTAATGCACTTTTAAGTTCACTTATACTACTTTAGAAAACATGTTTGGGTGTATATTTGGAATGCATTTTTTCTACTCTTTAATGAACTTTTCCATCTTTATAATGCACTCAAAATAACAAGGCTCAAAACAACAATTCATGAATGCATTCTTCTTACTTCTTAGTACACTTTTTTCTGCTCAAATATGCACTTTTAGTAATTTATAATGCAACTAACAGTAGAGGTTTTTTGCACGATAGTTTTCAATCTGTTTTAAATGTAATTTTCTATTACAGAATGCACTTTTTAGTACTTTACAATGAACTTTTGTATCTATTTGGAATGCAATTTTGGTACTATAAAATTCACTTTGTGATGTTCACAATGCACTTTAGAGACTTGAAAGTTTTTCTCATTCAGATTGAAGATTCTTACTATATGAAATTTAGCACTTTAGAATGCACTTTTGTATCTATTTGGCACTTGATTTAGAATGCACTTGATTCTTACTATATGAAATTTAGAATGCACTTTTGAAATTTAGCACTTGATTAAGAATTCGAGCGACACAAGAAAAGAAAAGGGGACCAATTCGATTTGAGCGAAGACGAAGAAGAAGAATTTTCTCGTCTTTTGATGCTTTGAGGAGAAGACGAAGGAGAGGAGGAGGAGGAGGAGGAGGAGGAGGATGTTGTTTAGAGCTGGGTCCGGTTCACTTTGAACCGCCAAACTGGACCGATGAAAACCAGTCAAAATCGGAACCAGACCGGACCGGAACTTAAACCGCCAAACCGGCACGGTATAGATTTAGGTCTAATTTCGATGAGAATCCAGATCGATGAACCAACGGTTCAAACCATCCTATTCAAACTTAAATCAGAACTAGATAAAAACCGATGGTTTAGGATTATTTTTCTTAAGTAAAATAAATTTCTTTGTGGGTGTTGGGCGTGTTGAATCAGCCAAACTACTAGTTCAACAGCTACTAAACTGGCGATTTACTAGCCGGTGGGGATGCCGCGAGCACGGTCACCTAAACTGTGTGAAATGGATCGATATTTGTGTGATACAACCGCCAGCGCGGTTTAGTGAACCTCGCTCGCGGCAAACAAAGCCACAATCGTGGTTAGAAGCCGCGATCACAATTTTTCCAATGGATAGTTCCAACAGGTAATTTTTGTTTGACTCTTATAAATACTTCATTACTCTTCAAATTCAATGCACACCATCTCTCATCATCGCTCTCTAAGTCTCATACTCTCATATTATCAATCTCTAAGTTTACATGTTACAATCTTTGCTACAATCTTGGTAGATTATATGATCAAATTTTTGGCTCACAAGAAAGTGATGCTCAAAACGATGATAACGAGGCTACTGTACATTATACGACGATACCCCCTCCCATTCCAAGTCAAGGATATGTGGAATCATCTCAAGCACTATCATCTTCTAGTACCGCTCGAGAGCTTGCTTCCGATATTTTTACAAAACATTTCCGAAATGGAGAGTTTGATCAAGCTACTAAGAAATATATTGTTCCTTGTAACTATTGTGACAAGAATTATCAATGGAAATATGGAGGAGGTTATGGAACAATGAGGACTCATACGGAGAAGCATCACCCCGACAAGATGGGAATGATGCTAGGACAAACGCAACTCGCCGGGATTGCAACTTCTTCTTCCCATACTCCTTGTATATCTACTTACAATCACAATGCTAGTATGTATGGTCTTGCCTAAGCCGTGTGCATTGATCATTTATCATTTCAATTTGTTGAGAAAACGGGTTTTAATGAATGGACGTCTACTTATGTGCTACCCGCTTATCAAAAGACTACTAGAGAAATTAAACAATTAGAAGTAATGTGCTCAAAGCATATAAAAAATGTAAACTTGCCTATGTTAATTTTTTAGTGAAAATGATGTTAAAGTGTCTATTTGTAGTGATATTTGGAGTGATTGTTATGGAATGCATGCATACATGGGTCTTACCTGCCATTTTATTGATGATCATTTAAATATGCAAAAACGAGTTTTAAATTTTAGAATATTCGACATTGATCATATTGTCGTAGAAATTAGTAACATTATTCATACTATTTTGGAAGAATATATATTGCTTCGTAGGTTTTTTCCACTTCATTTAACAGTGCCACTAACAACGTAGCTTCTATTCGAGAGTTGGTTCCTCTTTGAAAACCAAATCTTGGAACGAAATATTTTGATATACGATGTGCTTGCCATAATTTAAACATATGTGTGAAAATTGGCATGAATATTTAAAAAAAAACATATTGAGCCTCTTAAAAATGTTATTAAAAGTATTTGGGCTAGCAACCGACTAACCGATTCGTGGAGAAAATTTTGTACTAGTAACAACGTTCATCCTAGAATTTTTTCAAAATATGTTTGATATCGCTAGAACTCCACATGTGAATTGATTCATGTATGCATGCCCTATAAGCATGTTCTATCTTCTTTTATTCCTCAATATCTTCCAAACTCTCCTTCTATTGTACAGTGTTTGGATTTTTGTTATAAAATCTTAGAACTTTTAAAAGTTTTTCAAGATGCAACTTTAACTTTTAGTCATGTCTATCAACCTTGTTCTCATCTACTTTGTGTGGAAGCCTTGAATGTTGCATGTGCTTTCTTTATGGGGCGTCAAATCCCCAAATTACCTTTCGTTATTGATGCTATGAAGTCGAAATGGTTGAACTATTACAACATTATTCTCGAAAATCTATCTGGTTTCATGCGTTTTAATTTGATCCAAGATGTGGAATTAGTGGTTTGAAAACTTTATTAGGAGATTATTATGAATCTTTGGAAATACCATTGCATCATAGTGATATTAATAGTATGGAAATGATGATTAAAGCTGGAGCTAACATTGAGGATTTGTTCAACGATTATGATTGTAGTGGAGGTTCATCTTCCTTTTTATTACGTCCAACTTCTCCATCATCGTCGACCTCATCCGGATTATGTGGTCGAATTGGTTTGGGTTTAGGGAGAGGAAGTAGCTGCTTACGAAACCAAACCAAGAGACCAAGGCATTCGAGCTCGAGTGATGAATTTGAACTCTATTTATCAACTACTTTTGAGTTTCCCGGAGACGGTTTTGATATTTTATATTTTCTGAGACAACAAAAGAAGAACTTTCCAACACTTTCAAGAATTGTGACTCAACTTCTCGCCGTTCCCACCTTAATGGTTGAGCTAGAGAAACTTTTAGCCAAGGTGGACACATTCTCAACCTAGAGAGAACTAGCATGAAACCCGACATGTTGGAAGCTGAAGTATGTGTGGCCGATTAAAAAAGGCGGAAATTAGACAATGAAAGCTTATGTGATGAAGACGTGGCTCGTAATACCGATTTCAAAACTGAAGGATTGTCTTAGGCAGTAAGTGGGGTTTCAACTTAAAAGGTGAGAGAACTACATGGGCACCTTAATATTAAGTTCAAACCCTTTAATTTCCCCAACACTTTTTGTTTTATATGATAGAATGAACAAAAAACAAAAATGATAAAGAGGGTGCAGCTCTACAGGTGGCAATCCTGGTTACGCAAACCGTGGAACCCAAACCTGACTGGACCAGAACCAACAACGAAACCGGTCCAAACTAGGAGGAAACCGGTCAAAACCCAAACCGGACCGGAACCGACAAATTGGAAACCCCTCGGTTTAGGTTTAGGTTTGGAACCCAAACCTAAATCGCCGGTTCGGAACCAAAACTGGTGGTTCGGTTAACCGGACCCACCTCTAATGTTGGTTCATTGAATTGGGATTCTAGATACGAGTCGAAGGAAGAGGCAAGACCAGAAATGAGAGAGAAGCGCGATAAGGAAGCAACTAATCATTATTAAAGGGAGTTTCCAATAGAGTAAGTACCTAATTACAAAAACGCCATTGAATCATTTTCTTTTTTCTTTTTTCATTATAGCGCATCTTTAAATCCTACCCCTTCATTTTTTTCATCCAACATTCTAGAATACTACTCATGTTGCACCTAATATTAACATCAAAAAAAAAAAAAAAATGCTTTCCCACTATAAATAATACTATACTCGGAACAAATTTTTTATTTCACAAACAACAATAGGCATGTCGTCCCCCTCCCCCGCCCGCATTTGTGTCTATACCACACTATCACTCCTAGTCCTCTTCCTCGGCCTCCCCTTACTCATGGTCTACACCGTCGACTTCTCGGACGCACCGGGCCTCGATTTCAGCGTCGAGCGAGCGTATGTCAAGGCCTTCGATCTCACGCCTGAAAACCGCCTCTTTTGCATCTTCGGGTTCTCGAGAGCCCACACCGGCGACACCAAACACCCAATGGAGTACGACCCGATGGAGGTCGAGGTGAGAAAGGGAGGGCACCGTATGCTGGCTTGGGACGTGGTAAAGGCGTTCGATCAACACGCGGGCAATGTGACGACGGTTTTGGAGGTGGAGGCGACGGCGTTGTACGATCCCTTGGAGGCGAAACTCGGGGACGAGTTGAGGAAGGAGAGAAAGGCCGCGGCCACCGCGGTGGATGTCGTCTTGCTTGGGCTTCTAGGGCCTGGCCAATGCATCCGTGTCGTGTGCCAGGATGTGAAGGTGTACTTTGATGGTGTAGCTTCTTCTAGGGGCCAGCTCGATGAGAGCGTCGTGTGTAGTGTGAGGGTGTTTGCTTCTGGTGGTAGAAACTAGGTTGTGTTTGCAAATGTCCTTTAAGTTAATCAATAAATTTGTTGAATCTTACTTGAATCAAACATCATATCTCTGTTTACTACTCCTAGTATAATTTAATCTTTTGTTAAAAAGGGCAATCGGCGGCCAATTGGGAAAGTAATCATATTTAGATGCATGATATACGTACGTACAGAACGCAATATAGTATGTGAGTAGCTCCGGTTACATACATGACTAAATTAAGAGCTAAATCCACGTCTATTTTCCGTGCAACAAACAAAACTTATACACATTGTCTTGTTTTGAGTTTTGGTCGTCAAAACAAAGCTAACCGTGAATTGTTAGCTCGCCTCCTCAGATACTCTCTATTCCTCTATCTCAAAACCACAATTGACCGGCGTGATCATGCATCCTCGGTCCCTCGTCGCCTTCGTAGAGGCTAGCTGACAGCTACGACATACATCACCAAGGGCCCACCGTTCGCCAGGCATAGTCGTGGAAATCAAGGCGTTCGAGATGGCGTAAGACAACCGTTTCTTCTGCATCTTACGGTTTCCGGGGGCCCACAGCTCGCGGAAACCCAAATGTTCCGCAAGCTGGCGTAAGACGTAGTGGGGCCCTTTGTCAAGGTGGCGAGGAGCGAGACGACATCAATGAATCTCGTGTTCGGGTGGTTGGGAATGGATTGAGATGATTTAGAAATTGTGATCCGGTCCATCTTGGAATGTGAAGGTGTACTTTGATGGATGCTTCATTTCATGTGGAAAGTTTATATGAAGATTGAGTTGCATTCTTCTGTTCGTGCAGGGTATAGTAATCATGGTGAAGAAACTATTTTTAGCTTGTTTGGGTAATGTTATCATGTTACTGTATAGAGCATATATTTTGATGTGGCGTTCAAATTTTAATGTCATCAATTTTGATCAAGTTATTGCTATAAGACATTTCATTTTTTTGGCTTGTCTTATGTCTCACTCGGTTCACTTGGTTATTCGACCAGACACTACATCATTATCAAACTTGACTAGTCATATGCACATAGCAGACACATCTGACCACTATCCATGAAAATTTTGAATTTACCTCCTATAATTTGTAAGTTCCCAAATGAACACCAAAAGCAATCATCCTGAAATATTGCTGAGATTTTAATGGCATGCCTTCCCACCCATGGTCTTCCATGGCTTCTATTTCTTCTCACCCTCACACACACTCCATTCACCATCATCTCACACGGGTATCCGACTAGTCCATATGGAGGAGTACATAGAGCAGCCACTGCCAATCAAGTTTCAACCAATGGACGTAACTTGATGGCCAATTCCACGAAGACGTTTTTCTACAACCAAACGCTCGATCATTTCAACTATCGACCTGAGAGTTATAGGCGGTTTCAACAAAGGTATGTGATCAATGACGAGCACTGGGGAGGCGCTACGAAAGACGCTCCCATATTTGTGTATCTTGGTGCTGAAGCAGCAATAGATGATGATCTATATCCGTTGGGTTCCTTAACGAACATGCGCCTCTCTTCCGAGCTCTTGTAGTCTTCATAGAGGTTAGCTACAAAACATATTGAAACCCCTCTTTGAAGACCTTCTACATGTAATCCAAACAGGACCTGACTTTTCATGCACATCTTTTAACTTGGCTATCAAAAAAAAAACAGCACCGGTATTATGGGATGTCAAATCCAGTTGGATCGATTGAAAAACCCATTGACGATCCAGAGATTCGTGGTTACTTCAACTCTGCACAAGCTTTGGCAGATTACGCTGAAATAATTCAGTTCTTGAAGAAAAAACTAAGGGCTAAGCACTCTCCAGTTATCGTTTTTCGAGGCTCTTATGGTGGAAGTAAGCATGTCATTTGTGATATCTTTGATATAATCTGATGTACTATGAGCAAATATCAACCAACCTGTACGATTATGTTGGATTTGAGCAGTGCTTGCAGCTTGGTTTCGGCTAAAATACCCGCATCTAACCCTTGGAGCACTCGCATCATCTGCGCCACTTCTGATGTCGGCTGAAACTCCAGATACTTACTTCAACTGGGTCACCAAAGACTTCAGGGTAACAAGTTTGTTCTTTTAAGTGACACTAAAAATCTTGTCACCTTACATGTATCCTAACAATGGCGTGCTGTGTATGCATATCATTGCACAGAATACTAGTGAGACATGTTATAGAACAATAAAAAGATCTTAGGGCGAAATTGAAAGGTTGAGTTCCCAACCAAATGGACTTCACATTCTCAGTGAAAAGTTCAACGCCTGCAGGTACTGGATCATTTCTATGTAGCTACTAATGTTCTTGCTATTGGATAACCTAAACCTCGCTCTTTAGATAATGGAAAACTTTACTGGTGACTGCCATCCCCTTTACACTTTACACATTGATCGTCAAAGCCGGTCAATGCCAGCCATCAACTTGATAGACATACCCACTGAGAACTAAATGGCACAGATATATTGAACTAAATGATAGGTTTACTAATATGTATAGACGTTTGTTACTAATATATATACTTTGACTAGATTGATAGGTTTGTAAAAGCTTTTACTAATATATATAGACGTTTCAATACCTTCTTCTGCATCTTCTGTAGTGAACTAAATGGCACCGATATATTGAAGACCTACCTAAAATTCACTTACGGAAGAGTAGCCCAGTATAATGTACCTCCGAGTACCCATTGAGAAAGATATGCAATGCCATTGACAAGGCCTCCAGCTCCAAGGCGACTGATCTATTGGACCGGGTGTTAGCCGGTATCGCTTCCATTATTGAAACAGGGTTCGTTGGAATGTCAACCAACAACAAGGGGAAATGCCTTGATGTGTATTCCGGGGAGTTCCCGTCTTCTCTTCCTAATGACACAGCTTCGGGCTTGCCTTGGCAAGTAATTATAGATTACTGATTTCAGGTAATTAGTAAATTTTTCAAATCATTAAGTGTCATATATATTTCAAGTCAAAGAATGCTTAGAGCTAAGTCTAATATTCTCTGATTAGATTTTCAAGTTAAAACTACCCTATGAAAAAGTCTATACTTATGCTTCATTGTATGTGAATTTGCAGTTTTGCATTGAGCTGGTGAACCCATTTGGAGTTAGCAGCGGCACCTCCATGTTTCCACTATATCCCTTCAATCTTAACGACTTCAACAAGCAATGCACCCTTCACTACGGAGTGCCACCCCATCCCTCTTGGTTTGGAACCTACTACGGCAACGAGGTTTATTCCTTCAACCTCTCCTTTGATGCTATATTGGTTCATCATATCATATGCAAAGCTGATTTCCCTCTTACTCTCTGAAATCTGCAGGATTTGAGGCTGGTTCTCAAAAGGTTCGGCAGCAACATCATCTTCTCCAATGGGTTGCTAGATCCTTACAGTCAAATGGGGTAAATGAAATAGAATCTATTCGTCTATAACATGTCGAATGTACCGTTGATCTCAATGATTTGGATTCTGGCAGTGTATTGGAAAGCTTGTCAGACACATTGGTAGCTGTCAAAGCACCTGAAGGCACCGTTTCTAATCTATTATGTTCTGCACTTGAAACTAAACGAACCGTACTGCTCTATTGAATCCATGAAAATTGTTTCTTCCTTTTCTAGGTTGCCATACCTTGGATTTGCTCCTGTCATCATCGACCGATCCAGAATGGCTTATGGCAATGCGGAAAAGTGAAATCGAGATAATTATGACATGGATATCCGCATACAATGCAGATCTCCATGCATTTCTCGAAGGGATAGGCGTCAATAAGTAAAGGAACATGGTATATGACAGTTATGATGAGTGAGCCCCTAAGACACCAGATTTAGTCTTTACATTCACTTTTTCATGTACAAAATAAGCAGGCACGTTTATCATGCTTACAGTTATAGACTCAATCTCAACATTCAAATTTACAAGCCGCAGAACACTCAGGCAAGAATAAAGAGAAAAAAATAACACCTCTTCCCTTAAGATATAAACACAAGGCGAGTTGAAAATACCAAAAAGAAAGAGAAAAAGATCATCATACAAGGAAACTCACCTAGTCGCGTTAGTGCATAAGATGCATCGCATTTGAGGAGCGTCACTTTGCTCCTCCTCTTCATCGCTTTCATAATATTCACCATACTCAGAAGCAGAATGGTGGGAGCCATTTGCAAGCTCCTTATCTGTCCCAGCCATATGGGAAGAGTCTGCATAACAAGTCATGTGATACGAATGACAGCAGAAGAATATGACAACAGAAACATCCTGGATGGAGAACGGATCAAAGCACATGCAACAACGTCCACCTCCCCTTGACTTTGACTTGAGCTCCAAGTTTGTCAAACTTGTTGACCTTCCATTAGACACAGCAGCGCGATTTTCATCCCTCTTGGCTCGTGTTTCCTCTTCTTCATTACTCAAGTAAACTGCATGCCTTGCTTCTTTGTAGTATTTAACCAAAAGGTTTATGCAATCAGACTGCCATTTCAACAAAGAAAGCATCCAGAATAAGAAAGAGTTGTTCACAAGTTCTCACCAAGGTTCGTTCCGTAAGAGAAAATTGTTTACCTTCAAAATCTTGTTACAACCCTGTCTAAGGGAAGTCTCAGTTCTGTAATCTGTGACAATTTTGACCAGACGGTCTCTAAGCCTACAAAGAGATGAATACTAATTTACATTGCTATTGGTAATTTTAAATAATAACTGACATTTTTATGAGAATGACTCAGTTTCAATTCGATATGGGAACAAGAAGGAAGACTTAATTAGATAGCAATTAATTAGCAGATGGTACTGACCGAGGTATCTCCAACCCATCAGGTACCATATTTACTATATGTAGGGGGTCAAGGTTACCAACAGTGTGCTCTAGTAGCATTCCGACCTATTGACAGCACAACATGCAACCACCGTGTAAAAAGTCATCTCCATCTCAAAACATTATAAAGATTACATGGGGATCCACATGGAAGTAGTATGATACCATCTCAGGCCTGTTAATGCACTGTTTTATCAGTTCTTCCCAAAGTTCATCATCATTCTGCATACTCACGAACTCTACAGCCTGCAAGCAAGTATGAATTTCAATAAGTTGATAGGAGTATGATGAAATACAAAATTGACTATAAGGGAATAAAATCCTACCTCCTCCATATCACCCAATTCATTTATCATTACAGCAAGGGCCTTTTTTGCATTTCCCATTCTTCCAAGGACGAATACCTGCTCTCTCAAGAGGTCCTTCTCCAAGCAGATATCATATGCCTAGAGTTCATATGCACAGACAAGTATTTTCAGCTCAAAATTATATATTATAGAGGAAAAATAAACAAACGATTAAAAGCAAACCTTCTCCAAGGTATAATGCTGACTGCTGCGCAAAAAAGGAAGCAGCATTTTTGGGTCGTACTCTGCATATAACTCCACCTATAGTTTTGGAAAAGGAAATTTGAGGTAAATAACAGAGATGGTAATTGCACAAACCATAAAGTGGAGCTCGACCAGAAGCACTTAAGGCACAAGACTGACGCATCACTTGGTACCACAAGGATAAAATTATAGATCATCAAAGATAGACTGGATAGAAGATGACTCAGTCTAAAACTTATATGCAGCCATGCAATCTTGGTGCACAACTGCATAAAGCAATACCAGCTGGACCAACTGATACACTAATAGCTATTTATTCAAAACAAACTCCTGTCATCGCATGACAATTTAGATCATGATTGTCTATAGTCCTTTAGACTAATGTAAAAGAACAACCTGGAAAACAACTCTACCATTTCTACTCCTGTGTTTTTTACGCTGAAAGCCTAAAATTTCGTACCAAAAAGTGCAAAATTAAGCCTATTACCTGCATGTCGTGGAATTCCTTCCCAGCATGTGGACTGACTTCAAATAAAGAATGCAAATAAATATATAGGAAGTATCTTGGATTTCCCTTATCACGGGCCTTTAAAACCTTTGGGACCACGTCGGATGAAGCAATTATTTCCCTATGTTGAATCAGTAAGGCAACTGTTTGTTTGCAATCAATCATCATCAGTTGCACGACCTGGTAATATTTAGGACATGAGATCATTTAATCACAGAAAGAGCACACAAATATGAGGCTATAAATTTGTCCAACTATTGTAGACATGTCAGGTTAAAAAAAATCAAATAGTGAAAACAATAAATTTAATGCCGTGCATTATGTATCCACAGCTATAGCATCCAACTTTTAAGTTAAGCGCTTCAATCTTAATGTAGCTATCCCCATTCACACAATCACACTCTTCCCTGAATAGGATTATTTTATTCTCCACATCCTATGACCACCTTGGTTCCCGAAGGTCCCCAACCTGGGCCGCGTATGAGCCTATAGGCCCCCGAAAAGACTCTAGCTGATGGGTACTGTACCAATGCTAAACGGGTTCATATATTTGAATATACTCAAAATATAGGCATTCGGGGAAAAAACTTGACATAACGATAGCAGTAAAACTTTGTGTTCTGTTATACTGGTGTACGTAATATAGAGCTGACGATTGACCCACATTAGAATTACAGAAAAAAAAAAAGTATGCCCACTGGAGAACAAGTAAATTAGCATACCTTCTCAGGAATATATTGATATAGATTATGCTTTCCAATGAAGTTGAACACATCTGGTTTCATAAGCTGCAAAGGGAGCAACCCATAATAAGTACAAACCAAAGGTAAATTCAAAACCTTGGCCTTGAATCAGTACAGTCAGAACAAATTATTATATACATATCCTCTGTAACCTAGGAGTAAGTGATGCACATTTGCTTGAGAGCTTACATCAGCAAAAAGTGAGAAAGCTTTCTCATACTGCCCATCAATGACATACAGCTCTGCTAGTGCCTGGAAATTTAAAAAGGCAAAGAGATGTCTTACTATATGAGCATAAATAAATGTGACAAGAGCATCATATTCATTTCAGTCTAACCTCCTTAAGGGCATCTGTCATAGAAGGCGTTTTGAACTGAGACTCTATAGCAGATATGATATGCAAAGCAGAATAAATTGTTGGTGGCCATGATTTCACAGCGGACAACAGATCCTTGTGGTGTGCTGGGTTTGTTGCAAGAGCGATAAGAGCCAGCTGGAAAATGCCGGAAAGGGAAACCAGAACATAAGTAAATGATCCCAATCAACAGAATCTTCAAAATCAAACCATTCAATCACGAACCTCATATGTCGTATCACTCAGTCTTGGGTTTTCTGTTGGCATATATGGAACCAGAGCAGATAGCTGTCGAAGACGAGCAAAATGAACAGCCCATCTGCAAGGAACAAAATAATTAAGTTTTCTAGTGAAAGCCTGAAAATTTTCCATTGCCAGGCCCTGGACACAGAAAGTACCTTTCCCATGCTGTGGCAGATCCTCTCAGCACTTTAGGACACAGAGATGCAGCTTCAGCAAACTTTCTTTCCACAATCAGATGATCAAGGTATCTCGTTCCAACCTATAAACATCTAAGACTGTTACAGAATATTTACCTGTCCAACCTATAAACAGAAGACAGATTTGACTGAGAACATTCTATACAGTGGTCTTACATGTTATGTTTGCTATGATATACCATTTTACAAAATGACACTGATTATTAAATCTATTGATTATGTCTGTATGAAGTAGTTACTGAATTCCACAATAAAGAAAGAGGAGCACTAAAACATATATCAAGGTACTAGTTATAGCTTTATAGTACAACCATGATACAAGTTACAAAATATTCCATGGAAATTAGGAAGTGCTCGAACAGTACAGTGCCCACAAGCATACATGACATGCGGCTACGAGATTGCAGAGACTTGGTGGCCTCTACTCCCCCTCGTTGTATCATTAGATTGGAAAATACAGGAGGACAGACATATCCAAGTCTTTTTGTAAGTTTTCTCATGATTTCAGCTTTTACAACATTGATACTATGAAAGAATCTCTAAGCTGAATGCATTATAAATATCTTCACAGAGTATCTAGGTCTCATAGTTCACTGATTTAACTAGCCTATGGCTTGTTCAGTGAAAAGAAGATTGTACATTATAACAGATTTATTGGAAAAAGAGATCACTGAAATTTGCAACATGTGAAGGAAGAAGAGGAGAAAATTGCAGACTGCTGAGCTCAAGTTTGTCATTATAATATACTATAAGAGATCTTATTACATAATATGGCAACATCCTAATGCACCCTATATCATTTCTTATCTAATCATATCATTGGAAAGGGGAAAATGATGACGCTTAATCCTTGACAAGTAATATTTTCATATACCTTCAATATAACCCTGACTTTCTCCAGGTATACAAACAATGCTGAAGGAATCATGGTTGATTTCTAAGATCCTACAAGAAGGAGCCACCACCAAGGATCCTCACTATCAGTGGGATTGGTTGCCAAAAAAGGGGTAGAGGAAAGACAAACCTCCTCAAGCAATTTACTCTGCCCTTGTACAGCTTCAGCAGCTGCCAGAGCTTTTTCATGCCGCCCATGTTGAAGAAGCCAACTAATATGATCTTCAGTATCCCTAAAAATCCACGTACAGTAATGATGCCATGAAATTAGCAATTTATAAGTTACAAACTTCCAACAGCTTGTACAACTCAAAATCAATAGATTCATCGATAAATGTGACTCATGACCACATCATAGTTTACTACTTCTCATAAAATTTACAAGTATTCAGCCTGGAATTTTGCATAGGACCACATTTTATTTCCATTTACAATTCCTCATAATGATAAAATTATTAAAATATATGAATCTCTTTACAAAAGCTCACTGGACCATTATTCGTTCTAATCAAATGTAAGACTATTTAATCAAAAATGTAAATAATATCCCCTTGTTTATCTCTACAACCTCAGTCATAGCACAGCATATGTTTCCTATTAACACTTCTTGCATCTTGTGCTAACGCTACTCTCTTTCAGGAAGCAAATTGCAACTTCATGGCTAAATAACGTTGACGAGTACCAGCTGGAACAATTTATTTTCTTTACATAAGGCAGCAAGATCCTTCTATGTCTAAAAGCTCTTGCTTTGGTAGGAAGCAAATAACTTCAATCAATCATAAAGTTTAAACACAAATCTACAATACAAAATAAATTCAGTATAAGGATTAGAAATCAATGAAACCGAGAACGGACCTAGTTTTAGCAATAACTATATCTTTTGGAGACACAATATAGTAGAGGGGCTCATCACCTGCAGCCCATTGACCACCAGAATAACTGCTTCCTGTGTCCAGACACATATCTAATTGCTGTTTACCATCTAGAATTCATATATAGTAGCATGAAACTTGGCAGAGATAAAGACTGTAATGCAGATGGGAGCTGTTACCTGAGAAGGGAGAATGAGCAAGTATATAGTCTTTAGCCTTATAGTGTTCAAAGCCATGAACTGGCAAAGCATCAGTTGCAAGCTCATCATTGTTCCAAGTAACTATACGTACCTCTGGTCTTTGTGCTTTACCCTGCACATAAGACATGCTAGCCTCTGTCAATAGCCTCATACAGGATTTCTTCTAACGAAAATAGCCTAAATATAATCGTTTCCATGTTCATCATGCAAGAGAGCAGACAGAACCATTTTGCAAGATATTATATAAGAAAAAAACATAGAAATGAACCAACAGAAGAAATTTGAAAATACTGGCTCGCTCAACATAAGCAAATTTTACTAATAGACCACTGCTACCAGATACAGCATCTTCCTCTTAAATTTTAAAAGCAACAGGAAAAGGGAATTTCAAAACATCAGCTGCGACTGATGAGCCAAGGAGAGAGACAACTAAGTCATCCAACCCCACATACCACATGAACGTGCTACTTCTGTTCACATGCAAAGAAAGAAAAAGTACCTGCTGTGATGGAAGAGTGCTACTGAATTCCTTGCCAATGCCTTCCTCCCCAGGGATATAGGCTAGAACCACCAGAGAATCACCAAAAGGAGCAATTCCTGAGATACGATAGCTTGTCTTGAAAGATGCAACAATATCAATTGCGTTCATACTATTCCTATATGATCCATTGACTCCCCCGTTTTGATTGGCCCTAACCGAAGCAATCTTAACAGATGTGCCCCATCCAATGACCAAGATATTTTCATCCTGAATATACAAGAAGCTTGATAAGGAAAGGCTTGCATTGGAATGAGTAAGAAACAAGTGCTATAAGTTTATGCTGGTCTCACTCAGTATATATGGGCTCAGCACCATTAAAAGTTACAATTTCTAGAGCTTATTGTTGCTGGATTAAGACAGATACAGAGACTAGCATGACATGCTAGATATCAGAATCAAATACACAGTCACCTGCCAAAACAAGCGCGGAGGCAAGAGTCCAGGATGTGGGCTTCCTCGTGGTTTCTCAATAAATGCTATGTGCTGATTATTTGTAGTATCATAAACTTTGACACCCGCATCATTAGCCCAAGCAATGAGAGTAGTCCTCCAAGTTAGTGCACATATTGGAGTAATCGGACCATCACCAGTGTTCAAACCCTAAAAGTGGTCAATTTCTGTGAATCAATAGTTGTCAATTATGCATTAAGAATTGAATCTACTTCATAGGAGTAGCATGTCAGTTGTACATATCAAACCTTATCCTGATAGCCAAACCAGGTTTTGTCATGAAAGATCAATCTGCCAGTTGATCCACCAGTCACAAACCTTCTTAATGACTTTCTGGAATAATCAGGATCAAGAGCAATAGCTTTCAACGGTCTATGATATGCAAACTTTTGCCTTTCATCAGTAAACAGACTGTTAATTACAACCGTTCCATCATCTGAACAACTTCCTAAATATTCACCATCAATGTCAAAGCTAAGCCCATTAACAGAAGCTTTATGGGCCCGAAACTCCTTTACCTGTGAAAAGCAAACAAGAGCATCTTCAGGGACCTGACATTTGTTACCCTATAATCCATACTTTTTAAGGGAGAAATAATGCAAATGCATGAGCATCGAGAAAGATATGTTTAGTAGTAGAACAGAATAGCCATGAATTGGAGAGAACTTCCCTTTAAGCCAATGATACTTTAAACAATCAAGCACCACAGGCAATGGAATGTCGACGGAGAACTATGAATCAACTCGAATTTAGGAAGATCTATGTAGTATAAGAGTTTGAAGAAAGTTTTGAGAGTTGGGATGACAGATGAAACAGGGATCAAAATGGGTTGTATATGATTGCTGAAATAGGCGTATGAAGAAACCTATAACATCCATCATTTGTTTATTCACCATGGTTGACCATTACAAAGCCCTATGACATCTTCATGAAGCAAGTGCAAGTTATCTTCAAAAGATGCAAAGGGCTCAACCACATGGTAAGCTCGGGTCACCAGCTTCCCGAGTATATCTAAGTGAAATACTACTGCGGGAGATGCATCTTCCTCCCCGTGGATATGAAAAACATAAATATGTATTGAATGAAAGGCCTCTTATCCAGCCAACCCACTTAAATTGACCAATAGTACACGTCATAAAACTTTGTCATACAATGGAGACATTAAGATTGCAGTAATCCCATACCTTCCCCTGCCTAAGTAAATTACTTTAAACCCAACAGGTCAACACTAGAAAACAAGCGGACAGTCCACACCGGCATTCACCTTTCTCCACCTAATAAAATTAAGAACAATTACTAGAGCCCCAGTAAGAGCCAAAGGTTCTAATTAGTACAAAATTCCTCAGAATTTCCACCCAGCCAGATGAAAAAGCACAATTAAGAAACAATCAGCCAAGTCATGATCGCAAATGAGACATTCCATCGGAAGAAATGAAACAAGGAACCTGATTGCCGAGAAAATCGAGAATGTGGATGGTGCCGGAGTTAGTTCCGAGAGCGATCATCCGGTCGGAGATGGAGATGCAGGAAGCAGAATCGGAGTCCAAGAGAGAAGGAACGCTGCCTCCCATCATCTGGTACTTGAGGCGAGGCTCAGCTTCTTCTTCTTCTTGTTCTTCGTCTGGTTGATCCTCGTGGTGTTTTTCTCTGAATCTGTGGCGATCGTCGGAGTCGAGGCCGCCGTTATGGGAGGGGAAGGGAGCCATGGGGATCATGATGGGCTCCTTGGAGGAGGAGGAGGAGGAGAAGAGCGAAGAGGGGAAAGAGAACGGAATGATTGGTGGGATTTCGGAGGTGGGGGACGACAGGTGTGTACGACTGTTTGAGAGAGAGAGAGAGAGAGAGAGAGAGAGAGAGAGAGAGAGAGAGAGAGAGAGAAAGACTGCTTGGTGCTTCTGCTAATGCCTAAGAGCATGAATATTGGGGGGTTCACCCCCAATATCAACAAGAGTTTCACGGAGAAAAAAAAAAGGTAAATAAAAAAAAAAGGATGAAACCCTCATTTGGGTTTCATATGTTGAAACGCAGATCATGGAGTTCATGTACAAGCTATTGGGCTCCACCTCCTCACCCCCACACACAAGTATTGCCTTAATTTGTAATTTTTTTTTTAAAGTTTAATTTAATTAAATGAAATATAAATGATATCACACTTCATAATTTTTTTTTTATCTATCCATAGACACTAAATTTATATATCTTTGGATTGTTTTAAAATTAAGTTAATATTTGGACTATATTAGAGCAAAAACACATTTAACCGCTTTTTAAATTAATTCATTCTCTTAACTTTACAAAATTACACAAAATTAGTATCTTTTAATATAAAAAATGCATGTATAAATAAGTAAATAATAATTAAATCATTAAATTAAGGATGTAATTAATAATAATTGTATATATATAAAAATAAGTAGTTGTTGTGAATTGAGAAAAGTAAAAAGTGGGTTTCAAGGAGTTCATGGAGTTCATTGATATTTAGGTGAATGGGTGAAATAAAATTGGGGAGGAGCAGAATGAGGTGGATGAGAGAGAAATAGTAGAAAGTAAGGGTTCAAGAGGTTCATGTGGTTCATTGATATTCATGGCCTAATGGGGGCGGGGTCTCACTCTAAACCGGGTCCAAATTTATATACTGCTTCCTCTCTTTTTTTCTTTTTTTTATTAACTCACTGGTTAAGCATTATTTTGGGTTCGAGACTCAAGGAAGGGATGCTCTATATAGGCTCACTCAATTAGTACTTGCCACGACCCTAATCCTTTTCTTTTTTTTATTTGAGCAACCCTAATCCTTTTTATATGAATTATGACTTATAAAAATATATAATGTCAATCTAGCATATGAATTTGTTATTTTTTCTAGGTAAAAAAAGAGATTGTTTTTTAGATTTATACTACCCATTTATGTTTGATTATAAAAATATAAAGTCATATTCTATTATAGAATAACTTAGTAAATAAAATTCACGCAATTTTTCATCCTTTAAAACTTGTCTATAATGATTAGTATATATCATTATCCGTATTATCAATATTTTAAGACCTTATAAGTCAATATCATATAAAATAAGATGTTTTAATTGATTTTGTTTTGTTTGATCTTATTTACTAGTTTTAATACTATTGTTTATTAATATGAGATACAATTACTATGATTTTTTATTTAATTAAAAAAAACAATTATAAAGTGGGTCCATCATGATTCTAATGGTTTTACATATTGAAATAATTAAAATATATTAATTTACAATTATTTTATTTTGAAAGATAAGATAATATATAAGTTAAGTAAAAGATAATAAATATAAACTATTTTAATATAAAAGATAAAAATAATAACTTAATTAGAAAAAAAGGGCTTCCCTTTTTTAATTTGAAGTTTTTTAATTACTTCCTACATAAAGAGATTAAAAAGACAATTAAAAACGTTACTAATAAATCAAAAGTGATAGAATACCTTTTCAAAATTAAAACATTTCAAAGTATCTTATACACAAATCTATATTGTCTACAGTATAAAGCGGAGACAAAGTCTTCACAGATAATTGCGTCACGTGTCATATCTTTAATAAAATAATCAACCGGACCCTTGCGTATATAAAAAACCACTAATCACAATAGAAAGATAAATATATATGATTTGATAAAAATAATCAGTTGGGTCCTCCTCTATATAAATTAGGCAGTTAGAATCTCATATAATATTATCCCGTAAAAATTGCCGGAAATTTATGAATTATCCCTTACCAAGAATTAGTTGTATCTTTAGATAAATATTATTATTTAATAAAACGTGATATTTATTGTAAAGTAATTTTTGAACAAATCCATCTTATTTATATTATGAGCTGATTTACTATTGGTAAAAAGCACTAATCATAATACGAAGATACATATATATGCTCCTAAATTTTTAACGTGATCATTGACGTTACATATCTAATTAAATTGAGTTTATAATCGCATTACCCATACATGGTACGAGGGTTAGACTAGTTGATAATAAAGAAGGTAATTAGATTAACTAAAATAATATGAACACAATTTGTTTGGTTAAATATGAGAGATATAAGCTAAGTTGTTTAGAAAAAAAAAACAAAAAGGATTCCATTTTAAAACTATTTTTATAATTCGAATTTTTAAATTACTTCTTACATAAATAGATTAAAAAGGAAATTAAAAAAATATATGATATATCAAAAAGCATAGAATACCTTACCAAAATCCAAAAAATTTAACATATCACATATTTCTAGTTGTTGTGTGTCTTTTTGCATGTGATTTCGGTTCTCTTTAAAGAGTCGGAATCTATGCGCGTGTTTGTTTGTTTTTTGTAGGTTCTGAAGCATTGAGGACGAGTTTTCCGGGTCTTTTTCAAGTCGTTAAGAGGTGTCTCTAGTGGTGAAATTGTAGCTTGAGAGGTGGTTATGAGTCAAGTCAAGTGTTCCAATAGGTGTCAAGTTGTTTGGGAGTTGGTGTGTCCAAGGATTTGAAGAGTTCAAGGAGTAATCAAGACATATTAAGAGTTGGAGTTTGTTTGAGTGTTCAAGTGAAGTTTTCAAGGGAATTTTAGGAAAGAAGCAAGGGAGAAAAGCCAAGATCAAAGCTAAGAAGAAGAAGAAGAGAGAAGAGAGAAGAAGGAATGCAGTGCAAAACGCTCGGTTACAAACCCCCCTTGGGTCGGTCCCGAGCGGGTCCAGAGAAGTCAGGAGATGTTGGATCGTAAGTCTGTTAGAACGGGCGTCCTTAAGTGCAGCGGAAAATAGACTTAACAGGAAACAAGATAAGATATTGGATGCGAGTATTTATAGAGGAACCCCACTAAGACCAACTAGTCTTATGGGTAAACCTCTACCTCCGCTTGGAGGATTTTCAATAGCCATCCTTATCTTATTAAGAGAGAGTCCTTACAACTTAGGCGAGTCGTTACAATTCTCTGAGCTAAGCGTCCGTCCTTAGCCTCACTAGTAACACTCCTTTCCACCTAGCACGTAACCTAACTCTCTTAGCTATAAGGAAGCTATCACTCACGTCTCTCACGGTCCGTTGTGAGAGACAAACTACAACTCTAACTATTTTGTGGTTTGTTTTGGATTTGATGTGGTTGGACTTACTTTCTCTTGCTTCAAGCTCACTTGATCTCCTTGTTCTTCGTTCTTGAACTTGAATGCTTTGGGAGAGCTTGAGAGAAAGTCTTCAAAGTTCACACTGCTATGCATACCCCTTGGAGGGTATTTACAGCGAAAGTGGTTCTTGTCCTCTAGCGTCCTCTGAGACTTGGCAGGATCCTTGATCTTCCATCAACGGTGCGATGTGCATCTTGAGGAAGTCAACTCTGTTGACGCTTGGGAAGCCTCCGCGTGGGTAGGGGACCATTGTTGAGAAAGCGACATCTTTGGAGTTGTCTACACGTGCCCAGACAAGGGAAGCTTCCTTCTGAGGACTACGGCCGAACGTGATGTAATCATGTTGGGGCGGCCTTGATTTGAATTTGAACTTCGTCCGTATTTTGGCGCGCGTCCCTTCTTGATGAGGACGCCGTCCTATCTGCGCAGGGACTTCGCCAATTACGTTCAGCTTTGGAAGTTCTGATGACGTGCGTCCCTACAGCTTAGGGACTGCCGTTCACTTGTTGTCCTTTTCGCTCATGTGCGTCCTCTAGACTTACCTGAGATCAATACTTGGACAACTTGTTAAATACCTTTGAGTTTGTCATTATCAAAACAAGGGACGATCATTATTGGGTTAAATATTAATGACTAGCGTCCTTAATAACGTCCCAACAATTTCCCCCTTTTTGATGATGACAAACTCCTTTAAGCAATATGCACAGAAGTAAAGCTTTTAGCATGAGAGACTCCACTTTGATTTTCCTTTTAGCTTAGGTTGGCATGCAACACATTCTTTTAAGTGCGTCCTATCTTATTCTTAACTAGCGTCCTTTGGACTTGGCCGAAATCCCCCCTAAACACATGCTTTCTATGACAACTTAATAATAATCGCATCTTTGCAAAACTATACTTCCCCCTTTTGGCATCATGGAAAAGGAGAACAAGTTGAAAAACATGCATGCACAAAAGTCATAACTAGAGAAAGGAACGCTTAGACAAAATGAATCACACACGTAATGAACTGTATTCACGAAGAGAGTACGATCATTACATAGAAATACACATAAAGAGGTTCAAAAGGGGACTGCGTCCAAACGTCTTGAAAACAGAACATAACAAAAGTTAAACTTTTTCAGGAGTTGGAAGGGGAGGAGAGATCATTTGCGGGGACGCTTGCCGAGAGCCTTGAGATTTTGCTCCTAAAAATAGTTGTTCTGCGCAAGGAGCTCGTTGTTGCGTTCCAGAAGTTCT
Source organism: Polygonum maritimum (assembly GCA_963924305.1). Taxonomy (NCBI): domain Eukaryota; kingdom Viridiplantae; phylum Streptophyta; class Magnoliopsida; order Caryophyllales; family Polygonaceae; genus Polygonum; species Polygonum maritimum. Next base: position 22,061,103 of record OZ002729.1, read on the forward strand.
GTGTGTTGATGGAGAGTGTCATGGACTTGTTGAATGAGATCGATCATCATGCATTGGTTCTCGATCATCATTCCAAGCAGATACTTCTGGGAGTGCTTCTCAGCCTCATGAGGGACGCTCATGCCATCAAGTTCATCCGCTTCTTCTTCAGCGTCGGCGTCCTCAATTGGCGTCCCAACTACTTGCATATTATCAGCCTCAGGATCACCTTCCACATTCTCAGCAGCAGCAGCAGCAGCCTTAACTCTTTTCTCAGCCTCTTTCTTTTCCTTGGCGAGCTGTCTTTTCACTTAGGGGAGGGGCTCATCACACCTTAGTTTTCCAACTGGGGGCAGGGTGATTTGCCTAACGTCCCAGTGAATGCCAAAGGACTGTTCTTGTTTGGGGGCATAGAGGCCTTGCTGCTTGAGGATTTCCTTGACCAACCCAGGGAAGGGGAGCGAGTGGCGTCCTCCTGTGCACTTGCCCATGTGCTCCAAGATTACCCGCGGCAAGTTGATGGGCTTACGTTCCAAGAAGGCGTCTAATAAGATGCTGTCAGTGATTTGGACGATCGACTTCTTTTCCTGGCGGGGGACGACCATGCGCACTATGAAGTGATGCGCAAGGACGCCGGTCTTGGAGAGACAATGAGCAACCCTATCCCTAGCAACTGGCTGTCTCCCTTTGAAAATGCGGTTGAAGATCTCTTCTTGGGAGAAACGGCCAAAGTTCTTGTTAGGAAGGTCGTGTAGAGCATCAAGCGGAGAAGGACGCAGGCCTAGCATATTACGGACGGTACCCTCAGCAGTTGAGTACTCGTCCCTATCAATTTCGAACGTCTCTTGGGGCTTCCCTTTTACTTCGGATATTTCAAACTTTGAGTAAAAGCGGAGAACCTGTTCGGGGTCGACTTCAGCGGCCTTTGCACCGAGATGCGTCCAACCCTGGAACTCAAGCAGTTCCAAAAATTCTGTGCGCTGGTTCTCATCCAAGAATTGAGCGGTAAAAAGGAGCGGCGATAGAATTTTCTTCAACCTTTTCTGTTTGCTGCCGTTGCTCACAATAACCTCATCACCAGCGTCTTCTTCTTCACCGTCTCCCTCCTCGTCCTCATGATCCTCATCTTGGGGAGGAGCATCATCTTCATCTGAGGCCTCGTCCCCTTGGTCATGGGACTCGGCCATCTCCGTGTCCTCAGCAGTGGACGCCTGTGCTGGAGGAGGCGCATCCACAGCTGGAGTCCGTGCCAAGGACTCTATAGGGACGGCCGAAGAAGGCGTCCCTTGGACATGTGTACTTTCCTCGACAACCGGAGTGGAGGAGGTGGCGGGAGTCATGGGACTTCCTGCAGGCTCTTCTGGATCGCCTCAGCAATGGCGTCCTTTTCAGCTTGCTCCTGCCTCGCCTTCTCCTCTTGCTCAATTTGCAGCTCGGAGAGGCGGATAGCTGCCATTTGTTGTTCAGTGACACCTTCCAACTCAGCAGACGTCTTTAACCTTCGCTTTGGGGCGGGTGGCGGGGAGGATGGGATGGTTTTCGGTTGAGAGGAGGAAGGGCCTTTTATTTGGGGCTGTGTTGAAGGGGAAGGGGAAGAAGGCCTCTTTCTCTTTTGCGATGGGACGGAGCCCGCAGGAGCTGCTAAGAACTCCATTATATCGGGGAGAAGCTTGGCGAGCTCGTCCACCGTCCCACCAAATGAATCAGAAATGATGCCTCGCCCCATGAAGGGAGGATTGGTATGGTTGGTTTCACGGAGGCGGGGCTGGACATAAGTGACCATGAAATAGTGAAGGAGGCGTTGGATCTTTGGGGGATGGTCATGAGCGGACGCCCGTAGGCAAATGTTGGCGAGCGTCCTTGGCTCTTTTTCTAACCAGTCCTCAATGAGTGGGTCGAGAGGAGGACGGCGTTTGGGTTGAGCAGGGAGGCCCCGGATTTGAGATTTTGTGGGACTCCCTTGTTCTTTTTCAGGGACAAAGGGTTTGTTTAGAAAGGCAAAGCGAGGGGGTTGAGATGGCTTGGATTGAGGACGGGAAGATTGGGATTTTTGAGGAGGATGGGAGCGTTGTGACTGGGGAGGGGTGGTGGAGTGACGGCGCTGGGTGGATTGAGATGAATGATGATGGTGAGGGGGTTCTTGGCGCCCAGCAGGTCGGCCTCTCGAGTCCATTAGTGACCGGCCTTTCACCGGAGGAGACTTCGAGGAGCTAGGGTTTCTCGCCGCCGAGGAGGATGGCGGAGCGGGATTGGTGTTCTTGGTTGCTCTGGTGTTAGCCATTTGAGAAGATTGGGTTTATATAGAGGAAGATTAGGGTTGAGAGAAGGAGATTTCGAGATCTGGGTTTAGAGGATTTGGCAAGATCTTGGAGAGTTATCCGGATTTATGCAAACAGCAGGGAGGCAAAGAAGATTTTTCAGAATGTGCAAGGGCATATTTATAGGAAGAAGACGAAGGCGAACGGTCAAGGGCAATAGGGACATTTCATTCGGCTTCCTCCATCCGCAATTCCGCACGTGGCCGGCTTTCTTCTTTACTAAGAAACCAGCTGTTTAGCACCCGTTACACATATCCCGAGATCTGCGTTCAACTTCTCTAAGACGATTCAATTTCCCATTTTCAAATTTCAAACTTTTCACAACTGCAAAGGACTGCTGTCTCGGCGTCCTTTCAACACACAACACTGCTCTACTCAGAACTGAACCAAGGCGTTCCAAACAATGATCACAACCTCTGACTCGTAGAATTGTGACCCGACGTCCTTCAGACTTTGACAAGCGTCCCATTGATCACTTAGAACCATTTTTGAAAATCAAGCAAGTACGTCCCGTAAAGATAAAACAAAGAACGTTCATAGGACGCGTTTGCAAGATTCTCGGCTTAGGTAAGCTTAGAGTTCCCATCATTTCGGCTTGTAATGAGGGTAGGGTGATCAGGGATACTCTTGAGATGAAAAGCGAAATGAATATCATTCAAAACAGGAGTAAAACAAGTGTCTTAGACTAGCGTCCTTTAAAGAAGACTTTAAATGCATGACACACTTTAAAACGAGTTCTCAACAAGACATAGCCAATCATAGAGGGAATAATAGAACGGGACTTGATCATTTAAAAGTTATCATCCCTAAAAGCAGCCGGAGGTGCTCATAGGGGCGTCTATCAAGTGCTTTTGTGAAAATATCAGCCACTTGGTCCTCAGTCCTAACATGAGCCACTCTAATTAATCCAAGTTCAACATTGTCACGAAGGAAATGATGTCTTATATGAATATGCTTCGTCCTAGAATGATGAACAAGATTCTTGGCAATACTTATAACACTGGTGTTATCACACAAGATAGGGACTGTGTTGAGGAACGTACCATAGTCTTCAAGTTGGTATTTAATCCATAGGACTTGTGAGCAGCACGAAGCAGCAGCAACGTACTCAGCTTCCGCGGTTGAGAGGGCCACGGAGTTTTGCTTTTTGGATCCCCAAGATACAAGACACGATCCAAGGAACTGTGCCATCCCGGATGTGCTCTTCCTATCTACCACATGGCCAGCGTAGTCTGCGTCAGAGTACGCCACTAGGTTTAGGGACGTCCTTTTGGGATACCAAAGGCATAGATCGTCCCGTCCTTTGAGATATCGGAAGATTCTCATGACCTCTTGCATGTGGGACTCCTTTGGATTTGCTTGGAAGCGAGCACATAAGCATACAGCGAACATGATGTCGGTACGACTTGCCGTTAGGTATAGCAAGGACCCTATCATTCCTCTGTAGAGCTTTTGGTCCACACTCTTGCCTTCTTCATCAGCATAAAGGCGAGTGTTGGGGGAGATGGGAGTATCAATGGATTTGGACGTATCCATTCCATACTTCTAAAGCATTTCACGAATGTATTTTTGTTGATGAATGCGCGTCCCATCTTTGAGCTGTATGATTTGAAGTCCCAAGAAGAAGTTGAGTTCTCCTATGAGGGACATCTCAAACTCACTACTCATCAAGTTCTTGAATTCCTCTACAAGTTTCATGCTAGTGCTTCCAAATACTATGTCATCGACATAGACTTGGACAATCAAGACATCTTTAAGGACTTTCTTTAAGAACAAGGTTTTGTCAATGTTACCTCGTGTATACCCATTGGACAACAAAAAGGACGCAAACCTATCATACCAGGCACGAGGGGCTTGCTTGAGTCCATAGAGTGCTTTGTCCAAGAAGTACACATGATCAGGGTGATCAGCGTCCTCAAAACCTGGAGGTTGAGCGACATATGCTTCTTCCTTGAGCTTGCCGTTGAGGAAGGCTGTCTTGACGTCCATTTGAAAAAGCTTGAACCCTTTGTGAGTGGCATAGGCGATAAGGAGGCGAATGGCTTCAATTCTAGCGACAGGAGCGAAGGTCTCATCATAATCGATTCCTTCCTCTTGCCTATAGCCTTGAGCCACAAGCCTTGCTTTGTTTCTTGAAATACGGCCACTCTCATCAAGCTTGTTCCTGTAGACCCACCTCGTCCCTATTGTATTTTTGTTTTTCGGACGAGGGACGAGGGTCCAAACCTTGTTTCTCTCGAATTGATTAAGTTCTTCTTGCATGGCTTGGATCCAATCAGCGTCCTGAAGTGCCTCCTTTATGTTCTTAGGTTCAATTAAGGACACAAAGGCGTTGAATGCACAAAACGCTATGTTGGCGTTATGGGATTGATTCACAGTTGATCTTGTTTGGACTCCTTTTGAGATGTCTGAGATGATTTGATCTGTTGAATGAAGTTTTGAAAGGTTGGATCCCCTATAAGTAGCGTCCCTTGCAGGAGTACACCTAGGGTCCGTCCAATCAGACTCATCGGAGTCAAAGCCATCGTCTTCATTGATAGGCTCAGTGTGTTCCCCCTCAGGTTGAGCGTCCACACTATGCCTTTCTTCTCCTTGTTGACTTGATTCACCAGCATCTACTTGGTTTAGCGACCAAGTTTGAGAGGGCTCTTGCTGTTCGCTAGGGACTCCCACAGAAACCTCATCGCGAGCTTCAGGGGCGTTCCTAGGAACATAGTATTTGTCGGAGGAGCCTCTGGGATCTTCCTCATCATCGTCATCATCGTCCCTTGGAGAGGTACGATGTTCTTTCTTACTTGGTTCTTTCTTGTGAGAAGCATTTTCTTTGAACACCACGTGGATACTTTCCTCAAGCTTAAGAGTCCGTTTGTTGAAGACTCTATAGGCTTTGCTTGTGAGGGAGTATCCAAGGAATATTCCTTCATCACTCCTAGCATCAAATTTGCCGATGTTGTCCTTTCCGTTGTTGTGAATGAAACACTTGCATCCAAAGACTTTGAGATGCGAAATGTTTGGCTTTCTTTCATTTAGGAGCTCATAGGACGTCTTTTTGAGCAAAGGACGAATCATGGCTCGATTGATGATGTAGGTAGCTGTGGCCACGGCTTCTGCCCAAAAGTGCTTAGGGACGCCGCTTGCCAGGAGCATCGTCCTTACCATGTCTTCCAGCGTCCTATTCTTTCTTTCAACAACGCCATTTTGCTGAGGAGTTCGGGGGCAAGAGAAGTTGTGGGAGACTCCTTGTTGGTCACAGAAGTCAAGGAACTCTGAGTTTTTGAACTCCGTCCCATGATCTGACCTTAAGGCTTTCAAACTCGTCCCAAGGGCAACTTCTACTAGCTTGATGAATACTTTGAACATCTGGAAGGCTTCTGCTTTTGACACCAAGAAGAGAACCCAAGTGAATCTGGAAAAATCATCTACAATAACGTACATGTACCTTTTTCCACCATAGCTTTGGGTCTGCATGGGTCCACACAAATCCATGTGAAGGAGTTCTAGCGGCTTCTTTGTGCTCACTTCATTCTTGGATTTGAAGGACAATCTTGTCTGCTTCCCTTTGATGCAAGCTTCGCATTGCTCAATTTGCTCAGGATCTATTCGGGGAAGTCCTCTTACAAGTTCCTTTTGATGAAGCTTGAGGATTGTGCTAGGTCCAACATGTCCAAGACGTTGATGCCAGAGATCGGCGTCCGCTGAGACGGATAAGCACAACTTGGATGCAGGCTTGAATCTTTGATTGAAGACGTAGACATTGTTCTCGCGAGTCCCTTTGAGAATGACTTGATTTGTTTTCTTGTTGATGACCAGGCATTCCTTAGAGTCAAATGTGACTAGATTTTCACCTTGATCACATATTTGAGATACACTAAGGAGATTGAAGCCTAGTCCCTCTACAAGACTGACTTTGGACACACTAATGGATTGATTTAGCTTTGCGGTGCCCGTCCCTTTGATTCTTCCTTTGCCCTTGTTGCCAAACGAGACAGTTCCTCCCGTAGCATTTGAATGGATAGAAGTGAGATGGATCTGGCTTCCAGTCATATGATTTGAGGCGCCACTATCAATGATCCACGGGCTTCCTCTCACTTTCACCTGAAAAGAAGAGTTAGTTCTTTGCGACCCAGGCAAGGTGGCCCTTACCTGGTTCGTTACATGGGTACAACTTCTTCATAGGCAAATGATCACAAACATTCACATCATTTGATCTTCTAGCATGCGTTCTAGGAAATCGAGTTTTAGCATTTGTCACACTAGCATGCGTCCTAGCAGAAGATTTTGACTTAGCATTTTTATTATCACGTCTAGCCTTTTTGCCATTCTCAAGATCTTGTCTTAGCTTAAGACACTCATACTGGTAGTGACCGCCTTTGCCACAATGCCAGCACGTCCTATAGTAGTTTCCAAGGTAGTACTTCTTGTTAGGACGTTGGATTCTATTCTCCTTCATTTTGTCTGGATCAACTACCTTAGAGCCATTTCCCTTAGCAATTTTCTTGTAAATCTTATGGCTGACAGAATTTGTATAGTAGTCCTTTCTACCAGTTTCACCACTCTCAAGAACTCTTATGCGTTGCTCTAAGTTCTTTGTCTTTTCTCTTTCAAGTTCTAGCTCAGAGGTTTTGCTAGCTTCGAAGTCATTTAGAAGGGATTCCTTTGATCTTGACTCATACCCTAGTCCTTTCCGAGATGGAACAAAGACTATCGGATTTATAGTTTCAGTCATGGGACTCTTTCCTAGGATTTTCACCTCATCCCTAAGATTAGCATTTTCAAGTTTTAGGCACACAAGCTGACTTTTAAGGGATCTGACCTCTTCCTTAGAGGACTCTAGTTGAATAGACATAGTATTGCAATTTTCACATTCCACAACAATATTCTCGGATTCAATTTCTTCAAAACTTTGTTTCATGGCATAGCTTTCTTGCATGATCTGAGTTATTAATTTGATGAGCTTGAGCTTTGAGCATTTTTCAAGAGAACTTAGCATGGATTCATGAGTTACCTCTTGCTCAGCTTCAGAGACGTCCTCTGAGGCGTCTTCCATAGCCATGTAAGCCACTTGATTTTCTGGTTCCTCGTCACTTGAGTCGAGGTCGTCCCATGCGCCCTCAAATGCACCAACCAGAGCCTTTTCCTTCATTTCTTTTGATGTTAACCCTGTGGTACATTTCTTGGCCATGTGTCCCTTCCTGTTGCATTTGTAGCAGACTATTTCCTTCAATACAACCTCTGTAGGTTTCCGACTTTCCTTCTTGTAAGGCATCTTCATTCTTGGGACTTTGCCTCTTTTGTACAAAGTACGAAGAGTTTTGTGCAACAGTGCTAGCTCATCTTCTTCAGAAATTTGTTCTTCTGTCTTCCCTTTGCGTTCCACTAACGCCTGAAGACGAAGATTCTCTTGGTGCTCTTGAGTTTTGGCTTCTAGCATGGAGTTCAGTTCCCTTTGTCTTTGGTAGTATTGCTCATACTCTGGCGTCCTAGCCGCAAGAGTTAAAGCCAGCTCATTTTGGGAACTCTTTCCCATTTCCAGCAGATCTTGGTTTCTCCTTGCTTCGTACCCCTTAAGCTTTCCATAAATTTCCTCCATGGACAGTCATTTGTTGGCTTGGTTTTCTTTGAACGTCATCCTATCGAAGTTCCATGGTCCCGTGAGTCCATCGATCAAGACTTGAACCTTCATCCTTTGAGTGATCTCCGTCTCTTTGACACCCAAGTTTTTCAACTTGGTTAGTAAGGCCTCAAAGCGGAAGGAGTAGTCGGTGATGGTCTCATTTGTGAACATCTTGAACTTGTAGAAGTCCCTCTTAGCTTCAAGCTGGACGTCCTCTTTCATCTCGGGCGTCCCAACATGGTACTTCTCCAGAGCTTCCCATTGAAGCTTGGCAGTTGGCAGATTGCTCACACGGGTGGCGTCCCTTTCGCAGAGGGACGTCTGTAGAAAACAGATAGCTTTGGCGTTTGCCTCCATGAGCTTAAACTCATCGGGACCCCATTCTGCTTCCTTGTCCTTCTTAGCAGCAGGGACTTCGAGGTCACTGTTCTTTATCACCAGCCAGCATTGGTAGTTTTGACTTCGCACGAAGCATTCGAACCTTGTTTTCCACCGGTTGAAGTTGCCGTCCGTTAGGCGGGGTGGCTTCGCACTTGAGATACCTATGGGTTCCATATCCATGTTTCCTGCAACTCAAACTTAATCTAGAGCGCCTGCTCTGATAGCAATTGTTGGATCGTAAGTCTGTTAGAACGGGCGTCCTTAACTGGGTTAAGGGCGTCCTTAAGTGCAGCGGAAAATAGACTTAACAGGAAACAAGATAAGATATTGGATGCGAGTATTTATAGAGGAACCCCACTAAGACCAACTAGTCTTATGGGTAAACCTCTACCTCTGCTTGGAGGATTTTCAATAGCCGTCCTTATCTTATTAAGAGAGAGTCCTTACAACTTAGGCGAGTCGTACAATTCTCTGAGCTAAGCGTCCTTCCTTAGCCTCACTAGTAACACTCCTTTCCACCTAACACGTAACCTAACTCTCTTAGCTATAAGGAAGCTATCACTCACGTCTCTCACGGTCTGTTGTGAGAGACAAACTACAACTCTAACTATTTTGTGGTTTGTTTTGGATTTGATGTGGTTGGACTTTCTTTATCTTGCTTCAAGCTCACTTGATCTCCTTGTTCTTCGTTCTTGAACTTGAACGCTTCGGGAGAGCTTGAGAGAAAGTCTTCAAAGTCCACACCGCTATGCATACCCCTTGGGGGGTATTTATAGCGGAAGTGGTTCTTGTCCTCTAGCGTCCTCTGAGACTTGGCATGATCCTTGATCTTCTATCAACGGTGCGATGTGCATCTTGAGGAAGTCAACTCTGTTGACGCTTGGGAAGCCTCCGCGTGGATAGGGGACCATTGCTGAGAAAGCGACATCTTTGGAGTTGTCTACACGTGCCCAGACAAGGGAAGCTTCCTTCTGAGGACTACGATCGAACGTGATGTAATCATGTTGGGGCGGCCTTGATTTGAATTTGAACTTCGTCCGTATTTTGGCGCGCGTCCCTTCTTGATGAGGACGCCGTCCTATCTGCGCAGGGACTTCGCCAATTACGTTCAGCTTTGGAAGTTCTGATGACGTGCATCCCTACAGCTTAGGGACTGCCGTTCACTTGTTGTCCTTTTCGCTCATGTGCGTCCTCTGGACTTACCTGAGATCAATACTTGGACAACTTGTTAAATACCTTTGAGTTTGTCATTATCAAAACAAGGGACGATCATTATTGGGTTAGATATTAATGACTGGCGTCCTTAATAACGTCCCAGCGGGAGAAGTGTTGACCATCCTGATTACGACCCAGTACCGGTCAGCACCAACCCCCCTCCGGGTCAGAATGGTGCAATACTTGGAGCCCAAGAAAGAGGTGTTTTATTTTAGGATTTCTCGAGATTTTATTTTCTTTCCTTTTTAGGTCCTTTCTTCTACTATATAAAGAGGCTTAGGGTGTCTCTTATTATCATCCCAAAAACTCTTAGAATTAATTGGAGAAAGACAATTTGGAGAGAGGATGGAGAGAAGAGAAACTTGTGGTGCAAGTAGTTGGCTTTTCTAAAATGGTATTTTGTAAGTTCTTCTTTTCTTAATTCAAAGTTTGTCTCTTTGGTGTTGATTATGTCTTCTCTAATTGATTTTTTTTCAAATTTGCATGATGATGTGTGAGTAACTCTCTTTTCTAGGGTTGGGGAGGTTATGCATGTTAAGTATGAATCTTTGATCAAAAATTATTCTTTTAATCTCTATCTTTTATCCTCTTTGTTTGAAACTAATTCATTGATGAAAGTTGATGCATGTTCATGATTGAATTGAAAGATTAAATTGTGAGTTTGAATAATATTTGGGTTTTGAAGAGAAAGTTAAAATCCCTAGAAAACAAATAGGAGGAAAGTGTTTATTTTTATGAAAGTTGAAATAAATACTTGATTTTTATTGGCGAAAGTCATGATTGAGATTATTCTTTGGTTGATCATTGATTCATAGTTGCATGCATAGCTTTGTTGTGGTGGATCCCTTGACTTAGATATTTTAATCATATTTTTAAATCATCTTCATAGTGTTTGTATAGGGTCGGTACCAAGCGTGCCCAAGTCGGTACCCAGCGGTTCCCTTAGTCAAATTTCTGTGTTTTGTGTTGTTCGCAGTAGCTTGATTCCGAGCAGAATTGGGTCGATTTTGAGCAGTCTTTTGCCTTCGTTTTGTGTGTTTGCCTTGTTTCGTGTTAGCAATTGATAGCTAGACTTTGATTCTTCTAATTTCCATGGACGAATCTGACTCCGCTATACTCAACGGGGTCTTGATCTATAAACTTATTTGCTTTTTTAGGATCAAGAATCCCTTTGAACAAAAAACGATATTGTTTTCAATATGTGTTGTAATAGTTTGTATATGATTTTATCATTTTCGAAGTTCTTATTATTTGTTAGTTGAAAGTCAATGCTTGGTATTATTTCAAGTCATTTATTCTAAGTAGTTTATATCTTGTAGTCCCTTTGCCCCAAGAGTTTGTCTAACATGAGACATTTTACAATTTTTAAAAAAAACTTAATGTTGGTGAAAATGTTTGATAATGCGGATAATTGATGAGATCGGATGAGAGTAATTTAAATTTTTTATAGAAGTAAATAAATAAAGTTGGTGGAAAAGTTGGATAATAAAAGAGATTGAATGAGGATAATTTGACAATTTTATAATGGTCAAACGTTTAAAAGTGATAAAGTTGATGAGAAGTTAGTTTAATGAAAACAATACATATATTAAATAGGGGTATTATTATAAGAAAACTATGATGTATATGGAAAGATGAAAAAATAGTTAAAATTTTTAGGACACTAAAAAAAGGGTAAATACATAAACGACCCCGTAACCTTTTACATAATTGTCACTTTAACACCTCTTCTTTGGATTTTACGTATTGAGTACTAGAACAATACATATCATGACCTATTAAACACCTCTTTGGTGATGTTTTTCTAGTGCTTTCTACGCGCTCTCTCACTTGTACACATATTATGTCACATTTGTGCCACATACACGTCATGTCATTTTTTAATTAAAATAAGAAAGTAAAGTTAAAACAATAAGGAAAAATAAAATCAAATGTTGTCAAAACTCTTGATCTCTTTAAACATTCAAAACCCTACCAGCCTCCATCGCATCACCGCATCACCACCCTAAATCTCCGACCATTCCATGGCTCCACCTCACTCGATGAGGTCCTACGACCCCTCCAACGGAAACCCTATACAAACTCCCAACCTCTTTATAGATCTAGACATTACAATGACAGAGGCGGCGAATAAGGGGGTGATAGGAGAACAGAAGTTGGTGCCATTGATGGTGGCGGCAGAGGAAGAGGGAGGGAGGACGGCAATGGAGACGGTAGAGGAGGAGAGATGGATGAAGTAGTAAACGTGGAGGACGTACATGAACTCGTTGTTGGCGGAGTTAAGGCACTCGTTGTCGTGAACGCGGAGGTCGCTACAGAACAAGACAATGGTGGATTGATGAATTGTGGTGCCATTGGAGGGGAGGCGAGGGTTCACGGAGAGGGTTGAGGAGAGGAATGGTGGAGAAAGAGGACTTCTTGGAGAAGGGTTTCTAAAGTCAGGATTGCAAAGAGCGAGAGGGAAATGGAGGTTCTGGGGAGAGGAAAGGCAGGGACAGACGAGGACCAACAATGGCAGACTGATGGGTCTCACTTGGTGAAGAAGAAAAAGAAAAAAGAGAAATAATTAAAAATATAAACGGAAAAAAGAAAAGATAAATAGAAAATTAAAGAAGAAAAAACAATTGAAAAAAATAGTATCTCTCACTCGCCCATCGACACGTTCATTACACGAATTTGCTCACATCAGCCTATAGGGGTTTAATAGGTCACAATATGTGTAGTTCAAGTACTCAATAGGTAAAAATCAAAGATGAAGTTTTAAAAAGTGACCATTTTGCAAAAGGTCAGACGACCGTATATGTATTTAGCTCTCAAACAAGAATATAAGATAAATTTTTTGGGACAAAGGGAATATCAACTGTGGAAATTAGTTTATCTTTATCGATTTAGTTGACAAAGATAAAGAGTGAATACATGGTAGATCTACTCATAGTCCATCTCCACCATTATTTGATTATAGAATTGTGATTTTATTCTTAAAGAAATTTTAACGAGATTTTTGTACTTTATGAAACTTTCTTTAATCTCGAACTTATGCCTCAAGTTATAAATCCACATATAACAAGTAAATTGGTCAACAATTAGGACATAATAGCCTTTGGCTTTGTCTAATCTCTTTTCATGTTGTTGATTATAACAAGTAAATTACAGATGAGAGCACAAAGGAGCTTAAAGCGCGATTCTCTAGCATTGACACCAACATGACTACAGTTCCAGACCTAAATGTCATCCCCAAACTAATAACAGATGAAGACAACGATCTGTTATGCCGCCCGCCCGCCTCGGAGGAGATAAAAAGAACGATATTTGAATTGGCTGAAGACAAGACCCCATGACCAGATGGATTTCCTACAGACTTTTTTCCAAAGGTACTGGAATGTGGTTGTCAACTCTGTTTGTTTGGCAGTTAAATCTTTGTTTCACTCAAGCCTTCTTCTCAAAGAAAATCATACCTTCATTACTCTTATTCTCAAAATTGAAAACCCGCTGAATATAAACCATTTCCGACCGATTAGTCTCTACAATACGATCTATAAAGCTAGCTATTACCAAACTAATTGCAAATAGACTATGAGGTATTCTTCCAAAAATCATTCACCCACTTCATGGGGCTTTCCTCGAGGGATGTCTTATTCAGGACAACATCTTATTAGCACACGAAATTTTCCACTCTTTCCACCGTAAGAAAAAGGATAACCGTGGATGGATGGCTCTCAAGCTTGATATGGAAAAAGCATATGACGAGTTAGATTGAAATTTCCTCGGGAAAATCCTCTCTACATATGGTTTTCACCAGAAATGGATCAACTGGGTCATGACTTGTATCACCACCGCTTCTTTCTCTGTATTAGTAAATGATGAACCAAGACCGCTATTCACCCCGATGAAGGGTATAAGACAAGGAGATCCCTTAGCTTCATATATCTTCAGAATAGTTATGGAATTTTTAGCAAGACTGCTAAACAAGGAGGCCGCTAGACCCACCCACTGGGTTGGGATTCAACTTACCAAGAATGGCACGTGTCTCTAATTCCTAAGCTTTGTTGATGATACAATGATCCTAAACGCCTCCCACGAAAGCATGACGTTCATCAAATCAACACTCAATTATTTCGAGCAAAAAACTCGCTTGGTTATAAATTTTCAAAAGAGTAGTCTGCAGTGTTCCAGCAACATTCCCCGACCAACTACTTCTTCTCTAGCTAGCCTCTTAAACATCCCTCTAACAACAAACCTAGAAAAATACTTAGGCATTCCAATTGCCCAGGGTTGTGTTAAGACCCAAGTTTTCGATGAGGCCATTTCGAACATTAAAAAACAACTCGCCAAATGGAAAGCTAATTCTCTTTCCCAGGCTGGAACAAGTATCCTAATCCAAGCAAACTTAACCTCTAAAACAAACTTCCTTATGGAGAGTTTCCTCCTTCCAAAAGGAATCCATGACCAAATAGACAAAGTAAATAAGGATTTCTTCTGGAAAAAATACTCCCTTGGCTATTGCCCCTAGATCTCTTGGGAGAATATATGTACCCCGAGAGATCAAGATGGGCCGAATTTTAGGACGGCAAAAACGGTGAATATTTCCCTTCAGGTGAAGTTACTTTGGAAGCTGCTGGCTAAACCTGCCAACATGTGAAATGGATAATCACCGAGAAATATCTTCGTAGTTCATATATATTGGACTACGACAAAAGACCAAATACCGTCTCCTTAAGCTACAAGACACCTTTAGGAAAGGGCTTTGTTGGCATCTAGGAACGGGTCTAAGTATCCGTTTTTGGACTGACCAATGGGTCTTTGACACTACACTTTTGTTTTTTTAATGGAACTAACCTTAATGGCCTAGTCTCTGATTTCATCACCCCTAAGAGACAATGGGATACCGAGAAACTTCTTCGAACTCTGCCACGAGAAATGGTCGATCACTCGGATTTGTAATGTCCACATCCCGATATTTGAAGTTGCTGACCAAATCATTGGAACTCTTGCTTCTGATGGGACCTTCTCGGTCAAGACAGCAACGAAACTTCTACACCAACTCTGGCCCCACCACAACTTTGATTTTTCTTGGATCTGACGCCTTAAGATCCCGGCAAAAATCGAATCCCTTCTTTGGAAGGCTTGCTCAGATGGACTTCCGACTACTGAAATATTGAACAGGCACTATCACTCCGTCTGCAACCAGTGTTGCCTTAGTGGTGATGCGAGGACTCTAACCACCTATTTTTCCACTGCCCCTTTTTTGCCTCGCTCTTGCAAGAGGTGGAGGATAAGTTCCGGGTTTTAATCCCTCTCATATGTTAAAATGATTTCAGAGCTAATATGACCAGATCCGTATGGTGGGCGACAATTTTGATATTTTGTGTTTCTCTTGGTGGCAAATATGGATCCTTCGAAACTCCATCATCTTTCGTAATGAAACCACAAAACACCGTGCATCCTTAAGTAATGTCATTTTCCAAAACATACTCCACTTGGAAATACTCTTTGGAGGGGTCAAAAAAAGAAACCAAGAGGTCAGGCCCAAAACCTCTTTTCTGGCTTAAGCCAGAGATTAGGTGGACTAAAATAAATGTTGATGCCTTGGTAAAATCGGATGACAGTTCCTTTTCCTCCTTTGTGTTTTGTTCTGCAGATGGAGAGGTGCTTGCCCTATCCCGTCGGCCGTGTCGTGCCCGTACAACGCTGGTAGCTGAGGCGCATGCCCTTCTAGATGCTGTAAAGCAAGCCACCATTCTCTACCTTGACAAAATCGTCATTGAAGGCAATAATTTGACGATCATAAATAGCATAAAGCGCATCTAGAAGGTCCCTTGGGAAATTGCTCCTGTTACCCAAGATATTGACCTTATTCTAAGCAACTTTTCGGAAGTCAAGATCCTCCATTGTTTTCGTAAATGCAACCAAGTTGTGGATTTTTTGTCAAGATACAACGTCCCATATACTTTCTTTGATCTCTACAAAAACTACAACACTCTTTGCCTGGGTAATTTTCCGTCCCAACATCCGGAAATCCGAAGTCCAGACATTATTCACTTCCTGAATGAATTTAGTACAAGCATTCGTAAGAATGATCTAGGGTTACCTTTTTCAAAATTAAAAAAAAGTATGGATGACAGCCATACCGAATTTCGGAAACAAATCATGGCGATATGCGTAGTAGTTAGAGGTGTCAAACAGGTCGGGTCGAATGGATTCGGGTTCGGTCTTTTCGGGTTTGGGTTGAGTACGGGTTCGGGTCAATCGGGTTACAAGTGAAGCCGGGTCGGGTCTTGACAGGTTATCGGGCGGGTTCGGGTCGACCTAACAGGTCAAGAATTTGAATTTTTAATGATTATTAAAATAATATTACGATTAAATAATAATATTTAATAATAAAATATCATTTTTAATAGATTTTTAGAATAGTATTTTATTTATAATAGGTTTTATGATAAAATATTTACAATATTATATTTTTATTCTACATATATATAATATATCGGGTCGGTCGGGTCGGTCTCGGGTTTCAACCCAATCGGGTTCGGATTAATCGGGTTCGGTTTTTTTCTTTGCTCGCTACTATTCGGGTCGGGTCTCAACCCAAAACTTTTCGGTCGGTTCGGGTCGGGTCAGGTTTTGACAGCTCTAGTAGTAGTCCAATGTTTATATATGTTTCATTTGATTCACATTTCCTTCACGTGAAAAGATATGCAACCAGAAACTAACTAATTGAAATTTGAAGGGCACCGACCCATGACTACGCCTCACCATTGACCACGCATGGAATATGCGTATTTGTATGGAATGGATATGCTCTCATATATAGCGTGCACGAATTTCTCTATCCAAATTAACATGAAGATCATTACACTCATTAATTCAAGTCCACCGCTAGCTAATCACTACTCCAATATAATAGCCATCTACGCTAGTTTAATATTAGTTTGTTTTTTCTTTGTATGTTTATGTCTATAGTTTCGTCGATTAATATCTTTATATAAAAATATACAAAATGTCTTGGTTTTAATAATTCGTTAGACAATGTTATCCGTCTGTATGCTTCATATGAAGGGTTGTTCAAATATTAATCAAATGATTTATAATATTGTATCTAAATAATATAATCCAATCAAACAAATTAACATAATATTCAGTATATATTAATATATACAAATAGTGTAGTAATAATGACACGACAATGATAATTTGATCATCAAATGTATGCATTTATTGTCAAAAAATGCAAAAAATACATGTAGGTAAGATTTATAAGAGGCTTGAGTCTAATGTGAATATGTCATCTATAATTGCGAAGAATTTCAAGGGTTGTGTCATAATATTACGGTGAGATTTGAAGAGAATAATACATGCTATAAAAAAATAAGGATATGTTATGTTAATTATTACAATAACATAATATATAATAACATAATAACATATATACTATAACACATTAGGATGAATTGAAGTGTTTGTATTTAATGGAAAAATTTTAAATTTATAAGTAGCTTAGATAGATGAGAAATAGATTTAATAAGATAATATATAGTGATTAAATAATAATAATTATTTTATAAAATAATAATAACAATAAGATACTACATTGAACATAATAACTTAATTAAAAAGAAATAAATTCAAGATATTTAATGGGGAAAAATGCTAATTTACATGTATGTTAGATAGATGAGAAGTAAATTTAATTTGATTATATATAGTATTAAATAATAATAATAATATAAACTAATAATAGAAATAGCATATTACATTAAACATAATACAACTTAATTGAAGTAAATCAATTCGATGCATCTTATGTCAAAAAATTCCAACTTTACATCTAGACTAGATAGATAGATAATTAAGTGTTCAACTTCAACACTACATCTAATATCAATATCAATACCGTCAACTGTAAGGCTCAACTTCATCATCAATACAAAATTATCGAATGGAGCCTATATAAATTAATCATATTATCTAACTTATCGGCTCTGTTGTCAAAGCATGAATCATCTAAGGGCAATGTTCTCGGGCTTTCGTGCACATCTAACTTATGAAAATTCATTTGAGCATTTTCATCTTCTAAAGTCAAAGTTTTAATGGAACTAGTAAGAATCTAACCCACTCGAAGATGGTGGTGGATCGCCTTTCGAAAGAGCTATCCAAAACTCGTGCAACAATCTATGTGTTGAAGCAATAGAATGTCAAGATCTTTACGAAAACCTTATAAACATAATTTTAATGATATATATTCTTTCATATTTTACATACATGCGAATTCTACAATCAAATTTTAACCAATTAAATTATTTTAATAAAGATGAGTGATGTGGTTTATGTGAAGTTGACACGTGTCATGATAATTATTATTTTTAACCTTAGCTTTAGTACGTAGTTAGTTACTATGTATAAGACTCCTCCCTTCTACATTTATGACCAGTTGGATCAAGACCACACATTCACTTTGGAAACACAAAAATAGAAAGGCTATTGAAGACACCAATTTTTTTCTAAGTGTAACCATCTACCTTCATGAGGAATATAAAAAATAAAATAATACAGTATGAAAGTTCATCTCAAAAAAAAATTAATTTTGTAATATTGTTTTTTTATCATACATCTTAATATTCTCTTTCATCTATAAACTACTACAAATTCATGTAAATGTAACCCGACTTAATCGATCCGAGATCGAATTTTGATACAAGCCGAGAATTCACAATTCACAATTCACAATTCACAATTCACAATTCAAGCTCGATAGACCCAAGTTCGAACCTATTAGCCTATATATGTATTTTTTTAATTTTAATTGTGAAATCTATCATTTTAATTGATTAGGTAGAATCTTTATAAAAATGAAAAAAAATCACCTTTACCTAAAATAAAAAACATTTAAATGAAAATTATATGTTCATATCAAAACTAAGCAAGATATCAAAGATATCCAAAATCATTTATTCTATTAGTTCCAGCAAGATTTGTTATGGATTTATATTAGGAAAATAAATTAACCTATCAAAAATTGGATAAAGTATTATATTAGATATAAATGTTAGCTACCATTGTTATAATAAAATCATTATTTTATTCAGCATTGATTACATGGCGTAAATAATATTTTATTCAACATTGATGAGGTGACGTAAATTTTAACAAAGACAAAGATTTTGCTGTATACTGTTTTATACGGAGTAGTAGATAATACGGAGTAGTACATTTATTGACAGCAAACAAATACGTAAATAGTCTACCAAAAAAACGTAAATAGCTAATTAATATAAAAATTATCATAACTATATACTAATACGGAGGTTAGAAATAATATTTAGCCCGGCCGACACGTGTCACCTCCTCATTAGAATGCATCATTCATCTTTATTAAAACAATTCAATTTATTTAATCGGTTGAAATTTCATTGTAAACCCCACATTAAATTTCTTATCTACTCATTTCCATTTTTTATTTTCTTAAAAAAAAATCAACTTAAAAAAATCTACTACGTATGGTGCATAGTAATTATCCAAATCAACTACGTATTCTATAGAATAATTCATCCAAATCTATTAGGAGTACACCACAAAGATATAATAATAATAATAATGTAATAATATAGAACAATATATTTCAACTACAAATAAATATATAATTAAACTAATAGTAGTACTATATATATAAAAATTATATATATATGATTTAGATTTTAAATTTTTTCGTAAATAACTATAAAATAATAACTATTATTTTAGAATAAAACAATTATTGATAAAAATAATTATTTAATATTTATACAAAAATTATAATCTTAAAAATCTTTTTTCGATTAAAAAAATGTATTGTAATAGACATAATGTATCATTAAAATAAAATCGAATAAGAAGTAATTAAATAAAACAATACAAGATTTTATATCAAACTATTTTTTGAATAACTTTATATAAACTTTAAATTGATTTTTTAGTTAAATTAAAATCGCCTGGAGTTATCTATCTATCTATCTATTACTATATACTAAAGCGGAAGCAAATTCTACCACCATATTGCGCCACATCACCCTTTTTTTTAAAACTCTATCTTATTAAATCTTGACTTTATCATAATCTTATAGATACTTAATTAAAATATTAGTTCTATATTAGAATTTGTGTTGTTTAACTAATAACTCTATCCAAATATTTAAATCTCTATCTTATCATTATACACATTACATAGATCTATCATAAACCTTTTATTTAAAAAAGTATTTTTTTCGTCACAATCTATAAATTATAATTATAATATTTTATGCATTTAATTAAATATCATATTAAATCTTAAACTATTGTCTTAATTTTATTATGGTATTTTTTTAAATCATCAATGGTAGCAAATTCTACCACTAAATTTTAGAAAAATATTTATTGTATTAAAATAATATATTAAATACATTTTTACTATCATATCATATTAAAATATCAATAAAACAGTATATGTTATATTTAACTTAAAAAAGTATTTTTTTCGTCACAATCTATAAATTATAATTATAATATTTTACGCATTTAATTAAATATCATATTAAATCTTAAATTATTGTCGTAGATTTATTATGGTATTTTTTTAAATCATCAATGGTAGCAAATTCTAACACTAAATTTTAGAAATATATTTATTGTATTAAAATAATATATTAAATACATTTTTACTATCATATCATATTAAAATATCAATAAAAAAGTATATGTTATATTTAACATATACATATCACTAATATTGCATATTGATTACACTTTAGAAAAAAAATAGATTTCTTATTTAAGATAATAAATCGCTCACATTTTCATTACATTTTTTATATACTTATTATTTAATTATTTTTTCAAAAAAATAACATATATATACGAGATAATTTGGTTTTCTATTTAACTTATTATATATTATCTATATTGCTAATAATATAATATATTAATTCGAATTTTATTTAAACTTATTCATTTTATTATATAAGTTAGTTTACGTAAATTAATTTAAATGCCAAAAGATTTTTATCAATTGTTAATAAAATGTGATAATGCATCTTATCTTATATCATTCTTCCTCAATTATTTATATATATGTTTATGTATGTATAAAAAGTAAATATATAAATAAAATTTATTTATATATGATGATATACAAGAATTATGTAATTTTATAATCCAAAAAATAAGCATCTTTATAAAACAAAGTATACACATGATAATATTTGTAATTTTTATAATAAATTCATACACAAAGCAATAAATAAATAAAAACACCCCCGTACAAGGTACGGGTCATCTGCTAGTTTGTACTAAATCAGTATATCCTAGACGGGGAAATTCAACTAGTTTTCTCCTATAAAAGTCTGAGCCTTAACAACCTTTCCACAATGTCTTCATTTAAGCGCACACAATAAATTCCTTACACTTTCTTGTTCTGAAGATCGAAACACGAGAAGAAAAAGGTTTCAACTCTCTCAATTAAGGTTTCAGATATATATCATCATTATCATACGTCGTCAGGAACATGGCAGCGGCAGACGGAACGAGCAGCAGTTCGGGCAGAACCGGATGGAGCCGAATAAAGACGGTGGTGGTGCTGGTTCAGGAGAACCGCTCCTTCGACCATATGCTCGGTTGGATGAAGTCTCTCGACCCAGAGATCGATGGCGTCTCCCGACCCGACCAGTTCTCGAACCCTCTCGATACTTCGGATCCGAACTCGAACCGCGTTTACTTTCGGGATGAATCCGTTCATGTGGATCCGGATCCGGGTCACTCCATCCAAGCCATCTACGAACAGGTACGTTACGTACGTATATATGTTATATGTATCTGCTCGGCGTTTGTTTTCTGCATGTACGTTCATGGCTCTTGCTACATATATTTTCTCGTTCCCTAGCCTACATAATTTACGATCGACTTTCTCTTGAAATGGTATGGTAATATTTTTTTATGTTCATAAATCTCAAACGGATGGGACTTTCGAGTTTTCAATTAATGACGCCAAAATAGCTTCAATCCAAACTCCAAAAATGTAGAGATAATTTTGATCTGAACGTAAATCTCAAATGGGATGGGATGGTGTACGTCTATATACATTTACAAGTAATCGATCTCATTAATTAATCAATTGGATCTATCTTGTTCTCTTGTTCTTTTTCTGGAAATGAGTCATGGAATTAATACTATCACCATTTAATTCAATAACTTAATTTCTATGCAAAGTCATCCCACTCAAATTTAGAATTACAGAATTGAAAAGAAAGGAAATATAAGCAGAATATACAAAAAAGAGTTAATTAACATACTAAATCAAGTAGAAGTTACAAATATCTAATATCAAGCAATAACCTGGGAAATATTCCTTGTTATATTCTCCTGATCAGCTACAGCTCATACAATTAACTAGGTTGGATTAAGATCCTAATTAAGCAGCATATTCCAGTACGTGTTGCTTGCACTCAACTCACCCCTATATCAATATATTCTCTGGTTGAGTAATCTATCTATACCACTCCTTACTTATCTTTTAAATAATACAATATACTAAAATGTAAGAGTGTACGTTGTTAGATCTATACAATAAGGCCGACTTGCCAATATATGTATGAATTTAATTTGTTTCTATTGATATACTGATTTATAGTAATACATAATGGATTTCTACAAAAAAAAAAAAGTAATACATAATGGATAAGTATCGACCATTAGATCTAAGCATAACGAATGGACTAGATTTTATTTTAAAATTTTAAAGAGTGAAGATTTAGAATATCTCGTATTTGTGGGAAACTAAAAGTCACGTACCTATATGCATAAGTATAACATATCATAATATTAGACTGATTTTGTATTCATGTATACAACTAATAAAACATCATGCATATAACACTTATAATCGTGCTGCTACCAAAAAAATAAACATTTATAATCATGCATATAATGTGTGATTACCATGCATATAAATAACGTAATTTTACTTCATATATAATTTCGGGATTTGTGTATTGATGTATATAGCTAATAAAACATCATACATATAGCATATTAAAATCATGCATATCGGTAACATAATTTCAGTTGCTATAATTACGGGATTGTGCTGATTTTTTTTTTCTCTCTAATAATTTCAAGATTAAATCTCACTCATTTGTTATATTTAAATCCAACACTCCATATTTATCTACTATGTATCACTATAATAGTTGTTTTAGCCGGTGAAGAATTATACATAGTATTTGTCTACATTAATATTGAATCTATATATACATGTTGGTTATGATTAACTCATGCATGAACGATACATATAGATATATGTAGGTTCTAATAAAACAACTATCTAAGCTGAAATAGTCACAAATATCTAATATCAAGTAGAGTCATATCTAAGCTGAAATAGTCACACATATCTTTCAACCAAAAAAAAAAATAGTCACACATATCTTTTTTTTTTGGTCAAGCTAGTCACACATATCTAATATCAAGTAGAAGTTAATTAACAATTACTGGTAGGTAAGGTAGTATTTTTTTTACAATTTGAACGTCATTTTGCTTAACAAAAACGAATGAAAGGTGTTTGGTGAGCCATGGAGTGAAGCATCGGCGGCCAAGAAGCTACCGCCGACGATGCAAGGGTTCGTGCAGAACGCGAACCGAACAAAGCAAGGTCTGGAAGAGACGGTCATGAACGGGTTCAAGCCAGAGAAGGTGCCCGTCTACAAGGAGCTCGTTTCGCAATTTGCGGTGTGTGACCGGTGGTTCGCATCAATGCCCGCGTCCACGCAACCGAACCGGATGTTCGTGCACTCAGCCACGTCACACGGGCTCACCAGCAACAACACCGTTCTCCTAAGGGAGGGGCTCCCACAGAAGACCATATTCGAGTCGTTGGACGAGTCTGGCAAGTCCTTTGGGATTTACTATCAGTATCCGCCATCCACCCTCTTCTACAGGTAATTAGTTAATTAAGTAATTACTAATCTTGTTATACTTAATGAGATAAAACTATAACATCATTTCAAGAGCACGCTGTACATTATGTTGCTGCAGACGTAGACCACATATTCTATTAGGCCGGATTCTGTAAAATTTAAATGGTTGAATTGACTTAAACGGCACTACTTTGATAGATGCCATTTTAGGATTATGCTTCAAGGATAGAATTTCTCGGTACGTAATCTCTACGTCATTTGTGATTAAGACCAATTGTCTAAAGCTTGTTTACTTGAGATGGTAGTGTACATGTTGGTCACAATATGTTTTCTTTTGTTGACTTTCGCTTGGGTTTAATTTTCATGATTGACTTTCGATAAGGGATTTAAGTCTATGATTAGATTAGATAAGCATGAAAAAGTCAACGACTATTTTTAGCTGGTCAACGATTCGATTAGTAATCTAAGAGACTAAGTCTATGTTTTGCTTGACCTGTTTGGTAACGCACGAGATATTATTACCGTAATAATACATTATTAGCGTAACTCAATTGCAAAACCTACATGCATGCTTCGGTTTTCATGTTTTAATATATTATATAGGTTATATTTATTTATTTTGGGTCGGGAATATTATATATGCTATATCTTTTTTGCAATTAAGATTCTCATTTTCAACAATTGTATTCTCAATAGATCGAACTAGATAAACAAACCGTTGCTTATCAGACTATTACACCGAGAATTGATATTTGTTCTAGCCACAAAAAAAGCCGATGAACGAACTTATGTTTGTGGTAGGAACCTGAGAAAGCTGAAGTACATAACCCGTTTCCACCAGTTCGATCTCGAGTTCAAGGCACATTGCAAGGAAGGAAAGCTTCCAAACTACGTTGTCATCGAACAACGCTACTTCGACCTTAAAATTCTCCCGGGGAACGACGACCACCCATCTCACGACGTCTCAGAGGGACAAAAGTTCGTCAAGGAAGTGTACGAGGCGCTGAGATCGAGCCCTCAGTGGAACGAGATGTTGTTCGTTATCACCTACGACGAGCATGGCGGGTTCTTTGATCACGTGCCCACTCCGGTTGAAGGTGTCCCTAGTCCCGACGGCCTCGTGGGGCCTGCTCCGTACTACTTCAAGTACGACCGCCTTGGGGTTCGAGTCCCTACCATCTTCATTTCTCCTTGGATTCAGCCTGGGACCGGTATTTCCATCACGCCCTCGTTCTAGGCTAACCAAATCGATCTCTTGTTTGCACTTTTGCAAGTAATCAAGACATATTGTTCATATATAACTTGTGGTAGCGTACTGTTTGCAGTGTTGCACGAGCCGTCGGGGCCATACGCAACATCCCAGTATGAGCATTCCTCCATCCCAGCAACCATCAAGAAGATCTTCAACTTAAAGGAGTTCTTGACTAAGCGGGATGCTTGGGCTGGAACATTCGACGTCGTCTTGAACAGAACGACCCCCCGAGACGACTGCCCAGGTATAAGTTTGCTAAAATTACATCACGACTACATACGCTCAAATCGGAGCTTATTTGACATGGATGACGTGATCTTTTATTCCCAAAATAAAACATTGCAGTGAAGCTACCGGATCCGATGAGGCTGCGAGAAGCAGCAGCCCAAGAAGAAAGAGAGCTGTCCGATTTCCAGAAGGAGCTAGTGCAGATGGCGGCCTGCTTGAACGGAGACCACAGTCACGCCGATTACCCGAACAAGCTGGTGGAGAGTATGAGTGTGGCCGAGGGTGGGTTGTATGTGCAGGACGCCCTCAAGGTATTCATGGACGCGTGCCAGAGAGCCAGGGAGGATGGAGAAGACGAAAACTTAATTGTCTCCGTACAGAGACAAGTTGCTACCATTCACAAATCCTTCTTCCACAAGTTCTTCTCTTGCTTGGCCTGCGCTAACTGAACAGAATACAGAGCACTTGATTCATTTTTCTGTGTGGGTTTTTTATGCTGTGGGGTAACCCTTGTTGCAATGTGTGTGAGAAAGCAATACACGTTCGTTCATTATTTCCCTTTCAAAATGCATAACCAGAAAAGCTATGTATAATGCCTGAACAGAAGTTGTGAATTTTCAATGTCACGAGTGTTACTGCCCTCGTATGTGAGTATACAATGTCGCTCATAGCTTATGTCTTGGATAAGCCAACTATTACACGTTGCTCGACATTGATAAACTTACAAACAGATGCACATTTAGTAAGAACATAGAATGCACATGCCAATGTTCAATGGCCCTAGCATTGTACACGCAAATTGTCGCCTATTTGTTATTACACTGTAATGCACCATGCAATGCTTACATATCAAAGAAAGCCTGTATGCCAAGAAAGTCCAAAGATCGTAAAAATCCAGAGTTCATTTGGCGTTTGAACTGAAACATTCATCGTGGACAGGGAAATTAATCGTACACAGCGAAAACCTGAGCAAGAATCAGGTGTAAATTATGCAACTAGAACAGGATAAATTGAATTTAGAGCCGAGGAATGGAACAAATACAAACTACAGGGACAATTGTTGATGCTTCTTAATCGCATAGCAACACCACTGATCACCTTGAAAACAGGCACATCACACATTAAACGCTTCTCTTCATTATACAGAATTCATGAATAACTAAAGCGCTATATCAAAACAACAAAGAAGCTAATTCGCTCCCACATTAGATTCAATAGCATCCGTCTTCTCACATAATCTCACTTTCAACTCCCTTCCTTTGACATTGCCTCTCTTCTGCTCGGTCTAAATCTATGATATAAACATTTTTGGTACCCTGTTAGAAACAAACTTAACTGCTACAGAAATGAAAAGCTCCCAGTCTTACTCAATTCCTATCGTCCACCTTCTGTTTGGGTTTTCCTTTTATTTTAAAGAAAGACATCATTAACAAAGCCTCATGCTATGTAAACTGGTAGAAGATCAAATACTCTGGGTCTAACATGTAATTACAATAATTATCTAGACTTACCTTTCAGTGGCTACATACCTTGATGCAGTGACTTATCAGTCGAAGAGCTGCAGAAACTCTTGGTCTTAACAGAGTGTTGCAGCTTAAGTCAAATATCCAAGCAGGCCAGCCTCCAACATTCCATATGTGTTTGTACGATCAAATCATGTATGCCAAAGCATATCAATCCTCAAATCATTTTACCCTGCAGCCCCTAAACATCAAACATGACAACGACTCAGCACCAGTCAACATGACAAAAGATTAGAAACTCAAAGGGATAATACTAATAACATGAAATGATTTATGACCATCTACATTTTAAGTTTTATCTTAAAATATGTGGTACAGTGTATGATTACACATCAAAACTCCAAAGCGAGTAAGGAAATCAGTTCATTCTAGTATATTTTTTTTTCTTTTACAAGAATAAAGTGGCAAGGAAGAGAGCAAAAAATGGCACTTACAGTTCCAGCCATTGAGAGAATTAATACATCTCCAGACCAGTGAAACTCATACAATTTCAGTTTGGTTTTTACACACTGTTCTAAGGATGCACAAGATCTTCATTATTTATGGGCTAACTGACTGATTATAATAATGTCCTTCAATATCAGGAGCAAAGCCCTTCTCCATCATCCCTTCTTTAATTATATCATAGGTATTCGTATTGGGTACTAAACCCTTCTCCAGCATCTCATTCAAAAGCCGATTTGCTTCTTCAAGCTTACCATTGTCACAGAGATACTTAATTAAGATATTATACGTCACAACATTTGCCTTCTTTCCCTCTTTTTGCATTCTCATTTTGATAGTCATAGCAGCCCTCAAATTTCCCTCTCGCAGGTATCCATCTATTAGAGTATTATAAATCAGCTTGTTAGGTGCTACACCCAAATTGTACATCTCATCCAATAGTCTGACTGCCTTTCTCACTTCTCCTTTGCGGCACAAAGCACGTGCCTTTATATTGTAGGTGACTACATCAGCTTTCAGACCCTTATCAATCATTTCATTCAGCAGTTTGCTAGCTTCTTCTGGTTTATTGTTGTCATAGAAACCAGTGAGCAAGCAATTATAAGTTGATACATCAGGGGATACCTTCATTTCCAGCATAAAGTCATATACAGAACTTGCCTCATCCATCAAACCAGCCTTAGAGCAGGCATCAATCAGTGTATTGAAAGTTATTACACAAGGGGACAATCCCTGTTCCATGGCATCAGCAAACTGGTTCATAGCTTCCTCAACCATTTTCTTCTTTGAATAAGCTTTGATAAATTCATTATAAGTTACAATGTTCGGCTTCAGCCCTAAAGTCTGCATTTCATCCCTCAAAGCCACAGCATCATCAATTTTCCCATCGGTACACAACCTATTGATCAACGAATTGTAAGTCACTATCCCGGGCTTTAAACCCTGGCACTGCATTTCCTTGAGCACAGCCAAAGCAACAGGAAAGTTTCCATCCTTGCAAAAGCCATCAATCAGAGTATTGTATGTGATTTCATCAGGAGATATTCCCTTAGACGTCATTTCCTTCAGAAGACTATCAGCTTTATACATCTTCCCTACCCTCCCCCTTTTGCAGTATCCATCTATGATTGTGTTATAAGTAACCACCGAAGGAGAAAGACCATAAGCCTTCATATCCTCCATAAGGTCACCAGCCTTTTGCAACTTCCCTAATTTACTAAAAACATTGATCACAATATTGAAAGTAATAATATCTGGTTGGATCCTTCTCCTAGTCATCTCTCTGTATACCTTCTCTACGTCATCTAGCTTACCATCCCTGACCATGGCACCAAGCAGGCGATTACAAGAGCGAAGTAATAGCTTAAACCTATAATCTCCGGCTCGGTTAAACGCCTCCAGAGCCAGATCAACCTTCTGATTCCAAAGATATGCCAGCAACAACACGTCAACAAGAGGACCACAATGAGACGAATCACCATGCAATGACAGCATGTGAACAATCGAAGACACTGAATGACTCTCATTCTTGACAAACTCATTAAGCAGCCTCTTGATGAACCTGAATGACCTCGCATCAACCAATAAGTGAAGTACTCTACAGTAGTGCTCTAGGCTGTGTGAAACACCATGATCCCTCCTCAACCACCTGAAATACTGGACAATAACATTCGGATCAGCATGGGAATCCATCAATTTCTGCAGAATTTGATGCGGGTCATTCAATTGAAGAAGAATCCTCATCTCTCGCCATCTTTGATTAGCTATGAGCTCGGAGAGATCAGAGACGCTATCGGTATCCGTCTGGGTCGAAATCGATGTCACTAACGAGTTGCTAACATCCTTGAGTTCAGATTGGGTAGCAAGAACATGGAGGGAACGAAGAAAGGATCTGCAGGGCTTGGTTGATTTTGAAAAAGAACCAATCTTTGACAGCGCGCTCATCTTAGACAGCCCTAAGTATAAGTACATTCATATGAAAAGCCAGCAGTCAATTGAAGAAATCCATTATGCATCCAAAAATCGAGCATTCAAGGTCAAAAAAATCAGTACACTAAACCAGCAAATCCCCGATTTTACTTTACCAACACCAATTTTGTCAAAATCACGACAAAGTTGAACAACCAGCAGCCTAAATTCAAACTGTAACCGTAAACTGAATTCAACAATAATGTGAACGACCATCTGCGTAAATTTGTAATGCAATTTCAATACCTAGCACCAACTCAGTAAATCGTTAATAAGTTAAAAAGAGGCAGCGGAGGCGTGTACCTGGAGGAGGCAGCGGAGGCGTGAGGCAGCTGGCGGCGTGAGGAGCTGGTGCGAGCCTGCGAGGAGTTGGACGAAGGGTCTGCTAGGGCTCGGGAACGAGGGGGAGGCGGCGTTAGGACGCAAGCGAATCTGTCCGAACTGCGAGGAGTTGGTGGCGTGAGGACGGGAAGACCCGAAGAGGGGAGACCGGCGACCGGCGAGGAGTTGGTGCTCGGCCAAGTGCTAACTGCTAGGGCTCGGGGGAGTCGGGGTCACCTGCGGCTGCGAGTATGGGTATTGGGTAATTGGGGGTTATTCTTTTTTGTTTTTTGTTTTTTTTGGAAAAACGACTTTGAATAATCTAAAGTATCAACCAGTCAACCTTCCACAAAAAATAATCTCATGTTTTGATATTGTGTTTCAATCGCAACCACGTTAATATTAACTAAAATCGATATCGAAAGATTTTTCGATATATTTTCCGGTGGGTTTAATGACATGGCGATCGGAAATGTGATGTGACAAGAATTTTTTTCCTGTAACAAATACATGATTAAGAAATGTTCTTCTCAACCACAATTAAGTCTTCTACACAATTTAGCAAAGTCATCTTCTACACAATTTAGCCATTAACGCGGCAGGTTTAGTCTTCTACCTTCTTCATAATTTAATTATCATCCATCCATCCTCAATTTAAGACCGGATCTGAATTTGGAGACCAAAATCTCGCTCAATTTAAGATCCAACTGATCTGAATCTGGTTTTGAAGAAGAAGGAATCATCCGCGGCTGTAAAATTCAATCATCTTTTCTAATTTAAATTTTTATGTTCCATGTTATACATGCCATATCATATTCATTTACCATATCAACATATTATCAAATGGAAAATTACAGCACAAATTAAGAATTGAAACAAAAAAAAATTAAAACCAATAACCTGTAACTTTGAACAAATTGAATTGAGTTTAGTTAGAGTGAATTAGCATATCGCCATGAAAGGAAGAGACAGAAGTTTCGGGAAGAAGAAAATGTGCATTCACCCGTAACTGAAAGTTTACAAGCTTCTCTCTATTTATACTAAGCTAGCTAGCTACCACTTATTAAAAATGGACCCCACTACTACTAACTAACGCAATTAGCTAACTAATAACAAGCTGAAGTTTTAACAAAGTTATTTACAAGAGTAAATCACATTCTCTACATCCCCCTCAAGCTAGACTTGGGGAATCAAAGACAAGTCCTAGCTTGCGAGATAAAAAAGAATGTTGATGAGAACCTAAAGGCTTTGTCAACAAGTCTGCAAGCTGCATTTGAGAAGGCACATGGACTGTGGAAATAAACCCTTTGTTCACCATGTCCCTGACAAAGTGACAATCAAGGTCCAAGTGTTTCGTTCTTTCATGAAACACTGGATTAGCTGCCAAGTGTTATGCTACTTTATTGTCACAACATAGAGAAATCGGAAGAGGAACCTGAACACCAAGATCAGATAACAAGCCAGCTAACCAAACAATTTCACTAGCAGAAGATGACATGCTTCTATACTCACTTTCAACACTAGACTTAGACACATTCTTTTGCTTTTTAGTTTTCTAGGACACCAACGAATCACCCAAGAAGATGCAATACCCTGTAAGAGATTTTCTAAAAAATGGACAGCTACCCCAATCTGCATCACTATAAGCAAAATGTTTCGGTGCTAAATTTGCTGGATAAAATAGAGCACAATGGAGAGTACCCTTAAGATACCTCAAAAGAAACAAAGCAGCTTGCATATATGGTTCTCTAGGAGAAGCCAAAAACTGACTCAACTGTTATACTGTATAGGCTATATCAGGACGAGATAAAGTCAAGTATAGGAGCTTTCCAATTAGCCGCCTATAAGATTCGGGATCTGCTATGGGTGTACCAACATCAGGAGACAGATGTAGACCACGTTGCATAGGAAAAGCAAAGGCCTTGCAATTGACTTGTTGTCTATATCATCATGTCCTAAACGAGCATGCATCAATTCCATATCATCATGTACCTTACAAATTGAATGAGTAAAAGAACTTTTATTTGCTGCAGACAAACTGTTTAAAAGATGTTGAGCATCCACAAAAAACCTTAAAATTGACTTGTTGTCTTCAAGCTGAAGATGATATAATCCTCTCTCTTTACTGCCCTTAGCTAGCACTTCTTTAGTTTAATGGTCCTGTAGAATAAACTCATGAGCAAAGAAAGCAAATACCAAATTCTGCTATGCCAGAAGCTTAGGTACTAAAAGCAGATTATGTCTAAAAGTTGGAAGATACAAGACATCTGTCAACCTCAAGGTAGGAGTCAACAATACTGTGCCCATAAATTCAACTTTCTGAACAGATCCATCAGGCAAACCAATCAATATAGGTTTAACAAGAGGTTGCATTTCAGAAAATAATTCTTGATTAAAACAAATATGATCCGTTGCACCAGAATCAACTATCCATGTCTTGATGTGATTTAGCCCGAACCACATCAAGGAGCCAGCCTAGGGCATCCGCCTCGCGCCAACACAAGCTCGGCCAGCCCAAGGGCCACGCCTAAAGAAGACCCAAGCTCCATTCTCGGGCCTTTGACAAGGTGGCATGCTAGGCTCTTACAAGAGCAGCTTCGGGCCCATCTTGCTTTTCCAAGCCCAACGCCTAGCATGGTGAACAAAGCCTTTACTTGGCTCCAAGTATTAGGCCCAAGTGAGAGCTCAAATAGGACCTCATCTTGTCTTGGTGTCATCAAAGCTGAGCCCATTAAAACATGCCTTGGCCGCCACTCCAAAGCTCATCAAGATGACTTGGCTTTCTATTGCCCGTCACTATTAGATCATCAAGTGCCAGCCATGAATGCTGTTCCTTGGGCACCACACAACACCAATCAATACTCTTACTTGGCCGCCAAGTCTGGACCATCAAAGAGGCGCTTTAAGTGGCTTCCTTCGCCGCCAATCCTCGCCATTAAGGGGCCAGCTGATCGGTCCGGGATCGGAGGGTCTCACAATTTAAATTTATAAAACCGAACCTCAATTGTAGTAAAGAGGTAGGGTGTCGAACACACGGGAGTTCGTGCGTCGAGAGTACCCGAAAAGACTAAAAAGAGGAGAAAAATAAAGACAAACGAAGGAAAACAAAAGAGATCACCTCGGACCGACACAGAGTCACTTCGGTCCGAGGGTGGATCGAGGTCAATTTGCACGGGACCGACGTGGTACAAGTCGGGCCCGATGTACTGGGGATCTCGGTCTTGAACAATTAGTAGATCGGTCTTGGGTTTTTGGGTTCCACCCCCAACTAGACTGGGATATTCTTCCTCAATTCAACCAATAAGTGTTTGATTCTAGTGAGATCGAGGTTGCTCCCCCCTAATCTCTCCAATCTACACTTCGACCCAAGGGAGCTTTCACTCTCCTTCGATGTTAGGTCTAGTGATTGGGATCGAGATTGCTCTCGCTTACTCTTACCAATCACAAGCCCTAAGCCCCTTGTTTTCACAAGAGAATTGAAGCTTAGTGTAGAGAGGATTCACAAATCAAGCACTCAAAGGCTATGGAATTGAGGTTTTCTGCCCAATCCTAGCTAGGGGATTGCCCCATAGCCCAAGACTATGGAATCTACTCCATCAAGTAAGAGAACAAAGCAATCAAAAGGGAAATCAAGCAAATCTCAATCATCAACATCAAACCAAACTCAAA
This sequence comes from Polygonum maritimum, assembly GCA_963924305.1. NCBI lineage: Eukaryota > Viridiplantae > Streptophyta > Magnoliopsida > Caryophyllales > Polygonaceae > Polygonum > Polygonum maritimum. The sequence goes on from OZ002729.1 coordinate 22,093,937, forward strand.
TTGCATTCAAATTCAAAGTGTCTACAAAATCCAAGTTCAAATCTACTTGATCAAGGCAAAACAAAGTACTAAACTCACAATTCTACCTCTCTTCTCCACCGATCCCTCCTTCTCTTCCTTCTCCCTTCTTCTCCTTGCCCTCCAAGTCTTCCTTGAGCCTTTAGAGAGTGATTTGGTTGTGTCTCTCCAAACATGCCCTTAATGCTCTCTAATCACCGCTATTTATAGCCTCTCATGGATTGGGGACCAAGGAATCCCAATTTAGAAAGGGGCAAATGTGGAAAGTTGCTAAAAATATGCCTTGGGGAACAATCTTCATATGCGCCGACTTGGACCGACACGGGTCGACCTCGGGCCCGACGTTGGGAACGTCGGTCCTGGCTCTGGTTGCTCGATCTCGGGCCCGAGTTGGTGTATCTCGATCCTGGGCCTCGATCCTCGTCTTCTTCCTTGGTTTCCTTTGGTTCCACTTCATTCTTGGCTTGGCTCTTGCACTCCTTGACTCGGCTCCTTCATTAGCTCCTCGAAATGGTCCTCATTCTTGCCATTTTACCTACAAAAACAAACAAACTCGCATAGTCTCCGACTCTTGAAGAAAACCGGGAACTAAGCTAAAAAGGAAACAAAACTAACAAAGAAGAGAATGAAAAACACATATTTACAAAGGAAATTAACTACTAAAACACCTCCAAAATGAGAGACATCAGAATACCCCATACTTAAACTTGCTTGTCCTCAAGCAATAACTATGTAAGCAAGACCGAAGCACAATCTTCAAGTAAAGCCTCATATGAAAAACACAAGTAAGAACAAGTGATAGACATGCTAGCAAGATTACATCATCACACATGATCAAGCGTTCAAGGAATAAAGTCTAATGCAACAAAGCCTCACTTTAGGGACATAGAAAATGTGTATCACTCATCATGTGTTTAGGCTTGAAAATGAACACTCATACTCAACAAACATGCAAGTAAAGACTTTACCATTGAAGCTAATATCACCAATTCCTCCACCTAGAGATACCTATTACAATGCACACAAAGAATATGAACTTGGCTCAATGGAGGTCCTCAAAGAGGTTCCATTCGGCCGGGTTGTAATGGGGCTTTTGGTATTTCTCAAGGTGGGAATCACTTTGGTCTTGTGGTGCTTACAATGGGGATTGAACTTTCTAGTCTCTCACCAACTTCACCAAATTATTCCACTTTCAACTTTCATTCATCCAAAAGACTTTGATTTTCTTCTTTTCTTTCTCTTTCAACCCACTTTTCACCAAAACATTCCACTTCATCTTTGCACTAAACTTTTTGTTGAATTTTTCTCACTTTTTCACTAAGGATCGACTTGCATACTACTCGGGCCCGATGTGCACTTTAACTCGGTCGGTGCCCATTTTCACTCACTTAAGCACTTTGCTTTCAATCCACTACTTTTTCCAACTTTTCTTTCTTTCTTTCCACTTCAAAGATGCACTACCCTCTTGGTTTACAACTCCATTCTTGCCCTTCACCAAAGAGAATCTCAACTCTCCCAATATTCTTCCAAAACCTCTCACTAAAGTCCAATCCCATAAGGGTCAAGTCATATAGGCTAGGAATCATATTTTTGAGGAGTTTCAAACAAAGGTCTAAGGCTAAAACGGGGCTACAAACAACGGTTTCTCTTCAAGGTAGGATATGGAATATTTTGTGACTAAATAAAATAAAGTCCAAATCAATGTGACAATGCATAGAACAAATCTCATATTGGTCTTGGAAAATAGATAAACACCTCAATAGCAAGTTTTACTAAGCATGCATGAGCTAATCACACAAGAAAATGAGGGATATGCAATATGAACAATCATCCCTAAAATGGCCAAAAATCATCTCACAAGGTTCACTCTAGCTTAGTTGCATCAAAACTCATCCAAGAACTCATGTGCTCAATAAAAACATGCAAGATATCATATCACATCAAAAGCAACATCCATTTAGAGGCTAAACTATCCAAAAATATGCAAAGGAATTTACATGCTCACATCATCATTAGCCTTCTTATGGACATCTAAGATGGGAATTCCTAGTCCAAAACAAAATCTTTTTGTTGTTTTTCAACCGAAATTTTTCAAATTTTTATGGATTTTCAAAAAAATTTCAAACAAAAACATACTCATCCATTCATGCCATAAAACATCATCATTCTCATACATCTCATCATGCAAATCATGCCACTATCCAAAAGAAACATCCCTTAAACAAGAAAAACACAAACAACCTACACATGGAACTAATGAGCAACTAACCCACCCCATACTTAAAATTTTGATGTCCCCATCAAAACTCAAAAGTAAAGAGAAGAGTAAAGAAGACTCACAATTCCTTATTTTTGCTTGGCTTGTTGAGGCTTAGTTGGGAGGTTGGCCACGGCGTTGTCTCCTTTGGATCCGGGCTTGGCGCTCTCGCTTATACACTCGACCGTGGAAGGGGTCTTGGCTTGGCGGTTGGATTGGTGGCGCGGGACGTGTCCATTGGTCTTCACGGGATGAGAAATTCCCGGACATCCATTCATTGAAACTAGCTTGCATGGACCACCTTTGATCCTCGGCCGCCCTCAAGTCCTCCACTTCACGTCTTGTGTAGGCGAGGTTGCGGTTCACCTCATCAAATCGCTCTTGGAAGTTCTCTTGGTGTTGGAAAAGTTGTTGTTGTTGGAAGTTGAGTTGATGTGCTTCTTGGAGCATTGATTGTTGTTGAAGTTGGAGATGCGACAATTGGTTTGCCAAGAAGTTCATGTCCACCGATTGGTTAGGCTCGGGGAACACCATTCCGGGGCCATGCCATTGGGCGTACCCCTCATATCCTCCGTAACTAGGTGGTGCTTGATGTGCTCCACTTCCCTCACCCCGCTCGAAGTGGCTCGGAACCGGATCAGGCAAGAACACGTCGGACCGACGTTGATGGACATCGGGCCCGACGTAGGATGCTCCTCGGTCCAAAAGAGTTGGGGCGTGGTCGGTGAGTAAATGTTGGTAACCACCTTCTTCTTCTTCGTCTCCACCTCTAGGTGCGTCCACCTCCATGTCGTCTCTCCTCACGAACTCGTATTGATTGGGCTCTTCCTCTTCGGTATCCGGGGAAGCTTGAGGTGATATGAAACGGATATGTTGTGCTTGTCTCCTAACCTCGAGTGTCCCCTCCGGCTCTCCATAAGGATTGACGTTCCCCGCCCACACTTGATACCAATTGTAGTAACAAGTGAGGTCGAAGAGTCGGCGCCCCAAGGGAATGTGCACGTTGTTGAAGTTGGAGTGCGGGGCTAGATAGGTGGTGGCGCCGGTCACTTGCCTTTCCTTGATGATGTTTGCCTTCTTGAAGTATTTGAGGTCCATGAACTCCACACCATTGGCGGCCGGTGTGTAGGTAGACAAGTCCACCTCAAGACGGTGAGCTAGCCGGGCAATCATGCCTCCGAAGTAGATCCATGAAGAACTTTGGAAGTCCCTCACCATCTTCACCCATTCCCATGTGAGGTTCATCGGCTTCTCATGCTCGAACAACATCTCATAGAGTAGCATAGCTTCCTCCTTCATAGGCTTGCTCAATTCGTGCCTTGCAAAGATAGAACAACCCAAGGCTCGGATCATGACTCGGAAGAGCGGGTTAGCGATCTCATTGGTTGAGGCTCCCTTCCTCATCTCACTCTTCCCGGCCACATACTTCCAAAGGTAGTCGACCTTCTCATTGTCGACAAAGGCCTCGTCTCTCGGGAATGGGAACCCGAAGTAGGTAGCCAAGTTCCGGAGAGAGAGTTCTTGCAAATCGTTGCCCATTTGGAAGGAGATCATGCCTTCACTCTCGGGTCCCTCATACGTGCACTTGAAAGTCGCCATGAACTCGGACGTTAAGGCGGGATAATGAGTGTTGTTCCACCTTAGCAAGACATTGAGCCCAATGTTGTTATAGCACCGAGCAAGAGCCTCATCCATGTTCATCTTTTGAATTGACTCCCAATCTAACCACCGAGTGTGGTGAGATAGACCCATGAGACGCTCATACTCTCTAGCATCATCCTCATCCTCAATACGCACATCGTCCATCCTTTGGACTCTCTTGGACGACTTCTTGGACTTCTTGGTGGCTTTCTCCATCCTTGAAGAAGATGCTCGGGTAGACATGGTACCTACACACAATCAAAACCAAAGAAACTACAAGGTAAAATCTATACAATTCAACAAAAACACAAACTTCCATCACAAACAACTCATCATGCAAAGAGATAACCCCATACTTGAACTTAACACACTCAATCCACAAAATTCAATCATGCATGAAGTAAGATTCTCATATCAATGGTCAAGCCTCAAATCATATCATGAATAGCATGCTATAACCAACATTCAAGAACAAGAAATTTTAAAATCACATAAAAGAGGCTCGAAAAACGTCGGACCGACATGCAAATGACAACAGGCCCGAGGTTGGGGACCTCGGTCCGAGTCACTGGACCGACTTCGAACATCGGTCCCGAGGTACTGGGTACCTCGGACCGAGTCCATTCCGACTCTTCATCCTAGATCTTTCCACAAAACACATAATCATGCCTCTAAAATCCAAATTCTACCATCAATCATCATCAATCGAAGTTCTAAGTGGGATTTAGCAACAATTAAGCACAAATTTCATAAGACATGCAAATCACCATGGATGCTCAAGGTTCAAGCTCACTCAATCATGGCATATCTCAAATCTAGCAATGAAAGCATGAAATTCACAAGGAATCAAGTAGAGATTGAGATTTACATACCAAATATGAAGAAAACAAGAACTTTTAGCAAGCAATTCTTAGAACTCAAACTTTCCTCTTCTAGATCTAGAAGAAGGATGTAGATCTATGGGTTTTGGGTGGGATTTTTGGCTTTTGGTTCAATGCTTGGGTATGCTAGGGGTTGGATCGAGATCTTGTGGTGAGGTTGCTTGAGGATCGACTATGGTGGGGGGAAGGATCGATTTTTGGGTTTTGAGAGAGAATTGGGTATTTTGGGAAAGTAGTTATGGGGATGGTGATGTTAGGTAAGGGAAAGGACTCTTAAATGGGGAAGAAGACAAGGGTGGGTCAAGAGGGTATAGTAGGAATTTCCACAAAGTCAAGGTCCAAGGTGGATCGGCTCACTTGGACCGACGTCGGGCACCTCGGGCCCGAGGTACTGGGTACCTCGGTCCTACCCGATTTTGGTTCCTAAAAATTCCACGCCTTGGTTACTTCTATCCACAAATACCACACATGCTAATGAAGCTCACACAACACACATTTCCACAAAATACAAGCTAAAGAAGAGATTAGGACTAATCTAAGCTAAGGCAAAAAGAAACAAGCTAGAAACTACGAAAATGAATCTACCAAACCCGGGTTGCCTCCCGAGGAGCGCTTCTTTAACGTCATTAGCTTGACGTCTAACCTCTACCCTTCAAGGAGGGTGAAAAACGGTGAATTGATCCTCCTTGTCATGGACATCTCCGCAATCCTCATAGCCAAAATGCCACCATTTGTGTTTGATGAAAGTGTGGCATCCAAAGTCTCCATTATCCTCCTCCTCCAAAGTGTAGCTTGGCCTCTCTTGCATCTTCTCGTCTTGCATCTTATCACCTACATCACAAAAGTCTAAAGAATTTCTAGGAGACTCTATAACATCATAACTCAACTCATCTTGCAAATCATCAAAGCAAAGATAGTCATCTCCTAAATCTTCTTTCAAATCACTTAGACAAATATAAGAATCTCCCACATCAAAAGGATATAGATTAGGATACTCTTCATGGTTTGGTGGGTTATCTCCATCTCTTGTCTCATCATGGATTTGAACGTTGACCATATCATGGTCTCTCAATGGTGCTTCTTCTCTTGTAGACTCCAACTTCTCCTTCTTGCACTTGGCGTTTTCTTCTAGCTTCAAGATTGCCAATGCATCCGGTTCATTAAGGGCCTTGTTGAAATAGAACTCTACCTTCTCCTCTCCAATCTCGAAGGTGACTTTCCCATTCCTCACGTCAAACTTGGCACCCGCCGTGGCTAGAAACGGCCTTCCGAGAATAATGGGCACCATCGGATCCTCTTTCATGTCTAAGATCACGAAATCATCGGGCACAAAATATCTTCCCACTCGAACCGGGACGTCATCAAGAATTCCGGTGGCCTTTGTTGAAGAACCATCGGCCATGGTAAGACTCATATCGACCGGCTCTATATCTCCGAGGTTAGCCCTTCTCCATATGCTCATGGGCATAACCGAAATACTTGCTCCTAGATCACAAAGAGCTTTGAATTGTTGAGAACCAATCCCTACGGTGATGGCAAATCTTCCGGGATCACCAAGCTTTTGAGGTAGCTCCAATATCTTCACCTCGTCTTGCATCTCAACAATCGATCTCTTCTTGCTCAAGATGTCCTTTAAGAACTTTGCATAAGACGGCATCTCGCTTAGAGCATCAGTGAAAGGGATGGTGATGTTCAAGCCTTGCAAAAGCTTCAAGAACCGCTTGAACTTGCCCTCAACAATCTCCTTGGGCTTCTTCATAGGATATGGAAGAGTAGTGCCTTGCTTCTTGCTTGGATCAACCTCCTTGGATCGATCTTTCTCAACAACTTCGCCTTGGATCGACGTTGGAAGTACCTCGGGACCGACTTCAGGGACATCGGTCCCAGGGCAAAAATCATCTGGGCTCGTCGGGCCGACTTCAGGGCAGGTCGGGCCCGAGTTGGGATCATACTCGGTCCTCTCCAGGGGACTTCCTCCATTCTCCGGATCGACATCTGGGAACGTCGGGCCCGAGTTGCTGGTAACCTCGGTCCGACTCTCTTCTCTTGATCTTGGAACTTGCGGCTCGGGCAAACTCCGTCCACTCCTTAATCCTATGGCTCGAACTTCGTTTTGTTGTTGGCACGGGGATTCTCCTCGGGTCGGCCCGGGAGTCTCCCTTCCTCTCTTGGAAGTTGATTCGCCATGTGAACAAATTGGTTGTCCACTTGCCTTCTCCACACACCAAACTCCTTGAATTGAGCGCCCATTTCATCAACTCTTCTCTCCACATTGGTAAATTGATTCTTCAAGTCTTGAGCCCATTGTGGTGTTTGCTCATAGAATCCCGGAGGTCGGTATGGTGGTTGTTGGGCCCTTGGCTCGTTTTGGTTGAAGTTGTTGTTGTAGCCACTAGCTTGGCCTTGGTTCCACCTTCCTCCATTGTTGTTGAAGTTGGTCCTTCCTCCGAAGTTCCTTTGAACATAGTTGGCCTCTTCAATTTGCTCGGCCAATCAAACTTGGCGCTCATTTGGGCACTCTTGGGCTCCATGCTTCAAAGATCCACACTCTTCACAAGCTCTTGTGGTTTGTTGGGCATAGCTCATCTTTCTCCTCATCTTGTTCAACTCATCCTCCAAGAATTGGATCTTCACATCTTTGTCCACCTCTTCACTTTTGGGATCGTAGAGCTTCTTCGGACCTTCTCCATGGACTCTTGCTTCCTTGCTCACATTGCTAGTACCATACATCGCCTCATAGTCCGAGAGTTTGTCCAACAACTCCCATGCTTGTTCCGGTGGCAAGTCTATGAACCCACAATCGGTATGGAGGTTCAATTTGTCCTTTGTGGCGGTGTTGATCCCTTGGAAGAAGATGTCTTGAAGGACATAAGGTTGTTGCCCATGTGTTGGACACGCCCTTAACATCTCCTTGAACCGATCCCACGCCTCAAAAAGTGGCTCATGAGCTCCTTGTTGAAAACTTGCAATCTTCCTTCTAAGCTCCGTCGTCTTGGTGAGCGGGAAGAACTTCATCAAGAATGCTTCATTTAGGGCCCTCCATGATGTGATGGATCGAGGTGCTTGACTCTCCAACCAATGCAAAGCTTTGCCTCCCAAAGACCACTTGAAGGCTTTGAGTAGCACGTACTCAAGTGTCTCGTCATCCGTGGAAATGGTCTCACAAAGGTCCTTGAATTGCTTCACATGCTCGATCGGACACTCATTCGGCCTCCCTTGGAATTGCTCTCTCGTGATGAGTGAGATAAATTGAGTTTTTATCTCAAAATTCCTTGACACCTCCGGCAAGACGATGGCCGGCTCCGAGACCTTCAACTCCGGATGCATGTATTGTCTAGCATTCCGGGGTTGAGTATTGATTTGAGCCTCCAACCTTATCCTTTGCTCCCTCTCTCTACGGGCCTCGGCATCTCGGTTTGCCATCTCAATTTGCATTCGAGCTATGTCGGCTCTCATCCTCTCGAACTCCTCATCTCGGGCTTCGTCCGCCATCCTCTTCTTTTTGCGGGCTTGCCTTAGAATACTCTCCGGGTCACACACAAAATCGAACTCAAGAGTTCCTCGGACGGAACTAGCTCGCATGCACCTACAACCAAAGACACAAACAAAACCCAAATCAAAACAAATAAGGGGTTTGGGCTAGTCCCTCACCCAAATCACTACAAAAATCAAAGACTCAACAAAGAGGGGTACCTCGAACAAGTAGAACTCCCCGGCAACGGCGCCAAAATTCTGATCGGTCCGGGATCGGAGGGTCTCACAATTTAAATTTATAAAACCGAACCTCAATTGTAGTAAAGAGGTAGGGTGTCGAACACACGGGAGTTCGTGCGTCGAGAGTACCCGAAAAGACTAAAAAGAGGAGAAAAATAAAGACAAACGAAGGAAAACAAAAGAGATCACCTCGGACCGACACAGAGTCACTTCGGTCCGAGGGTGGATCGAGGTCAATTTGCACGGGACCGACGTGGTACAAGTCGGGCCCGATGTACTGGGGATCTCGGTCTTGAACAATTAGTAGATCGGTCTTGGGTTTTTGGGTTCCACCCCCAACTAGACTGGGATATTCTTCCTCAATTCAACCAATAAGTGTTTGATTCTAGTGAGATCGAGGTTGCTCGCCCCTAATCTCTCCAATCTACACTTCGACCCAAGGGAGCTTTCACTCTCCTTCGATGTTAGGTCTAGTGATTGGGATCGAGATTGCTCTCGCTTACTCTTACCAATCACAAGCCCTAAGCCCCTTGTTTTCATAAGAGAATTGTAGCTTAGTGTAGAGAGGATTCACAAATCAAGCACTCAAAGGCTATGGAATTGAGGTTTTCTGCCCAATCCTAACTAGGGGATTCCCCCATAGCCCAAGACTATGGAATCTACTCCATCAAGTAAGAGAACAAAGCAATCAAAAGGGAAATCAAGCAAATCTCAATCATCAACATCAAACCAAACTCAAATTGCATTCAAATTCAAAGTGTCTACAAAATCCAAGTTCAAATCTACTTGATCAAGGCAAAACAAAGTACTAAACTCACAATTCTACCTCTCTTCTCCACCGATCCCTCCTTCTCTTCCTTCTCCCTTCTTCTCCTTGCCCTCCAAGTCTTCCTTGAGCCTTTAGAGAGTGATTTGGTTGTGTCTCTCCAAACATGCCCTTAATGCTCTCTAATCACCGCTATTTATAGCCTCTCATGGATTGGGGACCAAGGAATCCCAATTTAGAAAGGGGCAAATGTGGAAAGTTGCTAAAAATATGCCTTGGGGAACAATCTTCATATGCGCCGACTTGGACCGACAGGGGTCGACCTCGGGCCCGACGTTGGGAACGTCGGTCCTGGCTCTGGTTGCTCGATCTCGGGCCCGAGTTGGTGTATCTCGATCCTGGGCCTCGATCCTCGTCTTCTTCCTTGGTTTCCTTTGGTTCCACTTCATTCTTGGCTTGGCTCTTGCACTCCTTGACTCGGCTCCTTCATTAGCTCCTCGAAATGGTCCTCATTCTTGCCATTTTACCTACAAAAACAAACAAACTCGCATAGTCTCCGACTCTTGAAGAAAACCGGGAACTAAGCTAAAAAGGAAACAAAACTAACAAAGAAGAGAATGAAAAACACATATTTACAAAGGAAATTAACTACTAAAACACCTCCAAAATGAGAGACATCACCAGCCTTGAATACTTGACTTGGGGGCCAATCTTCTCCATCACCTCCATCACTTTATGATGCTTGGAGTCCACTCCAAGCTGCCACCATTCTCCCCTCTTCTCGCCCTATAAATAGATGCCTAGGGGGTTCATTTTTCCTTAGATTGGAATTTGAGTTTGAGCTAAAAGCCAACTCATCCGGTCTCTTCTCCTCAAGGGAGAACGGGCCGGGGGAGTCCCCTTCAATGGTTTTCTAGCTCCACTGATTCCTGTTGGAATTTTTTTCTTGATCATTCTTTCCAATCCGTTCATTCATCTAGACCTTTTCTCTTTTCCATTGTAAACACATGCTTCCGCCACCATAATAACAATCCAGTTTTGGTTCTTTTACATTATCGAACAAAGAAAGCCTCCAAGAGACTCAATCGAACTAGTTTCCGCCGATCTTGGGTTCGAATCACATCATTTGGTATCAGAGCATGTCGACTTGAGTTTCTCAAGTTGTGGGGGTACGAATTACTTCTCTACCATTCTGGTTTTTGGTTGCTCGAAACCCCTTCTTGCCCTTTTTGAAGCCAACTTCGTTTTCTTCTTAACCCTTTGTCCATTTTCGATTGTTTTACGTTCACAAAAAAACAACCAGCCTCGTCCCTTTGTGCCTTCACCCTAAATATTCATCTACTTTGATTACAAGCACCTCTTGGTGCGGAAAGAGCCTCAAGTGCTCGACCTCCCTCCAAAAAAAAAACACGAGAGGTAGTACCTCTCTTATCTTCAAAAGAAAAGTGAGATAGTATCTCACCCCTAAAAGAAAATCGAGAGAAGTAGTACTTCTCCTAGCAAAAGAAAAGAAAGAAAGGGATATAGTATATCTCCTTTGCGAAAAAAAAAATCCTTTCCTAACTCTTTTAAGTGCAACTTGATGTTTGAAAAACCTCAAGAGCTCGATCCCTTAAAGGCCTAGTAGTGTGGAAAATTATTAGCTGTTTTGGACCCAAAAAAAAAAAGAGAAAAAAAAACGAAGGGCAACCCAAAAAGAAAAACAATTGGGTCCAAAGGTCTTTCGTAAGCACAAAAAAAAAAAAGAGTGCATAAGTCCAAATACCATCATTTGCATCCTTCTTCAAAAAAAAAGAAAAGAAAAAGGGTACCTCTCCTATCAAAAGAGAAAGAAAGAAACAGAGATAGTATCTCTCCTTTGTTAGAAAAAAAAAAGACAGATCGAGTCTTAGGCCTTCAATTGGACGAGCTAAGTCATCAACATCTTGCTTGCACTTACTTGTTACCCTTACCCTTTGCCTTTCCTAAACCCCGAGCAACTAAACTCTTGATTTGTGGGGCTAGTAAATACTCGCCCACAAGCTCAAGTCGCTTGCCCTTGATTCCTCCCATGAGTCGCTCACACAGTCGTGTGGAGGATAAATCCTTTATAAGAGACTTCGGTGGCGAAGGGAACCTTTTCAATAGAGTGTGTAAGGTTGAGCACCACATAAAAATCGAGTCAAACACGAGTCAGTCCTCCTATTTTACTTGCTTTTCGAGTGTGAGTGGGAGACATCGGGTGAGGCTTGGAAAACTTGGAGTTAACCACCCGGTTTCTCCAGGTTACCGGAGGGTGTTTGGAGTTGCGAGGGAGTGCACATGAAAACAAACACATCGAGTCAAACACATGTGTGTCATTGGATTAATCTAACCCTTACTAGTTCTGTGTTTCCTCTTCTTTTGTGATGTTTAGGACACAATGGAGCATTATCTAGGAGAAGAACCCACTCTCCAGACCTTCCATGGTTTTGATGACTTTGTTGAATACCTGGTTTGGGAGTGGAAAATTGAGCGTTTCTTCAACTACTATGAATATACGGCCAAGCAAGAAGTGGCTCTTGCCATTAGTTGCTTCAAAGAATATGCATATGATTGGTGGGAAGATTATAAAGCAGATTCTGCTTACTTTGGGTACCCATCGATCCGCACGTGGGAGGATCTAACAACTGTCCTTAAAAATACCTTTGTTCCCCAAGATTATAAGTTACGCCTCAAAGACAGAATAGATGGGTGTAGGAAATGCAATCGATCTCCTCTTGCCTACTACGAAGAGCTGTCAGAACTTATGTTCTTTTCAAACCACCTCCATAGTGAAGGGCACATTCTATCCAAATTTGTTAGTGGTTTGAACTCCAACCTTCGTTCATATGTTGAGAAGCATGGGCTTGGGTATAGAATGCCCTTATCATATGTCCCGCAAGAAGTTAACAAGGAGTACGAGGATCAACAACGGAAATATTCCACCAAGTTTGCTCCTTCAAGCTATGAACCTATCTTGCTAAAGCCACATTCAAGGATCCAAGAGCCAAGACTTGAGTCTATGAGGGGTCAACCAACGACTCAAGCTTCATGTGTCGATTTTTCAAGGCCGATTGAATCATGCATCCTTGGGTGTTGTCGACTTGAGCAAGTGTCGTGCCAAGGCCGAGATGGTCAAGAACGTGGATCCTAAGGCCCAATGAGAGGTCGAGAGCCCTCTCAGCCAAGGCGCACCCTTGGCACCACCGCCTCAAGTCGCCACCAAGTGTGGCATGGCAAGGCGAGGAGAGATCAATGAAATCTCCAGTGATGAAGATAGTGACCCGAGCCTTGAGGAAGAATCAAGTGAAGACATGTTCATGGTGGGGAGTTCGAGTGAGGGCACCACCGAGCCAGAAGAGAGGAATGGCCTTGAAGAGGTGAAAGACTTCATCGAGTTGGAGGACCTAATGAGCCATCACGAAGAGGACTTCATGGAGGAGGTACCCCCATTGGGCCGCCTGTCCTCCTCCGACGAGTTCTGTATGGAGCCCTACCAAGTCCAAGAGCTTCATGAAGAAGAAGGTGTTGGAGGGTTCAAAGAGGTCGCCAACATCATAGATCCAAAACCAAAGGCTCCTGTGGATGGAATAAGTAAAATGGCCCCTGTGTCTCCGTCAAAGACCAAGGGTGACGATGCCTCGAAGCCACAAACCATTCAGTTCTTGGCAAAGACCAAAGAGCTTCCACCATTCGCTCTTCCTAGCTTCTTGAACTCCATGCATACTCCTTGGATGGATGCTCATCCGAGACATGCATCAGCTTTGCCCTTGGAATCATTGGCTATAGAGCCAACCCCCATTGGGCCGATCATATTTAGGGAGCCTAACCTGCGGGCCACTTTCGCTGGAAGCATTACAACCGATGAGCTCACCGCACCAACTCTCATGCATGAAGGGAGTTCATCCTTCAGGGAAGTTTTCTCAGCTCCTTCATACTTATTTATGATTATGAGATAGGCGTGACACATGCAAGAAGTCAAAACTATTTCACGTTATTTCATGCCTATGTCACATCAAGGAGTAGATATTCATGCATCCATCATAGCTCCCTTTCTCAACATGTGTCAACCAAGATGCGTATAGCTCATCTCCTGACATTGTTTCACTACGCTAAAAATTTGATTTATTTTAGTCTACATAGGTCCAAAAAGAAAAGCGGTTGAGCTTATGCATGCATCATGTCATATCATCTTGAACTTGGGCATTATGATGTGCTTATATCATTTATATTGCATAAATTATTCCTATGGTCTTTGTGTGATTATCTTATAGGCCAATGGGATTCGAGGTCGAATCCTTCTCAACTGGGGGAGGATGATGTGATTCAGCCCGAACCACATCAAGGAGCCAGCCTAGGGCATCCGCCTCGCGCTAACACAAGCTCGGCCAGCCCAAGGGCCACGCTTAAAGAAGACCCAAGCTCCATTCTCGGGCCTTTGACAAGGTGGCATGCTAGGCTCTTACAAGAGCAGCTTCGGGCCCATCTTGCTTTTCCAAGCCCAACGCCTAGCATGGTGAACGAAGCCTTTACTTGGCTCCAAGTATTAGGCCCAAGTGAGAGCTCAAATAGGACCTCATCTTGTCTTGGTGTCATCAAAGCCGAGCCCATTAAAACATGCCTTGGCCGCCACTCCAAAGCTCATCAAGATGACTTGGCTTTCTATTACTTGGCTGTCACTCTTAGATCATCAAGTGCCAGCCATGAATGCCGTTCCTTGGGCACCACACAACACCAATCAATACTCTTACTTGGACGCTAAGTCTGGACCATCAAAGTGGCTGTTTAAGTGGCTTCCTTTGTCGCCAATCCTCGCCATTAAGGGGCCAGCCTTGAATACTTGACTTGGGGGCCAATCTTCTCCATCACCTCCATCACTTTATGATGCTTGGAGCCCACTCCAAGCTGCCACCCTTCTCCCCTCTTCTCGCCCTATAAATAGATGCCTAGGGGGTTCATTTTTCCTTAGATTGGAATTCGAGTTAGAGCTAAAAGCCAACTCATCCGGTCTCTTCTCCTCAAGGGAGAACGGGCCGGGGGAGTCCCCTTCATTGGTTTTCTAGCTCCACCGATTCCTGTTGGAATTTTTTTCTTGATCGTTCTTTCCAATCCGTTCATTCATCTAGACCTTTTCTCTTTTCCATTGTAAACACTTGATTCCGCCGATCTTGGGTCCAAATGATTAGTATTAGCTGATGTCTCTCGTTTTGGAGGTGTTTTAGTAGTTAATCTCCCTTGTGAATATGTGTTTTTCATTCTCTTCTTTGTTAGTTTTGTTTCCTTTTTAGCTTAGTTCCCGGTTTTCTTCAAGAGTCGGAAACTATGCGAGTTTGTTTGTTTTTGTAGGTAAAATGGCAAGAATGAGGACAATTTCGAGGAGCTAATGAAGGATCCAAGTCAAGGAGTACAAGAGCCAAGCCAAGAATGAAGTGGAACCAAAGGAAACCAAGGAAGAAGACAAGGATCGAGGCCCTGGACCGAGATACACCAAGTCGGGCCCGAGATCGAGCACTCACTGAATCGGACCGACGTTCCCAACGTCGGGCCCGAGGTCGTTCCGTGTCGGTCCAAGTCGGCATTGGATTGGATTGTTCCCCAAGGCATATTTTTAGCAACTTTCCACATTTGCCCCTTTCTAAATTGGGATTCCTTGGTCCCCAATCCAAAGAGAAGGATAAGAGAGGTGATTAGTGATCAATTAGATGTGTGAAGAGTGAGGGGGACGAGTGGCACACACAACACCAACCCAAATTCACTCTCAAAGGCTCAAGGAGGACTTGGAGAGCAAGGAGAAGAGAAGAGAAGGAAGAGAAGGAGAGATCGGTGGAGAAGAGAGGAGGAATTGTGAGTTTTGTACCTTGTTTTGCTTTGATCTAGTGGAATTGAGACTTGGATTTTGTAGACACTTTGGATTTGAATGCAATTGGAGTTTGATTGGATGTTGATGATTGAGTTTTGCTTGATTTCCCTTTTGTTTATGCTTTTCTCTTACCATATGGAGTAGATTCCATAGTCTTGGGCTATGGGGGAATCCCCTAGCTAGATTTGGGTAGAAAACCCCAATTCCATAGCCTTGAGTGCTTGATCTATGAATCCTCTCTACATTGAGCTTCAATTCTCTTGTGAAAGCAAGGGATCTAGAGCTTGTGTTTGGTAAGAGTAAGCGAAAGTGGTCTCGATCCCTTTACAAGTCTCTAGCATCGAAGGTGAGGCGAAAGCTCCCTTGGGTCGAAGTGTAGATTGGAGGGATTTGAGGCGAACAACCTCGATCTCACTAGAATCAAACACTTATTGGTTGAATTGAGGAAGAATATCCAAGTCTAGTTGGGGGAGGAACCCAAAAACCCAAGACCGATCTACTAATTGTTCAAGACCGAGATACCCAGTACATCGGGCCCGACTTGCATCACGTCAGTCCCGACCAACTCGACCTCGATCCTACCTCGGACCGAAGTGACCTGTGTCGGTCCGAGGAGATCTCTTTTGTTTTCCTTCGTTTTGTCTTTATTTTCTCCTCTTTTTAGTCTTTTCGGGTACTCTCGACGCACGAACTCCCGTGTGTTCGACACCCTACCTCTTTACTACAAGTGAGGTTCGGTTTTATAAATTTAAATTGTGAGACCCTCCGATCCCGGACCGATCAGAATTTTGGCGCCGTTGCAGGGGAGTTCTACTTGTTCGAGGTACCCATCTTTGTTGAGCCTTTGCTTTTTGGTAGTGATTTGGGTGAGGGACTAGCCCAAACCCCTTGTTTGTTTTGATTCGGTTTTTGTTTGTGTCTTTGGTTGTAGGTGCATGCGAGCTAGTTCCGTCCGAGGAACCGTTGAGCTCGACTTTGTGTGTGACCCGGAGAGTATTCTAAGGCAAGCCCGCAAGAAGAAGAGGATGGCGGACCAAGCCCGAGATGAGGAGTTTGAGAGGATGAGAGCCGACATGGCTCGAATGCAAATTGAGATGGCAAATCGAGATGCCGAGGCCCGTAGAGAGAGGGAGCAAAGGATAAGGTTGGAGGCCCAAATCAACACTCAACCCCGGAATGCTAGACAATACATGCATCCGGAGTTGAAGGTCCCGGAGCCGACCATTGTCTTGCCGGAGGTGTCAAGGAATTTTGAGATAAAAACTCAATTTATCTCACTCATCAAGAGAGAGCAATTCCAAGGGAGGCCGAATGAGTGTCCGATCGAGCATGTGAAGCAATTCAAGGACCTTTGTGAGACCATTTCCACGGATGATGAGACACTTGAGTATGTGCTACTCAAAGCCTTCAAGTGGTCTTTGGGAGGCAAGGCTTTGCATTGGTTGGAGAGTCAAGCACCTCGATCCATCACGTCATGGAGGGCCCTAAATGAAGCATTCTTGATGAAATTCTTCCCGCCCACCAAGACGACGGAGCTTAGAAGGAAGATTACTAGTTTCCAACAAGGAGCTCATGAGCCACTTTTCGAGGCGTGGGACCGGTTCAAAGAGATGTTGAGGGCGTGTCCGACACATGGTCAACAACCCTATGTCCTTCAAGACATCTTCTTCCAAGGAATCAACACCGCCACCAAGGATAAATTGAACCTTCATACAGATTGTGGGTTCATAGATTTGCCGCCGGAACAAGCATGGGAGTTGTTGGACAAACTCTCGGATTATGAGGCGATGTATGGGGTTAGCAATGTGAGCAAGGAAGCAAGAATCCATGGAGAAGGTCCGAAGAAGCTCTACGATCCCAAAAGTGAAGAGGTGGACAAAGATGTGAAGATCCAATTCTTGGAGGATGAATTGAACAAAATGAGGAGGAAGATGAGTTATACCCAACAAACCACAAGAGCATGTGAAGAGTGTGGTTCTTTGAAGCATGGAGCACACGAGTGCCCAAATGAGCGCCAAGTTCGGTTGGCGGAACAAATTGAGGAGGCTCATTATGTCCAAAGAAATTTCGGAGGGAGATCCAATTTCAACAATGGAGGAAGGTGGAACCAAGGGCAAGCAAGTGGCTACAACAACAACTTCAACCAAAACGAGCCAAGAGCCCAACAACCACCATACCGACCTCCGGGATTCTATGAGCAAACACCACAATGGGCTCAAGATTTGAAGAACCAAGTGACCAACATAGAGACTCAATTCAAAGAGTTTGGTGTTTGGAGAAGGCAAGTGGACAATCAATTTGTTCACATTGCGAATCAACTTCCAAGAGAGGAAGGGAGACTCCCGGGCCGACCCGAGGAGAATCCCCGTGCCCCACAACAACAAAACGAAGTTCGAGCCATAGGATTGAGGAGTGGACGGAGTTTGCCCGAGCCACAAGTTCCAAGATCAAGAGAAGAGAGTCGGACCGAGGTTCCCAGCACCTCGGGTCCAACGTACCCAGATGTCGATCCGGAGAATGGAGGAAGTCCCTTGGAGTGGACCGAGGTTGAACCCAACTCGGGCCCGACTTGCCCTGAAGTCGGCCCGACGTGCCCGGAAGTTCTTTGCCCTGGGACCGATGTCCCTGAAGTCAGTCCCGAGGTACTCCCAACGTCGGTCCAGGGTGAAGTTGTTGAGAAAGATCGATCCAAGGAGGTTGATCCAAGCAAGAAGCAAAGTGGCACTACTCTTCCATATCCTATGAAGAAGCCCAAGGAGATTGTTGAGGGCAAGTTCAAGCGGTTCTTGAAGCTTTTGCAAGGCTTGAACATTACCATTCCGTTCACCGATGCTCTAAGTGAGATGCCATCTTATGCTAAGTTCTTGAAGGAAATCTTGAGCAAGAAGAGATCAATTATTGAGATGCAAGATGAGGTGAAGATATCGGAGCTACCTCAAAAGCTTGGTGATCCCGGAAGATTTGCCATCACCGTAGGGATTGGATCCCAAAATTTCAAAGCTCTTTGTGATCTAGGAGCAAGTATTTCGGTTATGCCCATGAGCATATGGAGAAGGGCTAACCTTGGAGATATGGAGCCGGTCGATATGAGTCTTACCATGGCCGATGGTTCATCAACAAAAGCCACCGGAATTCTTGATGACGTCCCGGTTAGGGTGGGAAGATATTTTGTGCCCGATGATTTCGTGATCTTAGACATGAAAGAGGATCCGATGGTGCCCATTATTCTCGGAAGGCCGTTTCTAGCTACGGCGGGTGCCAAGTTTGATGTAAGGAATGGGAAGGTCACTTTCGAGATTGGTGAGGAGAAAGTGGAGTTCCATTTCAATAAGGCCCTTAATGAACTGGATGCATTGGCAATTTTGAAACTAGAGGAAAATGCCAAGTGCAAGAGGGAGAAGTTGGAGTCCACAAGAGAGGAAGTGCCATTGAGAGACCATGACATGGTCGATGTTCAAATCCAAGATGAGACAAGAGATGGAGATAACCCACCAAATCATGAAGAGTATCCTAATCTATATCCTTTTGATGTGGGAGATTCTTTCATTTGCTTAGATGATTTGAAAGAGGATTTAGGAGATGATTATCTTTGCTTGGATGATTTGCAAGATGAGTTGAGTTATGATGTCATTGAGTCTCCTAGAAATTCTTTTGACTTTTGTGGTGTAGGTGATAAAATGCAAGATGAGTTGATGCAAGAGATGCCAAGCTACACTTTGGAGGAGACGGACGATGGAGGATTTGGATGCCACACTTTCATCAAACACAAATGGTGGCACTTTGGCTATGAGGATTGTGGAGAAGCACATGGCAAGGAGGATCAATTCACCGTTTTTCACCCTCCTTGAAGGGTAGAGGTTAGACGTCAAGCTAATGACGTTAAAGAAGCGCTCCTCGGGAGGCAACCCGGGTTTAGTAGATTCATTTTCGTAGTTTCTAGCTTGTTTCTTTTTGCCTTAGCTTAGATTAGTCCTAATCTCTTCTCTAGCTTGTATTTTGTGGAAATGTGTGTTGTGTGAGCTTCATTAGCTTGTGTGGTATTTGTGGAAAAGATGCAAGAACTTGTGGATAGAAGTAACCAAGTCGTGGGATTTTTAGGAACCAAAATCGGGTAGGACCGAGGTACCCAGTACCTCGGGCCCGAGGTGCCCGACGTCGGTCCAGTTATGCTGACCCATGTTGGACCTTGACTTTATGGAAATTCCTACTATACCCTCTTGACCCACCTTTGTCTTCTTCCCCATTTAAGAGCCTTTTCCCTTACCTAACATCATCACCCCCATAACTACTTTCCCAAAATACCCAATTCTCTCTCAAAACCCAAATCGATCCCCATCCCCACCATAGTCGATCCTCAAAGCAACCTCACCACAAGATCTCGATCCATACCCTAGCATACCCAAGCATTGAACCAAAAGCCAAAAATCCCACCCAAATCCCATAGATCTACATCCTTCTTCTAGATCTAGAAGAGGAAATTTGAGTTCTAAGAGTTGCTTGCTAGAAGTTCTTGTTTTCTTCATATTTGGTATGTAAATCTCAATCTCTACTTGATTCTTTGTGAATTTCATGCTTTCATTGCTAGATTTGGGATATGCCATGATTGAGTGAGCTTGAACTTTGAGCATCCATGGTGATTTGCTTGCATTGTGAAATTTGTGCTTAATTGTTGCTAAATCCCACTTAGAACTTCGATTGATGATGAGAAATGGTTGATTTTGGATTTTAGGGACATGATAGTGTGTTGCATGGATGAATCTAGGATGAGTCGGAATGGACTCGGTCCGAGGTACCCAGTACCTCGGGACCGATGTTCAACGTCGGTCCAGCAACTCGGACCGAGGTCCGCAACCTCGGGCCCGTCGTCTTTTGCATATCAGTCCGACGTTTTTCGAGCTTCTTTTGTCTTGAGGCTTGCCATTGATATGTGAATCTTAGTTCATACATGATTGAATTTTGCGGATTGAGTGTGTCAAGTGTAAGTATGGGGTTCTCTCTTTGCATGATGAGTTGTTTGTGATGGAAGCTTGTGATTTTGTTGTGGTTGTATACATTTTATCTTGGAGTTCTTTGGTTTTGATTGTGTGTAGGTACCATGTCTACCCGAGCATCTTCTTCAAGGATGGAGAAAGCCACCAAGAAGTCCAAGAAGTCGTCTAAGAGAGTCCAAAGGATGGATGATGTGCGTATTGAGGATGAGGATGATGCTAGAGAGTATGAGCGTCTCATGGGTCTATCTCACCACACCCGGTGGTTAGATTGGGAGTCAATTCAAAAGATGAACATGGATGAGGCTCTTGCTCGGTGCTATAATCACATAGGGCTCAATGTCTTGCTAAGGTGGAACAACACTCACTATTGTTATTGCTTGAGGACAAGCAAGTTTAAGTATGGGGTATTCTGATGTCTCTCGTTTTGGAGGTGTTTTAGTAGTTGATTTCCCTTGTGAATATGTGTTTTTCATTCTCTTCTTTGTTAGTTTTGTTTCCTTTTTAGCTTAGTTCCCGGTTTTCTTGAAGAGTCGGAAACTATGCGAGTTTGTTTGTTTTTGTAGGTAAAATGGCAAGAATGAGGACAATTTCGAGGAGCTAATGAAGGAGCCAAGTCAAGGAGTACAAGAGCCAAGCCAAGAATGAAGTGGAACCAAAGGAAACCAAGGAAGAAGACAAGGATCGAGGCCCTGGACCGAGATACACCAAGTTGGGCCCGAGATCGAGCACTCAGTGAATCGGACCGACGTTCCCAACGTCGGGCCCGAGGTCGTTCCGTGTCGGTCCAAGTCGGCATTGGATTGGATTGTTCCCCAAGGCATATTTTTAGCAACTTTCCACATTTTCCCCTTTCTAAATTGGGATTCCTTGGTCCCCAATCCAAAGAGAAGGATAAGAGAGGTGATTAGTGATCAATTAGAGGTGTGAAGGGTGAGGGGGACGAGTGGCACACACAACACCAACCCAAATTCACTCTCAAAGGCTCAAGGAGGACTTGGAGAGCAAGGAGAAGAGAAGAGAAGGAAGAGAAGGAGAGATCGGTGGAGAAGATAGGAGGAATTGTGAGTTTTGTACCTTGTTTTGCTTTGATCTAGTGGAATTGAGACTTGGACTTTGTAGACACTTTGGATTTGAATGCAATTGGAGTTTGATTGGATGTTGATGATTGAGTTTTGCTTGATTTCCCTTTTGTTTATGCTTTTCTCTTACCATATGGAGTAGATTCCATAGTCTTGGGCTATGGGGGAATCCCCTAGCTAGATTTGGGTAGAAAACCCCAATTCCATATCCTTGAGTGCTTGATCTATGAATCCTCTCTACATTGAGCTTCAATTCTCTTGTGAAAGCAAGGGATCTAGAGCTTGTGTTTGGTAAGAGTAAGCGAAAGTGGTCTCGATCCCATCACAAGTCTCTAGCATCGAAGGTGACGCGAAAGCTCCCTTGGGTCGAGGTGTAGATTGGAGGGATTTGAGGCGAACAACCTCGATCTCACTAGAATCAAACACTTATTGGTTGAATTGAGGAAGAATATCCAAGTCTAGTTGGGGGAGGAACCCAAAAACCCAAGACCGATCTACTAATTGTTCAAGACCGAGATACCCAGTACATCGGGCCCGACTTGCATCACGTCGGTCCCGACCAACTCGACCTCGATCCTACCTCGGACCGAAGTGACCTGTGTCGGTCCGAGGAGATCTCTTTTGTTTTCCTTCGTTTTGTCTTTATTTTCTCCTCTTTTTAGTCTTTTCGGGTACTCTCGACGCACGAACTCCCGTGTGTTCGACACCCTACCTCTTTACTACAAGTGAGGTTCGGTTTTATAAATTTAAATTGTGAGACCCTCCGATCCCGGACCGATCATTAGCAACATTCAATAAAGTACTCAAGTTACCTGCAAAGTTCACTGTGCCATATTGACCTCCAGATGAAGTCCCTTCTCCATGGTTTTTACCTTTCATCATCTTGATTACTTCAGCAAAAACAACATTCACAAGTGTACAATCCGGCTTGTCATTGGTTTTGATATCAAGAGGAGAATCCTCCATCACATCTTTCTGCTTAACATTGGCAGCAAGTCTTTCATGACCTTGCTCTTTAGATCCTCTCCTCCATTCAGGATATCCAATGAGTTTAAAGCAAGACTCTCGGATATGTCCCCTCTCATGACAGGGTTTACAAAATCTATCATCTCACTGTCTCTTACCATTAACAGATTCTTTCCTGTTATTTCCTTGATTCACTCCACCTGAATCTCTATATCCATATCCCGAATAACCTTGTCTAGATTGACCATTTCAGCATTCCTGTTGAAACCAGCATTTTGACCATGACCTGCATAATTTCCTGGAGGTCCATTTCCTCTAGAATATCCACCAAAATTCCTATTTCCTTGCCTATTAGCAACTAAGGCATTCCTCTCCGGATTCAAAGCACTAGTAATTTCCTTCTGTTTTTCCACTCTTTGAACCATCTGAAAAACATTGTTCAAAGTTGGCAATGGATCCATAGACAGGATGGAACTTCTAGTAGTCTCATATGCATCAAATAATCCCATAAGGAACTGCATTATCTTTGTTGTTTGCTCACGTTGATGCATTCGTTTGAGCAACACACAAGAACACTTCTCTAATGCTCAACAAGAACAAACGACAACTCCTTCTATCATCAGAATTTCTTCCCAAACACGTTTGGGTTTGCCATAATAGGTGGCAACACAAAGATTCTCTTGCCTGATATGACTGAGTTCTTTTTGTAATTGATAAAGCAGAGGTGCACTTGATTCCTCAAACCTCTCAAAAATTTTATCCCACAACTCTTTAGCTGACTGAGCATAAATGAAATGTTCAGCTATCTCACTCATCATTGAGTTCAGGATCCATCTTAACACCATACAATCGCATCTCTTCCATCTCTCAAAATCTTCATCATCTTCATCAGGTACCTAGTTCCTCTAGTGATAAAACCTAACTTCATCTTCGATTCTAAAGCAATTTTCACAGATTGGCTCTAGCTATGGAAATTTGTGCCATTGAATCGAAGAACAACAATAGAGTTGCCAAGATGATCTGAATTCGAGAGAAACAATGGATCGGAGTAATTACCAATAGTTTGCGAAGCATTTTCGTCAAGGATCCACTCGCAGCTGTATCTTCGAGATCCTTTGACATCCTCCTCTGTCGAGTTCTCTGATTTGCCATTCCAGCCACAAATTCCAGATCACTAGCTCGTAAGATCTTCAATTTGAAAAGATCTCCTGAGAATTCTGTACCTTAGCCAAAAACGATGCCAAAAACTGAGAATCCAGAGAAACTAGACACGAAAGACTTCGACTGAAGCAATCGAAGCAAATTTGAGAAAGCACACCAAACAAACAAACGAACTGATCAATTCACTTGCTTGATACCATTTGAACATATTGAATTGAGTTTAGTTAGGGTGAATTAGCATATCGCCATGAAAGGAAGAGACAGAAGTTTCGGGAAGAAGAAACTGTGCATTCACCCGTAACTGAAAGTTTACAGGCTTCTCTCTATATATACTAAGCTAGCTAGCTACCACTTATTACAACTGGACATCACTACTACTAACTAACGCAATTAGCTAAGTAATAACAAGCTGAAGTTTTAACAATGTTATTACAAGAGTAAACCATATTCTCTACAGTAACAAATACACGATTAAGAAATGTTCTTCTCAACCACAATTAAGTCTTCTACACAATTTAGCAAAGTCATCTTCTACACAATTTAGCCATTAACGTGGCAGGTTTAGTCTTCTACCTTCTACATAATTTAGTAATCATCCATCCATCCTCAGTTTAAGATCAGATCTGAATTTGGAGACCAAAATCTCGCTCAATTTAAGATCCAACTGATCTGGATCTGGTTTTGAAGAAGAAGAAATCCTCCGCGGCTGTAAAATTCAATCATCTTCCCAAACCCTCACTCGGTTGCACTCTCCTCCAACCATGTCCCTCTACCGCCTCCTCCTCCGGCGAGCCACCAGAGTCTCCACCTCACAAACCCTGACCTCCGACCTACCAAACACCACTTCGCACCACTCGCTGCCGCCGAACGCTGCCGGAGAAAGCACCATCTCGCTCAATTTAAGACCAAAATCATCCGCTGTTGCCACCCCCTCCCCCGCCGCCGCCGCTTCTCCCCTACCCTCCAAACCCTAATCTCCATCTCCCATCAAAACCCTTCCCCGTCTCCCTCCCCGACTCCGACGTCCTCTGGAACTCCTCCATTGCCATCTTTGTTCGTCGTACACTAGTTTTTCACATATCTTTCAATCTGACGGAAGACCTTCTTCTTGGGGTCTTGATTGCAGATATTGGTTTTCATTTTTTTTGTTTCAATTGTTATTTGTGTTTTAATTTTTTGTGATAATATGTTTGACATGGCAAATAAATATGATGTGGCATGTGTGACATGAAACATAAAAAAATTTAAAATAAAAAAGATTTTTGCCACGTCACATTTCCGACCGCCATGTCATTTAACCCGTCCGAAAGTAAACCGGAAAATTTTTCGATATCGATTTTAGTTAATATTAACATAGTTCGGATTGCTAAAAGCAATATCAAAACATGGGATTATTTTTGGTAAATTATTGATACTTAGGATTATTCCAAGTCATTTTTCCTTGTTCTTTTCATAGAAATTGGGGGGTATTCGAAGGGGTTGTTTAAACAACGCCCACCCTACTAATAGGGTCTACAACCTACGCAACGCCCACTTATGCCATAACGGCTGACGGTCAGCTGGCCGTAACGGCTGGTGGACTACCGGCCGTAACGTCTAGCGATCCATCTGCCTTAACGGTTGATCATAATTTTAATTTATTGCATTTAATGCATTAAATCTGTTCACCTAACAATATTTATTGTACTCTTTTACCTCTTTAAATACATGTCCGACCTTAAACAACCCAAAAACCATTTTCTTCTCTTTTCAAAAACAAATATCATCTTCACAATGGATGATCAAGAAGATTGGAATGGAAACTTCAATGTGGGAGATAATTCTTTTACAATAGTACACAACGAGGTAAGTTTGT
Source organism: Polygonum maritimum (assembly GCA_963924305.1). NCBI lineage: Eukaryota > Viridiplantae > Streptophyta > Magnoliopsida > Caryophyllales > Polygonaceae > Polygonum > Polygonum maritimum. The sequence continues at coordinate 22,119,126 of OZ002729.1, forward strand.
TCTTTCCAAACTATTTCAATATTTTCATTGTGTTTTGACATAGAAAGTCATGTAAAACCGTTCGAAGAAGTATGATGGACACACTTGTTGAATATTCAAATGTCTTTGCACATAGTTTTGTATGTTATACGATCGATATCATATGTTAGAAGCTTGATTGGTTTGCATCTTCTTTGGCCCCTCCTAACTCTTGGTTCACATTTCCTAATATTGGCATGTTGGCTGCTATTGCATTTGATTGTTGTTTTGTTGCTCTGGGAGGTAAGAACCAAACCTATCTTGCTATGGATGTTCCCGCCAATTGGGACAAGGTCATGGAGAATGAAACTGTCATCATTTTCTTCGATAGCATGGGTGCACACTTAGAATCGGTAAATCTCACATTCATTTAAAGTTGCTTAGTTCTTTAACTTTTAATGCATGTGTGATGTATATATATATTTGTTACTAGACATATACGCCCGACGTTGTCCGGCAGTTAGTTTAACATCGATTTGTATGTTTATATCGGTAGTGTTTAAATTCCGATAAAAGGGGTCGTCTGAATGCAATTTAATGAAAAACACTACAATCAAAATGAAATGCTTTTATTGGATTGCAACAACACCCGTCAAAACTTAACTCGACCCGACAATCTGACCTATCAAAAACTTTATGGGTTGAAGTCTGATTTGAAATTTATGGGTCAAATTGGGACTCGACCTGTTTGACTCAATCACTAATGTGTTGAAACCCGGGAGGCATTTGATCGATTCGAAATATTGTTTAACATATAAATATATATAAGATGTTGAATAATATATTTTATTTTTATTATTGAAATACACAAATTAATATTATATCATTAAAAATATTATATAATTTTAATAACTTTTAAAATGGTTTGAAAATTTAATTTCTCAACCCTTTAGGTTGACCCGACTAAACCCAGAATGACCGAATCCGTAAATTTTAACAACTGGCCGGATAACCAATCCATTTTTCAACCCAACTCGATTGATCCATTTGACATGTTTTATCATATATTACAATTAAAAAATGATATATTATATAATACATATTGTAGTAATAATGATGGTATATATAATTGAATTTAATTGAATGCATCTAATGGCAAAAAAAAATACAAACTTACATGTAAGTTAGATAGGATAGATAATATATAATGACATAATATAAGAAAAAATTAAAATGAGGCAATTAATGATAAAAAGTTCCAACTTTACATGTAGGTTAGATTGTAGGTGGTTTTTACTCAAGATTGCCCATTGTCACCTCACTGCCCACAATGGAGACATCATTGTACTAAGGAGGCAACAACAATGTACAATTATTTTTGAAAACGTGTGGAACTGTACAAGTATGATTCTAGTGATGATCAATGGTGTCTCATAAGATGATGTCTAAACCTCGTACTCTGAGTTGTCAACCGTTGTGAGCAATGTGTCATTGAACATGACAGTTCGACGGTGTTTTCTACGATAAATCTTAATGTTCGTCTGTGGAGCCTGAGCTACATCCTGATCCTTACATGTTTCACGACGACGATGATGAAATGATCTACTCGTTTCTTCGCGAGTCGACATCTGAAAAAGAAAACAATATAAAATCAAGTAACGAAATCAATCGACACCAATTGAAAGAGGTCAACCGTAAACGCCAATGACTCGTCTGCCTTAACGGTAGAGGGCACGCCAGCCTTTACGGCCAACGACCCTTCTACCTTAACGGGAAGGGGCACACCAGCCTTTACGGCCAGCGTTCCTTCTGCCGTAAAGGCCGCGCTGGTTCGTCTTCCCCAAAAATCCCGATATGCAAAATACCGATCGAACCAAACGATTCATACGAAAAGAAACCCGACGTTACGACAATGGCTTCCAATACAATAGAGACCCATTTAGATTTTACAATCCTAAACCCTAAAAACCCTAACTATCAAAAACCCTAAATTCAATCTAACAAGGTAGAAAACATTAAGTATGGTGAATGAAATATGTGAATCATGGATAGAAAGCATACCTCAAGTAATCTTGATTTGTGGAAAGATTGATGGATAAAAGTTTGTATTTTGTAGATTGAAAGATGAGATAATTGAGGAGAAGAAGAGAAGAGGATAAGAGGAAGGAGATGGGAAGAAAGAAGAATGAAAGTGGCAATGGGTGTAAATTCACAAAAAAGTTTATATATATGAAATAGGGTATAGGGTGAGTGTTGAGAAGAAAAGGCGGGTGGGTTTTGTTTAGGGTATTTGGTGATCCTCTTTCATATTCGTCGTCCCATCGTAGAACTTCTCAACAATGTCCCACATCTCCTTAGCCGTTTCAAAGTGTTCAACCCTGTTGGCATCCTGTTCGCACATGGCGTTTTGGAGAAGGACGATGGCTTTGGCGTTGATCTCCATGAGCTTCCACTCATCTAAAGCCCATGTATCTTCCTTGTCAACTTTGTCAACGTCAACTTTAAGTCACCTCTCTTGATGGCTACCCATCATTGGTAGTCAACACTCCTTATGAGTTAGTACAAGTAAGAACGTCATTAGGGACAGGGTCCTTGACAATAGAATAATAAAGAAAAGAAAAGATGCATGAAACAAATAATAGTAAGGACGCAAATATTTATAGAGGAATACCACTTAGGCCAAGTAATCTACCTAGATGGGTAAACCTCTACCTTTGATGAGGATTTTGAATGACTTCCTTATACATGTATTATGTGAGTCCTTACAGCTATTACACAGGCGAATATCACACTTCTCTAAACTACAAGAGTCTGTCCGTATAGTTTACTGGTGAAATTCTTTTTAGCCTTAACTCTAGTGGCCTAACACAACAATCACCAAGTACAAAGGAACTCAGACCTCATGTGTTCCCTAATCCTTAGGGAACACAACACACTCTTGATTGGAACAGGTTTGATCTTTGGTGGACTTCTTCTTTCAGATTTCTCTCTCTCTCTCTCTCTCTCTCTCTCTCTCTCTCTCTCTCTCTCTCTCTCTCTCTCTCTCTCTCTTTGTTCTTGAGGTGTTCTTGGGAGCTCTGGCGAGAGCGTGGAAGAATTTCCCTCATAGTAAATACAAAGGGTGTATTTATAGTTAGTGGAAAAAGGTTCCTTTCCTAGGACCCTTTTGCCCCTCTGGCGTCCTTAGAGACAGCTTCAGAGCTGTCACTTTCTCTAATGTTGTACACTTTTGTCCTCATATGAAAGCCAACTCTAATTTTGTTGGGGAGCCTCGACTTGTATCATGGGATGAGATGGGAAAGTGACATCTTGGCTTCATGCGTTTTTGTCTTCTAACGCCTAAAGTTTTTGAGGACTGCGGCCGCCCATGATTTCATCTTGTCTGGCAGCCTTGACTCTGTTTGAATTTGAACGTTAGTCATTTTGGCGCATGCTTCTTCTCGATAGGGACGGCTTCCTTATCTTGTAGGAACCTCGTTGTTGTTCACTTCATCGTTGGAGTCTAGACGTCCCTATGATCCACAGACGACAATCATTTGCTTTCATTTTCTCATGAGGAGCGTTCATGGAAACGTTCTTGGGAGTAACACTTGGACAAACACATTAGATTTCCTAGAGTTTGTCATTACCAAAACCAGGGACGGATATCGTTGATTCAGTATATATGACTGACGTCCCTAACACCATCCCAACATCCAGTTTAATGACTTACATGCCTTGTCACTTTGTTTCTAAATTTGTGAGAGATATGTCATTTGAGTCAAAATTTGTCATTAGAGATGAGAAACAAGTGTAGTCACTGATAGAAAACAAGTGTCACCAAATATCAAAATTGTCATCTCATTTTATTGTGGCATTAAATTTTATCGAAAGTGTCGTCCATGCCATCACTATAATAAGGTGATGACAAAGTAAATAGTGATGGTAGTTTTCAAGTGAATTTGCACAAATAATGAGATGAAAACTTTTCTTATATAATGATGGTTTTTTTTCATATGATGCAGTTAATTTGATGACATATATTTTATATAATGACATTAGATTAGAGCTGCCAAAATTTGACCCGACCCGAGAAACCCAATCGACCCAACCGACACCGAACCCGACCCGACACCCGAAAAAAGGGGGAAATGCGTGAACCCAAGATTTTCTGACCCGAACCAGTTTAACCCGAACCCGAAATCAACTCGAACCTGAAATTAACCCGTAACCGATTACATCCGAGTTTACTAACCCGATATCACCCGAATTCCCGAAGTAACCCGACCCAAAATCATCCGAAAACCCGAACTTACCCGACCCGGTATCAACCGAAAACCCGAACTCTCCTTAGTGAAGAGCACTTGACCTGAAATAACCCATAACCTTGTAGTTAATGACCATATTTTCACAAACTATCTCATATATACTTGTAAAAAAACTTAATATCATTTAATAAAATACTTTAGATACATTAAATATATGTTTACACTCAAATAAATATTTTATTTAAAAAATAAAAATTAAATTATAATTATATTTTTGAATTTAAGTACTACATTTTGTATTTAGTGTTAACGGTAATGATATTAGGACAAAAATTATTATTCAATATATGGCAAAATCGAAAACCCGACTAACTCGAAACCCGACTAAACCCGAAACCCGACTAACCCAAAACCGGACTCAGCCCGAAATTTAGTTGAGCCGAAACCCAAATGATCCGACCGAAATTGACCCAAAAATCAAACTTTACTCGACTAATTATATAACCCGACCCGAAATGGTTCAACCTGATTTGACCCGATTATTAAAATATCCGAATTTAACCGGAATCCGGATTGACCCGAACCCGAAATGATCCGACCCGAACCCACCCGATTGACCCCCCTACATTATTTAGTGACACTAGTAATGATAAATGAATCTTATCAAGAGCCTTTAAAGAAACTTTATGTGATTTATTGAATGTGTAATTGTGAAGAGTCATCACTCAATTTCCTAAATCTTGTCACTTGTGATGACAATGATCCTTTGATAAAATTAGGCATGGAAATGGGTCGGGTTGGGGACGGGTGGACTACTTCCACCACCCGACCTGACTTTACCAACTGTGTACCCGACCCGCTAAAAAACCCGTCCGGTTGTATCCGAAACCAAACCACCAGAAAACCAACGGTTTTCGGGGCGGGTCGGGTTATTTTTCAGGTGTATATTAGCTACTCAAAATTTTAAATTCTAATGATATAATTGACCATAAAATCATAATTGATAATTTTTATACAGTACATTACATAGACCAAACTCAAATTATAATAAACATAGTAGAAAAAAGTCACTCAAATTAATACTATTATAAAATATGGTCTAGAAATGTCTTCAGCTATGTACAGTGTTCTAAAAAACGCTAGGCGGAAGCTGTGCGGTGAGATGGGGCCTAGCGCCTAGGCGGCTAGGCGGGGGCCTAGGCGGAGCCTAGACGGATTTGTAAATTATTGGAAATATAAGATTATTATTCTTATTTGGTGAGAATATAAAAAAAGTAACAATCTCGTCTTAATATTTATGTATAAATTGGCACCTAGAGCCCCGTCTAGCCTCAACTTAAAGCCGTCCAATCTGCCTAGGAGACGGCCTAGCCCGCCTAGACCACCTAACTAACTAGTCCAACCGCCTAGGCACCCACTTAGACTTTCTAGGTGCCCGCCTACATCGCCTAGGTACCCGCCTAGCCCGCCTAGACCACCTAACTAACTAGCCCAGCCGCCTAGCCACCCGCGTAGACCACCTAGGTGCCTGCCTACATCGCCTAGGTGCCCGCCTACACCGTCTAGGCGCCCGTGTAAACCGCCTAGGTGCTCGCTTAGCCCACTTAACCGCCCAGCCAACCGCCTAGGGCCTAGTCGGGACGGTGGGGCACCGCCTAGCGCCTAGGCCCCGCCTAGGCGGGCGCCTAGACCGATTTTTAGAACACTGGCTATGTATAAAAAAAACAAAATAAAGAACCCAAATATGGTCTAGAAAATTTAGGGTTAGAAGTTTACATATTAGGGGATTTAGGGATTTAAACTATTAATATTATAATAATACAATTCGGGTGAATGGTTCGGGTGAGCGGGTCGGGTCGGTTAGAGGGGTCACCCGAACCTGAATCCGACACCATACCCGAGCACCTGAAAATCGTTTCCACCCGCATTTTGTCGGGTTTTCACCCGTTTTTCGGGTCGGTTATGTCGGTTAACATCAGGTGCGGGTGAAATTGTCATGCCTACATAACATTGCTGATGGTAGACACTGAGTGCGATCAAGGCAATGACACAAAATAACTGTATATATGATGATATTCTCGTAAAATGATTATATTTGTGATGACAAATCATTAATTTTGTCCAATTTGTTATATTATACGTCTGATAGACATGCGAACACATGCATGTTATGAAGGCACTTCGATGACACTCGTGATGACAAAGCGAGTGTCATCTCGTCATGACGAAGCAATGTCATATCGTGATGACAAAACGAGTGTCACTACTCTTATCGAGGGATGACCATCAGTGTCAATATTGTCATCGAGTTATGACAATCGGTCAACATCGGTCAACGGTTTGTCAACACCAATTAATGGTCAGTCAACGTCGGTCACCTAATGGAGAGAGAAGGTGATTAGAGAGTTTTACTATGCATTCAAATTTTATACCTTTAATTAGTTACCTATAGCTAATAAAGATGTCCCTTTCTTTTTATACTAAAATCCTTCCATATCCGTATTCATAGGAAACAAAAACAATTAACTTTTGCAAAAAAATAAAAATAAAGGAAAAATGCAATTACTTGTTATCCAATTCCATACGTACTACATATTATAAGTTGGATTGCTGAAAATAAAAGCCGAATTAGCTAAAATATACCGTACTATTATATAAAGTGGAGTTAATATATTCAAAAAAATGTTTGTCAAGTGGTATGTATATAATAAAATAATCCATTGGACCCTCTTTTATACAATAAGTTGTTATCTTCTAATAGATATTATGATTTATATTAATAATCATTTCAACAATCAAGGTAAAATCGGAAAGTAAATTCTGAAATATAATTATGAAATTATTTTGAAACGAATAATGTAGACTATAATTCCTAATTTTATACCTACTAGATTCAAATTACTTGTCTTTTCAAACAACCAATTTAGATAAAATTATAAAATAATTTTGAATTAACATGTATATATATCTATATTATAGGATCTTTTATCTAATAATATATATCTATAAGATATCCATTAAATATATCTATGTAAACCTAGGAGTATTATTATAAAACATCAAAATATTGTTATAATAAAGATTTATTATATTAGGTGACTTTCATAGATAATTTAATTTAATAATTTTAATTTTTAATATCTAATATGATTTATTAGGTAAAAAACATTATATATTTATTTTGAGAATTTAGATTTTGGATAATATAAAAAATATGTTTATATTTTGGAAATTATTTTAATAAAATCTTTGTTTAATAAATGAACGTAATAAATGGAATATTTCTTTCGACCAAAAATAAATAAATAGAATATTTCTTTTATCAATTTACTTGGTAAATTTATTAAGTTTAACCCTACATAATACGGGGTTAATCTAGTTGCCGTACACTATTAACGAAACCGTGTACGTTTGGATGTGATGAATAAAATAAAACCAATTCCTACAACTATTGAACTATACAAGTGGAAAATGAAGATAAGCAAACGTTAGATCTCCATCATATAAACGTGCAGCTAGCAGACGACAGTGATATAACGCTTTCACCGTGAAACTAAAATAGATGGCGGTGTTTCGACAAAAAAAAAAAAAAAAAAAAAAAAAAAAGATGGCGGTGGCTCGCGAAAAAATGACACAAGTACGTGATGGATGTTTGTCATGTAGTTGTGTCCCTTTTTTACTGACTGTCAAAAGTGAATCATGCACGAACTAATTAACCCACACGTATATCTCCCTTTTCCATCCTCGATTGACACCTGTCCTCCACGTGTCCCTGCTAGAGGCTGCAACACCCTTTTATTCCCAAACACACACATTCCATTGCATGTCAATTTGTCAGATCACAACCTCTGAAACACAGATCGGGCTTAGGAAAAGAAATCCAACTAACTACTAGAAAAAATGTCGCCAAGAAGAAAGTTGGTCTCCTCCGTAGTGAAAACCACAAAGAAGGTGGTGGAGACGGTGGTTGGCACAGGCGGCAGCAGAACAACCCGTTCGTCCACGGCAAGAACCGCCACCACAACCACCACCGCCGCCGGCGAAGGGGATGAACTCATTCAAGAACTCATCAATAAGGAATCCGAAGACATGACGGAGGTAGAATCCCCAGCCACTACCGTTATAAGATCCATTCCCATTGAAGATGAAGATATTGTGACCCCCACACAACAACAACAACAACAACAACAACAACAAGCGCCACAAGAAGACAAAGAAGAAGAAGATGACGACGAAACCCAGGAGGCAGAGGAGGGTCCACAGGAGGAGGAGCCCAACCTAGAGAAAATGAAAATCTCTACTCCGCCCAGAGCGGAGGCCCCACCGAGCAAAGATCAGGATCAGGATCAAGAAGAGCGGGAAGACATTGGGCCGGCGAAACGTGGGAAGCGGCCCAGGGAGGCGGAGGCCCAGCCCACGAAGAGGGTGAGGAGGAGGAGGAAGAGCAGGGGAGAGGGGTACCAGAGCTACGTGTACAGAGTGCTGAAGCAGGTCCACCCGGACCTCGGGATATCGGGCAAGGCCATGGCGGTGCTCAACAACTTCATGTCCGATATGTTCGAGAGGCTTGCCTTCGAGTCTGGCCGCCTTGCAGACTATGGCCGACGCCACACCATGACTGCACGGGAAGTGCAGGCCGCTGTCAGGCTGCTGCTGCCCGGCGAGCTCGGCAAGCACGCTATCGCCGAAGGCTCCAAGGCCATTACTCTTTACGCTTCCTATAACTAAGCATATACGTTATATATATATATATATATGCCTACTAGGTAGGAAGTAAGTTGAAAATTACTAGTGCTCAGGGCCCTTGCAATTTTGTGAGCAGTGTGACTGATGTTCTAGTAATATGTCCCAAGGGCTCTGATTTTTTAGTGTTGTTCTCCAACTCCATGCACATATACTGTACGTATAAGGCTGACCTCTATGTTATGTTTCATTTTGGCATGTTATGTACTTATGTAGGTAGCTAGTACCTCGATGTTATGCTTCATTAGCTTGTAATATATTATCTGCTACATGTAGGTAGCTTGTTCTTCAATTCCGTGCACATAATAGCTAGCTTAGTGTTGCGAATGCACTTTCGAACTTGGATGGCAGCATGGGAAAAATCAGATGCAAACAGAGACAGAAAACATACTTATTTTCTCCAAACCCATCTTTAGGTCGTCTGAAGAAGCCTCAGTGGGTGCACATAGAGAAAGAAAGCCTACTTTATCCCTATGCATCGAAAAAATTGGAATGATCACATTCTAGACATTCTAGGGGAATGGAAACTAGCAAGGACAGAATAAGAGCAGGGGCCTGCTATTCGTAGAACGCTGTAAAAATGAGAACAGCTACCAATCACATGTGTGTTAATCATCAAAAACAAGTAAGCAAGACGACATTTGCATCACCTGAATCTGCTGGTCCTGTATCACACCATTACATCGATCATGAGACTGTATGCAGTCAAGGAACTGACTAAGATCCTGAATTAACTCATCCTTGAATTGTTCCAATAAATAGCCTTGTTAGAAGTAGACAGCAAACACATACAAAAGGGAGCCTGAAAAACAGAAAGAAAATTGGAAAACCACATCAATCTCAATCGGAGACGGCAAGGTAGTTAGTGCGGGCGACGGACGTGTTCTCAAACTGAGCTAATACGGACGAAGTGGCAGTTAGTGCGGGCGACGGACGTGTTCTCAAACCGACTGGACATGGGCCACCCCTTATAAGGGTGGCCCATGTCGTGCATACCGATCGGAAGCGAGTCAAGTCCAGTTGGTTGTGGAGGCGTTTCCCGTTTTCCGGCCAAATCTCCGGTGGGAGTTTGCCGTCCAATCCCTTTATCTTCTCTCACCTTCTTCTTCGTTTCCTCCGGTGCTCCCATTTTTGACTCGGACGGGACGGAAACTTTTGAGTTGAAGACGGATGATCCATATGGACCATATCTATGATCTATCTATGAGTCCGTTTGGCTGCACCTTTTTTAAAGACTTATAAGCACGATTTTGCTTATAAGCACAAAATAAGCAATTGCTTGATACCAAACGCGTTTTTTTTAAGTGTTTATAAGCGAACTTTTGATTATAAGCAACGAAAATGAAAAGCACATCTCCCCATGCTTATCAAAATAAACACAAAAAAATAAGCATTGCTTATCCCCTTCTTTCCCCCCTTACCCTTCCTTCTTTACCCTTCCCTTCACCACCGAAGCTTCCCAGATCTGAACAGGACTCCATAGCTCCACGCTCGGACCTCCCTCTCGAACGCCCTCCGCTCGCCAGCCCCCGACTCCCTCTCTCTGCCCTACACCCCGACGGCGAACGCCGTCCCGAACCCAATCGCCTTGTACACGATCCCGAACCCAATCGTCCCCAAAATGTAGGTCGACGCCTTGATCAGCGTCTCCATCTCCATCTCCCCGTCCACCATCACCAACTCCCCCACCACCGCCAATGGTCCCGGACTCTTCCCGGCCGTCGTTGGCCTCGCTCCTGGAGCTCGACTCCCCATCGGTCCCCGTCGCCGCCTCTGACTCCGCCACGGACTGGCTGCGCCGATGGTCTGGATGGTCCGGTTGGGGAAGGGGAGGCCGGCGTGGTGGCCGAGATCGAACCGGAGGAAGAAGTCATCGGGGAGGCCGAGAGGGAGGCGGGAGGTTAGGGATGAACGTAGGAAAAGGGTTTTATTTTTTTTACCTTTTTTTTATTTTAGGGGCAAAGTGGTCAAAATATAATTAATACCCACAAAATCAGCAAACCGTCTTACCAAACACCTTATTGTTTATCTAAAAAATAAGTTTTTAATTTCAACAACAATATCAGCAATTTATATCAGCATCAGCAATCGATCAGCATCAGCATCAGCATCAGCAATGATTTGCCAAACGGACTCTATACCTATTTATGTATCAAACTATCTAAAAATTCTACCCTATAGTATTGCCAAATATTTAATATTTCACTCCTTAGTTCAAAATATTTGTTTAGGTGACCACTTTTTCTATTTTTTTAAGAAATACGACCATTTTTTCTTGTTTTATAACACTTGTTAATTTCACATTTTGTTTTTCCATTTATACCATAATCATGCCACTTTTTCATATTTCTATAAACAAATAATTAACTCATTATTTGATAAGGGTAATATAGGAATACATTTTGCTCTTAATATATGTACAATGTCCAAATGGACAAGTTTTTTGAAACGGATGGAGTATTAAATACTACTATTTAACCCGTCGTATGGTACAATTATGTCTTAAATATTAAAATTATTTTGAATACATTATATTATTGAATTTATGTATTTTTAATTTCACTCACTAATTAAATACATCATGATAGTAATATAATATTTAATGCGAATTAACTTGTTTTTGTCATATAGATTTTGATCATAGCATATTTTCTTATGTATGAATTTCCCTTAATATCAATACTTGATTTGTCTTATAAACCAACCTAAATATAAAATATAATACCGATGTCCCATTAGAATACTAGGTCATATTTTCTGATCAAACTTTACACAAATGAATATAATACTAATGTTCGAGCAGATCATATTTTCTAAATATATAACTTTACATATAGCCTAAAAAAATTCTATAATAGATAAATATATAAAGGTATATATATGTAGATAAAGTCATTCATGTGCTCATATTTATTGTTTCTTGTAGGGTAAGTTTAAATATTTTCTTAATTAGTATGGTATTCATAGATTGTATATAGACCTGTCAATCGGGTCGGGTCGGGCGGGTTCGGGTCGGGTCGTTCCGAGTTCGGGTTCGGGTTACGGGTCAAACTGGGTCGGGTCGTGTCGGATCAACCCAACGGGTCAAGAGTATCAATTTTTTGACCAAAATTTAAATAAAATAATTTTCAAAAAATAAAATAAAATAATAAAATATTATTTCTAAATATTTCAATAATAACATATAGGATACGATTCAAATGAAAATCAAGGTTATCCTAAAAACTGCGAATGATCCTGGACCGTCAGATTAGGCAGATCTACGGTCCTGATTAGTTGCTGCTTTTCTTTTAATTTTTAAAGACACGGGGGTTGTTTGGTAATTTTGCCTCTTTTGACAGGAAACATCGGTCTTCCTCATTCTTCTCTGGACGCAATCGCAAGTCTTCTTCAACCTTTCGCCTCCGACGCCATCGCAGAGCACTCCACCTGCCACCTTCAGTTTCTATCGGCCGCCGTCACCTTTGGGTGGGTGGATCTAGGGTTTTCGCCTTCAATCGAGAACACAAGAATGAAGAATGCTTGATGAAATCACTGTGTTGTTTGTGTCTACAGTAGTCTCAGCTCGTTTACTATTTGTTCCTCTGAACTTTATTCGAAGTTTCGATTCAGCCTTATTCAGATAAAAGGATATGGAATTTGAGTTTGAACTTAATTGGAAGTTCTAGGTTGCTGAATTCAAGTATTGATAGAAATTGAATTTGTGAGGAACTTGTAGCTGGATTCTTTCACTATACTATGACAAAGGGGCTGAATTCAAGTATTGATAGAACTTGTAGCTTCAACGTACTGTAATCAAAATTAGCCTTCCATGATGATGACTTAATGGGTTACTTGCAATTGTGAAGCACACATGAACGTTCTATGTTGTAACGTGAACATACCCCATTTTAATGTGAACATACCTCCATTTCACATGAACCTAAAAATATGCGTCTATCTATGATTTCAGTTTGGCTCATTATGAACGTTGTCTGCTTTAACGTGAACATGCCCCATTTTGATGTGAACATACCTCCATTTAACATAAACATAAAAATATATATACGCCATTTATACTACTTTTTATTCCACTTTTCAATGCTTAGCTCATTATGAACGTTCTCTGTTTTCACATGAACATATCTCATTTTAATGTGAACATAATGTATATTTAACGTGAACGTAAAAATATGCGTTATTTATCTTGATTTTTATTCCACTTTTCTTTGCCTTGCAGGTTCTATTGCTTTGTGGGCTGAGATGTCTCATTCTAGTAGTATCAACAACGTTGATGACACGATAGTTGAAAATCCGGACCTAAGCGATTATTATGAAGTTTGTTTTTCTCAAGGTGGGTCTACATATTTCCGGCCTGTTTGCTCAGATGATTTGAAACCAGCTGTTGGCATGACATTCACCACACTGGACGAGGGGGTTAAATTTTACAAGGACTATGCATTTGCATGTGGGTTTGACACGCGTATGGGCTCAGCTCGTTATGACTCCACATGGAAATTCCGTTTGATGCAGTATATAGTCTGCAATAGGGAAGGCTATAAAGATGGAAGTAAAAACACCGGTCAATGCACAAGGTCTTCTAACAGAGCCGGTTGCATTGCCAAATTTACTCTTAAGTTTGGTGGGAATGCTGAGTACTCTGTTTTTGATTTTGAAGAACGCCACACTCACAAGCTTGTCACAGAAAGTCATCGGCAGTTCATGAAGACGAGGAGAAATCTCAACGTTGGCCACAAAAAGTTTGTTCTTGATTGTGCACAAGCTAATATAGGTCCTTCATCGGCTCATCGTCTTTATAAGGAGGTTGTGGGTTGGTATTCAAACGTTGGAGCTTCTGTTATGGATTTCAAAAACCATCGTCGAGATATGTTGGCTTATATAAATGACTTCGATGCTCAATAGTTCATAAACCACTCGTCCAAAAAAAAGGAGCTCTCCCCTGCGTTTTGCTTTGATTATGACGTTGATTCCGTTGGCCGCTTGTCGCGTGTGTTTTGGTGTAACCCCATATCTCGGAAGAATTTCACTTTTTTGGCGAGGTTGTGTCTTTTGATGCAACATACGGAACCAACAGGTAATTCTGTAATGTCTTTCATGCACCTAGTCTTGTTCTTTTTTTCCTCATCTATATGTAAATAAAACTTATCTATTTGTCCTATAATTAATGCATGACCTTGAACGTCTTAAAAATTTAGTAATCTTTTTTTTCTCTATCTCTACTTGCTATCTCCATCGAATTATCTGCATTTGTTTTCTCTAAAACTCAACTTGTCCTTTTATATTTATATATACATAGAGACAGAGATATATATCATGCTTTATAATTGTGAAAATTCGCAAAGCTTTTTGCAAATGTGTGTAATCTCAACAGACTTTTAAATCACGTGAACACAACTACAGCATATGTGAACGTACATCTAAAATACGTGAACAAGGTACTCAAATAGGTGAACATTACACTAAAATATGTGAACGTACATCTAAAAATGTGTTAGATGCATTCTTTCTTATAAAAATGTCTTTTTTGCAAGCTTCTTGTTTTTACCATGAAATATGTGAAGATTCGGATAAAATATATGAACAACCAAATAAAATACGTGAACATGAAAACAAACATAGTAAACTGTTGCAACATTCATAGACAGTTTTTTTACTAAATTCTATATGAAAATGTTGTTATCATTGTGAACATAAGACTTTTTTATATGAATATAAACACATTTTATATGAACGTATCTCATGTATAACATGGTTTTTTCTCCATTCACCGGCCTCGACCACCATAAGAAGTGTGTGACATTTGGTGCTGGACTTGTTCATAAAGAGGATACGGTGTCCTATATATGGTTACTTGAAAAATTCAAGCAAGCAATGGGCCACGATCCAAAGATACTCGTGACTGACCAGGACGGTGCAATGAAGTCTGCAATTGAGACTGTGTTTCCAATGAGTCGACACCGTCTCTACATGTGGCATATTATTAGTAAAGTGCTTGGTAAGTTAAAGTTTCCTTCCCATGTTGATCCCGGGGTTTCAGATGAGTTCAGAATGCAGTTAAGTTAAACTCTATTGTTTAGTAAAGTGCCTGGTAAGTTAAAGTTTTCTTCCCATGTTGATGCCGGGGTTTCAAATGAGTTCAGAATGCAGTTAAACTCTATTGTTTGGAGTCATTCTTTGGAGCCAGCAGAGTTTGAGGATAAGTGGGTGGCCCTTTAGGGTTTATTTTGTAACATTTTGATCGATTTTAGCAGATCTTTAGTCTACTTCCATTTCATCATTGAATTGCCTACGAACATAATGTGCTTGAATCTTGAAAGAAGTAGTTCGTACGCTTTATTTCGAGTTCAGTTATTTCAAATTTTTCGTTCCCCTTTTTAGGGTTTTTCGTATTGGCTTCAATCGATTTGATGGTTTGCAGATGTTAGTCTACTCACATTAGAACTTAGCATAATGTGGAACAGTTAGAAAACTCTCACAAAAGTCGTTCTTTCTTTTTCAATCTTTGCATCTCTTTATATATAATTTGTGAAGTCATGTCTTCATAAAAGAATTAGTCACATGGCACAATCTTCAATTGACATGTGGTGTTTACTCTTTTCTTTTTAAAATAAAAAGTAAAAGATAACTATTCATCATCTTTTTTCTTCAAAATAACTACCCACTCACCCTCCCATTATCATTTTAATTTTTTTCTTATATTCTATAATTCTTCAATTCAGATGTGTTTTTTACTCTTTTTTCTTGAGTAAAAATAAAAGATAACTACTCAGTACCCACTCCCATTATCTTTTTAATATTTTTTTATTAGATTTAGTAATAAAAAGATGGTGGGAGGATGAGTGGGTAGTTATTTTATAAGAAAAAGATGGTGGTTACTGGGTAGTTATCTCTTATTTTTAATAAAACAAAAAAATAAAAATCACATGTCAATTGAAGAATTATAGAATATAAGAAAAAAATATTAAAATGATAATGGGAGGGTGAGTGGGTGGTTATTTTTTAAGGAAAAAAATAGGGTGTAGTTATCTTTGGTTTCGGATCCTCCGTCCCTCTACCGTGTCCCCTCATTGTGTCCCATAATTTTTATTGGTCCACTTGTATAAATTTTCCACCTCAACAATCTTTTTTCTATTTTACTAAATGCGGACAAAAACCAATTGCCAAAACCCCCAAATTTCTTTTCTACAACCCAAACACCGTCACTCTCAAAAGCAATCGCCGGCTCCGGCAAAACCCCCAATAACCTCCACTCCTCACCGGTTCTTCAAACGCGATATTGCCCGCTGCCTTGGCCAATGAATAGTAAGGTTTTATAGACGATGAAGACGATACTGATTATGGATCAGGATCAATCCTGTTTCGTTTTCCTCCCTAGGTTTTTTCCTCTGAAAATTTGAAATTTAAATTGACAAGTTTTTTTGATCTGTCTAGTCTTGGATGTCACTCTATTAGGATGGATGGTATCAATTGAGTTTTCCATTTTTGTGATTTTGTACATGATCTGATTTTATTGTGATCTTTTCTTCATATAGAAAAATGAATTGGAAGGAATTCCATTGTGCTTTTGTGTTTTCGGTCCGAATGTTTTGAAAGTGGGTTTTAGGGAAAAAATCCATCTTCATTAATGGACTCAAATTTGAAAATTGGTGATTTGCTGATATATTATGCTGTGATAATGTAATTCCAATTCCCAAATCATGTGAACCATGTTGTGTGAATGAATGTTCGAGTTAATTAGCATGGAGAATCACGTGATTTGATGTTGTGTGCTGGGCTAAATTGCATTTGATGTTGGCAATCTAATGAATAGTAGTAGGGGGTATACTGTAAACGTGATTGGAAATGGTTTGGTTTGGGTAGGCAATGGAAAATTGCTGAAGTGGGTAAGAGATTGACAACATTTTGTACAATAGGAAAAGAATGGGCGAAGTGGAAAATTTATCCCAAATGGACCAATAAAAATTAGGGGACACAGTGAGGAGACACAATAAAAGGTACAGACGATCTGGACCGGTTATCTTTTACTTTATATTAAAAAAACCACATGTCAATTGACGATTGCGCCATATGCCTAATTTTTTTGTGAAGAAGACATGACTTCACAAATTATATATAGAGATGACAAGATTGAAAAAGAAAGAATGGCTTTTGTGAGAGTTGTCTAACTGTTCAAAACAAGATCCAAGCACATTATGTTGAGTTCTAATGTGAGTAGACTAAAATCTGCAAACCAATTAAATCGATTGAAGACGATACAAAAAACCCTAAAAAGGGAAACGAGCAATTTGAAATCATTGAACTCGAAATAAAGTGTACAAACTACTTCTTTCAAGATGCAAGCGCATTATACTCTTACGCTCAATGATGAAATGGAAGTAGACTAAAGATTTGCTAAAATCGATCAAAAATGTTACAAACCGAGTTGGAAATGATAAAAGGGGAGCAATTGTTCCCTTCACGAAATCGATAGAGAACATACCACCAAGTTGCAAATTTTGTACTACTATATGGTACCGAAATGGATTCTCTTTCACCCATTCAAACAACAGATGCGAGAGCATGTTCAATTCTTCAACACAATCAACTTCGGGCGGGAAGAAACGATGTACACTAAACTCCTCTTTCAATGGAAAATTGTCACGTGTTGTTTAACGGCGTGGGAGTTTGCTTAGAGGGACCTTGATTCCCTCTCATAGTCTCTTTTGCTAAATGTTGATGGTCTTAATTGCACTCGACTTAATAACATTTGATCTATGTGTTTATATGTATATATAAAAGCCATGGATTTTAGAGCCGGACCACGTAAGATTTTTTTATATTTGGTGCCCTTTGGATTGTAACTCGGCTTTTAAAAGAATATTTGGAATTTATGAGTTATGATCATCTTCTCAATCTAGTAAAACCTATATCAATAACCTTACAAAACCTGGATTCTATCAAAATTCAAAACTGCATCCATAAACTGTTTTTACCACTCAAACTGTTAAGTTGTAAGTGTGGACGGTTGATACCACAAATTGGTGACACTCTTGCATTTCGAATCTTCAATTCCACATTCATTCCAGCTTTCTTACACTATTCTACCCCAACTGTTCTTTTCTACTAGCCTTAAAATTCACTTGTCTGAGATCATGAAACATGCTCCCTCTAATAACCTTTAAGCCATCCAAGACCACATCATCATAACATCTCCCCTTGTTCAAATCCCTCATCAATACAAAGACCCCACAGCCATCACTTGTCACTGTCACGCCTATTTTTCCCCTCTTTCACCCACATTTGCTCATCTTTCAAAATCTATCTCTTATACTCCTATAACAGAAAACCCAAATGCCATCAGAAAGCTAAAAACCCAAAACCCTTGAAAAAACCTGAAGGACAATGGACATCTCCTTCCTCTCACCATCATCATCATCCTCTTTCTGTCTACTATTCCTTCTCCTGATCTCCTTCTTCTCATCCCTTGGCTCCTCACAGACAATGGTCAAGTCAGAGGTGGACACACTGCTCAACATCATGGAGAAAATGTCATCTGATAAGCCTTGGAGGAAAACGTATCCAAACCCCTGTAAACAAGGCCCTTCTTCTTCCTCTTCATGGCCTGGAATTGAGTGCAAAGCTGGATTTGACAACCATCTCCATGTAACCAGGCTTGATTTTGGAAACCCACCAAACCCAACTTGCAAGCCAACATCCACTTTCCCTTCTGAGATTTTCACCCTTCCTTTCCTTCAATCCGCCTTCTTTTACCACTGTTTCACCCACACAAGAACCACATTAACTTTTCCTCTTGTTAAACCCCTCAACTCCTCACTTGAGCAGCTCAGCCTCAGATCAAACCCTGCCTTGATGGGCAAAATCCCACCTCAGCTCTCCTCTCTCAAATCCCTTCAAGTCCTGACCTTGTCGCAAAACCGGTTAACCGGCCCAATCCCAATCCAGGTCTTCAGGCTAACCGCGTTGGTTCACCTTGATCTCAGCTACAACATGCTGACAGGCTCAATTCCTTTTCAGGTGGGTAGTCTCAAAAACCTTGTGGGCCTTGATTTAAGCTATAACTCTTTAGTGGGTACAATTCCTACCACAATCGGCCAGCTGGGTATTCTTCAAAAGCTCGATTTGAGCTCAAACAAGCTTGTGAGTATAATCCCACCCTCCATTGAAAGGCTCTCCTCATTAGCCTTCCTCGCCCTAAGCAACAACAACCTCAGAGGCAAATTCCCAACCGGGCTTAGAAAGCTAGTCAATTTGCAGTACTTTCTAATGGATGACAACCCAATGTTCATCAGCTTACCAGCTGAGTTCGGAGCGCTGATCAAACTCCAAGAGCTACGCCTTGCGAACTCCGGTTACTCGGGCCGAATCCCACCTAGCTTTTGCAACCTCATGAACCTAACTACATTGTCCCTTGAGAACAACAGGCTAACAGGGGAGATCCCACCTGGGTTGAGCTCACTTTCTCATATTTACCACTTGAACCTCAGCAGGAACTTCTTGGAAGGGACTGTTCCTTTCAATGGGACCTTTTTGAAGAGGCTTCAGAGCAACTTAGACCTCAGTGGGAACAGAGGCCTTTGCTTGGACCCAAAAGAGGCCAGCAGTGTCAAGATTGGAGATGTTGGTGTGTGTGGGAAGCACATGAGCTACCCTGGTTTGCAGCCAGGGCTGTTCATTTCTCAGGGCCTCCATTTGAATGGCTTCTCCTTCTTTTTCTTCTCAACTTCATTGGTTCTGCATTTTCTCCTCTAATCATCAATTCATAGAGATTATGAATTTTAGTGCCTAGTAGTAGGTGCTTAGTAGTTAATTTGTTATTAAAGTATGTCAGTGATCTTTATTTTTGCCTTTTATTGCTACAGTAGGTAGTAAGTGTGTATGTATTTAGGGGTTCAGAGTTGGCTTGTCAATTGTCATGTTAAAATCTTGTAGTGGGTCCTCTCTTGGTCAGAAGAGGCATGAGCTTGCCTTTATGTCAAAATGCTTGCTTGATTTGACTCATCTTTGTGAGACCATCTCCTGTTGATTTCCTTTGTCTCTTGACCATGTTAATCCTCTCACTCTTCTTCTATAACAACCTTGTCTCTTCTTTTCTTTCTTTTAATTTGAGATTATGATCAAGCAAAAACAATTCAAGGAACGAATATGTATGAACCAAAAGTAGGGATGCAGTTTGGGATTTGGAAAAAAAACAAAGCTAGATTCTGAGCCAAAGCTGATTCTGAGCTGGCTTCCCTGATCTTAGTCCATGTCTAGTAAAATCATTCTTATTCAATCTACCATCATTCATCGGCTTCGGCACATGTGATGCTGACTCAGCTCTTGTACTTTTCTAAACAGAATAAGACCAAACACAAAAGAGCCAGATATACATATATAGGGGGGAATTCATGTAGACTTGTCATTTGAAAAAATACGCTCAGGATTGGTAAATTTTATTCACCACCACCCAACCGGTTCATGTAGTTTCAAATCCATGCCATCAGTTTAAAAGCTAGATTGTTGTTGTTGTATTTGGCAATTAAGTTGGGTTTTGATTTATAAGGTCAGATTTATGTTGTTCTGCACTACTAGTATAGTTTGAATGAATGAATGGAGTACACACAGTACACAGTTGGAGGATGAAAGTACTGCTCTTTTTGCACTGTTGTGTGCATATTTAACAAAAAAGGGTTTTGATAATACTGATACATCGTATTCATAAACTTACAGGTTGCATCAGACTCTTATTATACTTGGATTAACGGTAAGCAATATAGGGACGATAAAAAAAAACAGAGAGAGAGACTGGAATTTGCTGATCGAGGTTAAAAGTGAAACAAATTTGACAGGCTTGACAGACACAAACCTGAAAAGACTTCAACACTACAAACACGTACTCTCTTCTCTTTTTCAGAATTCTCAATTTCATCTTAATTTTTTATTTTTCTAAAAAAAAATCTATTTGGTGGGAGTTTAGGTGGCACTCTCTTGCTTTCACGTACTGTAATTTAATTAGTAGAGATGCATGTCGTCAAATAATGAACCCACAATAGTTTTTTTTTATCTACATTAACCCACAATAGTATGTATATGATCATGTGTATATTGCACTATGATCATTCTTAATTATCAGTACATTAAATGAAAGACGTACTTGCTAGTGGGGTCTACTTACAGCTTCTTAACATGTACAGTATATAGTTACACAGTACGTACATGATCGATCGCGCGCCGTGACAAGTGCATTTGTTACAGTGTTCAAGAGCTTTGGGATGTGTGTTTGGATTTCTTTAAGTTACAATCATCATCATCATAGTATAAATTACCAAATTAGAGATTCGCCAGTTTAGAGAGCTAGAGGTATACAAATACTAATTGAAGTCCGTACGTACAACATAAGTATATGCATGGCATGGGGCCCTTTGACGACCAACCCGGTCAAGAAAACAATGTCCCACGGGTGATGATGCATTTATCTTGTATTGTCACCTCTTGCCTCCTTTCCATCTGCCTTTTCCATTTCAAATTTTGATCTTTCACGTAGGAATGTGTACTTCTCATACTTCCATCGGTAGTGAATCCAACTTAGCACTGTCTACTTTCAAGCATCGGTAAGGAACACGATAATTGCGCTTAACTCCATCCTCCACCTCAAGCTAAATTGTCAAATTTGGCCTACCATGTGCACCCATAGTAGGCCAAATTCACCATTTCCTAGAAAAAAAAGTATAGTCTATCATGTTTTAAGACCAATTTTTTTTTTATTAGGAAAGAATTAGTCTAGCCCTATCACAAAAGAACTATCCTAAAGTTTCCTTTCGGATGAGGTCCCCAAGGACCGGATCATAATCCAAAAAGTGAGACGGGACGCCCCCAGACGACACCGCAATGTGGTCAGCAACCATGTTAGCTTTCTTGAAAACATGAGTGAGATGCCAACATTGTAGTTGCCCAAGCAGAGAGTGGATATCAGTTCGCAGGAACTCTACCTCCGACGGACAACTCCAATCTCACAACACTGCATTAATCAACTACAGGTTGTCACCTTCTATCATCAAAAAGGGGATACCAAGTCGTAAGGCCTCAAGAACCCCCTGCCAAAGTGCAAGCGCTTCAGACTGCAACACAGACCGACGTCCGAGAAATCCACCTTCAAGCGACACAAGGAAGCTTCGCGAGTCCCTGATAGAGAAACCATAAGAAGTAAACCCATAAGAATTAACTGCCCCATCAAAGTTCAACTTAAAACAGTTTTCGAGGGGTTTCGTCCATTTTGCCTTTTTTCTTTTGCTGGCCGTAATGGTTTTTTTAGCATCTTCATCCTCAGAGTCAGATCTCAATGCCTTTTTCCATTTTGTTATTTGTCTCTTAGTCATCTCCATTATGGAGTTGTGAGTAGGCTTGATTTGGGCCTCCCCGTCAAATATGCTTTATTACAGAGGAACCAAGCACACCACCATACACAAATTATGGTTTCTATCTCTTCTTTAGAAAGTAGTTTGTGAACCTCTTCTTTAACAATCGTCGGGTGGCGGCTTTGTATATTCATTTGTCTTAGTTTTTGCAAAATCCCAGGAAAGTGCTCATCCAACACTTGACTTATAGTCTTGCATTCTACACAAAGGTGATACGCGTCTTCCTCGAAGTTGCTACAAAACTTACATCCTTGTGGGGCCATTATATGGTTTACTGGCAACCTTGCTTTTGTAGGGAGACCATTCCTACACAATTTCCAGACAAAATTTTTCTGTTGAGGAGGAATGTTTAACTTCCAAATCCATTTGAGGTCTTGAATAGGGCTTCTACTTCCTTCCTAAATCCATTTTAATGTAGCGTTCGTCGAAAACCATCCATTTCTGCTGGGTTTCTAATACATCCGATCCGTAATGATGTTAATTGGTAAGATGGTTTTAATAATGGAGTTCACATCTTCAGGTTTTAAAACCTTTTCAAGTTTTTGTTTGTTCCACTTTCTATCTGAGCAGAGGTAATTGCTTATAGTTTCATTTGAATCTATTGGATGAGGGTAAGCAAGTCTAGGTAAAAGCACCTTTTCACCCATCCAACAATCTTACCAAAATCTAATGGTTTTTCCATAACCTACTTGCCAAATGAGACCGGATAATTTACGCTCGCGTAGACTCATAAGTTTCGACCATTGCCAGGATGTGTTACTCTGTTTTTATAGTCCCACAATTCTTTATTCCTAAGGTATTTTTCAGATACTATTTTAACCCATGTATTCTCCGGTTCAGATATGATTTTCCACATAATTTCATTTGGAGTGCTTGGTTCATGTCATCAGTTTTCGCTATACCTAAACCACCAGCCTCGGGCAGTCTGCATATTGAACTCTAACTGATCAAGGGTTTATGTCCACTTGGCTTATTCCAAAAGAATTTCTTGTTGGTTTTATCCAGCTCATTACGTATTGCTTTTGGCAAGTAAAATAAATGCATAAGGTAGTTTAGTTGTAATGAAAGGTTTTCTTTGATAAGCATTTTCCTCCCTTCTTGGGATAGTGAGTTTGCTTTCCATCTTGTTAACTGTTCTTTAGTCTTGGTAGTAATTGAGTTAAAAGTGTTTTTGTTCACTCTTTCATTTATTATGGGACATCCTAGATATTTATCCAAGGCGGATGCGTTTGTGATGTGCAAGATTTATTTTTGGTTTGTTGTCTGGTTGGGGATAGTTTTGGTGACTTGGAATGAAGACTTGTGAAAATTCACTTTTTGGCTGAAGATATATCAGAATTCATCAATGATGTTTTTAACATTCTAGCAAGTAGTGTTATTTGCTTTAGCAAAGATCATAATATCATCTGCTTATGCAAGGAAAGGGATTTTTAAACCGTCTTTCGATATCTGAATGTTAATACCGCTTTTAGGATTTGTACAAGCATTTTGAAGTTGTCTTGCCAGCACTTCTGCAGCCAGGACAAAGAGGTACGAGGATAATGGATCTCCTTGGCGGAGCCCCTTATGTGGCTTGAACTGATCAATAGGGCCGTAGTTGACCAAAATAGAGAAAGATATAGTTTCTACGCATTCTCTAATCCAATTAATGAATTTGGAATGGAAAATAAACTTCTCCATCACTTGAAAAAGAAATTCCCAACTAAGGCGGTCATATGCCTTTTTCATATCAAGTTTGATAGCTACCCATCCCCCCTTTCCCCTTTGTTGCGAAAGGAATGGAAAATTTCGTGAGCTATTAAGGTATTATCATGGATGCTTCGGTTTTCTACAAATGCTGATTGTAACGAATGGATTAGCTATCCCATTACTCTCTTAAGCCTAGATGTCAGAATTTTTGAAATCACTTTATAGATAGTGTTACCAGAGACGGACGTGTGTGGGGGCCAGTGGGGGCCGGTGCCCCCACTTGAGTCCGGCCGGAATTACTGTTAGAAGGAGGAATGGAAGTCGCTGACGGTGTTCCATTGATATGTTCAGATCTGGAGAAAGAAGATGACAATTTAGGGTTTTTTTTTAAAAAAAATTGATCAAAACGACACGGTTTTGATAAAAAAACAACAAAATTTAATTTAGGAATACTAAAGGTTGTTTAATGAAAAAGAAAACCAACAATTACCCAAAACCCATGATCGGATTGTGAGCAGAGGCGGCAACGCAGAGAAAGAGATCGACCGACTATCAACGCCTCCACGATCTGCCCTCCTCGGCTCCTCCTCGTCGTTGACGGCCTGATCTTCCGGAGTCTCGTTCGTCTTCTACTTCTTGGCTTTGATATCTTCCCTAATTTTCATTCTTTTAAGTTTTAACTTTGTTTGTTAATTGCAAGTTGCAAAATAGAATTGAATGCAAACTGAAACTGGGGTCTGGGGTCTTCGACATTTTGATTTCTTGTCAAATTATGTTACTTGTTTGGGTTGTTTTCTAATTAATTAACATATACATCTAATGTTGAAGTCTTGTACACAAAATTCACTAGAATGCAAACTGAAACCGGGGTCTGGGCTCTTCGGCTTTTTGAGTTCTTGTCAAATTGTGTTACTTGTTTTGGTTGTTTGCTAATTAATTAATATATACATTTAATTTTGAAGTCCTATACACAAAATTCACTAGAGTTGTAAGAATTGCATCTGATTTTTGAAAACTGTAGACCTTCAACTGATTTGAATATTTTTTTGAATTATATATTTTCAGGATTATGGATAAATTTGTTATTCGAAGTAAAAATTCTTCAACTCCCGTAGTGGTTGAACCAAGCAACTCTAGTGAACCTCAAGCTATAGATCATGATTTCGGTGGATGGAGTCATAAAAGACCGCGAACGGAGACGGTAATTGAGGATGAAATTATTAGTGATCCGGCATTGAGGATACCGATTAATGATTACGAGCCTCGAATTACAAATGACATTATAAGAGAATATGTGCTTAAGGGTCCTTGTCAACCATCCTCTCATGATTTCCCAAGAAGCGACTTTGGTAAAAAAGTGAGGTGTTTTCAAGTTGGTTGGTTCAAGAAATGGGAATGGTTGGAATATAGTGTTTCTCGAGATGCCGCATATTGCTTTTGGTGCTATCTTTGTAAAGGGGATAGAGGCCAAAGATGTGGAGATGAAGCGTTTGTGAAAACAGGGTTTCGTAATTGCAAAAAGGCTTGTGAAAGATTTAAAGATCACGTGGGAGCAGTTGGTAGTGTACACAATGAGGCTTGGACATTATTTTTGTCTTTCAAAGACCAAAGACAAAGTTTGACAAGAAAGGTGGCTTCGGGAAGGAAAGAACTAGGTGATGCATATCATATTCGTTTGACCGTAAGTGTGGATGTTATTAGATTGCTACTTGGAGAAGGGTTGGCTTTTCGGGGGGATGACGAGTCGGCAAGCTCACTTCATAGAGGAAATTTTCTTGAAATTCTTGATTGGTATAGCTCATGTAATGTTGAAGTTGGAAAGGTTGTGAAAGCAAATGCACCAGCAAATCATCAACTTACTTCTCTTGGAATTCAAAGGGAAATTATAAGTGCTTGTGCATTGGAGACAACGAGAGTCATTATTCGAGATATTGGAGACAGATTTTTTTCTATATTGATTGATGAGGCTCGTGATAGTTCGATAAAGGAGCAAATGGCTATTGTTTTGAGATTTGTAGACGATCGTGGATTAGTGAAGGAGCGGTTTCTTGGAGTTGTTCATGTTGTTGACACCACCACACTTTCTTTGAAAAGTGGTGTTGATGAGTTTTTTGCTAGACATGGATTATCAATGTCTATACTAAGAGGTCAAGGATACGATGGAGCTTCAAATATGCCAGGAGAGCTTAATTGTTTGAAGACGCTTATATTAAATGAAAATCCGTCTGCAAAGTATATTCATTGTTTTGCTCACCAATTGCAATTGGTTGTTGTGGTGGTTTCACAAAACAATCAATTTGTGATGGATTTCTTTGAACATTTGTCCATGATTGCAAACATTGTTGGAGCTTCTTGCAAAAGAAAAGATCAATTCCGACAAAAACAACATGAAGACATGGTGAAGAGGTTAGGAAATGGTGACGTTTCTACATCAAGAGGATTGAATCAAGAAAGTAGCTTAGCTCGACCAGGAGCTACACGTTGGGGTTCTCACTTTACTACCATTGCTCGCATTTTATCTTTGTAGTCTCCAACGATTGAAGTTCTTGAAAATATATTTGATGATGCCACTTACCCGAAACCTCAAGCAAGTGCCTTTCGCTTGGGTGAAAAAATGGAAAATTTTGAATTCGTCTTTATTGCTCACTTTATGAAGCTAGTTTTGGGTTTTACAAATGTTTTGTCGCAATTCTTACAACAAAAGGATCAAATACTTCTCGAAGCCGTGAGTTTGGTTCAAAGCACTAAGAAGAAGCTGCAAGATGTGATGAATAATGTCCGAGCCTTTGACAATGAAGATATCATCCAACATTTTTTTGGTCTAGATGTGAGGAATAATATCTCAACTTTCTGAATGATTGTCTATTATGCTATATCGAGAAAGAGGTTTTCAAAGACATTAACAATGAAGATATCATCCAACATTTTCAGAATATGAAAACTCGTAGGCTTGATTTACCCCCTTTAGTGGTTGAAAAGTCAAAAGAGACATGATAATTTGACTAATAGTAGTGATTCTTGTAGCGAACTATTTCGTTATATAACTTTTTGTAATGAACGCTTTTATTGATATTTATCTATATATTGCTTCGGTAGTTTTTTATAATTTTAATCAGTGTTAGTAATATTTTTTGAGGTAAAAATCTCTTATAGTAAATACATGGTGCCCCCACTTAAAATAATCTCTACGTCCGTCTCTGAGTGTTACATAGACTTATTGGTCTATAGTGGTTTGTTGAACTAGGATTGTCACATTTTGGGAGTAAGGTGATAAAAGTGTGGTTAATTTGTTTTAAAATTTTCCCGGAATGGAAAAGCTTTCCACTAGTTTGATCGATAACATTAGGGCCAACAATATGCCAATCCATTTTATAAAAATAGGCCAACAGACCATTCAGCCCTGGCAATTTATCTTTCTGAATGTCTAAGACTGCATCTTTTATTTCTTGATTTGTTACCGGCCTAATGAGAGTGATGTTATCCTCCTCCTTTACTTCACGCGAAATGAGTTGATTTCTCGCATTCGATTTCTGTTTATTTTGAAAGTTTCAAACCTCTTTTGAAAGTCATTCTGAACTTCTCGTTTGATGTTCTCCAATCCAGTGATTTATGTGCCCTCAGATGATGTTATTTCTCTCAGATTAGTCTTATTTCTTCTTCCATTGGCAATACGGTGGAAGTATTTGGTGTTTCTATCATTTAGTTTTATATGGTTATTTTTTCCTCTTTGCTTCCAATATGAGTATTGGAATTGGATTAAACATTCTCGCTTTTTATCCAGTCGCTCTTGTTTTTGAACTAGAGCTTGGTTATTATGTTGAAATATCTCTTTCTAAAGACTTAGTATTTCTTCATTGACGTTGTTAATTTGCTCAAAATATTACCAAAAGTGGTCTTGTTCCAAGTCTTTGCTCTAGTCTTAACTAAATGCGTTTTCTTGACCAGTTTATACATGTGTGATCCGCTTGGGTTATATCTCCAGGCTTGCCTGACTACATTCTGAAAGTCAATACGACTAGTCCACATTTTTTCAAATTTAAATGGTCGGGCTTTGATTATCCCGTCACTTGGTAGTTCACAAGATATGGGGCAGTAATCAGAGGATGTAAAGTTATGATTTTTGGTAGAGATAGACGGGTACCATTGGATTATCTCACTGCTGACTAGGATCCTGTCAAGCTTTTCAAAGGTGTTGTTTTTTAACGATTTAGATCGCTTCTATGTAAATTTGTTGCCAAATGTTGGGATATCATTTAAATCACATTGATTTTTGAAATTCAATAGTGTCTCAAACCTATTTGATCCCAGAGTTGCCCCTCCTTGTTTTTCTTCGGGTTTTTGGATTTCATTTAAGTCCCCAATGACTATGCAGTAGGGGTGTCCAAACCCGGTTAACCGTTATTTCAGTTAACCGGACTTCGGTTAACCATAATTTCGGTTAGCTAAAATAAAAAACCTTAACCGAACCGTTAAGCTCGGTTAATCGGAGATCGGTTAACCAATTTTTCGGTTCGGTTTTATCGGTTAACCAATAACCATTTATGTTATTTAGATTATCATAATATACATGAAAGATAAATAAAATTATCGAATATGATTAAACAATATAGTATAATCTAATTAGATTAGATCTTCAAAATATATACTAATTTGATATGTCTTGATAGTTATTATAACGAAATGATATTTTAAACTATTATTGTATGTATTTCATTCGAACAACATATCTAATAAATAATTTAAGGCCTTATGTAGACACGTACAATGACATATTTGATAAGTAAATAATTGAAATTACAAGCCACAATAAACTATGCAAACAAGAGAACTCAAAATTGCTTAATAGAACAGCATCATCATTTGAAACGTAAATAGTTTAAAGTAAATCAAACTTATATATTAATATAAAAATATAAAAAAAATAATTTTCGGTTTTTCGGTTAACCGTAATTACAAAAATCATAAACCGAAACCGAACCGAAATCCGTTAATATTTTCGGTTCGCTTAACCAAACCAAAAATTTAAATAATGTCGGTTCGGTTAACCAAAAAATGTTTCGGTTTTTCGGTTTCGGCAACAAATTCCAGCACACTGTCATAAGTAGGCAATTTAGGATGCCTGTAGAAGGTTGAGAAAGTTTTCCTGTATACATGAATGGGTTTGTTACCTGTTGAATGGCAGCCCTCCAATTTTTATGAGTTTAAAGGCCAAATTTGGCGTTCATTTTGGTAGGCTAAAATTAAGGGACTCACATATTTTTATTGATAAAAGGAAAAAATGACTTTAGAATAATCACAAGTATATATATCAACTTTCAACCAAAAATTGTGTCAAGTTTGAAAATCATCACCAACATACAAACTATCACAAAATCAACCAAAAATGATTCGGAAGCATTTTTAATTCAACGAGTTTTCTGGTGAAATCAATGATGCAAGGATAAACAATTAGACATGACAACTTGATATTTTACACTTGGTTGAAATATTTTCGATTGTCATATCAATGATTTCATCGGAAAACAAGTCGGAAAAGGCTTTCGAATCGTTTTTGGTTAATTTTGTGATAGTTTGTATCGTTGGTGATGATTTTCAGACTTGAGATTATTTTTGGTTGAAAGTTGTTACTTGAGATTATTTTAAGTTATTTTTCTTAATAAAATTGAATTGTTTTTAATTAATATGTTATATATGCATTATTTATAATATATTTGGCTATAAAAATTATATGAATAATTTAATACCAATATTTAATAGGTAAATAATTTATTTGAGCCTAATATTTAATAAATAATTTTATAATTTATTTAGTACCTATATGATATTCCACTTTGATATGAATAAGTGTGCATTTTACGGTATGAGTGTGCAATTCATATTAAAGAAGTTGCATTTTATAGTATACGAGTGTGCAATTCGTAGTAAAAAGTGTGCATTAATAGTTTAATTTTAAAATAGTTTTTGGGTCTAGTTATGTCTATTTTTGTTTATTTCCCTCCCAAAAGTTATCATTTATTTAATAAAAGGTATAAATGAACTTTTAATTGGATAGTCTTATTAGTCTCATTAAAAACCATACTTGAAAACGAATTTCAAGCTACGAAAAAAGAGAACTACAAAGCGAAATGTGAAAACATAAACAACAGCATAAGATATATTCAAATTTAACGTAAGCAACAACAACATGAGCCCAGGATAATCCCGCAGACGCAGGATCTGGGGGGTCAAGATGGGGGCATTCCAGACCCAGATGGAATGCGCCTAACAATACAACCCAAGAGCAACCAAACCAAAAAACTGAAAAACCTAAAAACACAACAAGGAACACTAACTCTAAAGCTAAAAGTAAAAGAAAAACAGAAACAGAAGACTACAACTAGCAAAAACTAGCCAACTACACAAGGCTCTACCAACAAGCTAGCTAGCCATTCAAATTTAACGTAAGCATAAACTAATATTCCGGAAGATTAACATCATTTTCATCGTGGACAAGTTCACCACTAGTTTTTGAAAATTGAGTACTTCCTCCAACATATGATGGTCCTACGTACGCACCACTTCCTCCAAATCCAAATGGTAGAAATGCACTCTCGAAATTTCCATAATGAAATTAGGTAGCCTCAGAACCACTTCGAAATTGATTCAGATTACTAACATTACCTGACCAAATATAGGGGGTGATTGCGACTCACGAACTTTTCTCTGCATGATTTATTTATTTCTCATCTTTAAGAATTAACGATCCGTTGGATCTATTATAATGATTTTTTTTTGAAAAACTTTAGCAGTTATTCACTATTATTATAATAATATTTTTTGAAATAAAACTTAATAATATTATTCAAAATTTTTGTAGCCATTATTTTTGAATATGTTACACCGGAAAATAGATAGTGAACGAGTAAAACTAGCCGTTAGAGTCAAAATTTTAAATTTTAGCCTAAAAACTTTGGCCTATGATGGGAGTGTCAATTTTTATCTGTAGGCTAAAACAAAATCTACCATGAAATATTCCCATTTTGGTAGGCCAAAGAATATGGCATTTGGCCTACCATGGGAGATGCCCTAATAAGGGCTTGCTACGCTTCACGAGGAAGGTACTTTATTATATAAAGGTATCTTTTTGAAAGAAAAGCAAGTTTTGAGAAAAAAATACTATTTTTTTATTTCCTTTTTCTTTTTATTAAAAAATCTAAAGTCATAATCATAGGTTTTAATATGTTCTTTTTCA
This sequence comes from Polygonum maritimum, assembly GCA_963924305.1. Lineage (NCBI taxonomy): Eukaryota > Viridiplantae > Streptophyta > Magnoliopsida > Caryophyllales > Polygonaceae > Polygonum > Polygonum maritimum. The sequence goes on from OZ002729.1 coordinate 22,150,388, forward strand.
TTACTTTAAGTCAATAGATAAAAAATATTTTAATGTGCTAATGACATTCCACACACAAATAAGTGTAAAATAGTAGAAAGCCATCTTGGCATAAACTGTAACACCCCGATTTCACAAGTATAAGGGTATTACCGCCAACAACCTCGGATTTCACGGTCCGAAGCCGTTTAAGGCTTGAGTATCATAACACGAGAATAACAAAACCAAACCATATTTTATAACAAAAGCTGGATTCGGTTACAAAGGCTCATACGCCTTAAGTTGTTTAGTAATACAAGAGTAAGGAGTTTGCAGCGGAATATACAAGTCTCGGATAGAGACGGAAGCGAGTGGAAACCATAAAGTAGACAAAATATTTGAAGACGCCTTGCTTCCTTCTTTTCTTCCTTCCTTCCTTCCTTCCATCATAGATCTTCGGTTACTCCTGGTAGGCCAAATGGTCAAAACAGCCTTCCCTTCTAATCAACCTTCTAAGCATGTGGGAACCATAAAGTATGGTCAAAACAAAAGACGTATTAAAGACTTCTTCCTTCCTTCCTTCCTTCCTGTCTTCCTTCCTTCCTGCAGATCCTGATGTCTCCGGCTTCCTTCTAATCAGCCTTCCCTTTCCTATCTGATATCCCCATAAAAGCAAGGAATACCAGCCAACATAGTTGGGAAAGAAAGAAGGGATGTTAGTCTAACGCGAGACTAAACAAATGGGAGAGTAATGTTTCGGTTCTGAGAAAGGTCGGACATAACGGCAGTCCTTAGCCATATGATGACTCGTAGTGCACGTTAGTCGAGGTTCATCATGACGATAACAAAACAACAGTTTGAGCGAGAGGTTTAAGTGTTTGGCACGGTGTACGAAGAGAAGATAGAACTTTCTCGGGAATAGGGCGTTATCAGGAAATAACGCCTAAGAAAGAAATGTGTTTATTGATTCGTTGGGAACTTAAACATTTGAGATTTTGAAAAGCATCCAACATATATCGAATCGTATCAACCTCATCATAACTCGAAGATGCCGACAAGGAGGTGGTCACAAGGACGCTTATACACCTGAACCCATCTTGCCATTTTATAGGCGTTTTAACAACTCGAGTCATTCATTCAGATTGGATAGGCGATTGTCAATAATGTGGACCCGGAGTGATTTTCCAAGTTGTACTAATCACCCCGCGTTCATTGATTACTATGCACGAAGCACTAATCTTTCATTAGTTATAAATCAAAGCACTTCACTTAGTGACTTTTAGAGATAGGCAAGCCCTAATGAGGGACGAGCCAAAGTAAGGAACATAGTCCTCAACACTTTGCAAGAGTGTTAGCCTCTCTATTCGGAGAAAGGCAGAGTCATGACCCAGTATCAGGAGCCGATAGCTAAATATACCTCCTAATACGTTATAAAGAGATAGCGGATCACTAATTAAACCGACAATCCCTATCTTAAGCTAATCCAGAGCAAAGTCTCGAAAAGAGACTTGAAACAATCAAAGGCTACACATCATCGGAGACCTAAGTCCAAGTCTAGCATTCGATAATAATAAATAATAACAATGGTCATTATTTCTAAGCATAATAATCCTAATCAAATTATTAGCAAACAAGTTTGTTCCCAACGATTTGTTTTGATAACGGAAAGCAATTTCACGATTATCGAGTAAGGAAACGAAGAACCATCCACTTGCCTTAAGATGTTTTTAAAAACGCTAATCGAGGCGTGGAGTCGAGGCTAGCAAGGTCCTAGACAAGGCTTAAGGCAAGGAAAGATGCAAGGCAAAGGCAAGGCACGGCCCGAGCAACGGCTAGGCAACGGCCCGGGACAAAACACAAGCTAGGATGCTGGCGGCGGGCGCTGCCCCCGGCGGCGGTCGCTGCCCCTGTTGGCGGCGGTCGCTGCCTCCTGCAGTGACGACGGCGCGACTTTGCAAGCTTCCTCCGATCGATTCCGACCACCTTTCGACGAGCTTTTGCCAACAGTAGCAAGAAGAACACTTCTACTTTGTAATGGAAGAGGTTTCAAAGGAAGAGAGGAGAGATTTGGATGCCTTAATCCGTCATCTTCAACCCCTATTTATAGTGTTCAACCTCCATAATAATCCAAAAGAGAGAGTGGACTTCTAGCCTAACAAGCCAAAAGGGGTTGACAATCCATAGTTGACATTGCCCAAAGGGTTTGAGGATTGCTCTCCAAGCAATACTATAACAGACCTCAAAACCCCGGCGCCCACAATATAAGTGTTCGTCGAGCCACTTGCATCTGCAGCAAGGCGGCGGTCGTTGCCATAACAACTTTAAAATGGTACATTTTACAAAATAGCTTTTCTTCTATGACATGTAAAATTCATTTCTGAATTCTTCATAATGAGTTAAAATTAGCAAATCACCCAAATTCACTTTGTAGAATTCTACAAAAATCATAAAACATTTGAAGCAAGTAACACGGAAACTAAAAACAATGAGTTCTTCCTCACAAATTTTGCAATCCTCTTACCATCAGCCACCCTAAGAACAATTTCCATCCATGTAAGCCATTCTCACTTGGCATCAAAAATGCTTCAAATCAAGAATAATGTCCCAACAACCAAAAAAAATGCATCAACATTAGTTCTATACACATTGCCTAATCTAATCAAATAACACGACATAAAGAAGAACAAAGATATGCTCAAAACGGGTCCTCATCGAGGTGGAATCGGACCTCGTTGCCACCGTGAGATATGGAAAGTAGATCATTGGCAACATCTATAACCGTCCTGGCGGTTTTCATGAACGAGCGACCAAGTAAGAGAACCGGGTCGTAGCGCCCTTCACCTATCTCCATCACGTATAAATCTGCAGGGAAAATCAAACCATCGACCTGCACTAGAACATCTTCCACTAACCCTTTCGGGTACACATCAGAGTGGTCAGCCAATTCAATAGGAATATCAGCTTTTTGTAATGGACCTAGACCTAACTTCTCATATATGCAAGTGGGAAGCACATTAATAGAAGCTCCTAAATCTAGCATAGCATGTTGAATTTTAGTTTCTCCTATAGTGACAGCACGAGTATCTTTTTATTTTCTCTTGCCTCTTTCTCTCAATATCAGCATTGAACTAGAGGAGAAACGCATGATGGAAGAGAGGTGGAACGAAGACGGCAACACCCAAAAATTGAAATGGATGGCGATTCATCTTCAATCGACACTTCTCTTAGCGATTCATCACAATTGGTGTTAGAAAGCAGGGCTTCTTCAATCACCATCAATGGAGGTTCATACAAGTCTAATGTGGGATTTGTGGGTTTTTTTCCAAGTCTTCTTCCTTTGTTTTGGACTAACATCTTCATTTGTTCCTATGTTTGTCTCTACTTCTAGATATCAATTTCTTGGATTTATGATTGTATAGATCCATCAAAGTAGGCTAGGACGGCGACGAGGTTGGGGTGGTGCATCCTCCCGACGACCTCTATCTTGCGTAGGAAGTCGTCGTCCCCCACCATAGCGTCTCCGTCGACGCCTTCAGCAGCTCCTCTAGTGAGTACCCACCTCCTCCGCTACCGCCTTGGGCCAAACCAACACCAGCCTCCCTAACCCCTCCCCTTCCACTAGAATCCTCCCTTCTACATATCAATTTCTTGGATCTACCGATCGGTACCGTGTTGATGTTGTTTTATTCCAATTGTTCCCGATTTTGTTCCGGATTTAGGATTCTATAATCATTTGTACCTGATTTTGTCTCCACTTCTACATATATATTTCTTGGATTTGTATTATTGATGTTGTTGTATTCCGATTCTTAGTGACATATGTGATGCTATAGAAATTGCATACCACTATATTTGGGTTAATGTATCTCAGTCTATTTATCATGATGTTTTTTATATTGGAAGTTGCTGATGTGTGGTGCATAATGTGGGTTTGTTTTGCATAATGTGGGTTGGTGTGTTCGTTGCTTCAATTTAACATGATAATAGAGCTTTGGAGTTGAATTTAGTATTTTTATGGTCATAAAAAGGACAAAATTTGACAGTTTGTTGGTTCTTTATGGTTATCATTGACAAATTTGAAATAGAGTTTGTAGGTGGGCAATCTATTGATTGTCGTTAAGAATTTTTTAGAGGAGCGTTTTTTGTTGATTTGTTGAGGAGGTTCTCTTTTGTGTGCAATTGAGGATGAACATTTGTTGCTAAAGCTCTTTTTTGATGTGATACCTTGATTCGATATGCATTAGTCCAATCTTTTATCCATCGCTTAATTGCCATCTCTTGTTTCCCCTAATTGGCCACCCTTCATACTCATTATCTCTAAGAATAAGTAATTGCCCCGTTTAGATTGTTTTGTTGGTCACAGGTCGAATTCCGGTATTGCCGTGTGTAATCATGATTGACACATCAATCTGTAGTATTGATATTTGCTATGTTCATTTTTGCAGATGACTTATCTTCATTAGCAACCGTGGTTGTTGACTCGGGCAAAGTCGTTGTTCCCTTATCAAAAATAAATCCCAAACATGCAAACAACAGTATAGTAGGCAAGCAAGGGGTCGATCCCAAAGGAATAAGTTTCTATTCAGATTTTATGGTTTTCATGCAAGAAATCAAAGGGGGGGTTTTGAAAGTCGGTTTCAATCAAAGGTTATCAAGTAGAGTTTATCCAATCAATTCCACTTTATTAATCAGTTGATCATGAATTCATCCACCTCTTTATATGCCTAGGTCAATTCCAATCCCAATCATTAGCAATCGCAAGTCCACGGTCCAAGCAATTCTATAACCCTAGGCAAGGACGCTTAACCTAGAATTAGCATAGAGAACAAGGATATTAGGAAATCAAATCATGCAATCAAGCTACGAGTCTCATGCACAACTTAACCATTGAATACTCTTCCCTAAACTAGTCCACGGTCCTAGAATAGAGTTGTTTCGAGAATTAGGAAAGATGCATAGACAACAACCAATCCTAAATGAAACGATAGATCTAAGTCAATTAAACAAGTTGATCAGGCTCATAAAATCAAACATAGATCATGGGATGAAGCACAAGAGTATCAATAAAGACCTAGGGATAAAGAGGTTACCAGAATTTCACAACTTCATAATAAAGGTTCCTTGATCGAATAAACTCAAGAGGAGAGTTAGTTCTCCATTACAAAGAAAACTCTAATCTTTATTGAAAGAACAATTGATTGACAAGTGAGTTTAATATCCCTAAAAACCTAGAAAGGTTCCCCTTAAATAGCCTAAAAGTACAACCTTTTCGGACTAGATAAGAAAGGAAACCAAAAGATAAGAAAGGAAACAAGATATAAAAGATAGAATTTTGTCCGCGTGAAAGTCGGCAGCACCGCGACCGCGGCGTCTCCACCGCGCCCGCGGCGGTCTTCTTTGGTCAAAGGCTGAGTCGGCTGATACCGCGACCACGCCACCGACAGCGCGACCGCGGCCTTCATGGTCTTGGTTGGTTCGTCTCTTCACGCCACCGCGCCCGCGTTCTAGACAACGCGACCGCGATATCCATGCAGTGGCGAATCTTCGTCTTTAAGCTCTTTAACTCTTGATTCTTCATAACTTGTGTCTTCGGTCTTCATATTACAATAACGCTCAAAACTAACCTAAACACACTCAAAATCATCTCAAAATACAAGAGGTATCCTATACAAAATAGCCTGTATCAAATTCCCCCATACTTAGATCTTGCTCGACCTCGAGTAAGCTCAAAACAAATATAACAAGAAAGCACGTCTAAGATCTCAGGAAATACAAGGGAAGATAAAAACACTCAGCTCACAACCCAAACCCAAAAATATAGAGAAATCATAAGCATAAAAGAATGAAGCTCAAACACACACCTTACAACAAAGATATATCACTCAAGCTCTAAAAACATGAAAGAGAGCAACCTAGGATCTACCCAAATCTAACAATGAAGCCCCAAAGTCCCCAAGCAAGAATGATCCTAAAACAATCGAATTTTACCGCTCAATTCTGCTTAGGCGCCCTTTCGTGGTCCGAGTCCTCTGTTGGATTTCCGCGGGCGCGGATGGGAGAGCGCGGGCGCGGATTTCCAACAGAGACTTGGTCTTCTGCTTCTGCTGCCCCGGCGCGGTCGCGGCCAGGGGAACGCGGTCGCGGATCATCACCAGTGGGTGATTCCCGACTCGCCAATGCTCTACCGCTCCTCAAGTTCATGGCACTCACATTCTCCTTGTGATTGAGCGGTTGAGAGGGAAGTTTCCCGGAATCTTTAGACTCGAGCCTATTGATCATGGTGGCAAGTTGGCTCAGCTGAGTCTCAAGATTCTTCACAGCAGCTCGTGTCTCTTGGTTCTCTTTCAAGAGAGCGGTAATAGCATCATTCTGAGACAGAGCAGGCGCTCTCGGGTCATAGTTATTGGACCGGAATTTGTTGTTGCTGGCCTTGAGGAGCGTACTGCTGCTACTGTTGTGGTGGATCTTGTTGCTGCTGGTTGCTCCACCGAAAGTTAGGATGGTTTGCCCACCCCGGATTGTAGGTATTAGAGAAAGGATCATTCCGGGGCCGGGGCGCACCATAATTGCCAATAGCATTGACCGACTCCTCGGTCTCTTGAATAGTAGGGCACTGATCCGTGTGGTGGCTCGCATCATAGCAAAGACTGCAAGCATTGACTTGTTGAGCCGTCTTCTTCGTGAGCAGCTGCTTCATAAGATCTTTGAGCTTCCTTACTTCAGCATTCAGGGACTCATTCACCACACTTACGGACCTCACATTGGTCCTAGACCTCTGATTGCGGGCTTGTTCCGCCAAGATCTCAATTTTCTGAAAAGCTGCAGCAGGGTTCAAGTTCTCGTAACTACCCCCACAAGATGCGTTAACGAGCCTCTTGTCATTGTCGCAGAGTCCCTCAATGATGTAGCAAATAAGATCCTTGGCAAGATAGCCATGGTAGGGACAACTCGCGATGAGCCTCTTGTAGCGCTCATAATAGTCATAGAGGTTCTCGTCTTCCCCTTGCTCCGAACTACTGAGCTGCTTCTTAATAGATGTTTGTTTGGAAGCGGGGAAGTACTTCTCAAGAAAAGCCCTTTTCATAGCCGCCCAAGTAGTGATAGAACCCGGCACCAAATAAAGGAGCCAGTCCTTGGCGGAGTCCTCAAGAGAGAAAGGGAAAGCCTGGAGCTTGATTTGATCCTCTATTACATCAGTGGGCTTCATACTCACGCACACCGCGTGGAATTCAGTGAGATGCTTGTTCGGGTCCTCACCACTCAACCCGTGGAATTTGGGCAAGTGGTGGATGAGACCGGATTTTAGTTCGAATTTTACGCCCTCCCCGAGTTCGGGGAATTGAACAGTGAGCTGCTGTTGCTGGAGATCGGGCACTGTGAGTTGGTGAATAGTTTGTTCCGCCATGGCGCCTTCTGGTTCAGAGTCAGAGAGAGAAAGAGATTCAAGAAGATTGTAGGATGTAGACACTCTGGGGGCACTCCTTATCTTCCGAAGAGTCCTGTCAATTTCTGGATCAAAACGAACAGGGGAAGTATTAGTAGACCGGGTACGGACCATGTGTTAGGTCCGAACCAAAGAGATGGTTCTGCGCACAAACCGCGGGCGCGCCGAGGGGGCCGCGGGCGCGGTTTGAGCGCAGAGCACGAAAATGCACACAATCAAAACAAGAAAAAGGATTCCCCGGCAACGGCGCCAAAATTTGACTCGGGCAAAGTCGTTGTTCCCTTATCAAAAATAAATCCCAAACATGCAAACAACAGTATAATAGGCAAGCAAGGGGTCGAACCCAAAGGAATCAGTTTCTATACAGATTTTATGGTTTTCATGCAAGAATCAAAGGGGGGGGGTTTTGAAAGTCGGTTTCAATCAAAGGTTATCAAGTAGAGTTTATCCAATCAATTCCACTTTATTAATCAGTTGATCATGAATTCATCCACCTTTTTATATGCCTAGGTCAATTCCAATCCCAATCATTAGCAATCGCAAGTCAACGGTCCAAGCAATTCCATAAGCCTAGGCAAGGACGCTTAACCTAGAATTAGCATAGAGAAAAAGGATATTAGGAAATCAAATCATGCAATCAAGCTACGAGTCCCATGCACAACTTAACCATTGAATACTCTTCCCTAAACTAGTCCACGGTCCTAGAATAGAGTTGTTTCGAGAATTAGGAAAGATGCATAGACAACAACCAATCATAAATCAAACGATAGATCTAAGTCAATTAAACATGTTGATCAGGCTCATAAAATCAAACATAGATCATGGGATGAAGCACAAGAGTATCAATAAAGACCTAGGGATAAAGAGGTTACCAGAATTTCACAACTTCATAATAAAGGTTCCTTGATCGAATAAACTCAAGAGGAGAGTTAGTTCTCCATTACAAAGAAAACTCTAATCTTTATTGAAAGAACAATTGATTGACAAGTGAGTTGAATATCCCTAAAAACCTAGAAAGGTTCCCCTTAAATAGCCTAAAAGTACAACCTTTTCGGACTAGATAAGAAAGGAAACCAAAAGATAAGAAAGGAAACAAGATATAAAAGATAGAATTTCGTCCGCGTGAAAGTCGGCAGCACCGCGACCGCAGCGCTTCCACCGCGCCCGCGGCGGTCTTCTTTGGTCAAAGGCGGCTGCTACCGCGACCGCGCCACCGACTGTAACACCCCGATGTCACAAGCATAAGGGTATTACCGCCAACAACCTTGGATTCCATGGTCCGAAGCCGTTTAAGGCTTGAGTATCGTAATACGAGATAACAAAACCAAATCTTATTTTTAAAACAAAAATTGGATTTGGTTACAAAGGCTCTTACATCCTTAGTTGTTTGATAATACAAAAGTAAAGAGTTGCAGCGGAAAAGATAAGTCTCGAAGAGAGACGAAAGCATGTGGGAACCATAAAGTATGGTCAAAACAAAAGACGTATTAAAGACTTCTTCCTTCCTTCCTTCCTTCCTGTCTTCCTTCCTTCCTGCAGATCCTGATGTCTCCGGCTTCCTTCTAATCAGCCTTCACTTTCCTATCTGATATCCCCATAAAGGCAAGGAATACCAGCCAACAAAGTTGGGAAAGAAAGAAGGGATGTTAGTCTAACGCGAGACTAAGCAAGTGGTAGAATAGAGTTCGGTTCCCAGAAAGGTTTAGACATGAGGGCATCATAGACCAACGGAAACCGTTTGATGCCCAATAAGGCTCTTTGAGCGAGAGGTTTAAGTGTAACGCATAAGGCTCTTTGAGCGAGAGGTTTAAGTGTATGGCACGGTGTACGAAGGGTAACGAGAGAAGATAAAACTTCCTCGGGAATAGGACGTTATTAGGAGATAACGCCCAAGAAAGAAATGTGTTTATAGATTTGTTGGGAACTTTAATCATTCAAGAGTTTGAAAAGCATCCAACATAAATCGAATCGTATCAACCTCATCATAACTCGAAGATGACGACAGGGAGGTGGCCATAAGGACGCTTAAACACCTGAACCCATCTTGCCATTTTATATGCGTTTGAACAACTCGAGCCATGCATTCAGATTGGATAGGCGATTGTCAATAATGTGGACCCGGAGTCGTTTTCCAAGTTGTACTAATCACCCGGCATTCATTGATTACTATGCACGAGGCACTAATCTTTCATTAGTTATAAATCATTGCACTTCACTTAGTGACTCTTAGAGATAGGCAAGCCCTAATGAGGGACGAGCCAAAGTAAGGAACATAGTCCTCAACACTTTGCAAGAGTGTTAGCCTCTCTATTCGGAGAGAGATAGAGTCATGACCCAGTATCAGGAGCCGATAGCTAAATATACCTCCTAATATGTTATAAAGAGACAACGGATCACTAAACCGACAATCCCTATCTTCAGCTAATCCAGAGCAAAGTCTCGAAAAGAGACTTGAAACAATCAAAGGCCACACATCATCGGAGACCTAAGCCAAGTCTAGCATTCGATAATAATAAATAATAACAATGGTTATTATTTCTAAGCATAATAATCCTAATCAAATTATTAGCAAACAAGTTTGTTCCCAACGATTATTTTGATAACGGAAAGCAATTTCACGATTATCGAGTAAGGAAACGAAGAACCATCCACTTGCCTTAAGACGTTCTTAAAAACGCTAATCGAGGCGTGGAGTCGAGGCTAGCAAAGCACTAGACAAGGCCTAAGGCAAGGCAAGACGCAAGGCAAAGGCAAGGCACGGCCCGAGCAACGGCTAGGCAACGGCCCGGGACAAAACGCAAGCTGGGACACTGGCGGCGGGCGCTGCCCCCTTGGCGGCGGTCGCTGCCCCTGTATGTATCAACGGCGTGATTTTGCAAGCTTCCTCCGATCGATTCCGACCACTTCTCGGAGAACTGGTGCCAACAGTAACAAGATGGACACTTCTACTTTGTATTGAGAGAGTTTTGAGAGGGCAAGAAGAGGATTTCTGATGCCTTAATCCATCATCTTCAACCCCTATTTATAGTGTTCAACCTCCATAACAATCCAAAAGAGAGGGTGGATTTGTAGCCTAACAATCCAAGAGGGGTTGACAATTGCATAGTTGACATTGCCAAAAAGGTGTTAGGATTGATCTCCAAGCAATACCATAACAACCATCAAAACCACGGCGCCCACAATATAAGTGTTCGTCGAGCCACTTGCGTCCGCAGCAAAGCGGCGGTCGCTGCCATTTTGGCGGCGGTCGCTGCCTTTTGGGGACTGGGCAACGTCTTGGTAAAATTGACATAAATTTTTGGATACTTATCGAAATTGCCTCAAATTTTGGGAGATGAAACTAGACTCCTTTATCTACCATTAGGATTTGGAATCACTCGATTCCGAGCTCTAATGAAGGTTTTATGAATTTTTGAAGTTAAGATTTCCGTTTAGCGTTATCCAACGCTATTCGGTTAATCGGGTGACCATTGCCCTTTCTCTTGTCGTTCTTTTAACAAAATTGAGTCATAAAACAAAGGAGAATTTTATAATCCATTTTATAAAATTTGCGGATATTACAATAGTACCCCCTTAAAAATAGTTTCGACCCCGAAACTAGCCAAGGCCATAACAGCCTGTAAAAGGAAAGAGTACATCTTTAGAATATCCAATCTCGAAGAGGAAGTACAAGCTGTAGTACCCCCTTAAAGAACTCTGGTTCTTTCTTTAAGATGACATCAAACCTGGGAAACGAACTTGCTCCTGTTGCACGATTCCCCATGTTTCTTAGGTTGTATCTTAGTCTTGTGTACGACTTTGTTGATCTGCCAACATTCCTTTGTCGATTTAAAGTGATAACAACGTAGTCTTCTCAAAATACTCGAGGCCGAGAAGCACCTTATCTACGTCATCATTCTAATCACTTGAGTACGATGATACTAACCATTTTTATCCTTATGACATTGAAAATCATGTCATATAAGCTTTTGGTATGTGGACCTTATCAGCTTACTTCGTCATCCCAACCTATGCAATCCAATACACGGGCTCGGGGCAGGAATTAACTTCAAGGATGATTGCCCACTCAAGCTTCGAGAGAATTTTAAGGGCTTTCCCACTTGAACTAGGTTTTAAGAAGACCAAACGACGAGAGTCGAAGATTAATAATGCGTCATTCACTTATGAACTTAGTACATTAATATAATCTTATTTAGTATTCCGAAGGATACATGATTGCCGAAAATCACCTAACAGATTTCCAAAAATGCGATATCTTCACAAGGAAGAATAATCGTCTTACATGACCTAAACAACGACTATGGTCATGATACGAAAGGGTTTGAGGAAAGAATTTATCCTAGATCACAAGCTCCCTAAGCTTGGAAGAACTGAGAAGAGAGTAACTACTCTTCGAGGGTAGTAGGCAAGTTGAAATGGTACATCTCGTACAACTGTTTTCCCGGACTTGCAGATGGCATCGGTGTCTTTCCCTTATTTTTCGCAGTAGACGGTAATGAAGTGGTCAAGGTAGACCCAGATGGAAGTCTGTTACTTTGTGCAACCGACGCTAGCCCAGACTGATTTGCCCCTTCCTTGTTCAAACGACAGTATGAACGAACATGTCCCTCCTTTCCACAGTTGAAACAAGTTTTCTTAGGTTTAGTATAGTCTCTATTGATATGGCCCTGTTCACTACAATTGTGGCAATCCACAAAACCTTTCTTTTGCCCAGACTTTTTAGAAGAGTCGCTCGGGAATGGATCAAATTTGCTTTTCTTTGCCCATTCAGACGCTTGCGGTGTTGCAGACCGCTTGGATCCTCCTTGACCCTGATAGTAAGGTTTCCCCCCACTATCCTTCTTCTTTTCTGCTTCGCCTAAGGTGACCTCCATTCTGTAGGCATGGTCAACATACTCCTCAAGCGATAAGAAGGTACGAGTGCTCATCCATGATTTGATAGTATCGCTCATCCAAGTATGGAGGCGACAACACTTCGGCTCCTCGGCGGCAAACTCCGGCCCGGCATATTGGAGCAAATGATCAAACTTCTTGGCCCTCTCCAGTACACTTAATCCCTCCACCTTGGGATTATACAACTCATCTTGCTTCTCATCTTGCATTGTAAACGAAAAGAATCGGTTCATTATTTTTCCCTTGAACATTGCCCAATTCAGTTCGGAATGATCGAGGAGTTTGGAACTCTCCCACCATTCATTAGCTTCGTCCCTTAGTTGCAAGGCCACAATTTGCACTTTTTCCGCTTCGGTGCAACGCGTATATTTAAGCAACTTCTCCATGTGAGAGAGCCAGTAGTGGGCGCTAGCAAGCTCTTCAGCACCATTGAAGGTCTCGGGCTTGAGAGAGAAAAAGCTTTAATGATTTGTAGAACTCAGATGTATCTTCGTGAACACGAGCATGGTTGGCTCCTAGGTTCATTACGGAGACTGCCTTTGTGGAATTCGGTTGATTTGCTACAACCTCAGGCATCGCTTCTTGAAGCATCTGTTGGAACATGGCTTTGAACATCGCAATGCTCACGGCATCAAAAGTCAAAGTTGGAGCTGCTACTAGCACTCGGTTGTTTCCACGAACTCCAGACTCCATTCCTTTGTCACCACCCCCGTTTGGGACATTTACATTCGGGTTAAAATTTCTTCGAGTATTCACCATCTGTAGTGAAGAACAATTGTTTCCATTAATCACAATCGTTGCACTAGGCGTGGAAAGAGCACAACTTATAGACGTAGACGTAGAATATTTGTAATCCCATATTGCCCGATGAAGGAACTTGGAAGGAAGTTATTTATAGAACAAAACCGCTCCTTGAAGTCTGTTACAAGGAGGTTTTAAATAAAATCAACTTCTCGAGTTCTGTTACGAGAAGATTCGGTAGAAAGTCGACTCCTTGAATTCTGTTACAAGGAGATTAGAAAAAAGATGAAGGATGTACATTTTTATTTTTTATATGACTACTTGAAATTGGGAATTTCAATAAATAAGAAAAATCACGATTGATATTTCTTTTAAAACAACGTTTAGATGTAAACCTTGAATTTTAAAAGCCATGGAGAAAAACTCAACTAGGAGAAAACTTTATTCCTATTCTTTTTCAATACGAATAGTATTTCAAAACCTAAATTGTTTAAAGGAAGTTTGATAAAACTTCGGGTTTAAAATAAATCGTTTTAGCTCTGATACCACAACTGTAACACCCCGATTTCACAAGCATAAGGGTATACCGCCAACAACCTCGGATTCCACGGTCTGAAGCCGTTTAAGGCTTGAGTATCGTAATACGAGATAACAAAACCAAATCTTATTTTTATAACAAAAGTTGGATTTGGTTACAAAGGCTCTGACATCCTTAGTTGTTTGATAATACAAAATTTAAGAGTTGCAGCGGAAAAGATAAGTCTCGAAGAGAGACGAAAGCATGTGGGAACCATAAAGTATGGTCAAAACAAAAGACGTTTTAAAGACTTCTTCCTTCCTTCCTTCCTTCCTGTCTTCCTTCCTTCCTGCAGATCCTGATGTCTCCGACTTCCTTCTAATCAGCCTTCCCTTTCCTATCTGATATCCCCATAAAGGCAAGGAATACCAGCCAACAAAGTTGGGAAAGAAAGAAGGGATGTTAGTCTAACGCGAGACTAAGAAAGTGGTAGAATAGAGTTCGGTTCCCAGAAAGGTTTAGACATGAGGGCATCATAGACCAACGGAAACCGTCTGATGCCCAATAGTCACGGGTTCTTTATAGTGGAACGCATAAGGCTCTTTGAGCGAGAGGTTTAAGTGTATGGCACGGTGTACGAAGGGTAACGAGAGAAGATAAAACTTCCTCGGGAATAGGACGTTATTAGGAGATAACGCCCAAGAAAGAAATGTGTTTATAGATTTGTTGGGAACTTTAATCATTCAAGAGTTTGAAAAGCATCCAACATAAATCGAATCGTATCAACCTCATCATAACTCGAAGATGACGACAGGGAGGTGGCCATAAGGACGCTTAAACACCTGAACCCATCTTGCCATTTTATATGCGTTTGAACAACTCGAGCCATGCATTCAGATTGGATAGGCGATTGTCAATAATGTGGACCCAGCGTGGTTTTCCAAGTTGTACTAATCACCCCGCATTCATTGATTACTATGCACGAGACACTAATCTTTCATTAGTTATAAATCATTGCACTTCACTTAGTGACTTTTAGAGATAGGCAAGCCCTAATGAGGGACGAGCCAAAGTAAGGAACATAGTCCTCAACACTTTGCAAGAGTGTTAGCCTCTCTATTCGGAGAGAGACAGAGTCATGACCCAGTATCAGGAGCCGATAGCTAAATATACCTCCTAATACGTTATAAAGAGACAGCGGATCACTAAACCGACAATCCCTATCTTAAGCTAATCCAGAGCAAAGTCTCAAAAAGAGACTTGAAACAATCAAAGGCCACACATCATCGGAGACCTAAGTCTAAGTCTAGCATTCGATAATAATAAATAATAACAATGGTTATTATTTCTAAGCATAATAATCCTAATCAAATTATTAGCAAACAAGTTTGTTCCCAACGATTATTTGATAACGGAAAGCAATTTCACGATTATCGAGTAAGGAAACGAAGAACCATCCACTTGCCTTAAGACGTTCTTAAAAACGCTAATCGAGGCGTGGAGTCGAGGCTAGCGAAGCACTAGACAAGGCCTAAGGCAAGGCAAGACGCAAGGCACGGCCCGAGCAACGGCTAGGCAACGGCCCAGGACAAAACGCAAGCTGGGACACTGGCGGCGGGCGCTACCCCCTTGGCGGCGGTCGCTGCCCCTGTATGTGTTGACGGCGTGATTTTGCAAGCTTCCTCCGATCGATTCCGACCACTTCTCGGAGAACCGGTGCCAACAGTAACAAGATGGACACTTCTACTTTGTATTGAGACAGTTTTGAGAGGGCAAGAAGAGGATTTTGGATGCCTTAATCCATCATCTTCAACCCCTATTTATAGTGTTCAACCTCCATAAAAATCCAAAAGAGAGGGTGGACTTGTAGCCTAACAATCAAAGAGGGGTTGACAATTGCATAGTTGACATTGCCAAAAAGGTGTTAGGATTGATCTCCAAGCAATACCATAACAACCATCAAAACCACAGCGCCCACAACATAAGTGTTCGTCGAGCCACTTGCGTCTGCAGCAAAGCGGCGGTTGCTGCCATTTTGGCGGCGGTCGCTGCCTTCTAGGGACTGGGCAACGTCTTGGTAAATCTGACATAACGTTTTGGATACTTATCGGAATTGCCTCAAATTGTGAGAGATGAGACTAGACTCCTTTATCTATCATTAGGCTTTGGAATCACTCGATTCCGAGCTCTAATGAAGGTTTTATGAATTTTTGAAGTTAAGATATCCGTTTAGCGTTATCCAACGCTATTCGGTTAATCGGGTGACCATTGCCCTTTATCTTGTCGTTCTTTTAACAAAATTGAGTCATAAAACTAAGGAGAATTTCATAATCCATTTTATAAAATTTGCGGATATTACACCGACAGCGCGACCGCGGCCTTCATGGTCTTAGTTGGTTCGTCTCTTCACGCCACCGCGCCCGCGTCCTAGACAACGCGACCGCGATATCCATGCAGTGGCGAATCTTCGTCTTTAAGCTCTTTAACTCTTGATTCTTCATAACTTGTGTCTTCGGTCTTCATATTACAATAACGCTCAGAACTAACCTAAACACACTCAAAATCATCTCAAAATACAAGAGTTATCCTATACAAAATAGCCTGTATCAGTTGTCTAAACATAGATGTGACAATACCTTGCAACTGCACTGTTCCATTCTAGAGTTGGAGAAATCAATCACAGTATACATACAGTTAGAATCCTAGACTATAATTTACACCTTACAATACACATGTGGGATATGCCAAACATGTTTTTTAATGCATCAATTACTTAATTCCGATTTCTATTCCGGACATTATTAATTGAAGCGGCTATGCTATCTCGGATGGCACAGTTTGGTCATCTGGTTGTTCGCGGTTTAGGAAATCCGTTGCCCCATCAGTGCCCTCTCCTTTGGTGGCACGGTTTGGTCATCTGGTTGTTCGCGGTTTAGGAAATCTAATTCCTTTGTGTTTCGAGGAACTCTTTCAAGCACATTCCCATTTGCTTCCCTAAAGTCATTAATTCCAATTTCTATTTCGGACATTATTAATTGAAGCGGATATGCTATCTCGGATGGCAACCACGGAGATCCGTTGCTATCAGTGCCCTCTCCTCTGGTGGCACGATTTGGTCATCTGGTTGTTTGCGGTTTAGGAAATCTAATTCCTTCGTGTTTTGAGGAACTCTTTCAAGCACATTCCCATTTGCTTCCCTAAAGTCATTGATACATCTACTTAACATGCGCACGAAATCATGTAGGGCAAGACACGCCATGGTTATGTCAATTTGGGTTGATAAGTCATACGGTTGCATTCTCTTCAATATATGCCACTTACCCTTCAAAATCCCGAAATTGCGCTCAATGTAGTTGCTTATTGATGAATCTTTCTTGTTAAAGAGCTCATGTACAGAATCAAGGATAGTTTGAAATTCACTTAAGTGATATCGACCGTGTGGATATGGAGTTAGGAATCCTTCTCGGTCTGGATAGCCTTTGTCTTCCAAGTAGTATTTCCCTCATGGAGGAATGGGAAATTTATCCCTGTGATAGCACATAACATGATTCAAGACTTGTGCATCATGGAATGGTCCCTTAAAGTCAACTACTATGTAAGTGAAGTGCAAGTTGAAGTCACAAGTGGCCATGACGTTGAATGAGCAGCATCCCTTTTGCTTTCGATATCTTGACGCATGTAATGCTGGAATATATGCATCCACATGGGTACCATCAATTGCCTTAATACAACCCTACATTGTTTTGTGCTTTAGTTGGGTTAGCATTTCATAGATGAAATCATATAGCATATACTTGTTGCACGCTATTTAAAATCATACCTTAAATTGTGGATAATACGAGGAATTCCTCAACGTTGGGGGTGTCAAAAGTCGGATCCAAGGGTCGGATCATTGAAGCGATAAGTCCTTTAAAGTATGTATCTCAACCAACTACACAATTTGGTAGTTTGTGAAACACATTGTGAATGGTGGATGGGGAACGATTGAATATCCCCCTTGCATCTTTTGTCGTTCGACTCTCCATTATATATAAGAAAATGGCCACCTTCTCTAATGGGGCTATTCTAGTTCTACGAAGGCCGTGATTTGTCACCTGATAGGCTACTAGTCCAAAACCGCAAGTGTACGGGTCGTGTAGTATCAAGGTGTCGATCTCTATGACTTTAGTAGAGTTGATTGAACCGACAATCGTGTAGCTAGGCAAATATGAAGCAATTTCGGATTGAAATGAAGGAAAACTACTATCAACTAAGTAAAAGCAGATTCAACTAACAAAATGATGCAAGTTTAATATGGGAAAGGCAATCCTAGAGTCTAGGTACTCACACTATGAACCTAAGCAACACTTTGCTAGAATGCATAAATCTTGATCAAATCATGGTTTGGAGTCAACTACCTAATTTCATTTTCTAATATTATCAAATCAAACAATTGTGCCTAGAATACTATGATCATCCACTTTCGTGGATTGACATCCGGGACCAGGCCCTTTGGGCTCAATAGGGCTATGAATCGGGTCAAGCCCTCATCCACCGTCGTGGCTTGAGTGAGCTCGTCCAACTCAAGCCTCTATCGGTAGGTGAACCTCTCAAGAGATCCCAAATCAATTCTCATATCAAAGGGGCCTCAATCAATCAATCCTATAGTTCAAGTGAGGGATGAGGTCCTGTTGGATCGTTAGTACTGAGGGACGTCCTTTACTTTGGTAAAGGCGTCCTTAGGTTAGGCGTCCCTACGAGGAGTAAGGGCGTCCTTGAGTAATGCAGCGGAAGTTAAGTACTAAACAGGTAAGTAATGAACGCAGTGAATTATAGAGGAACCACTCAAGACCAAGTAGTCCTTGAGTGTAAACCTCTACCTCCTTGGAGGATTTTTGAATAGTTCTTTCCTTTATATTGAACGTCCTTACAGTTGTACTGGCGAGTCTTTACAGTTCTCTGGCACTTAGCTTTTCCCTAAGTCCACTAGTAAAGGACTCCTCTAAGCCTACAACTTAAGCGAGTTCAATCTATCAAAGGACTCTATTCCTACGTTCTGCAGTACTTCGCAGAACTCTCTTTCTCTCTTTTTGGATTTTCTCTTACAAACAGTTTTTGTGATTTGGTTACAAGTCTCACTCGATCTAACACAAGTTCTAGTACTGTTCTTGAGTTCTTGAGTTAGTTCTTCGTGTTCTTGAGTGAGTCGCTTTCTCTCTGATTCTCTCTGAATATTCCTGAAAGCGTTGACGTCACAATAAATGCCTTGGGGCTATTTATAGGACTTGGGAAGGGCGTCATTTCTCTGGGACGATCATGCCCTTCGTGGACGTGGCTACAGGATCTTCCTCCACGTAGTAGGGCGGTGATGAGGAAGCTTCCTGTATCCAGCTGTGTATGATGAACTCCGCTACAGGATCGGCCGCCACGTGTTGATGGACTCTGCAACAGGATCGTCCGCCACGTAGTGTTGGACTCCGCTACAGGATCGGTCTCCACGTGTCCTTGGATGATCAAACATTGTCGAGTGATGTCATGCTGTCGGCTAGTGAGTAAGGACTCCTTTCTTGCGTTCCTACTTGCTTGGGACTCCGTCCTTGCTCAAGTAGTCTCTAGCTGGTCCTTACTTCCTGTTAGCTAGCGTCCCTGAGCTTATGGGATGCCCATACACACTTGTTGTCCTTTTGATCACTGGCGTTCCTGAACACTTGGACAACTTTATTAAAATCAAAGTGAGTTTGTCATATCAAAACTAAGGGACGGTTGTGTGGAACACTAACAAGTACGCAAACGTTCTTGATAGCGTCCCAACAGGTCCCTCAACACAAATCCCACACCTCACTTCCTATTAACAATCTAACCTCTCGGTCGCAATCATCAATAAGGCTCAAATCACAATCAATTTCGCATTAGGCACATAGGATTGAAACAAACCACAATCAAGTCTCAATTCATGCAAGCAATTCAAAGCTCTACCTCGAATCCATGGTGTTTTCCTCAAACCCTAGGATTTGGGACTCTAGTTAAACATAAACATGGAAAATAAAGGAAATGAAGAAGAAGAAAAGAGGAAATTCATACCAAACTTCAATCCATAGATAG
The DNA here is from genome assembly GCA_963924305.1 of Polygonum maritimum. Taxonomy (NCBI): domain Eukaryota; kingdom Viridiplantae; phylum Streptophyta; class Magnoliopsida; order Caryophyllales; family Polygonaceae; genus Polygonum; species Polygonum maritimum. Next base: position 22,170,022 of record OZ002729.1, read on the forward strand.
AAAAGGCAAGAGTCTCCAACAAATTTTCCAAAGCTTCACAAGAGATTAAGGTTCTAAAATGGGAAAAAGTCCCCAAAAGAGGGAAAGGAAGATCCTCTCCTAAAGGAGGAAGGAGGTATTTATACAACCCTAAAATGAAAAGAGGGCTAAAAGAGGATATCGTGGGCGCCGTGCCGAGACCCGGGGGCTGACCCGACCGGGTCCAAGGCTGGAAAACCGCGCCCGCACAACACACTTGAAAACAGCCCCGACCCGGGCCGTAACCCGGCCGGGTCGGAGGCTGATTTTTGCGCTCGGCCTCAGCTTGGCAAAAGAGGGTGACCCGGGCTGTGACCGGAGTTGTGGCCCGCCCGGGCCACACGACCCTGGCCATGACCCGGCCGGGTCGCAGCCGGGGTCAGGACCCGGATGCCCCGGGTCTTGCCTTCTTCTATCGTCTTGGCTCTTGCTTTGCTCGGTCTTCGGTTTGCTTCTTGTGGCGTCTTTTCGGGCCTCTCCTTGAACCCGTCTTCGAGCTAATGTCGTCTTCTTGAGTCCTCTTGATCTCCAACACTCCATTCTCCTCCAATTCTCCTGAAATTCAAAACGAACAAAGCGTAGAGTCTGAACCGAGAGACTAAACCGAAAACAACTAAAAAACTAGCTTATAAGGGAGAAAATCAAACCGAAACCTAATGAAACATGAGCTAATATGCACTGTAAACATGAGCTAGATGCAAGCCATCAAAATCCTTCAAACTTGAACCTTGCTTGTCCTCAAGCAAGCAATTAGACTCTTCATCCCACATCAAGTGCAATTTCAAGAATTCACCTCAAAATAAAACGAGCAATAATCAAAGAACTTGAAACTCGACAAACCGGAATCATTGCACATGTTTTATGACTCAAAAAGATGAAGACACATGCATCAATTTTAGGTCTCACTAGGGGGTATGTGTTTGCTCTCTTGCTATGTGTTTGGGCTTCAAAGTAATCACTCAAATTCATCTATGATCTCTAATCTACCATAAGCTTGAAAGAGATCTAAATCTCCACTACTAAGGACAATGCAAATGACACTAATCAAGAAGGCTTTTAAGGGTTGTAGTGGGGCTAAGGTGAGAAGAGTTGTGTAAGGAAAATTTTTGGCCATGTGGTGCTAAGCTAGAGAATAAGAGTCATAATTTCACTCCAACACCAAATAACCAATTCAAGCATTTGAACACTCTTTCAAACCCAAAGAATTCACAAATTCAACATTTCACTAACTTGAATATCACTCTCCCACCTTCACTTTTCCTTCATTTTCAACTTAACCCTTTACGCTTTGCTTTTCTTTTCTTCACAAAACTTTGATGACTTCCAACTTTTTTGCACATTTCTTCACATCACCAACTTAACTTTTAAGCACTATTTTTCAAGACTTTTCACTTTTCCAAACATTTCCCACTCTTTTGCATTTTTTCTTTGAGATTCTCTTCCACCAAATGATATTTTCCTCTCAAACCCCAAACTCACTTAAAATTCATCTCCCATGACTCCTATTCTCTAGGAGGGTTAAGCCATTTAGACTAGGGAAACAATTTTGTGGAGTTTTAAACTATAGGCTAGGCTCAAAAAAATTGGGGCTTCAAGAAAAAGGGACTAATATAAGGTGGATAGGGGAAACAGTAGGGCTAACAAAGATAATGCCTCTATCACTTTAATGTCACAAGCAAATGTCATGAATGCGGTCTTGACAAAGATACAATTTCAAGTTCTAGAGTTAGAGATGCATAGAGAAATCACACACAAAGAAAATAAAGGACAAAGTCCTAGAAAGAGGCTAAAGAAGTGATCTCACTAGGTGCTCATTACCTAGAATTTCAACATTAGTCTACAACCTTAAGAGTCCACATGCTCATCCAAATATGAGTCAAGCAAACAAGTCATGATCATGCAAGGAAATAAGGGCTTCATCTATCCAAGCAAAGATATGGAATTTTCCGAGTCATAAATTTAGCTATGTTGAAGACAAGAGATTCTCTATTTAAGAGAATTGATGACAACCTATTATGCATGAAATTTTTTTGGCATTTTGACAAAATTTTCAATTTTTTGGATTTTAAGCATGCAAATATAATGGAAAATGTAAACATGAATACAAGACAAGAATTGAAACATGAATGCATCTATCTAGCATGAATTCCCTCCCCCAAACTTAAATGTCACATTGTCCTCAATGTGAAAATTAAAGCAAGAAGGGAGAGAAGAAAGGACTCACCTTGTATCTATTGTGGAGGAGGAGGTTAAGGGAAGTGGGATTCCCACCATGATGGAGGAGGAAGAAGCTTTTTCCTGGAGGCCATGAGTGTTTGCTATGTGCCTACACACCACTAGACAAGAAAATTCCACAAGCACAAATAGTCAAACGTTGTCCCGGAAAGGACAACCACAAGCAAGCCTCAAACAACAAGGCAATCAAGCACTACCAAGCAAGCAACAACGAGCACTTAGCAACACCTACCCATCTTTCCACTTCTAGTTTTTATTCAATTTAACCTAAAAATAAAGAAAAACTTGGGTGGCCTCCCAAGGAGCGCTTGTTTAAGGTCGATAGCTTAACCATGATGCCTTCTCAAATGCTTAGATCAATCATTGTTAACGCCCTCAATAACCTATCGAAACTTTGTGAGCACATCTCACAAAGGTGCAAGTAGCCCAATGATGGTTTAAAGATGAATAATATAGCATTTAAAAACCGTTTTAACCTATCAAATAGGCTAGCACTACTTTCATGAAATGGAATATATTGAAACCAATTTTTCTCGGGTGGAGGCTTCTCAAGATATATATAATATGGATCAGAGCTCTTTTGAACACTTTTCTCAAAGGTAACCTCATAGTAATCTCTATATTCCACTTTAGGCTCTAAGCATGGTTTTTCATCATGCAAATCTTGAATGACAATGGGAGAGAAATTAGGGAAAAACTTACATGGAGATCTAAGATTGAGAGGAGATTCCCAAGTAGAGAGCATAGGAGGAGGATCCATTGGTGAATGACACACCTCAATGACGGAATCTTGCTCATTTCTTTCATCATCCTCTAATCCGTTATCAAAGAACCTCTCATCCTGTAATTTATAATAAGAGAACCTCTCATCCTCACATAGATCACCCATCTCTTTCAAAGCATCGGAACTCTCCATCTCATCACCCCGGGATCCATCAAGCTCGTTGAGTTCTAAGGGCTCATCCATGACGACAATGTCTTCATTTGGCACATCTAACTTATGGTCATTGGGTTCCAATGTGATGTCTCCCGCTTTCTCATACTCATAAAATGGGCAAGTGGTTGTTAAGTGAAGAGAAGAATCAAATCTTTCACAATGCTCCACAACCAAGCTATTGACTTTGTTGGCAAGATCCTCTACTAAACTCTCAAGATAAGCATAAGAATTTTCATCCGGTGGAGGAGTCCGTGGAGAATCAACTTGCATACATTCATCACTCATGAAGCAAAAGAAGTCCCAACACTCATCACTTCCCATATACCATAATCTCCTCTTACTCATGTACATTGCCAAATCAAAAGTTGCGGGATTCATACCCTCAACTATGCACTTGTACAACTCAAACTTGTGATATTGATAACCCCAAGCCTCATGCTCATGCACAACTTGTAGAAATCTAGACAAGTACTCATGGAAGTGCTCATCTATCCATTGATCTTGTCTCAACATACTCATCATTAAGAGACCTAAAATCACAAACAAAAAGAAACAAATCAAAAGCAAAAAGGACCTAGACTACCGGATGTCGGAAACAACAAAACTAGCAAAAATCCCCGGCAACGGCGCCAAAAACTTGATAGGCTACTAGACCAACACCGCAAGTGTACGGGTCGTGTAGTATCAAGGTGTCGATCTCTAGGACTTTAGTAGAGCTGATTGAACCGACAATCTTGTAGCTAGGCAAATATGAAGCAATTTCGGATTGAAATGAAGGAAAACAACTATCAACTAAGTAAACGCAAATTCAACTAACAAAATGATGCAAGTTTAATATGGGAAAGGCAATCCTAAAGTCTAGGTACTCACACTATGAACCTAAGCAACACTTTGCTAGCATGCATAAATCTTGATTCAAAGATGGTTTGGAGTCAAGTACCTAATTTCATTGTCCAATCCTATCGAATCAAACAATTGTGCCTAGAATACGATAATCATCCACTTTCGTGGCTTGACATCTGGGACTAGGCCCTTTGGGCTCAATAGGGCTATGAATCGGGTCAAGCCCACCGTCGTGGCTTGAGTGAGCTCGTCCAACTCAAGCCTCTATCGGAAGGTGAACCTCTCAAGAGATCCCAAATCAATTCTCATATCAGAGGGGCCTCAATTAATTAATCCTATAGTTCAAGTGAGGGATCAGGTCTCTCAACACAAATCCCACACCTCACTTCATATTAACAATCTAACCTCTTGGTTGCAATCATCAATAAGGCTCAAATCACAATCAATTTGACATTAGGCACACAGGATTGAAACAAAACACAATCAAGTCTCAATTCATGCAAGCAATTCAAAGCTCTACCTAGAATCCATGGTGTTTTGCTCAAACCCTTGGATTTGGGACTCTAGCTAAACTTAAACATGGAAAACAAAGGAAATGAAGAAGAAGAAAAGAGGAAATTCATACCAAACTTCAATCCATAGATAGAAAAGGCAAGAGTCTCCAACAATTTTCTCCAAATCTTCACAAGAGACTAAGGTTCTAAAATGGGAAAAAGTCCCCAAAAGGGGGAAATGAAGATCCTCTCCTAAAGGAGGAAGGAGGTATTTATACAACCCTAAAAGGAAAAGAGGGCTAAAAAAGGAAATCGGGGGTGCCGCGTCGAGACCCGGGGGCCGACCCGGCCCGTGACCTGGCCGGGTCGGAGGCTGATTTTTGCGCTCGGCCTCGGGTTGGCAAATGAGGGTGAACCGGGCTGTGACCCGGGCCGTGACCCACCCGGGTCATACGACCCTGGCCACGACCCGGCCGGGTCACAGCCGGGATCAGGACCCGGATGCCCCAGGTCTTGCCTCTTGCTTTGCTCGGTCTTCGGTTTGCCTTTTGTGGCGTCTTTTCGGGCCTCTCCTTGACTCCGTCTTCGAGCTAATGTCGTCTTCTTGATTCCTCTTGATCTCCAACACTCCATTCTTCTCCAATTCTCCTGAAATTCATAGCGAACAAAGCGTAGAGTCCGAACCGAGAGACTAAACCAAAAACAACTAAAAAGCTAGCTTAAAATGGAGAAAAGCAAACCGAAACCTAATGAAACATGAGCTAATATGCACTATAAACATGAGCTAGATGCAAGCCATCATCACCAAGTCCTCGGTAAGAGCACGCATAGCACAAACATCCATTCTAAAAAAGTTACGAAACATATTAGATGGTCCATTCAAAATATGTGCCACAAACTTTGACACCTCTTGTTCATTTGAACTAGAAGTGGGTTGTGGTTCACCTTTAGGGAAGATGCTAAACAAATCAACACTAGCATGTCCTCCAGCCGCCATGAGCGCACTACCTCCTTGGCGAATCAAATATTTGTATACAATGGAGTCCATATTTGGGTTAACTCTTCTTTATATTGGTTAGGGTCCATTCTTCCCAATTGAAATGCCTATAAATGCTTGACTTTTTGCCCTAAGCAACACAGAGTGTGAAAATCCATGATTAGCAAAATGTAAATCAACCAAATAAGACAACAATACCAAATTCACATGTATGTAAAATAAGGGACCCATTAACGATTTCAATTGATGATAAAAAACAACAAGGCATGAACTTGCACTGTCAATATCCATATAGCATAGCAAATTCTCACTACACATAAACACTCACACTCCACCTCATTAAATCACAATCTGTTGGGACGATATTAAGGACGTCAGTCGTTAATATCTAAACCAATAATAATCGTCCCTTGTTTTGATAATGACAAACTCAAATGTATTTGATAAGTTGTCCAGGTTTTGATCTCAGGTAAGTCCAGTGGACGCACATGAGCGAAAAGGACAACAAGTGAACAGCAGTCCCTATGCTGTAGGGACGCATGTTACCAGAACTTCCAAAGCTAAACGTAATTGGCGGAGTCTCTGCGCAAGATAGGACGGAGTCCTCATCAAGAAGGGACGCGCGCCAAAATACGGACGAAGTTCAAATTCAAATCAAGGCCGCCCCAACATGATTACATCATCGTCCGGCCTTAGTCCTCAGAAGGAAGCTTCCTTTGTCTGGGCACGTGTAGACAATGCCAAAGACGTCGCTTTCCCTGCAATGGTCCCCTACCCACGCGGAGGCTTCCCAAGCGTCAACAGAGTTGACCTCCTCAAGACGCTCATCGCACCGTTGATCAAAGATCGAGGATCCTGCCAAGTCTCAGAGGACGCTAGAGGACAAGAATCACTTCCGCTATAAATACTCTCTAAGGAGTATGCATAGCGGCATGTGTGTGCAAGAGTGGACTTTGAAGACTTTCTCTCAAGCTCTCCCGAAGCATTCAAGAACACGAACGAAGATCAAGAAGATCAAGTGAGCTTGAAGCAAGAGAAAGAAAGTCCAACCACATCAAATCCAAAACAAACCACAAATCAATTAGAGTTGTAGTTTGTCTCTCACAACGAACCGTGAGAGACGTGAGTGATAGCTTCCTTATAGCCAAGAGTGTTAGGTTACTTGTTAGGTTGAAAGGAGTGTTACTAGTGAGGCTAAGGACGGACGCTTAGCTCAGAGAAGTGTAACGACTCGCCTAAGTTGTAAGGACTCGCTCTTAATAAGATAAGGGACGGCTATTGAAAATCCTCCAACGGAGGTAGAGGTTTACCCATAAGACTAGTTGGTCTTAGTGGGGTTCCTCTATAAATACTCGTGTCCACTTATCTTGTATTCTGTTAAGTCTATTTTCCGCTGCACTAAAGGACACCCTTAACCCAGTTAAGGACGCCCTCATTAACTGACTTACGATCCATCAATTGGTATCAGAGCAGGCGCTCTAGATTTTTGTTGAGTTGCAGGTACAAGATGGACGTGGAACCTATTGGAATCTCTTTTGTAAAGCCTCCTCGTCTGACGGACGGCAACTTCAACCGCTGGAAGATCCGCTTCGAGAACTTTTGCAGAAGTCAGAATTATCAATGCTGGAGAGTGATCATGAAGGGTGACCTTACCATCCCTGATGACAAGAAAGACAAAGAGGACGAGTGGTGTCCTGACGAATTCAGGCTTTTGGAAACAAACGCTAAGGCTATATGCTTCCTTCAAGCGTCCCTCTGCGAAAGGGACGCCACCCGAGTTAGCAATTTGGCAACAGCCAAACTACAATGGGAAGCTCTTGAGAAGTACCATGTGGGTACGACAGAGATGAAGGAAGACGTCAAGCTTGAAATCAAACGAGAGTTCTATGCCTTCAGAATGCTTCCTAACGAATCTGTCAAGGACTACTCATACCGCTTTGAAGCTCTTGTGACCAAGATGCGAAATTTAGGCATCCCAGAAGCTGAAGTCTCAATGAGAAACAGAGTCGGAGTAGTCATTGATGGGCTTACAGGAAAATGGAATTTTGATAGGACTACGTTCAAGGAGAACACAGCCAACAAAACCCTGGATATGGAAGAGATCTATGGGAAGCTGAGAGGCTATGAAGCGAGAAGGGAAGCTGATATGGCTGAATTGGCTAGAAACCCCCAGACAGATCTTGCTTTGATGACGTCAACTCCAGATTACGCTGAGTATCTGCACCACCAAAGAGATATTGCCCTAATGGTGGAAGCAAATAAAAATGAGAATCGTGAAAGGATGCGTGCTCAAGCTTTGAAAGAAAAGGAAAGCAAGACTAAGGAACAGCTGGAAGAAGAGGAAGAGATTGCCCTTCTACACAAAGTTGCTCGCTTATGGGGTAAAAAGGCCAGAGATTCCAAGAAACACAAGATGCCTTACAAAAAGGAGAGTCCCAAGTATGCAGAGGCAGAGATGAAGGAACTTACTTGCTACAAATGTAACAAGAAAGGACACTTTGCTAAAAGGTGTACTACGGGACTAAACTCAAAAGAAATGAAGATGAAAGCTCTCTTGGGAGCGTGCGAAGCCGCATGGGATAATGTGAGTTCTGATGATGAAGAACCAGAAGGACCAGTGGCGTACATAGCCGTAGAGGACGCCTCAGATGATGAGCAAGTGGCGTACATGGCTGTGGAGGACGCCCCAGTCCTTGAAGAGGACGCTTCTGAAAAGGAACAAGAGGTAACTCGTGAATCCATGATGAACTCCTTAGAGAATTGTTCCAAAACCAAACTTATTAAGCTCATTAAAAGAATCATGGAAGAAAGCGTTGTTATGCAACATAGAATGGATGAACTTGAACTTGAAAGTGAAAATAGGCTAGTTGAATGTGAGAACTGTGCTACAGTTTCGTTACAACTAGAGTCCTCGTATGTCGAAGTTAAATCCCTGAAAACTGAAGTGATGTGCCTTAAGCTAGAGAACGCTAAGCTTAGGGAAGAGGTGAAAGTGTTAGGGAAGAGCCCGGTAACTGAGGTAGTTCAACCAATGGTGTTTGTCCCAGCCAAAAGAGGACTAGGATACGAGTCTGACACTAGGAACTCTCTCCCTAGTGACTTTGAGGCTAGCAAAACCTCAGAACTTGAATTAGAAAGGGAAAAGACCAAGAACCTTCTTGAAAGAATTCGAGTCCTAGAGAGTGGAGAGAAAGGTCAAAGGGACTATTACACTAACTCCACTAGTCATAGGATCTATAAGAAGATTGCTAAGGGGGAAGGTTCAAAAGTTTGTGACCCTCAAAAGATGAAAAAGAACAAAATCCAACGTCCCAACAAGAAGTACTACCTTGGTACTTACTATAGGACGTGTTGGTACTGTGGAAAAGGAGATCACTTTAAATATGATTGCCTGAAACTGAAGAACGACATTGAAAGTGGCAAAGCTGCTAGGAATAACATTGAAAATGATAAGTCCGTCCCTAAGGCTAACCCTAGACGTCCTAGACGATCTAAGAGTTCTTTCAGAAAGCATGCTATTTCAAATGATGTGAATATAAGTGACTACATGCCAGAACCAGAGTTCTATTTCTGTAACGAACCAGGTAAGGAACACCTTGCCTGGGTCGCCATACACTAACCTTGTTTTGGCAGGTGGAAGTGAGGGGACGCCCATGGATCATTGATAGTGGCGCCTCAAACCATATGACAGGAAGCCAGATCCATCTCACTTCTATCCAAAGTAGCGCCACGGGAGGAACTGTCTCGTTTGGCAACAAGGGCAAAGGAAAGATCAAAGGGACGGGAACTGCTATTCTCAATCCGTCTATCAAAGCGACAAATGTTAGCCTTGTTGAAGGACTTGGCTTCAACCTCCTAAGCGTCTCTCAAATGTGTGATCAAGGTGAAAACTTAGTCACATTTGACTCAAAGGAGTGCCTCGTCATCAACAAGAAATCCAACAAAGTCGTCCTCAAAGGAGTCCGAAAGAACAATGTCTACATCTTCAATCAGGAGTTCAAGCCAAAATCTGAGTTGTGCTTATCTGTGTCAAAGGAGGACGCTGACCTCTGGCATCGCCGACTTGGCCATGCTGGACCAAGCACAATCCTCAAGCTTCATCAAAGAAATCTTGTGAAAGGTCTTCCCCAAATTGATCCTGAGAAAATTGAACAGTGTGAAGCATGTATCAAAGGGAAGCAGACAAGAACGTCCTTTAAGTCAAAGAACGATGTCAGCAAAAAGAAACCTTTGGAACTTCTCCATATGGATCTTTGTGGACCAATGAAGACGTTAAGCTATGGTGGAAAGAGGTATATCTATGTCCTTGTAGATGACTTTTATCGATTCACCTGGGTTCTTTTCTTAGCTTCAAAAACAGATTGCTTCAACGCATTCAAAGTCTTCATCAAACAAGTGGAAGTTGCGCTTGAGACGCCTCTCAAATCCATAAGATCAGACCATGGGACGGAGTTTCAAAACTCAGAGTTCGTGGCCTACTGTGATCAACATGGAGTCTCTCACAACTTCTCAGCTCCAAGGACTCCTCAACAAAATGGAGTGGTGGAAAGAAAGAATAGGACGCTGGAGGATATGGCAAGGACTATGCTCTTAGCCAATAGCGTCCCCAAGTACTTCTGGGCTGAAGCTATTGCTACAGCGTGCTACATTATTAATCGAGCCATGATCCGTCCTTTGCTGAAGAAGACGTCCTATGAGTTGCTGAATGGAAGAAAGCCTCGCATCGACTATCTCAGAGTCTTTGGATGCAAGTGCTTTGTTCACAACAATGATAAAGAAAGACTTGGAAAGTTTGACGCAGGAAGTGACGAAGCCATATTCCTTGGATACTCCCTCACCAGTAAGCTTGAGGAGAGCATTCATGTTGTGTTCAAAGAAAGTTCTTCTCACAAAGATAAACCAAGTAAGAAAGAACGCTCATCTCCTCTGCAGCAGGATGACTCCGATGATGAAGTTGATTTCGGGTCCTCTGGAAAATACTATGTTCCTAAGGACGCTACTCAAAATCCTGAAGAAGTCTCAGTAGAAGTTCCCAGTGTTGTTCAGGAAGTTCCATCTCAAAGTGAATCTCCAGCTCAAGATGAGGTCGCATAATCAAGCCTACAAGGAGAACAGCGTCAAGAAGAGGACGCTCAACCTGAGGGGGAACTCTATGAAACTCTCAATGAAGACGACGGGTTTGACTCAGATGAATCTGATTGGACGGACCCTAGATGTACTCCTGTAAGGGACGATACTCATAAGGGATCCCATCTTTCGAGACTTCATTCAACGGATCAAATCATCTCAGATATGTCAAAAGGAGTTCAAACAAGATCAGCCGTGAATCAGTCCCTTAATGCTAACATAGCGTTCTGTGCCTTCAACGCCTTTGTGTCCTTGGTTGAATCTAAGAACATAAAGGAAGTACTCCAGGACGCTGATTGGATTCAGGCCATGCAAGAGGAACTTAATCAATTCGAAAGAAATAAGGTTTGGAACCTCGTCCCTCGTCCGAGAAACAAAAACATAATAGGGACGAGATGGGTCTACAGGAACAAGCTTGATGAGAATGGTCGCGTGTCAAGAAACAAAGCAAGGCTTGTGGCTCAAGGCTATAGGCAAGAGGAAGGGATTGATTATGATGAAACCTTCGCTCCTGTCGCCAGGATTGAAGCCATTCGCCTCCTCATCGCCTTTGCCGCTCACAAAGGGTTCAAGCTTTTTCAAATGGACGTCAAGACAGCCTTTCTCAACGGCAAGCTCAAAGAAGAAGTGTACGTCGCTCAACCTCCAGGATTTGAGGACGCTGATCACCCAGATCATGTGTACTTCTTGGACAAGGCACTCTATGGACTCAAGCAAGCCCCTCGTGCATGGTACGATAGGTTTGCGTCCTTCCTCTTGTCCAACGGGTACACACGAGGTAACATTGATAAAACACTGTTCTTAAAGAAAGTTCTTAAAGATGTCTTAATTGTCCAAGTCTATGTCGACGACATAGTCTTTGGAAGCACTAACATGAAATTTGTAGAGGAATTCAAGAACTTGATGAGTAGTGAGTTTGAGATGTCCCTCATAGGAGAACTCAACTTCTTCTTGGGACTCCAAATCACTCAGCTCAAAGATGGGACGTGGATTCATTAACAAAAATACATCCGTGAAATGCTTGAGAAGTATGGGATGAACTCTTCAAAACCCATTGATACTCCCATCTCCCCAAACACTCGCCTCTATGCTGATGAAGAAGGCAAGAGTGTAGATCAAAAGCTCTACAGAGGAATGATAGGGTCCTTGCTATATCTTACGGCAAGTCGTCCCGACATCATGTTCGCTGTATGCTTGTGCGCTCGATTCCAAGCAAATCCAAAGGAGTCCCATATGCAAGAGGTCAAAAGAATCTTCAGATATCTCAAGGGACGGGATGACCTATGTCTATGGTATCCCAGAAGGACGTCCCTGAACCTGGTAGCTTACTCTGACGCAGATTACGCTGGCCATGTGGTGGATAGGAAGAGCACCTCAGGAATGGCACAATTCCTTGGCTCATGCCTTGTATCTTGGGGATCCAAAAAGCAAAACTCCGTGGCACTATCAACCGCGGAAGCTGAGTACGTTGCTGCTGCTTCGTGCTGCTCACAAGTCCTATGGATCAAGTACCAACTTGAAGATTATGGTACGTCCCTCAACACAGTCCCTATCTTGTGTGACAACACCAGTGCTATAAGTATTGCCAAAAATCCCGTTCATCATTCTAGGACGACGCATATTCACATAAGGCATCACTTTCTTCGTGATAATGTTGAACTTGGATTAATTAGAGTGGATCATGTTAGGACTGAGGACCAAGTGGCCGATATTTTCACAAAAGCACTTGATAGACGTCCCTACGAGCACCTACGGTTGCTCTTGGGGATGATAACTTTTAAATGATCAAGTCCCGTTCTATTATTCCCTCCATGATTGGCTATGTGTTGTTGAGAACTTGTTTTAAGGTGTGTCATGCATTAAAGTCATCTTTAAAGGACGCTAGTCTAAGATATGTGTATTCGCTTGTGTCCTTGAATGGTATTCATTTCGCTTTTCATCTCAAGAGTATCCCTGATCACCCTACCCTCATCATAAGCCGAAATGATGGGAACTCTAAGCTTACCCAAGCCGAGAATCTTGCAAACGTGTCCTATGAGCATTCCTTGTTTCACCTTTACGGGACGTACTTGCTTGATTTTCAAAAAAAAAAAAAAAAAAAAAAGGTTCTAAGTGATCAAAGGGACGCGTGCTAAGAGCTGAGAGTTGTCTGTATAGAGTTCTTATTACAGAGGTTGAGATCAGTGAATGGGACGCCGTGGTTCAGTTCTGTGTTGTGTAGTGTTGTGTGTTGAAAGGACGTCAGGTCAGAGTCCTTTGCAGTTGTGAGAAGTTTGAATGGTTGAAATTGGGAAGGTAAACCGTTTTAGCGAATCGTCAGCGAAAATCTCGGGATATGCGCAAACAGTGCTCAACAGCTGTATTCCTTAGCAAAGAAGAAAGCCACGCGTGGGAAGGCGGGTGGAGGAAGCTGTGTGTAAAGACCCTGTTACCCCTGACCGTCCAACTTCGTCTTCTTCCTATATATACCCACCTGTGCACTCCGAAAACCTTTCTTCGCTCATCTGCTGTTTGCACACTTTTAGAAATCTCAAAGATCTTCCAAATCTTCAACCGAATCCCGAAATCTCTCTCCAAACCCTAATCCTCTCCTATTTAACCCATCTCAAAAATGGCCAACACAAGAGCCTCAAAGAATCCCTCACCCTCGTCGGCAGCGAAAAACACTAGCTCTTCGAGATCTCCTCCGGTGAAAGGCCGGTCATTAATGGAGTCGAGAGGCAGACCTTCCGGCCGACAAGAACCCCCTCGCCACCATTCCTCCTCTCAAAGCACCCAGCGCCGCCACTCCAACACCCCTCCTCAACCCCTTCGCTCCCAACCTCCTCAACCAAAACAACCATCCCGCTCTCAATCCAAAACCCAGCCGAAGAGGTTCTCATTTCTGGAGAAGCCCTTCAAACCCGAGCCTGAGCCAGAAAATATCACCAAAGCCTCTGTTTACAGTGGCTCAATTGGCCGGCTCCCCTCTCAACCCAAACGCCGTCCTCCCCTTGACCCTCTCATTGAGGACTGGCTTGAAATGGAGCCTAGGACGCTCGCCAACATTTGTCTTAGGGCGTCCACTCACGAACATCCTCCTAAAATCCAACGCCTCCTCCACTACTTCATGATCACATATGTCAAGCCCCGCCTTCAAGAAACCAATCACACCAACCCACCGTTCATGGGGCCAGGAATCATTTCTGACTCATTTGGTGGAACCGTGGACGAGCTCGCCAAACTACTTCCTGATATAATGGAGTTTGTTGTGGCTCCTACGGGCTCCGTCCCTTCTCAAAAAAGGAAAAGGCCTTCCTCTCCCCCTCCGTCCAAATCGCTCCAAATTAAAGGCCCTTCCTCCTCCCCACCAAAGCCAGTCCCTTCCTCCCCTCCTCCTGCCCCAAAACGACGCCTCAAGACCTCTGCTCAGCTTGAGGGCGTCACGGATGAAGAAATGGCCGCCATTCGCCTCTCCGAAATTCAACTGGCAAAAGAGGAGAAGGCGCGCCAAGAGCAAGAGCAAGCAGAGAAAGCAGCCGTTGAGAAGGCGATCCAAGCGAGTATGCAGGACCTTCGTTTACTCCCTCCACCTCCTCCAAGGGTAGAGGACGCTCCTCAGGTCCAGGCCAAGGACGCTCCACAAGTCCAGGTCCAGGCCAAGGATGCTACCCCTGCTACTCTGCCGCCTCCTCCCTCTGCTCCGCTCAAGGTGAAACCGATCTCAGTGGTTCCGCCCAGCTCCTCCTCTGCTCCTCCCCCAAAAGCTAAGCTCCGCACTCCCTCTCCCTCTCCCCCTAGAGCTTCTCCTCCTCCTCCTCCTCCGCCTGCTCCGGCCGTCGAAGAAGCTGCTCAAGTTCAAGGGACGTCTCCTCCATCCGTTCCCACAGAGTCCTTGGCAAGGACTCCAGCGGTGGACGCGCCTCCCACAGAACAGGCGTCCACAGCTGAGGACACTGCAACGGTTGAGTTCCAAGAACAACGGAACGAAGCCTCCGATGACGAGGACGCCCCTCCCTAGGATGAGGAACCTGAGGAAGAGGAGGGAGATGGAGATGAAGAAGATGGTGGTGATGAAGTGATCGTGAGCAATGGCTCCAAGCAGAAACGCTTCAAGAAAATCCTATCGCCGCTCCTCTTCACCGCCGAGTTTCTGGCAAAGAACCAGCGCCAAGAGTTCTTGGATCTTCTTGAGTTCCAGGGTTGGACGCACTTGGGCGCTGAGGCCGCTGATGTTGACCCTGATGAGGTTCTCCGTTTCTACTCAAAGTTCGAAATCACAGAAGTAAACAGGAAGCCTCAGGGGACTTTTGAAATCGATGGGGACGAGTACTCAGTTGCTGAGGGCACCGTCCGCAAAATGCTAGGCCTGCGTCCTTCTCCGCAAGATGCTCTGCACGATCTGCCGTGCAAAAACTTTGGCCGTTTCTCCCAAGATGAAATCCTCAACAGAATATTCAATGGGAGACAGCCAGCTGCTAAGGACAGAGTTGCTCATTGCCTCACCAAGACGGGCGTCCTTGCGCATCACTTCATTGTGCGCATGGTCGTCCCCCGCCAAGAGAAGAAGTCCATTGTTCAGATCACTGATAGTATTCTCTTGGACGCTTTCTTGGAACGCAAGCCGATAAACTTGCCCCGAGTAATCTTGAAACACATGGGCAAGTGCACAGGAGGCAGGCACTCTCTTCCTTTCCCCGGCTTGGTCAAGCAAATTCTGAAGCAGCAGGGACTCTATGCTCCTAAACAAGAGCGTTCCTTTGGCATTCATTGGGACGTCAGGCAAATTACACTCCCTCCAGTTGGGAAACTCAGGTGTGATGAGCCCCTTCCGTCCGTTAAGCGCCAACTGGACAAGGAACGGAAAGAGGCTGAAAGGAAAGCCGAAGCTGAGAGGAGAGCTCAAGCTGCTGCTGCTGTTGAACCTGGAGAAGGAGATCACGAAGCTGAAAATGTCCAAGTAGTTGGGACGCCAGCTGAGGACGCTGCTGATGACGAGGACGAGCTCGATGGTATGAGCGTCCCTGATGAGGCTGAGAGGCACTCTACGAAGTATCTGATGGGCATGATGATCGAGAACCAGTGCATAATGATTGATCTAATTCAGCAGGTTCACGACACACTTCACGTCCACACAGACCTTCTTGAGCGCAACAACGAGCTCCTTGCCCAAAACAACCATCTTCAGGAGCAACACCTCAAAGCCCTTGGCAAGCGTCCCAGAAAATGATCACCTCCCCCCTCTCTAACCCTGAAACAATTTATCATTTCTTGAGTTTTTGTTAAGACAATGGGACGCTGTCCCCGTTTTGAACACTTATTGTGAATGTCTGTAATGAACGTTCTCGTTTCTCATTCTGAATGCCATTCACTACATTTGTGCTTCATTTTGTCTAAGCGTACCTTTCTTTAGTTATGACTTTGTGCTTGCATGCTTTTCGACTTGTTCTCCTTTTCGATGATGCCAAAAGGGGGAAGTATAGTTTTGCAGAGATGCGATTGTCCTTAAGTTATCATAGAAAGCATGTGTTCAGGGGGAATTTCGGCCAAGTCAAAAGGTCGTTAGTTAGGAATAAAATAGAACGCACTTAAAAGAATGTGTTGCATGCCAATCTAAGCTGAAAAGAAAATCAAAGTGTAGTTCCTCATGCTAAAAGCTTTACTTCTGTGTGCATTATTTGAAAGAGTTTGTCATCATCAAAAAGGGGGAAATTTTGTTGGGACGATATTAAGGACGTCAGTCGTTAATATCCAAACCAATAATAATCGTCCCTTGTTTTGATAATGATAAACTCAAATGTATTTGATAAGTTGTCCAAGTTTTGATCTCAGGTAAGTCTAGTGGACGCACATGAGCGAAAAGGACAACAAGTGAACAGTAGTCCCTATGCTGTAGGGACGCATGTTACCAGAACTTCCAAAGCTAAACGTAATTGGCGGAGTCCCTGCGCAAGATAGGACGGAGTCCTCATCAAGAAGGGACGCGCGCCAAAATACGGACGAAGTTCAAATTCAAATCAAGGCCGCCCCAACATGATTACATCATCGTCCGGCCTTAGTCCTCAGAAGGAAGCTTCCTTTGTCTGGGCACGTGTAGACAATGCCAAAGACGTCGCTTTCCCAGCAATGGTCCCCTACCCACGCGGAGGCTTCCCAAGCGTCAACAGAGTTGACCTCCTCAAGACGCTCATCACACCGTTGATCAAAGATCGAGGATCCTGCCAAGTCTCAGAGGACGCTAGAGGACAAGAATCACTTCCGCTATAAATACTCTCCAAGGAGTATGCATAGCGGTAGATGTGTGTGTGCAAGAGTGGACTTTGAAGACTTTCTCTCAAGCTCTCCCAAAGCATTCAAGAACACGAACGAAGATCAAGAAGATCAAGTGAGCTTGAAGCAAGAGAAAGAAAGTCCAAACACATCAAATCCAAAACAAACCACAAATCAATTAGAGTTGTAGTTTGTCTCTCACAACGAACCGTGAGAGACGTGAGTGATAGCTTCCTTATAGCTAAGAGTGTTAGGTTACTTGTTAGGTTGAAAGGAGTGTTACTAGTGAGGCTAAGGACGGACGCTTAGCTCAGAGAAGTGTAACGACTCGCCTAAGTTGTAAGGACTCGCTCTTAATAAGATAAGGGACGGCTATTGAAAATCCTCCAACGGAGGTAGAGGTTTACCCATAAGACTAGTTGGTCTTAGTGGGGTTCCTCTATAAATACTCGTATCCACTTATCTTGTATTCTGTTAAGTCTATTTTCCGCTGCACTAAAGGACGCCCTTAACCCAGTTAAGGACGCCCTCATTAACTGACTTACGATCCATCAGCACCTATGAAGGGGTCGAGAGTGAAGGCATGATCTCCTTCCAAATGGGCAACGAGTTGCATGAAGTTTCTCTCCGGAACTTGGCTACCTACTTCGGGTTCCCATTTACGAGAGATGAGGCTTATGTTGACAATGAAAAGGTCGACTACCTTTGGAAGTTTTTGGCCGGGAAGAGCGAGATGAGGAAAGGAGCATCGACTAATGAGATAGCCAACCCACTCTTCCGAGTTATGATCCGAGCCTTGGGTTGTTATATCTTTGCTAGACATGAATTGAGCAAGCCTATGAAGGAGGAGGCCATGATACTCTATGAGATGTTGTTTGAGAATGAGAAGCCGATGAACCTCACATGGGAATGGGTGAAGATGGTGAGGGACTTCGAAAGCTCTTCATGGATCTATTTCGGAGGCATGATCGCCCGACTAGCTCACCGTCTTGAGGTGGACTTGTCTACCTACACACCGGCCCCAAATGGTGTGGAGTTCATGGACCTCAAGTATTTCAAGAAGGCAAACATTATCAAGGAGAAGCTAGTGACCGGCGCCTCTACTTACTTAGCCCCACACTCCAACTTCAACAATGTGCACGTTCCCTTGGGGCCTCGACTCTTCGACCTCACTTGTTACTACAATTGGTACCAAGTGTGGGTGGGGAATGTCAATCCTTATGGAGAGCCGGAGGGGACACTCGAGGTTAGGAGACGAGCACAACACATCCGTTTCACTACACCTCAAGCTTCCCCGGACACCGAAGAAGAAGAGCCCAACCGTTATGAGTTTGTAAGGAGGGACGACATGGAGGTGGACTTGCCTAGAAGTGAAGAAGAAGAAGAAGATGGTGGTTACCACAATTTGCTCACCGACCATGCCCCAACACTCTTGGACCGAGGAGCATCCCACGTCGGGCCCGACATCCATCAACGTCGGTCCGATGCATACTTACCCGATCCGGTCCCGAGCCACTTCGAGAGGGGTGAGGGAAGTGGAGCACATCAAGCACCACCAAGCTACGGAGGATATGAGGGGTATGCCCAATGGTTTGGGCCCGGAATGGTGTTCCCCGAGCCTAACCAATCGGTGGACATGAACTTCTTGGCAAACCAATTGTCACATCTCCAACTTCAACAATCATCAATGCTTCAAGAGGCGCACCAACTCAACCAACAACAACAATACCTCAACTTCCAACAGCAACAACTTTCTCACCACCAAGAAGACTTCCAAGTGCAATTTGATGAGGTGAACCGCAACATTGCCTACACTAGACGAGAGGTGGAGGACTTGAGGGCGGCCGAGGATCAAAGGTGGACCGTCCAAGCAAGTTTCAATGAGTGGATGTCCGGGAATTTCTCATCCCGTGAAGATCAATGGACACCTCCCGCGCCACCAATCCAACCGCCAAGCCAAGACCCCTTCAATGATCGAGTGTACGAGCAAGAGCGACACGCCCGGCTCTAAAGGAGACAACGCCGTGGCCACCCTCCGAACTAAACCTCAACATGCTGATGAGTTCCGGGATCGGAGGGTCTCACAATTTAAATTTATAAAACCGAACCTCAAATTGTAGTAAAGAGGTAGGGTGTCGAACACACGGGAGTTCGTGTGTCGAGAGTACCCGAAAAGACTAAAAAAGAGGAGAAAATAAAGACAAACGAAGGAAAACAAACGAGATCTCCTCGGACCGACACAAGTCACTTCGGCCCGAGGTAGGATCGAGGTCAATTTGCACGGGACCGACGTAGAGCAAGTCGGGCCCGATGTACTGGGGATCTCGGTCTCTGAACAATTAGTCGATCGGTCTTGGGTTTTTGGGTTCCTCCCTCAACTAGACTTGAGTAATTCCACCCCAACTCAACCAATAAGTGACGATCCTTGTGAGATCGAGGTTCCCACCTTCAATCTCTCCACTCTACACTTCGACCCAAGGGAGTTTCCACTCTCCTTCGATGTTGGGTCTAGCAATTGGTGAGAGATGCTCCCGCTTACTCTTACCAACCACAAGCCCTATGTCCCTTGTTCCCACAAGAGAAATGAAGCTTAGTGTAGAGAGGATTCCTAGATCAAGCACTCAAAGGCAATGGAATTGGGGTTTCTTACCCAATCCTAGCTAGGGGATTCCCCCATAGCCCAAGACTATGGAATCTACTCCATAAGAGTAAAGAGCAAACAAAATGGAAATCAAGCAAATCTCAATCAACATCATCAAACCAAACTCCAATTGCATTCAAATTCAAAGATGTCTACAAAATCCAAGTTCAAATCTACTTGATCTAAGCAAAACAAAGTACAAAACTCACAAATCTTCCTCTCTTCTCCACCGACCTCTCCTTCTCTTCCTTCTTCCTTCTTCTCCTTGCTCTCCAAGCCTTCCTTGAGCCTTTAGAGAGTGATTTGGTTGTGGTCTATCAAAAACATCCCCCCTTTTTTTCTTTAATGCTCTCTAATCACCTCTATTTATAGCCTTTCATGGATTGGGGACCAAGAAATCCCAATTTAGAAAGGGGCAAATGTGGAAAGTTGCTAAAAATATGCCTTGGGGAACAATCTTCACATGCGCTGACTTGGACCGACACGGGTCGACATCGGGCCCGACGTTGGGAACGTCGGTCCCGTTCACTGGACACTCGATCTCGGGCCCGACGTGATGTACTTCGGTCCTGGCCTCGATCCTTGCTTTCTTCCTTGGTTTCCTTTGGTTCCACTTCATTCTTGGCTTGGCTCTTGCACTCCTTGACTTGGCTCCTTCATTAGCTCCTCGAAATGGTCCTCATTCTTGCCATTTTACCTACAGAAACAAACAAACTCGCATAGTTTCCGACTCTTGAAGAAAACCGGGAACTAGGCTAAAAAGGAAACGAAACTAACAAAGAAGAGAATGAAAAACACATATTTACAAGGGAAATTAACCACTAAAACACCTCCAAAATGAGAGACATCAGAATACCCCATACTTAAACTTGCTTGTCCTCAAGCAATAACAAAGTAAGCAAGACCGAAACACAATCTTCAAGTAAAGCCTCATATGAAAAACACAAGTAAAAAACAAGTGATAGACATGCTAGCAAGATTACATCATCACACATGATCAAATGTTCAAGGAATAAAGTCTAATGCAACAAAGCCTCACTTTAGGGATATAGAAATGTGTATCACTCATCATGTGTTTAGGCTTGAAAATGAACACTCATACTCAAAATCATGCAAGTAAAGACTTTACAATTGAAGCTAATATCACCAATTCCTCCACCTAGAGATGCCTATTACAATGCACACAAAGAATATGAACTTGGCTCAATGGAGGTCCTCAAAGAGGTTCCATTCGGCCGGGTCGTAATGGGGCTTTTGGTATTTCTCAAGGTGGGAATCACTTTGGTCTTGTGGTGCTTACAATGGGGATTGAACTTTCTAGTCTCTCACCAAACTCACCAAATTATTCCACTTTCAACTTCACTCATCCAAAAGACTTTGATTTTTCTTCTTTTCTTTTCTTTCAACCCACTTTTCACTAAAGATTCCACTTCATCTTTGCACTACACTTTTTGTTGGATTTTTCACACTTTTTTCCACTAGGATCGACTTGCACTAACTCGGGCCCGATGTGCACTTTAACTCGGTCGGTGCCCATTTTCACTCACTTAAGCACTTTGCTTTCAATCCACTATTTTTCCAACTTTTCTTTCTTTCTTTCACAACAAAGATGCACTACCCACTTGGTTTACAACTCCATTCTTGCCCTTCACCAAAGAGAATCTCAACTCTCCCAATATTCTTCCAAAACCTCTCACTAAAGTCCAATCCCATAAGGGTCAAGTTATATAGGCTAGGAATCATATTTTTGAGGAGTTTCAAACAAAGGTCTAAGGCTAAAACGGGGCTACAAACAACGGTTTCTCTTCAAGGTAGGATATGGAATATTTTGTGACTAAATGAAATAAAGTTCAAAACAATGTGACAAAGCATAGAACAATTCTCATATTGGTCTTGGAAAATAGATAAACACCGCAATAGCAAGTTTTACTAAGCATGCATGAGCTAATTACACAAGAAAATGAGGGATATGCAATATGAACAAGTATCCCTAAAATGGCCAAAAATAATCTCACAAGGTTCACTCAAACTTAGTTGCATCAAAACTCATCCAAGAACTTATGTGCTCAATAAAAGCATGCAAGATATCTCATCACATCAAAAGCAACATCCATGTAGAGGCTAAACTATCCAAAAATATGCAAAGGATTTTACATGCTCACATCATTATTAGCCTTCATATGGACATCTAAGATGGGAATTCCTAGTCCAAAAACAAAATCTTTTTGTTCTTTTTAACACGAAATTTTTCAAATTTTTATGGATTTTTTTTTTTTCGAAAATTTTTCTCAAACAAAACAAACAAAAACAAACTCATCCATTCATGCCATAAAATCAATCAATCATTCTCATACCTCTCATGCCACAAACCAAAAATGAAACATCTCTTAAACAAGAAACAAACAACCTACACATGGAACTAATGAGCAACTAACCCACCCCATCAAAACTCAAAAGTAAAGAGAAGAGTAGAGAAGACTCACAATTCCTTATTCTCGAATGGCTCGATGAGGCTTAATTGGGAGGGTGGCCACAGCGTTGTCTCCTTTGAAGCCTTTCGTGGCGCTCTCGCTCGTACACTCGACCGTGGAAGGGGTCTTGGCTTGGTGGTTGGATTGGTGGCGCGGGAGGTGTCCATTGGTCTTCACGGGATGAGAAATTCCCGGACATCCACTCGTTGAAACTAGCTTGCATGGACTACCTTTGATCATCGGCCGCCCTCAAATCCTCCACTTCACGTCTTGTGTAGACGAGGTTGCGGTTCACCTCATCAAATCGGACTTGGAAGTTCTCTTGGTGTTGAAAAAGTTGTTGTTGTTGGAAGTTGAGTTGGTGCGCTTCTTGGAGCATCGATTGTTGTTGAAGTTGGAGATGCGACAATTGGTTGGCCAAGAAGTTCATGTCCACCGATTGGTTAGGCTCGGGGAACACCATTCCGGGGCCATACCATTGGGCATACCCTTCATATCCTCCGTAGCTAGGTGGTGCTTGATGTGCTCCACTTCCCTCACCCCGCTCGAAGTGGCTAGGGACCGGATTGGGCAAATAGGCATCGGACCGACGTTGGTAGACGTCGGGCCCGACGTGGGATGCACCTCGGTCCAAGAGAGTTGGGGCGTGGTCGGTGAGCAAGTGTTGGTAACCACCTTCTTCTTCTTCATCTTCACCTCTAGGCGCGTCCACCTCCATGTCATCCCTCCTTACAAACTCGTATTGATTGGCCTCCTCTTCTTCGGTGTCCGGGGAAGCTTGAGGTGTAGTGAAACGGATATGTTGTGCCCGTCTCCTAACCTCAAGTGTCCCCTCCGGCTCTCCATAAGGATTGACGTTCCCCGCCCACACTTGGTACCAATTGTAGTAACAAGTGAGGTCGAAGAGTCGACGCTCCAATGGAACTTGCACATTGTTGAAGTTGGAGTGCGGAGCTAGATAAGTAGAGGCGCCGGTCACTAGCCTTTCCTTGATGATGTTTGCCTTCTTGAAGTATTTGAGGTCCATGAACTCCACACCATTGGCGGCCGGTGTGTAGGTAGACAAGTCCACCTTAAGACGGTGAGCTAACAGGGCAATCATACCTCCAAAGTAGATCCATGAAGAACTTTGGAAGTCCCTCACCATCTTCACCCATTCCCATGTGAGGTTCATCGACTTCTCATGCTCGAACAACATCTCATAGAGTAGCATAGCTTCCTCCTTCATAGGCTTGCTCAATTCGTGCCTTGCAAAGATAGAACAACCCAAGGCTCGGATCATGACTCGAAAGAGTGGGTTAGCGATCTCATTGGTTGAGGCTCCCTTCCTCATTTCACTCTTCCCGGCCACATACTTCCAAAGGTAGTCGACCTTCTCATTGTCAACAAAGGCCTCGTCTCTCGGGAATGGGAACCCGAAGTAGGTAGCCAAGTTCCGGAGAGAGAGTTCTTGCAATTCGTTTCCCATTTGGAAAGAGATCATGCCTTCACTCTCGGGTCCCTCATACGTGCATTTGAAAGTTGCCATGAACTCGGACGTTAAGGCGGGATAGTGAGTGTTGTTCCACCTTAGCAACACATTGAGCCCAATGTTGTTATAGCACCGAGCAAGAGCCTCATCCATGTTCATCTTTTGGATTGACTCCCAATCTAACCACCGAGTGTGGTGAGACAGACCCATGAGGCGCTCATACTCTCTAGCATCATCCTCATCCTCAATGCGCACATCGTCCATCCTTTGGACTCTCTTGGATGACTTCTTGGACTTCTTGGTGGCTTTCTCCATCCTTGAAGAAGATGCTCGGGTAGACATGGTACCTACACACAATCAAAACCAAAGAACTCCAAGGTAAAATCTATACAATTCAACAAAAACACAAACTTCCGTCACAAACAACTCATCATGCAAAGAGATATCCACAAGGGTGGTCGATCTCGACCCTAGGGGGGTCGAGCCTGAGATTATACACACATGAATTCCAACTCAACATGCAAAGAGATAACCCCATACTTGAACTTAACACACTCAATCCACAAAATTCAATCATGCATGAAGTAAGATTCTCAAATCAATGGTCAAGCCTCAAATCATATCATGAATAACATGCTATAACCAACATTCAAACTCAAGAAATCTTAAATCCACACAAAAAAAAAACTCGAAAAGCGTCGGACCGATAGGCAAATGACAACGGGCCCGAGGTTGGGGACCTCGGTCCGAATCACTAGACCGATGTTGAACGTCGGTCCCGAGGTACCCAGTACCTCGGACCGAGTCCATTCCGATTTCTCTCCCTAGATTCAACCATGCAACACATAATCATGCCCCTAAAATCCAAATTCTACCATCAATCATTATCAATCGAAGTTCTAAGTGGGATTTAGCAACAATTAAGCACAAATTTCATAAGACATGCAAATCACCATGGATGCTCAAGGTTCAAGCTCACTCAATCATGTCATTTCTCAAATCTAGCAATGGAAGCATGAAATTCACAAAAAATCAAGTAGAGATTGAGATTTACATACCAAATATGAAGAAAACAAGAACTTCTTAGCAAGCAATTCTTAGAACTCAAATTTTCCTCTTCTAGATCTAGAAGAAGAATGTAGATCTATGGGTTTTGGGTGGGGTTTTTGGCTTTTGGTTCAATGCTTGGGTATGCTAGGGATTGGATCGAGATCTTGTGGTGAGGTAGCTTTGAGGATCGACTAGGGGGGGAAAGATCGATTTTGGGGTTTTGAGAGAGAATTGGGTATTTTGGGAAAGTAGTTATGGGGATGGTGATGTTAGGTAAGGGAAAAGGGTCTTAAATGGGGAAGAAGACAAGGGTGGGTCAAGAGGGTATAGTAGGAATTTCCACAAAGTCAAGGTCCAACATAGGTCGGCTCACTTGGACCGACGTCGGGCACATCGGGCCCGCGGTACTGGGTACCTCGGTCCTACCCGATTTTGGTTCCTAAAAATTCCACGCCTTGGTTACTTCTTTCCACAAGTGTTTGCATCATTTCCACAAATACCACACATGCTAATGAAGCTCACATAACACACATTTCCACAAAATACAAGCTAGAGAAGAGATTAGGACTAATCTAAGCTAAGGCAAAAAGAAACAAGCTAGAAACTACGAAAATGAATCTACCAAACCCGGGTTGCCTCCCGAGGAGCGCTTCTTTAACGTCACTAGCTTGACGTCTAACCTCTACCCTTCAAGGAGGGTGAAAAACGGTGAATTGGTCCTCCTTGCCATGGACATCTCCGCAATCCTCATAGCCAAAATGCCACCATTTGTGTTTGATGAAAGTGTGGCATCCAAAACCTCCATCATCCTTCTCCTCCAAAGTGTAGCTTGGCCGCTCTTGCATCTTCTCATCTTGCATCTTATCACCTACATCACAAAAGTCTAAAGAATTTCTAGGAGACTCTATAACATCATAACTCAACTTATCTTGCAAATCATCTAAGCAAAGATAATCATCTCCTAAATCCTCCTTCAAATCACTTAGACAAATATAAGAATCTCCCACATCAAAAGGATATAGATTAGGATACTCTTCATGGTTTGGTGGGTTATCTCTATCTCTTGTCTCATCATGGATTTGAACATCGACCATGTCATGGTCTCTCAATGGTGCTTCTTCTCTTGTGGACTCCAACTTCTCCTTCTTGCACTTGGCGTTTTCCTCTAGCTTCAAGATCGCCAATGCATCCGGTTCATTAAGTGCCTTGTTGAAATGGAACTCAACTTTCTCCTCTCCAATTTCGAAGGTGACTTTCCCATTCCTTACATTAAACTTGGCACCCGCCGTGGCTAGAAACGGCCTTCCGAGAATAATGGGCACCATCGGATCCTCTTTCATGTCTAAGATCACGAAATCATCGGGCACAAAATATCTTCCCACTCGAACCGGGACGTCATCAAGAATTCCGGTGGCCTTTGTTGAAGAACCATCGGCCATGGTGAGACTCATATCGACCGGTTCCATATCTCCAAGGTTAGCCCTTATCCATATGCTCATGGGCATAACCGAAATACTCGCTCCTAGATCACAAAGAGCTTTGAATTGTTGAGAACCAATCCCTATGGTGATGGCAAATCTTCCGGGATCACCAAGCTTTTGAGGTAGCTCCAATATCTTCACCTCGTCTTGCATTTCAACAATTGACCTCTTCTTGCTCAAGATTTCTCTCAAAAACTTAGCATAAGATGGCATCTCACTTAGAGCATCGGTGAATGGGATAGTGATGTTCAAGCCTTGTAAAAGCTTCAAGAACCGCTTGAACTTGCCCTCAACAATCTCCTTGGGCTTCTTCATAGGATATGGAAGAGTAGTGCCACCTTGCTTCTTGCTTGAATCAACCTCCTTGGATCGATCTTTCTCAATAAATTCACCTTGGATCGACGTTGGAAGTACCTCGGGACCGACTTCAGGGACATCGGTCCCAGGGTAAAGATCATCTGGGCATGTCGGGCCGACTTCAGGGCAAGTCGGGCCCGAGTTGGGTTCAACCTCGGTCCTCTCCAGGGGACTTCCTCCGTCTATAGGATCGACTTCTGGCAACGTCGGGCCCGGGTTGCTGGAAACCTCGGTCCGACTCTCTTCTCTCGGTTTTGGAACTTGTGGCTCGGGCAAACTCCGTCCACTCCTTAATCCTATGGCTCGAACTTCGTTTTGTTGTTGTGGGGCACGGGGATTCTCCTCGGGTCGGCCCGGGAGTCTCCCTTCCTCTCTTGGAAGTTGATTCGCCATGTGAACAATTTGGTTGTCCACTTGTCTTCTCCACAGACCAAATTCCTTGAATTGGGATGCCAATTCCTTGAACTCGCCTCTCATCTCTTGTGCCCATTGAGGAGTTTGCTCATAGAACCCCGGAGGTCGGTATGGTGGTTGTTGGGCTCTTGGGTCGTTTTGGTTGAAGTTGTTGTTGTAGCCACTAGCTTGCCCTTGGTTCCATCTTCCTCCATTGTTGTTGAAGTTGGTTCTCCCTCCGAAATTTCTTTGGACATAATGAGCCTCCTCAATTTGTTCCGCCAACCGAACTTGGCGCTCATTTGGGCACTCTTGGGCTCCATGCTTCAAAGAACCACACTCTTCACATGCTCTTGTGGTTTGTTGGGCATAACTCATCTTCCTCCTCATCTTGTTCAACTCGTCCTCCAGGAATTGGATCTTCACATCTTTGTCCACCTCTTCACTTTTGGAATCGTAGAGCTTCTTCGGACCTTCTCCATGGACTCTAGCTTCCTTGCTCGCATTGCTCACCCCATACATTGCCTCATAATCAGAGAGTTTGTCCAACAACTCCCATGCTTGCTCCGGTGGCAAGTCGATGAACCCACAATCGGTATGAAGGTTCAATTTGTCCTTTGTGGCGGTGTTGATCCCTTGGAAGAAGATGTCTTGAAGGACATAAGGTTGTTGGCCATGTGTCGGACATGCTCTCAACATCTCCTTGAATCTATCCCACGCCTCAAAAAGTGGCTCATGAGCTCCTTGTTGGAAACTAGCAATCTTCCGTCTAAGCTCCATCGTCTTGGTGGGCGGGAAGAACTTCATCAAGAATGCTTCGTTTAGGGCCCTCCATGATGTGATGGATCGAGGTGCTTGACTCTCCAATGGATGCAAAGCCTTGCCTCCCAAAGACCACTTGAAGGCTTTGAGTAGCACATACTCAAGTGTCTCATCATCCGTGGAAATGGTCTCACAAAGGTCCTTGAATTGCTTCACATGCTCGATCGGACACTCATTCGGCCTCCCTTGGAATTGCTCTCTCTTGATGAGCGAGATAAATTGAGTTTTTATCTCAAAATTCCTCGACACCTCCGGCAAGACGATGGCCGGCTCCGGGACCTTCAACTCCGGATGCATGTATTGTCTAGCATTCCGGGGTTGAGTGTTGATTTGGGCCTCCAACCTTATCCTTTGCTCCCTCTCTCTACGGGCCTCGGCATCACGGTTTGCCATCTCAATTTGCATTCGAGCCATGTCGGTTCTCAACCTCTCGAACTCCTCATCTCGGGCTTGGTCCGCCATCCTCTTCTTCTTTCGGGCTTGCCTTAGAATACGCTCCGGGTCACACACAAAGTCGAGCTCAAGAGTTCCTCGGACGGAACTAGCTCGCATGCACCTACAACCAAAGACACAAACAAAAACGAATCAACACTACTAGGAAAAGGGTTTTTAACGACGAACAATTTTGTCGTGATAAGCTATGAATTTCGTCGTTATAACCTTTTAACGACAAAATAAAAGTCGTCGTTTGTTCGTTGCAATAGCTTCCTACGTTATTGGTTATAACGACCATGTTCGTCGTTAACTACTAACGACGACATCCAAGTTCGTCGTTAACTACTAACGACGACATCCAAGTTCGTCGTTGATCATTAACATCAAAATTATTGTTCGTCGTTAATCAATAACGACAACGTGCTTGCTTGTCGTAATTACATTAACGACGAGCGGCTGTGTGGTTGTTAAAACAATAACGAGGGGCAAAAATGTTGTCGTTGATGTTTACCGATGAGCTACCTATACTCATTACTTAATAACGACGAGCATACAAGTCGTCGTGCTGAAATATTAAATAACGATGAAGTCATAGTTGATTACGATGAACAAATTTATCGTTAGAAACCATGTTTGTTTAGCTATTAGCACATTTATTGATACAGTACTCTTATATATTTATAATATTCCATGAACTAAAAGGTTATAAATGAAATAATTTTAATATGAATTTTTATATAATCATAAAATGAATCCCTGTTGTATTCAAACTTAATTAAATCATACAAATCATTGATCCTACCTATCTAGCTATCCATAATAACACAAATAAAAATCTACATTATTCAATAAACATATGTTCTTATAGATTCTAAAATAGACGTGACATTAATTAATGTACTTGAATAGTATATTCCAATCTAGCCATCCCCTTCTATAATCTATCGATCTTCAAGTACCTACAAAAATAAAAAAATAAAAAACAAAAGTACGTAAGAAACATCACTCACACACACACACATATATATATATATATATATATATGAAACAAGAATGCAATGTAAACAAACTGAACATCATGTAAGAACCGCAAGTATTTCTTTTAATATCTCAATTAGTTATTTGTATTTCTAGAGCTAACGCAAGACCCTTTGTCCTCTCATTTAAATTAGACATATAGAGAGCTTATAGCAGCCTATACAAACTATATATAGTTCAAGACTTACCTGAAGAAGTATTGATGCCTTTGCACAAAGAACGCCACCAACAAAAGAGAGAGAACTAGAAGTGGTAGCAGCAGTAGTAAGAGCCTTGGTTAAATTGACAGTAACTGTTATATCTTCAACACCATCACAGTGAAGCAATGACCAGCCATCATCACTAAATCCATTGATAGCGTCATTGAAACCTCTATAGACAGACAAATCAGTCATAGAGGTTTCAATGACTAAAAGCATTATAGCATATACAATAATCGATCATCATAATATGCACACATGCATTTATCAAAATCACTAGCTATTAAGATAGCTAGCTAGATTGCAAATTAATCAGCTGACAAAAATCATAATATTGTCTAACCCATACTGCATAAATTTAGTTAATTAGTGATCAAGTAGCTACATCACATGCATATATATAACCTATATACCTAGATAATATAAGATCGATGGCTGGTCGGGCACGTACACATCCAAATATATCATACCAGTCAAATTCCAACTACAAAAAAAAAAAACAATACCAAAGTTAGTTGTATTGGACCTTGCTCTGAATTATAACAAGAGAAGTGCTGCTAGAAAATTGAATATACAAATTAAAGATAGAGGACAAAACTAAATCATACAACAAGAAACAAATGATATCCAAGCTTATATTTGGACAATGTTGATCTGATTTAGAACAAGAAAAGGATGCTAAACCATTCAACAACACTACACAATTATTTCCAACTTGTTTACTTGGTCCTCCTTGAAATTGGGCTTCTAAAAAGGAAGCTAAACCATTCAACAATAGAAATATGGGCAGACATCTACGCCTTTTAATTTAAAGAGAATCTCTTTTCAAGCAAATATCTAAGATTTCAAAACAACATGACCTGATACGGAGCAACTCATATAATCCCCTTAATGATGATTATATATTGTTGTGAGTTGTGACAATACATTAGTACCATTGTTTTAAGTTTTAACTCATTTAAATTGTGACAAAAATATGAAATAGGAACGCTAGCTAGCAGACAAGCATGTATATGCAATGCGTGGAAGGAAAAAACGAATAAGATTGACCCATTTAGAGTATCTCGATGTTTCTAAAGAACTTCCCCTATCCTCGTTCATTTGAGTGTTAATATAGAATTGAAAACACTACTAAACACACCTATCTTACAAGCAAAGTCAACACGTTTATAATTGTGATATTTGATATTTTAAATACACAAGTATGGGTGGCACCAATCATACATATGGCATGCGTAAATTGTACATCTTGGCTTTCGTTATAGAATTTGTATACACTAATGACTACAGCATTTTTTAAAATCTAAGTCAACCCATTCCCTAATATTCCCAATGTATACAGAGTTGGGCCGTCGAATTTGAAAGACCAATTATCAAAGAATTTACAAAAACTTCACAACAAGTTGTAGGAAATTAAAAAAACTTCTGGCATGGGTTCTAACTTTATAAGCATCTTATCAGGCATACCTAACAGTTCGATGGGTTAAACATATGACACCCAATAAACTTTGCAGGGGATCCAAAGTAATAATTGAATTGTCTAAGCCGGTTTGTTTATAATTATTCTGAAATAAAGCAATTTAGTACTCTTTTAAAACAAGGATATATGACAAACACTCAAACTAAAGAGAGCATATCTAAATAACACACACAATCAGCAAGCATCACCAATGAGGAAAAACAAATGAAACAAAACAAGGAATCATAAAGCAACAACCAGGGAGTTGTAATCATAAAGCAGGGAATCAGTTCAAGGTAGTTGGAATCATAGAGATCATATCGATCAAATGATCATTTAATTTGCAGCGTATACCATATCCACCATTGAAATCCTAAAACAACGATTCACAAACACTCAAAATAACACAACAGCGACGGAGTCCATGACAGCAAGTTCTTACTTCTTGTGTGGTTGTTAGTACTTGGGAGTCCATGACAACAATTCATATATGTTCTTTGCTCTCTGCTGGACTGTGCAAGCATGTAGAGGGGTTGAAAACTGACATGGAGAAATCAAACGAGATGGTAATTCTCTATTTGTATGGACATTTCTTTCACTATCCAATAGCTTATCATCCTCTCTAATATGGTAGTCCTTATCAACATCTTAATCAGTAGAAATGGTGATATACTGGTAATATGAAACATCTTGACAACTTTACAATACCAAGTATTAGAGCATCATAGCAAGGTAGCAACTCAAATCAAGACATTTATCCAGGGTAAGAATTTAACAGATGCATTAGAAATCAACAGACCAACTCAAATTCACCAATTCTTAAAGAACAGAACTAGGGCTGCGAAAGTGAAAGTTCAAAATCAACAGATGCATTAACCAAGTATTAGTACTCCAAAATCCAAATCTTCTAAAGGTTAAAGTTTTAGGTATGCGAAATTGAAAGTTCCCGGCTTCCCTATAATTACCTTGAGAGCTAATTGGAACTCACCCTGTCTGATGAGCTCGCGAAGAACGGCCACCATGTCGAACTTCAGCAGACGCCTCAACTTTGAATCGAACACTTTCTCCAACGAATTGTTATCCCTCTTCGCCCTTTTCAGCGTCTGGACGGTCTGAATTTCATCGATGCTGAGGTTCCTGCCCTTCTGTAACGGCTTTCTGTTGTTGCTTCGGTCCCTCTTCGCCCTTTTCGTTCTTCGGTCCCCGGCTCCCGCTCCCGCTCTCCCCTTGCTCGTGATGCGCCACCGCCATGGCCATTTCTCTTTCCGAGAGACGTCACACGAGAGGGAACGAACTAGGGCTCAATTACTAGCCATAGAGATCGAAGCCATAGAAAAGAAGTAACTTACATGCAACAAACGAACGAACACGGCACAAATTCGATCGGTTTTGCTTTGAGTAGGTTTTCTCGATAGAGATCGAAGTATGCGAATAGGACAAATCGATATTGTTTTTGGCATAAAGTTTGGAATTCTGTGAAAATTTTGGCTAAAATTTGTCCGTGTCTATTAACGACGACTTTAATTTTTTATTTTTTAAAAATCTTTTATTTAATAACAATAACGACGGTACTAAAAGTGTGCGTAGTTTAATTTCAGGCTTATTACGACCAACATTTATACTTCTCGTTATTAAAGAGTGTACATATGCCTTTAACGATAAACTTTACACTTCATCATTATAGCTTGGTCGTTAAAAAGCCCTTTTCTAGTAGTGCAAAACAAACAAGGGGTTTGGGCTAGTCCCTCACCCAAATCACTACAAAAATCAAAGACTCAACAAAGAGGGTACCTCGAACAAGTAGAACTCCCCGGCAACGGCGCCAAAATTCTGATGAGTTCCGGGATCGGAGGGTCTCATAATTTAAATTTATAAAACCGAACCTCAAATTGTAGAAAGAGGTAGGGTGTCGAACACACGGGAGTTCGTGTGTCGAGAGTACCCGAAAAGACTAAAAAATAGGAGAAAATAAAGACAAATGAAGGAAAACAAACGAGATCTCCTCGGACCGACACAAGTCACTTCGGCCCGAGGTAGGATCGAGGTCAATTTGCACGGGACCGACGTAGAGCAAGTCGGGCCCGATGTACTGGGGATCTCGGTCTCTGAACAATTAGTAGATCGGTCTTGGGTTTTTGGGTTCCTCCCTCAACTAGACTTGAGTAATTCCACCCCAACTCAACCAATAAGTGATGATCCTTGTGAGATCGAGGTTCCACCTTCAATCTCTCCACTCTACACTTCGACCCAAGGGAGTTTCCACTCTCCTTCGATGTTAGGTCTAGCAATTGGTGAGAGATGCTCCCGCTTACTCTTACCAACCACAAGCCCTATGTCCCTTGTTCCCACAAAAGAAATGAAGCTTAGTGTAGAGAGGATTCCTAGATCAAGCACTCAAAGGCTATGGAATTGGGGTTTCTTACCCAATCCTAGCTAGGGGATTCCCCCATCGCCCAAGACTATGGAATCTACTCCATAAGATAAGAGTAAAGAGCAAACAAAATGGAAATCAAGCAAATCTCAATCAACATCATCAAACCAAACTCCAATTGCATTCAAATTCAAAGATGTCTACAAAATCCAAGTTCAAATCTACTTGATCTAAGCAAAACAAAGTACAAAACTCACAAATCTTCCTCTCTTCTCCACCGACCTCTCCTTCTCTTCCTTCTTCCTTCTTCTCCTTGCTCTCCAAGCCTTCCTTGAGCCTTTAGAGAGTGATTTGGTTGTGGTCTATCAAAAACATCCCCCCTTTTTTTCTTTAATGCTCTCTAATCACCTCTATTTATAGCCTTTCATGGATTGGGGACCAAGGAATCCCAATTTAGAAAGGGGCAAATGTGGAAAGTTGCTAAAAATATGCCTTGGGGAACAATCTTCACATGCGCCGACTTGGACCGACACGGGTCGACATCGGGCCCGACGTTGGGAACGTCGGTCCCGTTCACTGGACACTCGATCTCGGACCCGACGTGATGTACTTCGGTCCTGGCCTCGATCCTTGCTTTCTTCCTTGGTTTCCTTTGGTTCCACTTCATTCTTGGCTTGGCTCTTGCACTCCTTGACTTGGCTCCTTCATTAGCTCCTCGAAATGGTCCTCATTCTTGCCATTTTACCTACAGAAACAAACAAACTCGCATAGTTTCCGACTCTTGAAGAAAACCGGGAACTAGGCTAAAAAGGAAACGAAACTAACAAAGAAGAGAATGAAAAACACATATTTACAAGGGAAATTAACCACTAAAACACCTCCAAAATGAGAGACATCACATGCCATGCAAGAATAAGGAAATTGTGAGCTCTCTTTACTCTTCTCTTTACCTTATGAGTTTTGATTTCTTTTGATGAGGACATCAAAATTTTAAGTATGGGGTGGGTTAGTAGCTCATAGTTCCATGATTATGTGTAGTTTCTTATTTCTTGTTTAAGGGATGTTTCTTTTGGATAGTGGCATGATGAATGATGAATGATGATTGAATTTTATGGCATGAATGGATGAGTTTGTTTGTTTTGTGTGAGAAAAACTTTGGAGAAAAAAAAAATCAATAAAAATTCGAAAAATTGTGTCGAAAATGTCAAAAAGATTTTGTTTTTGGACTAGGAATCCTCATCTTAGATGTTCAAAGAAGGCTAGTGATGATGTGAGCATGTAAAGTCCTTTGCATATTTTTGGATAGTTTAGCCTCTAAATGGATGTTGTTTTTAATGTGATATGATATCTTGCATGTTTTTATTGAGCACATGAGTTCTTGGATGAAATTTGATGCAACTAAGCTTGAGTGACCCTTGTGAGATTATTTTCGGCCATTTTAGGGATGTTTGTTCATTATTGCATATCCCTCATTTTCTTGTGTGAATTAGCTCATGCATGCTTAGTAAAACTTGTTATTGAGGTGTTTATCTATTTTCCGAGGCCAATATGAGAATTGTTCTATGCTTTGTCACATTGATTTGAACTTTATTTCATTTAGTCACAAAATATTCCATATCCTACCTTGAAGATAAACCGTTGTTTGTAGCCCCGTCTTAGCCTTAGACCTTTGTTTGAAACTCCTCAAAAATATGATTCCTAGCCTATATGACTTGACCCTTATGGGATTGGACTTTAGTGAGAGGTTTGGAAGAATATTTGGAGAGTTGAGATTCTCTTTGGTGAAGGGCAAAGAAATGGTGTTATAAACCAAGTGGGTAGTGCATCTTTGTTGCAAAGAAAGAAAGAAAAGTTGGAAAAGTAGTGGATTGAAAGAAAAAGTGCTAAAGAGAAGAAAAGGGCACCGACCGAGTTAAAGTGCACATCGGGCCCGAGTTATAGTGCAAGTCGATCCAAAGTGGAAAAAGTTTGAAAAATCCAACAAAAAGTATAGTGCAAAGATGAAGTGGAATGTTAAGTGAAATGTGGGTTGAAAGAAGAAAAATCAAAGTCTTTTGGGAGAGTGAAGTTGAAAGTGGAATAATTTGGTGAAGTTGGTGAGAGACTAGAAAGTTCAATCCCCATTGTAAGCACCACAAGACCAAAATGATTCCTACCTTGAGAAATGCCAAAAGCCCTGTTACAACCCGGCCGAATGGAACCTCTTTGAGGACCTCCATTGAGCCAAGTTCATATTCTTTGTGTGCATTGTAATAGGCTTCTCTAGGTGGAGGAATTGGTGATATTAGCTTCAATAGTAAAGTCTTTACTTGCATGATTTTTGAGTATGAGTGTTCATTGCTAAACCTAAACACATGATGAATTGATGAGTGATACACATTTTCATACCCCTAAAGTGAGGCTTGGTTGCATTAGACTATATTCCTTGAACACTTGATTATGTGTGATGACATAATCTTGCTAGCATGTCTATCACTTGTTCTTACTTGATTTTTCATATGAGGCTTTACTTGAAGATTGTGCTTCGGTCTTGCTTACATTGTTATTGCTTGAGGACAAGCAAGTTTAAGTATGGGGTATTCTGATGTCTCTCATTTTGGTGGTGTTTTAGTGGTTAATTTCCCTTGTAAATATGTGTTTTTCATTCTCTTCTTTGTTAGTTTTGGTTCCTTTTTAGCTTAGTTCCCGGTTTTCTTCAAGAGTCGGAAACTATGCGAGTTTGCTTTAATTTGTAGGTAAAATGGCAAGAATGAGGACAATTTAGAGGAGCTAATGAAGGAGCCAAGTCAAGGAATGCAAGAGCCAAGTCAAGGAATGCAAGAGCCAAGCCAAGAATGAAGTGGAACCGAAGGAAACCCAAGACGAAGACAAAGATCGAGGCCCAGGACCGAGTACCACGAAGTCGGGCCCGAGATCGAGCAACCAGAGCCAGGACCGACGTTCCCAACGTCGGGCCCGAGGTGCATCCGTGTCGGTCCTAAGTCGGCAATTGAGAGGATTGATCCCCAAGGCATATTTTTAGTAACTTTCCACATTTTCCCCTTTCTAAATTGGGAATTCCTTGGTCCCCAATCCATGAGAGGCTATAAATAGAGGTGATTAGAGAACATTAAGGGCATGTTTGGATAGACCACACCCAAAATCACTCTCTAAAGGCTCAAAGGAAGACTTGGAGGGCAAGGAGAAGAAAGGAGAAGGAAGAGAAGAGGAGATCGGTGGAGCTAGGAGGAGGATTAGTGAGTTTTGTACTTTGTTTTGCCTTGATCTAGTAGAATTGAGACTTGGATTTTGTTGACACTTTGGAATTGAATGCAATTTGAGTTTGGTTTGATGTTGATGATGGAGATTTGCTTGATTTCCCTTTTGATTGCTTTGTTCTCTTATCATATGGAGTAGATTCCATAGTCTTGGGCTATGGGGGAATCCTCTAGCTAGGATTGGGTAGAAAACCCCAATTCCATAGCCTTTGAGTGCTTGATCTATGAATCCTCTCTACACTAAGCTTCAATTCTCTTGTGAAAACAAGGGGCTTAGGGCTTGTGATTGGTAAGAGTAAGCGAGAGCAATCTCGAACCAAATCACTAGACCTAACATCGAAGGAGAGTGAAAACTCCCTTGGGTCGAGGTGTGGATTGGAGGGATTGAAGGCTAACAACCTCAATCTCACAAGGATCAAACACTTATTGGTTGAATTGGGGAAGAATATCCAAGTCTAGTTAAGGGAGGAACCCAAAAACCCAATACCGATCTACCAAATTTGAGCAAACCGAGTTACCCAGTACATCGGGCCCGACTTGTACCACGTCGGTCCCGTGCAACTCGACCTCGAAGAGAACACCTCGGACCGACACTGGTCACTTCGGTCCGAGGGTGGATCGAGGTTGATTTGGCGGGGACCGACACACACAACGTCGGGCCCGATGTACTGGGGAACTCGGTCTTGGCAAAAATAGTAGATCGGTCTTGGGTTTTTGTGTTCCTTCCCTAACTAGACTTAGGTGATTCCACCCCAATTCAGCCAATAAGTGTTGATCCTTGTGAGATTAAGGTTACTAGGCTTCGATCCCTCCACTCTACACTTCGACCCAACGGAGTTTCCACTCGCCTTCGATGCTAGGTGTAGTGATGGGTTCGAGATCGCTCCCGCTTACTCTTACCAATCACAAGCCCTAGGTCCCTTGTTTCCACAAGAGAATTGAAGCTCAATGTAGAGAGGATTCCTAGATTAAGCACTCAAGGCTATGGAATTGGGGGTTCCTACCCAATCCTAGCTAGGGGTTTGCCCCATAGCCCAAGACTATGGAATCTACTCCATCAAGTAAGAGTAAAAAGCAATCAAATGGCAAAGCAAACAAATCTCAATCATCAAACTCAAATCAAAGCTAAATTGCATTCAAATTCCAAAAGGGTTCACAAGATCCAAGTCTTAATTCTACTAAACCAAAGCAAAACAAGTTCAAACTCACTAATCTCCTCTCTAGCTCCACCGATCTCTCTCTCTCTCTCTTCTCCTCCTCCTTTCTTCTCCTTGCTCTCCAAGTCTTCCTTGAGCCTTTGAGAGTGATTTTTTGTGTGTGTGTGATTGTTCTCTCCTAATGCTCTCTAATCACCTCTAATTATCCTCTTCTCTTGATTGGGGACCAAGGAATTCCAAAATAAGAAGAAGGGCAAAATTGGAAGATCACAACATTTTGCCTTGGAGCCCAATCCTTCCTTTTGCCGACTCGGACCGACGCGGGCAAACATCGGGTCCGACGTTGGGAACGTCGGTCCTATGCTCTGGTGCTCGAACTCGGGCCCGACTTGGTAGTAACTCGGTCCTGGGTCTCGGTCCTTCTTCTCTTCTTGGTTTTCCTTGAGTTCCTCTTCATTCTTTGCATGGCTCTTCCGCTCCCTTGCTTGGCTCCTTCTTATAAACTTCTCCGAAACGTCCTCAAACGCGCCATTTTACCTACAAAACATAACAAACTCGCATAGTTTCCGAATCTTGTAGAAAACCGGGAACTAAGCTAAAAAGGGACGAAACTAACAAAGAAATGAATGAAAAACACTTATTTACAAGGGAAATTTACTACTAAAACACCACCAAAATGAGAGACGTCAGAATACCCCATACTTAAACTTGCTTGTCCTCAAGCAATAACAACATAAGCAAGACCGAAGCACGATCTTCAAGTAAAGCCTCATATGAAAAACTCAAGTACGCACAAATGATAGATATGCAAGCAAGATTACGTCATCACACATGATCAAGTGTTCAAGGAATAAAGTCTAATGCAACAAAGCCTCACTTTAGGTATGTAGAAATGTGTATCACTCATCATGTGTTTAGGCTTAGCAATGAACACTCAAACTCAAGAATCATGCAAGTAAAGGCTTTACCATTGAAGCTAATATCACCAATTCCTCCACCTAGAGATGCCTATTACAATGCACACAAAGAATATGAACTTGGCTCAATGGAGGTCCTCGAAGAGGTTCCATTCGGCCGGGTTGTAATGGGGCTTTTGGTGTTTCTCAAGGTGGGAATCACTTTGGTCTTATGGTGCTTACAATGGGGATTGAACTTTCTAGTCTCTCACCAACTTCACCAAATTATTCCACTTTCAACTTCACTCTCCCAAAAGACTTTGATTTTTCTTCTTCTCTTTTCTTTCAACCCACATTTTCACTAAACATTCCACATCATCTTTGCTCTTAACTTTTTGTTGGATTTTTCACTCTTTTTCCACTAGGATCGACTTGCACTATAACTCGGGCCCGATGTGCACTTTAACTCGGTCGGTGCCCTTTTCTTTTCACTCAAGCACTTTACTTTCAATCCACTACTTTTTCCAACTTTTCTTTCTTTCTTCTCAACAAAGATGCACTACCCACTTGGTTTTGCAACTCCATTTCTTGCCCTTCACCAAAGAGAATCTCAACTCTCCAAATATTCTTCCAAAACCTCTCACTAAAGTCCAATCCCATAAGGGTCAAGTCATTTAGGCTAGGAATCATATTTTTGAGGAGTTTCAAACAAAGGTCTAAGGCTAAAACGGGGCTACAAGCAACGGTTTATCTTCAAGGTAGGATATGGAAGATTTTGTGACTAAACGAAACAAAGTCCAAATCAATGTGACAAAGCATAGAACAAATCTCATATTGGTCTTGGAAAATAGATAAACACCTCAATAGCAAGTTTTACCAAGCATGCATGAGCTAATCACACAAGAAAATGAGGGATATGTAAATATGAACAAGCATCCCTAAAATGGCCAAAAATCATCTCACAAGGTTCACTCAAGCTTAGTTGCATCAAAACTCATCCAAGAACTCATGTGCTCAATAAAAACATGCAAGATATCATATCACATTAAAAACAACATCCATTTAGAGGCTAAACTATCCAAAAATATGCAAAGGAATTTTCATGCTCACATCATCATTAGCCTTCATATGGACATCTAAGATGGGAATTCCTAGTCCAAAACAAAATCTTTTTGTTGTTTTCAACACAATTTTCAAATTTTTATGGATTTTTGCAAAAATTTTCTCAAACAAAACAAACAAACTCATCCATTCAAACCATTAAATTTCAATCATCATCCATGGAACACATCATGCCACAATCCAAAAGATACATCCCTTAACAAAACAAGAGAAACACATGAAACTACACATGGAACTATGAGCTACTAACCCACCCCATACTTAGAATTTTGATGTACTCATCAAAAAAAAGAAATCAAAGCTCAAAAGTAAAGAGAAGGGTAAAGAGAGCTCACAATTCTTTATTCTTGAATGGCATGTTGAGGCTTAGTTCGGAGAGTGTCCTTGACGGCATCTCCTTTGGAGCCGTGCGTGCCTCTCTCGTTCATACACATGGTCGTGGAAAGGGTCTTGACTTGGCGGTTGAATTTGTGGTGCGGGGCGCGTCCATTGATCTTCACGGGATGAGAAGTTCCCGGTCATCCAGTCATTGAAACCTTCTTGAACGCTCCATCTTTGGTCCTCGACCGCCCTCAAGTCGTCCACATCACGTCAAGTGTAAGCGATGTTGCGGTTCACTTCTTCAAATTGAGCTTGGAAGTCTTCTTGGTGGTGGAAAAGTTGTTGTTGTTGGAAGTTGAGGTGTTGTTGTTGAAGATTGATTTGGTGTGCCTCTTGAAGCATGCTAGATTGTTGAAGTTGAAGATGAGCTAATTGGTTGGCCAAAAGTTCATGTCCATCGATTATTGAGGCTCGGGAAACACCATTCCGGGCCCGTACCATTGGGCATACCCTTCATACCCTCCATAGCTTGGTGGTTCTTGTCTTGCTCCACTTCCCTCACCCCTCTTGAATTGGCTCGGGACCGGATCGGGCAAATATGTGTCGGACCGACGTTGGTGGACGTCGGGCCCGACATGGCTTGCACCTCGGTCGAGTAGTGTTGGTGCATGGTCGGTGAGCAAATTGTGGTAACCACCATCTTCTTCTTCTTCTTCTCTAGGCAAGTCAACGTCCATGTCATCTCTTCTCACGAACTCATATTGGTTGGGCTCCTCTTCTTCGGTGTCCGGGGAAACTTGAGGAGAAGTGAAACGAATGTGTTGTGCTCGTCTCCTACACTCAAGTGTCCCCTCCGGCTCTCCATAAGGATTCTCCTTGCCCACCCACACTTGGAACCAATTGTAATAGCTTGTGAGGTTAAAGAGACGTGGCCCTAAAGGAATGTGCACCTTGTCGAAGTTAGAGTGTGGGGCTAGATAGGTGGTGGCACCGGTCACT
This sequence comes from Polygonum maritimum, assembly GCA_963924305.1. Taxonomy (NCBI): domain Eukaryota; kingdom Viridiplantae; phylum Streptophyta; class Magnoliopsida; order Caryophyllales; family Polygonaceae; genus Polygonum; species Polygonum maritimum. Next base: position 22,210,863 of record OZ002729.1, read on the forward strand.
TGCTTCTCTTTGATGATGTTGGCCTTCTTGAAGTACTTAAGGTCCATGAACTCTACACCATTTGGGGCCGGCGTGTAGGTAGACAAGTCCACCTCAAGACGATGAGCCAAGCGGGCTATCATGCCTCCAAAATAGATCCATGAGGAACTTTGGAAATCCCTCACCATCTTCACCCATTCCTATGTGAGGTTCATTGGCTTCTCATTCTCAAACAACATCTCATAGAGTAACATGGCCTCCTCCTTCATCGGCTTGCTCAATTCGTGCCTAGCAAAGATGGAACAACCCAAAGCTCGGATCTTGACTCGGAAGAGTGGATTTGCTATCTCATTTGTTGATGCGCCTTTCCTCATCTCACTTCTTCCGGCTACAAACCTCCAAAGATAATCCACCTTCTCGTTATCCACATAAGCCTCATCTCTCGGAGAAGGAAATCCAAGGTAAGTAGCCAAATTCCGTAGAGAGACTTCATGCAACTCATTGCCCATTTGAAAGGAGATCATGCCCTCACTCTCGACTCCTTCATATGTGCACTTGAATGTCGCCATAAACTCGGACGTTAAGGCGGGATAGTGAGTGTTGTTGCACCTTAGCAATACGTTGAGCCCAATATGAGAATAGCACCGAGTAAGAGCCTCATCCATGCTCATCTTTCTAATAGACTCCCAATCTAACCACCGAGTGTGGTGAGATAGACCCATGAGTCGCTCATACTCACTAGCCACATCATCGTCCTCGAAGTGCACATCATCCATCCTTTGCACTCTCTTGGACGACTTCTTGGACTTTCTTGTTGCTTTCTCCATCCTTGAAGAAGATGCTCGGGTAGTCATGGTACCTACGCACAATCAAAGCAAAGAACTCCAAGATAAGATCTATTCAAACACAACAAGATCACAAGCTTCCACCACAAACAACTCATCATGCAAGGAAATAACCCCATACTTGCTCTTAAGACACTCAATCCACAAAATCCAACATGTATGAGAAAAGAATCACATAACAATGGTCAAGCTACAAGATACATCATGATAAACATGCCTTTACCAACATTCAAGCTCATGAATCCTAAAGCTCACACAAGAGAAAGTCAAAATAGCATAGGACCGACCAACACAAGACATCGGGCCTGAGGTTCTCAACCTCGGTCCGAGTCTTGGACCGACTTGCAACATCGGTCCCGAGGTCCTGGGTACCTCGGGCCGGCTCTCAATCAACTTCTCTTCCTAGATTCACCCATAAAACACTCTATCATGCTCCTAAAATCCAAAATCAACCATTTCTCATCATCAATCGAAGTTCCAAGTAGGTTTTAGCATGCATGATCAACAATTAAGCACAAATTCCACTATGCATACAAAATTACCATGGATGCTCAAGGTCTAAGCTCACTCAATCATGCCAAATCTCAAATATAGCAATGAAAGCATGAAATTCACAAGGAATCAAGTAGAGATTGAGATCCACATACCAAATTTTGAAGAAACAAAGACTTCTAGCAATCAACTTCTTAGAACTCAAATTTCTCTTCTAGATCTAGAAAAGGGATGAAGATCTATGGGATTTTGTTGGGATTTTTGGATCAATGTTTGAGGATGCTAGGGGTATGGATCGAGATTTGTGGTGAAGATTGCTTGGGGTTCGAGTATGGTAGAGATGATGGATCGATTTGGGGCTTTTTGAAGGGGACTTGGTATTTTGGGAAGGTGGTTATGAGGGTGATGGGTGTTAGGTATGGGAAAGAAGGCTTAAATTGGGTAGAAGACAAAGTTAGGTCAAAAGGGCATAATAGGAATTTCCACAAAATCAAGACCAAAGTTGACCGACCAAAGTGGACCGACGTCACAACCTCGGGCCCGAGGTATTGGGTACCTCGGTCCTACCCGTTTTGGCTTCCTAAAAATCCCTTGTCTTGGCAAGTCTCTACCCACAAGTCCTTTTATTATTTTCACAAATACCACAAATGATCATGAAGCTCACATAACACACAATTCCACAAAACACATGCTTAAAGAGAGATTAGAAAGAATCTAAGCTAAAGCAAAGGAAAACAAACTAGAAACTACGAAAATGAACCTACTAAACTCGGGTTGCCTCCCGAGGAGCGCTTCTTTTAAGTCACTAGCTTGACTTCTAACCTCTACCCTTCAAGGAGGGTGAAAAACGGTGAATTCATCATCCTTGTCATATGCATCTCCACACTCCTCATAGCCGTAGTACCACCATTTGTGTTTGATGAAAGTGTGGCATCCAACTTCTCCATCATTCTTCTCCTCCAAAGTGTAGGTTGGCATCTCTTGCATCTTCTGAACTTGATCTTCATTACCTACACCACAAAAATCTAAAGAATTTCTAGGGGACTCAATGACATTATAACTCAAGTCTTCTTGCAAATCACTCAAGCAAAGGTAATCATCCTCTAGATCCTCTTTCAAGTCACTTAAACAAATGTAAGAGTCTCCCACATCAAAAGGATACGAAGAAGGATACTCTTTATGGCGTCTCGGGCTATCTCTACCTCTTGACTCCTCATGGTTCACAAATGGATCTTGCAACTCTCTTTCTTGCTCTTGAACATAGACCATGTCATGATCTCTCAATGGTGCTTCCTCCTCTTTTGTGGGTTCCAACTCCTCTCTCTTGCGCTTGGCACTTTCCTCCAACTTCAAGATTGCCAAAGCATCCGGTTCTTTGAGAGCCTTGTTGAAATGGAACTCCACTTTGTCCTCGCCAATCTCGAAAGTCACTTTCCCATTTCTCACATCAAATTTGGCACCCGCCGTGGCTAGAAACGGCCTTCCAAGAATAATGGGCACCAATGGATCTTCTTTCATGTCGAGGATCACAAAATCATCGGGGAGAAAATATCTCCCAACTCGAACCGGGACATCATCAAGAATTCCGGTGGCCTTTGTGGATGAACCATCGGCCATGGTAAGACTCATATCAACCGGTTCCATGCCTCCGAGGTTAGCCCTTCTCCATATGCTCATGGGCATAACCGATATGCTTGCTCCTAAATCACAAAGAGCCTTGAAGTTTTGGGATCCAATCCCCACGGTAATTGCAAATCTTCCGGGATCACCTAGCTTTTGAGGTAGCTCCAAGATCTTCACCTCATCTTGCATTTCCACAATCGACCTCTTCTTGCTCAAAATTTCCTTCAAGAACTTTGCATAGGATGGCATCTCACTTAGAGCATCGGTGAATGGAATGGTGATGTTCAAGCCTTGCAAAAGCTTCAAGAACCTCTTAAACTTGCCCTCAACAATCTCCTTGGGTTTCTTCAACGGGTAAGGAAGAGTTATGCCACCTTGTTTCTTGGTTGAATCCACCTCCTTGGACTGATCTTGATCTCTCTCAACATTTTCAGCTTGGATCGACGTTGGAGTGACCTCGGGACCGACTTCAAGAACCTCGGTCCTGGGGCAGAGAACTTCTGGGAACGTCGGGCCAACTACAGGGTACGTCGGGCCCGAGTTCTTCTCTACCTCGGTCCAACTCAGGGGACTTCCTCTGTCTTCTGGATCGACGTCTTGGCACGTCGGGCCCGAGTTACTGGGCAACTCGGTCCGACCTTCTTCTCTCGTCCTTGGAACTTGTGGCTCGGGCAAACTCCGTCCACTCCTCAATCCTATGGCTCGAACTTCATTTTGTTGTTGTTGGGCACGGGGATTCTCCTCGGGTCGGCCCGGGAGTCTCCCTTCCTCTCTTGGAAGTTGATTCGCCATGTGAACAAATTGGTTGTCCACTTGCCTTCTCCAAACACCCAACTCTTTGAATTGATCATCAAATCTTCTCTCCATATTGGTGACTTGATTCTTCAAGTCTTGAGCCCATGGTGGTGTTTGCTCATAGAATCCCGGAGGTCGGTATGGTGGTGGTTGGGCCCTTGGCTCGTTTTGGTTGAAGTTGTTGGTGTAGCCATTGGCTTGGCCTTGGTTCCACCTTCCTCCATTGTTGAAATTGGCCCTTCCTCCAAAATTTCTTTGAACATAGTGTGCCTCCTCAATTTGCTCGGCCAAACGAACTTGGCGCTAATTAGGACACTCTTGGGCTCCATGCTTCAAAGAACCACATTCTTCACAAGCTCTCGAGTTTTGTTGGAGATGACCCATCTTCCTCCTCATCTTGTTCAATTCATCCTCTAGAAATTGGATCTTCACATCTTTATCCACCTCTTCACTCTTTGGATCGTAAAGCCTCTTTGCACCAACTCCATGGACTCTTATCTCCTTGTTGCCTTGACTCACTCCATACATGGCTTCATAATCGGAGAGCTTGTCTAGCAACTCCCACGCTTGCTCCGGTGGCAAGTCAATGAACCCACAATCGGTGTGAAGGTTCAATTTATCCTTGGTGGTGGGGTTGATTCCTTGGAAGAATATGTCTTGAAAGACATAAGGTTGTTGCCCATGCATTGGACATTGCCTTAACATTTCCTTGAACCGATCCCAAGCCTCGAAGAGTGGCTCGTGGGCTCTTTGTTGAAAGCTTGCTATCTTCCTTCTAAGCTCCGTCGTCTTGGTGGGCGGAAAGAACTTCATCAAGAATGCTTCATTGAGAGCCCTCAATGATGTGATGGAACGAGGTGCTTGGCTCTCCAACCAATGCAATGCCTTGCCTCCCAACGACCACTTGAAGGCTTTGAGTAGCACGTACTGAAGTGTCTCATCATCCGTCGAGATGTTCTCACATAGATCCTTGAATTGCTTCACATGCTCGATCGGGCACTCATTTGGTCTCCCTTGAAATTGCTCTCTCTTGATGAGTGAGATAAATTGAGTTTTGATCTCAAAGTTCTTTGACACTTCCGGCAAGACGATGGCCGGTTCCGGCACCTTCAACTCCGGATGCATGTATTGTCTTGCATTCCGGGGATGGGTGTTGATTTGAGCCTCTAATCTCATCCTTTGCTCACGCTCTCTCCTAGCTCGGCATCTCGGTTCGCCATCTCAAGTTGCATTCGAGCCATGTCGGCTCTCATCCTTTCGACCTCCTCATCATGAGCTTGGTCCGCCATTCTCTTCTTCTTTCGAGCTTGTTTGATGATGCTTTCTGGATCACACACAAAGTCGAACTCAAGTGTTCCTCGGATGGAACGAGCTCGCATACACCTACAACCAAAGACACGAACAAAACCGAATCAAAACAAACAAGGGGCTTGGGCTAGTCCCTCACCCAAATCACTACCAATCAAAGACTCAACAAAAGAGGGTACCTCAAACAAGTAGAACTCCCCGGCAACGGCGCCAAAATTCTGATCGGTCCGGATCGGAGGGTCTCAAAATTTAAATATATAAACCGAACCTCAATTGTAGTAAAGAGGTAGGGTGTCGAACACACGGGATTTCGTGCGTTGAGAGTACCCAAAAGACTAAAAAGAGGTAAAAGAAAGGTAAAAATGAGGAAAATCGAAGAGAACACCTCGGACCGACACTGGTCACTTCGGTCCGAGGGTGGATCGAGGTTGATTTGGCCGGGACCGACACACACAACGTCGGGCCCGATGTACTGGGGAACTCGGTCTTGGCAAAAATAGTAGATCGGTCTTGGGTTTTTGGGTTCCTTCCCTAACTAGACTTGGGTGATTCTACCCCAATTCAGCCAATAAGTGTTGATCCTTGTGAGATTAAGGTTGCTAGCCTTCGATCCCTCCACTCTACACTTCGACCCAAGGGAGTTTCCACTCGCCTTCGATGCTAGGTCTAGTGATGGGTTCGAGATCGCTCCCGCTTACTCTTACCAATCACAAGCCCTAGGTCCCTTGTTTCCACAAGAGAATTGAAGCTCAATGTTGAGAGGATTCCTAGATTAAGCACTCAAGGCTATGGAATTGGGGGTTCCTACCCAATCCTTGCTAGGGGTTTCCCCCATAGCCCAAGACTATGGAATCTACTCCATCAAGTAAGAGTAAAAAGCAATCAAATGGCAAAGCAAACAAATCTCAATCATCAAACTCAAATCAAAGCTAAATTGCATTCAAATTCCAAAAGGGTTCACAAGATCCAAGTCTTAATTCTACTAAACCAAAGCAAAACAAGTTCAAACTCACTAATCTCCTCTCTAGCTCCACCGATCTCTCTCTCTCTCTTCTCCTCCTCCTTTCTTCTCCTTGCTCTCCAAGTCTTCCTTGAGCCTTTGAGAGTGATTTTTTGTGTGTGTGTGATTGTTCTCTCCTAATGCTCTCTAATCACCTCTAATTATCCTCTTCTCTTGATTGGGGACCAAGGAATTCCAAAATTAGAAGAAGCGCAAAATTGGAAGATCACAACATTTTGCCTTGGAGCCCAATCCTTCCTAGGGCTGTTCATTGGGTCGTGAAAACCGTACCGAACCGAAGAACCGGACCGAACCGAACCGAATCGAACCAGGGTAATTCGGTTCGGGCCTCGGTTCCAGGTATTGTCCAGATCGGTTCTCGGTTTGGATCGGGTCGGTTTTGGGGTGAACCGATTAAACCGAAATTAATTTTAAAAAAACCCTAGCTTTAAGTGGGTCTCTGTTATGTACTACACTACTACTCCATTCGCAAGTGCGCAGCCCCCAGATTCAAAGCCCCCATTCGCAGCCTCACATGTCGGAACCCCCATTCACAACCCCCATTCGCAGCCTCGTAACCCCAGTGACAACAAAGACGGCGAGGAGCCGAGGACTTCTTCGGTGAAGAAGACGACGACGGCAAGGTGAGTTCAGCGACTTTGGGCGACGGCGTCCTCTGCTCTGCTGCCTCTGTAGTCTGCAAAATGACGACAACGGTGAGGGTGGAGAGGAAGCCCGAGCGAGGGCCGAGTGGAAGGCCGAGCGAGCGCTGTCGAGCAAGGGCGTCGATAGAGGGCTGAGCAAGGGCGTCGAGCAAGGGTCGAGCGGGAGGGAGGCGCGACGCAGTCGAACGGAAGGGGGAGCGACGCCGTCGGAGGTCGGAGGGAGGCCGTCGCCGGCAGATTTGAAGCGGGTGACAGGGTGAGAAAAGAAGAGAGTTGAGAGGGTTGTTAGTTTTTACAGATCGAGTTGTGTATAAAGGCTTGTTTTTTTGGGCTTTATTTGGATCGGTCCAAATACGGTTCACGTTTGGATCGGATCGGACTTCGATTTTTTTTATTTGGATCGCCAAAAAAAATCCAATTTACATAGTTCGGTCCATTCGGGCAGAACCGAATCCAAACCGAAAAAACCGAAACCGAACCAAACCGATCCAGTCGAATTCGGGTCGGTTTTCGGTTCCTAATTTTGCCGACTTCGGTTCTCGGGTTCGGTTCGGTTTCCTCGGTTCGGTTCGGTTTTTGTCCAATGAACAGCCCTAATCCTTCCTTTTGCCGACTCGGACCGACGCGGGCAGACATCGGGCCCGACGTTGGGAACGTCGGTCCTATGCTGTGGTGCTCGAACTCGGGCCCGACTTGGTAGTAACTCGGTCCTGGGTCTCGGTCCTTCTTCTCTTCTTGGTTTTCCTTGAGTTCCTCTTCATTCTTTGCATGGCTCTTCCGCTCCTTAGCTCCCTTGCTTGGCTCCTTCTTATAAACTTCTCCGAAACGTCCTCAAACGCGCCATTTTACCTACAAAACATAACAAATTCGCATAGTTTCCGAATCTTGTAGAAAACCGGGCACTAAGCTAAAAAGGGACGAAACTAACAAAGAAAAGAATGAAAAACACTTATTTACAAGGGAAATTTACTACTAAAACACCACCAAAATGAGAGACGTCAGAGAACATAAGGCTGTTGCCCATGTGTTGGACATTGCCTCAACATTTCCTTGAACCGATCCCAAGCCTCAAAGAGTGGCTCGTGGGCTCCTTGTTGGAAACTTGCTATCTTCCTTCTAAGCTCCGTTGTCTTTGTTGGTGGAAAGAACTTCATCAAGAATGCCTCGTTGAGAGCCCGCCATGATGTAATGGATCGAGGTGCTTGGCTCTCCAACCAATGCAATGCCTTGCCTCCTAACGACCACTTGAAGGCTTTGAGTAGCACGTACTCTAGCGTCTCCTCATCCGTCGAGATAGTCTCACATATATCTTTGAATTGCTTCACATGCTCAATCGGGCACTCATTCGGTCTCCTCTCAAATTGGTCCCTCTTGATTAGTGATATGAATTGAGTCTTAATCTCGAAGTTCTTTGAAACCTCCGGTAAGACTATGGCCGGTTCCGGCACCTTCAACTCCGGATGCATATATTGGCGTGCATTCCGGGGTTGGGTGTTGATTTGAGCCTCCAATCTCATCCTTTGCTGTTGGATCGTTAGTAACTAAGGGACGTCCTTTATGAAGATAAAGGCGTCCTTGGTCAGGCGTCCCTACAAGGAGTAGGGGCGTCCTTTGTTTATGCAGCGGAATGAAATACTAAACAAGTAAAAGTGAACGCAGTGAATTATAGAGGAACCACTCAAGACCAAGTAGTCCTTGAGTGTAAACCTCTACCTCCTTGGAGGATTTTTGAATAGCTTTTCCTTTATATTAAACGTCCTTACAGTTGTACTTGCGAGTCTTTACAGTTCTCTGGCACTTAGCGTTCTTCCTAAGTCCACTAGTAAAGAACTCCTCTAAGCCTACAACTTAAGCGAGTTTAATCTAATAAAGGAATCTATCCCTAAGTCCTACAGTACTTCGTAGAACTCTCTTTCTCTTTTCGGGTTTTTCTGAATACAAACTGTTTTGTGGTTTTGGTTACAAATCTCACTCGATCTAGCACAAGTCTTAGCACTGTTCTTGAGTTCTTGAGCTAGTTCTTCGTGTTGTTGAGTGAGCCGCTTTCCTCTGATTCTCTCTGAATATTCTCTGAAAGCGTTAACGTCACAATAAATGCCTTGGGGCTATTTATAGGACTTGGGGAAGGGCGTCATTCTCCTGGGACGATCATGCCCTTGGTGGACGTGGCTACATGATCTTCCTCCACGTATGATGGCGGTGATGAGGAAGCTTCATGTATCCAGCTGTGTGTGATGAACTCCGCTACAGGATCTGCCGCCACGTATTGATGAACTCTGCAACAGGATCGTCCGCCATATAGTGTTGGACTCCGCTACAGGATCGGTCTTCACGTGTCCTTGGATGATCAAATGTTGTCGAGTGATGTCATCCTGTCGGCTAGTGAGTAAGGACGCTTGGCTTTGCGTTCCTACTTGCTTTAGGACTCCGTCCTTGCTCAAGTAGTCTCTAGCTGGTCCTTACTTCCTGTTAGCTAGCGTCCCTAAGCCTAGGGGACGCCTATACACACTTGTTGTCCTTTTGTCACTGGTGTTCCTGAACACTTGGACAAATTTATTTGAATCAAAGTGAGTTTGTCATATCAAAACTAAGGGACGGTTGTGGGCACACTACCAAGTACGCAAGCGTCCTTGATAGCGTCCCAACAATTTCCCCCTTTTTGATGATGACAAACTCTTCAGCAAAATAGTTTTGACATTGGAACTTAGCATGCATGAAAACTATGAAGCGTCCTCTAACACTTAGATAGATTCCAGTAAGCACAAGTTTTCATTCTTTGATTCTCTAACATTTGGATTTTAAGGAGAGAGTCGCGTCCTAGAAAATTTTCTAAGCATCCTCTTTTATTCTAGCACGGTGTTCCTTAGACCTTTCACTTAATAGTTCCCCCTTAACACTTGCTTATTCTAGATAACTATTTTATAGCGCATCTCTGCAAAACTACACTTCCCCCTTTTGGCATCATCGAAAAGGATAACAAGTGAATAAGGACGTTAGCATAAAAACACAACTATAGGCATTAGAACGCTTAAACAAACACAATGCAAGAAAACAGTGTAATAACCATTCAAAGCAAGTAGAATCAATGTCATTATAGACCAACGATCAAAAAAGATCAAGTGTTTTCAAACAAAAGAAGCAAAGGCAAAACAATGAGGGATAAAGAGGTTGAGGACGGCGATCACTGAGGACGGCTTTGGTCTTGATAAAACTTGAGAAGCTTTTCATGAAGTTCTGCCGACTTGGTGAATGCCGAAGACAAGTCCTTGAGAGCAGAGAAGATGAGACACTGATTGTTCATAATAGCACCCATAAGTTCTGCTGCAGGATGTTGATCAGGATTAGCAGGGGCAGGAATGGGAGCAGGACCAGAGCTAGAAGAGGGAGCGTCCACATGAGGCAAGAAAGGAGGAGAAGGAGCCATCAACATCTGATCAAGAACTGCAAAGTTAACTGCGGTCTCTTCTTCGTGAACGGGCTCTTGATGCATAGAGGCAAGACGCTCTTGTTCTGCTTCTTGAGCAAGGCGTTCTTGCTCAGCCTTCTTCTTGGCTTCCTCAGCTTCAGCTTCCAACTGCTTCTTGATTGAGGGCAGTTCCTCATTGTGCCTTAGGTCAACGAGTCCCTTCTTGATATTCCAGTTCAACCCTAGAAGTTCTGTGGGAGCACTTTCATCATAGGCGTTCTGGGACGTTAGGATCAGCTTGACTAGCCCAGGGTATGGCAAAGCATTTCGCTTCCTCCCACACTTAGCCATATGTTGCATTGCAATTCTGGCAAGATTGATGGGTCGGCGTTCGAGAAAAGCGTCTATCAATATGATATCATGTGTTTGAACTATAGAACGCTTCTCTTGCTTGGGAAGGACGGCGCGGCAGATAAAGTAATGTGCAATGGCGCCGACTTTGCTCAACACGTGAGCTACCCTGTCAAGTCCATAGGGTCTTTTACCCTTGAACACTCTTTCAATCATCGCAACTTCTTCGTCCTCTGTCATCTCAAAACCGTTCTCTGGAAGAGAGCTTAGGGCGTTGGACGGTGGCTTTTGAGTGCTAAGTCCCATGAAGGCATGGACTTGGCGTTCATGGACAAAAGCTTTCTCGTCCTCTATCTTGAAATGGAGAGAGTTGTCTTTGGACTTGTAGCACAAGCTTTTGTAGAACGCTCGAACCTGTTCTTTATCAACTTCAGTAGGGGCGGGTCCGACGTTCAGCCAATCTTGAAATCTGAGAAGCTCAAGAAACTCCAGAACTTCTTTTTCTTTGGTGAAGGAGGCAAGCCATTCCTCAGAATAGACCAAGGGGCCTAGAACGTTCACAGGAGCGCCATCGTCCTTGCGCTTCTTTTTGCCTTTTGGGGACTCAGAGTCCTCATCATCTGAACTTTCATCAGCACTGTCCTCGGACTCCTTCGCAGCATCGTCCAGTCCAGCAGTGTCCTCAGAGCCTTGTATATTTTCTTGATTGCCACCAGCAGGGGCTTGTTCGGTCTCTGAAGGCGCTCTGCCTTGGGACGTCTCCTCTGCGTCCTGAGCTTTTGTTTGAGTTTCAGTGTTAGGCTCAGCGTCCGCAGGGACTTGGAGGGATTCTGTTTGGATTGAGGGGGAGGGGTTTTCTTGTGGAGTTGGGAGGGGATTGAGGAGGGGAAGAGATTGGTTGTAGGGTGGGATCTCAGCAGCATCACGCTCGAGCTCATCAGAGAGAGTAGGCTCGGCGTCCTTGTGAGCGACCTGGTGCTCGCCAGCGTCCTCAGCTACTTCAACAATTTCTGCTTCCTTAGGAGTAGGATTAGTCTCAACATTTGTAACCTCAACATTTTCAGCCTCATCTTGGGAGTCCCCTGTTATATCAACAAAGGAGTCATCAGCAGGAGTCCCTTGGTTACTCTTCTCGGAAGAGCTTGAGCTTGAGGAACTAGACGAGGGGACGGGTTCTGGCGCTGCCACATCCTTGACAAGAAACACCTTACAAACACTCAGCGTCCTCTCAAACTTAGCAAAAATTTACCTCTTCAAGCAAACCAATAACCTTGATAACCGTCCCTGTGATCACCTTGCGAACCATTTTGAGAACAAAGCAAGTACGTCCCGTAAAAGAAAATATGAAGCTCATAGGACGCTATTGCAGAGTTCTCGGCTAGGGTACGCTTAGAGTTCCCATCATTTCGGCTTATGATGTGGGTTGGGTGATCAGGGAAACTCTTTTCAAGAAAAATAGAGAAATTTGAATGGTGTTCCAAAGTAGCAAACACATGAAGTTTTAGACTAGCGTTCTTGCAAATATGAATTCAATGCATAACAGTCCTTAAACACTTAAAATCTACTAAACATAGCCAATCATTGAGGGAGTAGTAGAACGGGACTTGCTACTTAAAAGTTATCATCCCCAAGAACAGCCTTAGATGCTCATAGGGACGTCTATCAAGCGCCTTAGTGAAAATATCAGCTATTTGGTCTTCAGTCCTTACATGCTCCATACTAATAAGTCCTAGTTCAACATTATCACGCAAGAAATGATGCCTTATATGAATATGCTTTTTGCGTGAATGAAAAATAGGATTCTTAGAAATTTCAATAGCACTTGTATATCACAGCGAATTGGAATAGTTTCAAGATTGATACCGTAGTCCTCAAGTTGATATTTGATCCAGATGACTTGTGAACAGCACGAGGCAGCAGCAACGTACTCGGCTTTCGCAGTTGAAAGCGCCACAGAGTTCTGTTTCTTAGATCCCCAAGAGACTAAGCATGAACCAAGGAACTGTGCCATTCCTGAAGTGCTTTTCCTATCAATCACATGACTAGCATAATAAGCGTCTGAGTAGCCAACAAGCTTGAAGGACGTCTTCCTAGGGTACCAAAGACAAAGATCACCGCGTCCCTTGAGGTAGCGAAAGATCCTCTTGACTTCTTGCATGTGGGACTCCTTTGGATTTGCCTGGAAGCGTGCACACAAGCAAACGGCAAACATGATATCGGGATGGCTTGCGGTCAAGAAGAGTAAAGATCCAATCATTCCTCTGTAAAGCTTTTGATCAACGTCCTTCCCTTGTTCATCTGCGTAAAGACGCGAATTTGGAGAGCAAGGAGTAGCAACAGGCTTGGACGTGTTCATCCCGTACTTCTCAAACATTTCACGGACATATTTTTGTTGATGAATACGCGTCCCTTCCTTGAGTTGGTTGATTTGAAGTCCCAAGAAGAAATTGAGTTCTCCAATGAGAGACATCTCAAACTCACTACTCATTAAGGACTTGAACTCATCTACAAGTTTCATGTTAGTACTACCAAAGACTATATCATCAACATAGACTTGGGCAATTAAAATGTCCTTGTGAACTTTCTTGATGAACAAAGTTTTATCAATTGAACCTCTTGTGTACCCATGAGACAAAAGAAAGGACGCAAACCTGTCGTACCATGCACGAGGAGCTTGCTTGAGTCCATAAAGAGCTTTGTCCAAGTAGTACACATGATCTGGGTGAGAGGCGTCCTCGAAGCCAGGCGGCTGAGCAACATACACTTCCTCCTTGAGTTTTCCATTGAGAAAGGCAGTCTTGACGTCCATCTGAAATAACTTGAATCCCTTGTGAGCGGAAAAGACAATAAGAAGATGGACGGCCTCAATTTTAGCAACAGGTGCAAAGGTCTCATCATAGTCTATGCCTTCCTCTTGCTTGAATCCTTGAGCCACGAGTCTTGCCTTGTTCCTTGACACACGTCCACTCTCATCAAGCTTATTTCTGAACACCCATCGCGCCCCTATGATATTTTTGCCTTTGGGACGAGGGACGAGGGTCCAAACTTTGTTCCTTTCAAACTGGTTGAGTTCTTCTTGCATTGCTTGAATCCAGTCAGCGTCCTGGAGTGCTTCTTTGATGTTCTTTGGTTCCACCAAAGAGACAAAGGCATTGAACGCACAAAAAGCTAAGTTTGCACTTTGGGACTTGCTTGCTGCTGACCTTGTTTGAACTCCTTGAGAAGGATCGGAAACAATTTGAGAAGTTGGGTGGTCCTTAGAGAAGCGGGACTCCCTTTGAAACAATTGAGCAAACCTTGGATCAATATCTCCATCAGAATCATCACTATCATCTTGTGCATCGTCCTCAGTATGTTCCCCCTCAAAGAGAGCGTCCACACCTTGACGTTGCTCACCTTATTGACTTGATTGAACCACATCTTGTTGAACTGGGGATTCACTACGAGAGGGAACTCCTTGAACAACACTAGGAGCGTCCACTGAAACTTCTTCAGGATTTGGAGTAGCGTCCTTAGGAACATAGTATTTTCCAGAGGACCAATCTTCACCTTCGTCTTCAGAGTCGTCCTGTTGTTGTGACGAAGAGCGTTCTTTCTTACTTGGTTTTTCTTTGTGAGAAGAGCTCTCTTTGAACACAACATGAATACTCTCTTCAAGCTTTAGAGTCCTTTTGTTGAAAACTCTATATGCTTTGCTGGTGAGAGAGTACCCAAAGAATATGGCTTCATCACTCCTTGCATCAAACTTCCCAAGTCTTTCTTTGTCGTTGTTGTGGACGAAACACTTGCACCCAAAAACTCTGAGATAGTCAATGCGAGGCTTCCTACCATTCAACAACTCATAGGACGTCTTCTTCAGCAGAGGACGGATCATGGCACGATTGATGATGTAGCAGGCTGTAGCAATAGCTTCCGCCCAGAAGTACTTGGGGACGCTATTTGCTAGCAACATAGTTCTTGCCATATCCTCAAGCATCCTATTCTTTCTTTCCACAACTCCATTTTGTTGAGGAGTCCTTGGAGCTGAGAAGTTGTGGGAGACGCCATGTTGATAGAGACATATTAGGTAGTGTTTTAGAGCATGTTTAGTTAGGATTTTCATGGGTTTTTGGTTTAGTTTTAGTTAGTTTTGCTAGTTTTGTTAGTTTGTAGAAAGATTCGGATATCTACACTTTGTTGTGGTTTTTAAGTGTAGATGTGAAGACAACTAGTGTAGTGGAGGTGAAGCCAAAGCATTGGAGGAGGCAATAAGGGAACCAATCCATGAGATTAGCCCCAAGAGGTGATGGAAAAAGAACACTTGGATCCGGACTATGTATTGGAGTTGTTGTTTCGACACCTCTTGCTTGCAAGAGATGGATCTGAAGCTACAATGGTTGGATTGGGCTGATTTTGGTGTCATTGGAAAGCTAACTCGAAGAGCTACAATTCATCTTTTTACTCCGAGTCCAAATTCCAACTCGACATATGTCAAAACAGCCTCCGAAGTGTCACATGACGACCAGTGTTGAAAACGCGGGCAGGAGGTTCGAAAACTCGCCCGAGTTTTGGAGGACCAGCCCGAGTTTTTGGACCTGAGTCTCTGCCGTGAAAGCGTGGGCAAGGCATCGAAAACTCGACCGAGTTTCTGGGTGTTACCCCGAGTTTTCGCCCGTGTCCGAGTTATGTCCGAGATTTTTATGGGATTCTTTTTGGGCCTTTTGGGTTATGTTTTTACATATATTTTTGGAAGACATATTATATACAGTTAGCCCTAGTTTTATATCTTATTATCTTTTGAATCTTTGATTGGTTATTGGAGACTTGGAGAACAAGAACCCTATGGGAAACTTTGTAAGCTTTTCCAGGTCTTTAAGTAGCTAAATTCCTTTTGCTTGACTAGTTAATTGAAGTTGTGAACGAAGTATTATTGTGAGGTTTGATTGTTCTTGATTTTCCTTTACTAGATTGTTTTCTCTGTGCTTAATTGATTAATTTCAGCCTAGGGTTTTATTAGCTTGATCACCTAATATGATTTCTAGGATGAATTACAACTAGATCTTTCTAATTACCGATCGGTGTTAATTAGATCATAAGTAGAACCTTTAATCAATCTAGGACCGGTAGGACTAGTTGATTAGAGAAGAGAATTCAATTGCATGTTATTTGGATGTCTGGTTGCTCTGAATGCATGTTTCTATTGATACTTGAATCTTAATGATGTTGTCAAGTTGAATCTAGGAGGTCTCCTAGGTTATTTGATAATTAGGGTTGTTAGTACCGGTCGGGCTAATAACTAGAATTGAAGTAGGATTAATAATTCCATGAAGTTGGGTTATTAGCATTCCGCAATAGATTAGTCAAGGTGAAAAGAGAATTTTGATAATCAATGATCAATAATCAAGTTCGCAATGGATATTAACTAGTTAAGCATATTTCTCCCGTATTTACAAATCATCTTTGTTTTGCATTCATTAGTTAGTTTAGTTTTTAGATTCACATTCATTAGTTAGTTTAGTTTTTACAAATCATCTTTATTTACAAATCATGATTTGATTTCCTATTATCCCTGTGCTCTATGCTAATTCTAGGTTAAGCGTCCTTGCCTAGGGTTATAGAATTGCTTGGACCGTGGACTTGCGATTTCTAATGATTGGGATTGGAATTGACCTAAGCATATAAAGAGGTGGATGAATTCATGATCAACGGATTAATAAAGTGGAATTGATTGAATGAACTCTGCTTGATAACTTTGATTGAAAACAACTTTCAAAATCCCCCTTTTGATTACTTGCATGAAAATCACATAAAATCTGAATAAAACTGATTCCTTTGGGTTCGACCCCTTGCTTGCCTACTATACTTGTGTTTGCATGTTTGGGATTTATTTTTGATTAGGGAACAACGACTTTGCCCAAGTCAAATTTTGGCGCCGTTGCCGGGGAATCTTTTTCTTGTTTGGATTTGTGTGCGTTTTCGCGTTCTGCGCCCAAACCGCGCCCGCGGGCACCTCGGCGCGCCCGCGGTTCGTACGCAGAACCACTCTTTGGGTGCGGACCTAACACATGGTCCGTACCTGGTCTACTAATACTTCTCCTGTTCGTTTTGATCCAGAAATTGACAGGACTCTTCGGAAGATAAGGAGCGCCCCCAGACCCTCTGCATCTTACAATCTTCTTGAATCTTTTTCTCTCTCTGACTCTGAACCAGAAGACGTCATGGCGGAGCAAACTATTCGCCAACTCACGGCGCCTGATCTCCAGCAACAGCAGCTCGCTGTTCAATTCCCCGAACTCGGGGAGGGCGTGAAGTTCGAGCTCAAGTCTGGCCTCATTCACCACTTGCCCAAATTTCACGGGTTGAGCGGTGAGGACCCGAACAAGCATCTCACCGAATTCCACGCGGTGTGCGTGAGTATGAACCCCACAGATGTGACGGAGGATCAAATCAAGCTCCGGGCTTTTCCCTTCTCTCTTGAAGACACCGCCAAGGACTGGCTCCTTTATTTGGTGCCAGGCTCTATCACTACTTGGGCGGCCATGAAGAAGGCGTTTCTTGAGAAGTACTTCCCCGCTTCCAAACAAACATCTATTAAGAAGCAGCTCAGCAGTTTGGAGCAAGGGGAAGACGAGAACCTCTACGACTATTATGAGCGCTACAAAAGGCTCATCGCGAGTTGTCCCTACCATGGCTACCAAGCCAAGGACCTTATTTGCTACATCATAGAGGGACTCTGCGACAATGACAAGAGGCTCGTGAATGCATCTTGTGGGGGTAGTTACGAGAACTTGACCCCCGCTGCAGCTTCTCAGAAGGTGGAAATCTTGGCGGAACAAGCCCGCAATCAAAGGTCCAGGACCAAGGTGAGGTCCGTTAGTGTGGTGAATGAGTCCCTGAATGCTGAAGTAAGGGAGCTCAAGGATCTTATGAAGCAATTTCTCACAAAGAAGACGGCCCAGCAAGTCAACGCTTGCGGTCTATGTTATGATGCTAGCCACCACACGGATCAATGCCCTACTATTCAAGAGACCGAGGAGTCGGTCAATGCTATTGGCAATTACGGTGCGCCCCGACCCCGGAATGATCCTTATTCTAACAATTACAATCCGGGGTGGGCGAACCATCCTAACATGAGGTGGAGCAACCAGCAGCAACAAGATCCACCACAACAACAGCAGCAGTACGCTCCTCAGGGCCAGCAACAACAATTCCGGTCCAATAACTATGCCCCGAGAGCACCTGCTCCGTCTCAGAATGATGCTATTACTGCCCTCTTGAAGGAGAACCAAGAGACGAGAGCCGCTGTAAAGAATCTTGAGACTCAGCTGAGCCAACTTGCCACCATGATCAATAGGCTCGAGTCTAAGGATTCCGGGAAACTTCCCTCTCAACCGCTCAATCACAAGGAGAATGTGAGTGCCATGAATTTGAGGAGCGGTAGAACACTAGCGAGCCGGACATCAACCACTGATGACGTACCGCGCCCGCGCGCCCCTGGCCTTGACCGCGCCGGGGCGGCAGCACAAGAGGACGAATCCTCTGTGGAGATTCCGCGCCCGCGCTCCCCCCTCCGCCCACGGAATCCCAACAGAGCCCATGGAGGACGAGAGTCGTAGCGACCCGCGTCCGCGGAGTCCGGACCGCGCCCGCGGCAAGGAGGCAGAACGAAATTTCGAGGCTTTGCTCGACTATGCTTTCAAGAATTACTCGCCTCCTCGCCCAAGCTCTCCTAGACGGAACCGAGCTCCAGCAGCAGAAGAGGATGATGGCTATGTGGCTCAACCTCTTCCACCATTGGATTCTTTCAAGCCATCCCCTCCATTCCCCGAGGCTCTCAAGGACACAAGGAAGCCGGCACATGACAAGGAACTCTTCGAGACCTTCGCTAATTGTCGGGTAAATGTTCCTCTCCTTAATCTCATCCAAAGTGTCCCTCGTTTTGCTAAATTCATGAAAGAGCTATGCACCATAAAAAGAAAAAATAGGACTAGTCCTAAGGTTAAAAAGGTAGCTCTAGTTGAAAAAACTCAGGATAGCAAAATTGAGACTTGTCATTCCCTACTCCAAAAGCAATTGCCTAAAAAATGCTCTGACCCAAGAAGATTCACCGTCCCTGTCACTATTGGAGAAACTAAAATTGAGCGTGCTATGCTAGATTTAGGTGCCTCCATTAATGTTCTCCCAGCTTGCATGTATGATAGGTTAGGCCTTGGTCCTTTGAAGAAATCTGATATTGTTCTCGAATTGGCTGACCATTCTAATGTGCGCCCGCAAGGGTTAGTTGAGGATGTTCTAGTGCAGGTACAGGGTTTGATCTTTCCTGCAGATTTTTATGTGATGGAGATAAGTGGTGGAAGTATAAAGTTGATAGTGTTTTTTTGTAATTTGGGTTTTTGCTAGCACTAGGTCGTGGATTTTTAGCACCACATGACCAAATATTTCCCTACCTACTTGTTTATACCTTGGCCCCATTACAACCCTTAAAAGTCCTCATGATTTTTGTTGTGTGTTTAATCATTCGTAGTGGAGATTTAGAACACTGATGCAAGCTTATGGTAGTCTAGCTTTCAAAGTTGATTTTGAGTGAAACACATAGCCTTCAACACTTGAGTGAGAGTGCCAAACACATTACCTTGGTGAGGTCTAGAATGGATGAATGATTTAATTTTGAAGTAATGATGTCTTGGTTAAGGTTTAACTTGATTGATGAAATGTGGATTGATATTGAGATGGATACTCTAACTTGCTAGTTATGGTGTGACTTTGATTTTATTTCTTGCTTGAGGACAAGCAAGGTTCAAGCATGGGGGAATTTGATAGACACATACTAGGTAGTGTTTTAGAGCATGTTTAGTTAGGATTTTCATGGCTTTTTGGTTTAGTTTTAGTTAGTTTTGCTAGTTTTGTTAGTTTGTAGAAAGATTCGGATATCTACACTTTGTTGTGGTTTTTTAGTGTAGATGTGAAGACAACTAGTGTAGTGGAGGTGAAGCCAAAGTATTGGAGGAGGCAATAAGGGAACCAATCCATGAGATTAGCCCCAAGAGGTGATGGAAAAACAACACTTGGATCCGGACTATGTATTGGAGTTGTTGTTTCGACACCTCTTGCTTGCAAGATATGGATCTGAGGCTACCATGGTTGGATTTGGCTGATTTTGGTGTCATTGGAAAGCTAACTCGAAGAGCTACAATTCATCTTTTTACTCCGAGTCCAAATTCCAACTCGAAATGTGTCAAAACAGCCTCTGAAGTGTCACATGACGACCAGTGTTGAAAACGCGGGCAGGAGGTTCGAAAACTCGCCCGAGTTTTGGAGGACCAGCCCGAGTGTTTGGACCTGAGTCTCTGCCGTGAAAGCGCGGGCAAGGCATCGAAAACTCGACCGAGTTTCTAGGTGTTACCCCGAGTTTTCGCCCGTGTCCGAGTTATGTCCGAGATTTTTATGGGATTCTTTTTGGGCCTTTTGGGTTATGTTTTTAGATATATTTTTGGAAGACATATTATATACAGTTAGCCCTAGTTTTATATCTTATTATCTTTTGAATCTTTGATTGGTTATTGGAGACTTGGAGAACAAGAACCCTATGGGAAACTTTGTAAGCTTTTCCATGTCTTTGAGTAGCTAAATTCCTTTTGCTTGACTAGTTAATTGAAGTTGTGAACGAAGTATTATTGTGAGGTTTGATTGTTCTTAATTTTCCTTGACTAGATTGTTTTCTCCGTACTTAATTGATTAATTTCAGCCTAGGGTTTTATTAGCTTGATCACCTAATATGATTTCTAGGATGAATTACAACTAGATCTTTCTAATTACCGATCGGTGTTAATTAGATCATAAGTAGAACCTTTAATCAATCTAGGACCGGTAGGACTAGTTGATTAGAGAAGAGAATTCAATTGCATGTTATTTGGATGTCTGGTTGCTCTGAATGCATGTTTCTATTGATACTTGAATCTTAATGCTGTTGTCAAGTTGAATCTAGGAGGTCTCCTAGGTTATTTGATAATTAGGGTTGTTAGTACCGGTCGGGCTAATAACTAGAATTGAAGTAGGATTAATAATTCCATGAAGTTGGGTTATTAGCATTCCGCAATAGATTAGTCAAGGTGAAAGGAGAATTTTGATAATCAATGATCAATAATCAAGTTCGCAATGGATATTAACTAGTTAAGCATATTTCTCCCGTATTTACAAATCATCTTTGTTTTGCATTCATTAGTTAGTTTAGTTTTTAGATTCACATTCAAAAACCCCCCTTTTTAACTCTGAGTAGCGTAACAATAAACACTGAAACCTGAGTCTCTTTGGGATCGACCCTTACTTCCCTACTACATTAGTTGGGTTGTTTGGATTACTTTGATAGGTATTAAGGCGACTAAAATACCGCTTATCACATTGGCGCCGTTGCCGGGGACTCGGCTGTTTTCTTGTGTTTATTGTTTTGTTACTCCTGTATGGACCTAGCTTACGGTCCACACCCGTGCTACTAATCTATGGCTTTGTTCGAATGTAAACAGTTTCAGGATGAGCAATTTCATTGGTACTTCGTTAGATTCTAAGATTATATGGATGGACTTAGTGCTCAGGGACTTCATATTGATATTGGAAGCTTTTGCATGGGCATTATTGAGGGTATGAATCATGAAACTCTAGAGTTGGCCGAATACATGAGCAATGGACGAATTCTATGCATGGAACCTATGGAGTGCTGGAATTTTCTTTGTTATATGGGCCGTCAGTGTTTATTGGTCGAATCATCTTCATCAATACTCCAACCAGATGAGCCTCCTAACATTTCAAGAGCCCTTGAATTAGATACTCAAATGCATGTGGAGGAGCAATTCGCTACACATGAGTTGGGTAAAGATGGTTACTTTGATGTTCCATGTGATGCTACTCATCTCGAGGAGACCATAGATGAGCCTTGTGGAGTTTATATTGCTAAAGAAGAGGCCACCGAACTCAATGAGTCGATTGCATTCGTTCCTATCACTTATTCATCGAAGAACCAAGTTTGGCGCATAAGGAAGAATCTAGGGATTTCTCTAAGTTTATCTTGATTGAAAGTGGTATTTATGGTAAGAGCTTTGATCCATTTAATAATTATTTTGAAAAGCCACCACTTTTATTGTTTTGGTTTGAGCATATGCCATGTCATGAAGATTGGTCACACAAGTTTGACAAGATGAAACGGTGTTTAATTGGTATTTTAAGTAGTTTCAGTTTATCCTTGTGTTACCTATGTTTCTGTGAGATGAGTTCACAGAGTTTTGACAGGTTATTAAGGGCATTGACAATGTCTGATCCAATGAAATTGTGCTCTTGTCAAGCTAACGACGTTAACGAAGCGCTTCTTGGGAGGCAACCCAAGCGATTATGATAGTTGTTTTTGATTCTTAGTATTAGTTTAGTGTAGTTTTGTTTTTGTTTTTGTTTGCTTTTTGTTTTTTGTTTTTAGTTAGCCCGGCGTATATGTTTCATAACTCGGGTTGCACATGCCATAGCTCGACCGCCGAGTGCTTCTTATCTCCACCACCTCGTTATTCGGATAAGTAGATGACTTGGTTAGTTTTTCCTTTCTCTTTACTTTTACTTTACATTGGGGACAATGTAAAATTTAAGCATGGGGGAAGGGATTTCTTACTTAGTCTTATATCGCATTCATATAGTTGCATTTGCATGTTTAATTTGTTGTTTTGCATTGATTAAAATTTGAAAAAAATTACAAAAAAATTGAAAAATTGAAAAATCACAAAAATATTGCATTTTAGGATTCAAATTTCCCTACTTGGCCACTTGTTATTCCAAGTTAAGATTGATTTCTAACCCATGACTTGCTTGTTTGGTTGAAGTTTGTTTGGTTGAAGTTTGTTTGGATTGAAGCATGATTCTTTAAGTTATTAATCTTGATTATAGGATTGAGCATGCATAAGAAGTTGAAATGTTGAATTGTTTATGAAGTTCTAGACATATATACCTCGTGAGATTATTTTGAGCCTTTAATGCATATATGCATCTTTTTCTTGAGTGTATCGCTTTGATTGCTAGCTCTAGAACTTGCGTATAGATATCTTTTTCAAGGCTACATTACATGATTTAAATGCATGACGTTAAAATGATTGAGGCATGTTCATTAGCTCATATTATCCTTATCTACCTTGCATTATTCCTTGTTTTGATAACCCCTATTTTTGAGCATATTAGCCTTATTTTGTAGCTCCACAAAAATAACTCCTAACCTTGACAAGCTTGACCTATCCGGGAATTAGGATTTAGCTAGAGTTGTTCTTTGTGGTATTATGGGGATGGTTTGAAAAGAAAGAAAAGGAAGAGTGTTGTGTTGGAAAAAAAGAAAACAAGATAAGGAGTTGGAAAAGAAGAAAGAAAAGATGTCTCTTATAAAAAGAAAAAAGAGAAGAAAGAAAAAAATATGAGAAAATGGACGAAGTGTCGAAAGAAAAGTGATGAGAAAGAGGCAAAATAAGTGGTGGAAGTATAAAGTTGATAGTGTTTTTTTGTAATTTGGGTTTTTGCTAGCACTAGGTCGTGGATTTTTAGCACCACATGACCAAATATTTCCCTACCTACTTGTTTATACCTTGGCCCCATTACAACCCTTAAAAGTCCTCATGATTTTTGTTGTGTGTTTAATCATTCGTAGTGGAGATTTAGAACACTGATGCAAGCTTATGGTAGTCTAGCTTTCAAAGTTGATTTTGAGTGAAACACATAGCCTTCAACACTTGAGTGAGAGTGCCAAACACATTACCTTGGTGAGGTCTAGAATGGATGAATGATTTAATTTTGAAGCAATGATGTCTTGGTTAAGGTTTAACTTGATTGATGAAATGTGGATTGATATTGAGATGGATACTCTAACTTGCTAGTTATGGTGTGACTTTGATTTTATTTCTTGCTTGAGGACAAGCAAGGTTCAAGCATGGGGGAATTTGATAGACACATACTAGGTAGTGTTTTAGAGCATGTTTAGTTAGGATTTTCATGGCTTTTTGGTTTAGTTTTAGTTAGTTTTGCTAGTTTTGTTAGTTTGTAGAAAGATTCGGATATCTACACTTTGTTGTGGTTTTTTAGTGTAGATGTGAAGACAACTAGTGTAGTGGAGGTGAAGCCAAAGTATTGGAGGAGGCAATAAGGGAACCAATCCATGAGATTAGCCCCAAGAGGTGATGGAAAAACAACACTTGGATCCGGACTATGTATTGGAGTTGTTGTTTCGACACCTCTTGCTTGCAAGATATGGATCTGAGGCTACCATGGTTGGATTTGGCTGATTTTGGTGTCATTGGAAAGCTAACTCGAAGAGCTACAATTCATCTTTTTACTCCGAGTCCAAATTCCAACTCGAAATGTGTCAAAACAGCCTCTGAAGTGTCACATGACGACCAGTGTTGAAAACGCGGGCAGGAGGTTCGAAAACTCGCCCGAGTTTTGGAGGACCAGCCCGAGTGTTTGGACCTGAGTCTCTGCCGTGAAAGCGCGGGCAAGGCATCGAAAACTCGACCGAGTTTCTAGGTGTTACCCCGAGTTTTCGCCCGTGTCCGAGTTATGTCCGAGATTTTTATGGGATTCTTTTTGGGCCTTTTGGGTTATGTTTTTAGATATATTTTTGGAAGACATATTATATACAGTTAGCCCTAGTTTTATATCTTATTATCTTTTGAATCTTTGATTGGTTATTGGAGACTTGGAGAACAAGAACCCTATGGGAAACTTTGTAAGCTTTTCCATGTCTTTGAGTAGCTAAATTCCTTTTGCTTGACTAGTTAATTGAAGTTGTGAACGAAGTATTATTGTGAGGTTTGATTGTTCTTAATTTTCCTTGACTAGATTGTTTTCTCCGTACTTAATTGATTAATTTCAGCCTAGGGTTTTATTAGCTTGATCACCTAATATGATTTCTAGGATGAATTACAACTAGATCTTTCTAATTACCGATCGGTGTTAATTAGATCATAAGTAGAACCTTTAATCAATCTAGGACCGGTAGGACTAGTTGATTAGAGAAGAGAATTCAATTGCATGTTATTTGGATGTCTGGTTGCTCTGAATGCATGTTTCTATTGATACTTGAATCTTAATGCTGTTGTCAAGTTGAATCTAGGAGGTCTCCTAGGTTATTTGATAATTAGGGTTGTTAGTACCGGTCGGGCTAATAACTAGAATTGAAGTAGGATTAATAATTCCATGAAGTTGGGTTATTAGCATTCCGCAATAGATTAGTCAAGGTGAAAGGAGAATTTTGATAATCAATGATCAATAATCAAGTTCGCAATGGATATTAACTAGTTAAGCATATTTCTCCCGTATTTACAAATCATCTTTGTTTTGCATTCATTAGTTAGTTTAGTTTTTAGATTCACATTCAAAAACCCCCCTTTTTAACTCTGAGTAGCGTAACAATAAACACTGAAACCTGAGTCTCTTTGGGATCGACCCTTACTTCCCTACTACATTAGTTGGGTTGTTTGGATTACTTTGATAGGTATTAAGGCGACTAAAATACCGCTTATCACATTGGCGCCGTTGCCGGGGACTCGGCTGTTTTCTTGTGTTTATTGTTTTGTTACTCCTGTATGGACCTAGCTTACGGTCCACACCCGTGCTACTAATCTATGGCTTTGTTCGAATGTAAACAGTTTCAGGATGAGCAATTTCATTGGTACTTCGTTAGATTCTAAGATTATATGGATGGACTTAGTGCTCAGGGACTTCATATTGATATTGGAAGCTTTTGCATGGGCATTATTGAGGGTATGAATCATGAAACTCTAGAGTTGGCCGAATACATGAGCAATGGACGAATTCTATGCATGGAACCTATGGAGTGCTGGAATTTTCTTTGTTATATGGGCCGTCAGTGTTTATTGGTCGAATCATCTTCATCAATACTCCAACCAGATGAGCCTCCTAACATTTCAAGAGCCCTTGAATTAGATACTCAAATGCATGTGGAGGAGCAATTCGCTACACATGAGTTGGGTAAAGATGGTTACTTTGATGTTCCATGTGATGCTACTCATCTCGAGGAGACCATAGATGAGCCTTGTGGAGTTTATATTGCTAAAGAAGAGGCCACCGAACTCAATGAGTCGATTGCATTCGTTCCTATCACTTATTCATCGAAGAACCAAGTTTGGCGCATAAGGAAGAATCTAGGGATTTCTCGAAGTTTATCTTGATTGAAAGTGGTATTTATGGTAAGAGCTTTGATCCATTTAATAATTATTTTGAAAAGCCACCACTTTTATTGTTTTGGTTTGAGCATATGCCATGTCATGAAGATTGGTCACACAAGTTTGACAAGATGAAACGGTGTTTAATTGGTATTTTAAGTAGTTTCAGTTTATCCTTGTGTTACCTATGTTTCTGTGAGATGAGTTCACAGAGTTTTGACAGGTTATTAAGGGCATTGACAATGTCTGATCCAATGAAATTGTGCTCTTGTCAAGCTAACGACGTTAACGAAGCGCTTCTTGGGAGGCAACCCAAGCGATTATGATAGTTGTTTTTGATTCTTAGTATTAGTTTAGTGTAGTTTTGTTTTTGTTTTTGTTTGCTTTTTGTTTTTTGTTTTTAGTTAGCCCGGCGTATATGTTTCATAACTCGGGTTGCACATGCCATAGCTCGACCGCCGAGTGCTTCTTATCTCCACCACCTCGTGATTCGGATAAGTAGATGACTTGGTTAGTTTTTCCTTTCTCTTTACTTTTACTTTACATTGGGGACAATGTAAAATTTAAGCATGGGGGAAGGGATTTCTTACTTAGTCTTATATCGCATTCATATAGTTGCATTTGCATGTTTAATTTGTTGTTTTGCATTGATTAAAATTTGAAAAAAATTACAAAAAAATTGAAAAATTGAAAAATCACAAAAATATTGCATTTTAGGATTCAAATTTCCCTACTTGGCCACTTGTTATTCCAAGTTAAGATTGATTTCTAACCCATGACTTGCTTGTTTGGTTGAAGTTTGTTTGGTTGAAGTTTGTTTGGATTGAAGCATAATTCTTTAAGTTATTAATCTTGATTATAGGATTGAGCATGCATAAGAAGTTGAAATGTTGAATTGTTTATGAAGTTCTAGACATATATACCTCGTGAGATTATTTTGAGCCTTTAATGCATATATGCATCTTTTTCTTGAGTGTATCGCTTTGATTGCTAGCTCTAGAACTTGCGTATAGATATCTTTTTCAAGGCTACATTACATGATTTAAATGCATGACGTTAAAATGATTGAGGCATGTTCATTAGCTCATATTATCCTTATCTACCTTGCATTATTCCTTGTTTTGATAACCCCTATTTTTGAGCATATTAGCCTTATTTTGTAGCTCCACAAAAATAACTCCTAACCTTGACAAGCTTGACCTATCCGGGAATTAGGATTTAGCTAGAGTTGTTCTTTGTGGTATTATGGGGATGGTTTGAAAAGAAAGAAAAGGAAGAGTGTTGTGTTGGAAAAAAAGAAAACAAGATAAGGAGTTGGAAAAGAAGAAAGAAAAGATGTCTCTTATAAAAAGAAAAAAGAGAAGAAAGAAAAAAATATGAGAAAATGGACGAAGTGTCGAAAGAAAAGTGATGAGAAAGAGGCAAAATAAGTGGTGGAAGTATAAAGTTGATAGTGTTTTTTTGTAATTTGGGTTTTTGCTAGCACTAGGTCGTGGATTTTTAGCACCACATGACCAAATATTTCCCTACCTACTTGTTTATACCTTGGCCCCATTACAACCCTTAAAAGTCCTCATGATTTTTGTTGTGTGTTTAATCATTCGTAGTGGAGATTTAGAACACTGATGCAAGCTTATGGTAGTCTAGCTTTCAAAGTTGATTTTGAGTGAAACACATAGCCTTCAACACTTGAGTGAGAGTGCCAAACACATTACCTTGGTGAGGTCTAGAATGGATGAATGATTTAATTTTGAAGCAATGATGTCTTGGTTAAGGTTTAACTTGATTGATGAAATGTGGATTGATATTGAGATGGATACTCTAACTTGCTAGTTATGGTGTGACTTTGATTTTATTTCTTGCTTGAGAACAAGCAAGGTTCAAGCATGGGGGAATTTGATAGACACATATTAGGTAGTGTTTTAGAGCATGTTTAGTTAGGATTTTCACGGCTTTTTGGTTTAGTTTTAGTTAGTTTTGCTAGTTTTGTTAGTTTGTAGAAAGATTCGGATATCTACACTTTGTTGTGGTTTTTTAGTGTAGATGTGAAGACAACTAGTGTAGTGGAGGTGAAGCCAAAGCATTGGAGGAGGCAATAAGGGAACCAATCCATGAGATTAGCCCCAAGAGGTGATGGAAAAACAACACTTGGATCCGGACTATGTATTGGAGTTGTTGTTTCGACACCTCATGCTTGCAAGAGATGGATCTGAAGCTACCATGGTTGGATTTGGCTGATTTTGGTGTCATTGGAAAGCTAACTCGAAGAGCTACAATTCATCTTTTTACTCCGAGTCCAAATTCCAACTCGAAATGTGTCAAAACAGCCTCTGAAGTGTCACATGACGACCAGTGTTGAAAACGCGGGCAGGAGGTTCGAAAACTCGCCCGAGTTTTGGAGGACCAGCCCGAGTTTTTGGACCTGAGTCTCTGCCGTGAAAGCGCGGGCAAGGCATCGAAAACTCGACCGAGTTTCTGGGTGTTACCCCGAGTTTTCGCCCGTGTCCGAGTTATGTCCGAGATTTTTATGGGATTCTTTTTGGGCCTTTTGGGTTATGTTTTTACATATATTTTTGGAAGACATATTATATACAGTTAGCCCTAGTTTTATATCTTATTATCTTTTGAATCTTTGATTGGTTATTGGAGACTTGGAGAACAAGAACCCTATGGGAAACTTTGTAAGCTTTTCCATGTCTTTGAGTAGCTAAATTCCTTTTGCTTGACTAGTTAATTGAAGTTGTGAACGAAGTATTATTGTGAGGTTTGATTGTTCTTAATTTTCCTTGACTAGATTGTTTTCTCTGTGCTTAATTGATTAATTTCAGCCTAGGGTTTTATTAGCTTGATCACCTAATATGATTTCTAGGATGAATTACAGCTAGATCTTTCTAATTACCGATCGGTGTTAATTAGATCATAAGTACAACCTTTAATCAATCTAGGACCGGTAGGACTAGTTGATTAGAGAAGAGAATTCAATTGCATGTTATTTGGATGTCTGGTTGCTCTGAATGCATGTTTCTATTGATACTTGAATCTTAATGCTGTTGTCAAGTTGAATCTAGGAGGTCTCCTAGGTTATTTGATAATTAGGGTTGTTAGTACCGGTCGGGCTAATAACTAGAATTGAAGTAGGATTAATAATTCCATGAACTTGGGTTATTAGCATTCCGCAATAGATTAGTCAAGGTGAAAGGAGAATTTTGATAATCAATGATCAATAAACAAGTTCGCAATGGATATTAACTAGTTAAGCATATTTCTCCCGTATTTACAAATCATCTTTGTTTTGCATTCATTAGTTAGTTTAGTTTTTAGATTCACATTCAAAAACCCCCCTTTTTAACTCTGAGTAGCGTAACAATAAACACTGAAACCTGAGTCTCTGTGGGATCGACCCTTACTTCCCTACTACATTAGTTGGGTTATTTGGATTACTTTGATAGGTATTAAGGCGACTAAAATACCGCTTATCACATTGGCGCTGTTGCCGGGGACTCGGCTGTTTTCTTGTGTTTATTGTTTTGTTACTCCTGTGTGGACCTAGCTTACGGTCCACACCCGTGCTACTAATCTATGGCTTTGTTCGAATGTAAACAGTTTCAGGATGAGCAATTTCATTGGTACTTCGTTAGATTCCAAGATTATATGGATGGACTTAGTGCTCGGGGACTTCATATTGATATTGGAAGCTTTTGCATGGGCATTATTGAGGGTATGAATCATGAAACTCTAGAGTTGGCCGAATACATGAGCAATGGACGAATTCTATGTATGGAACCTATGGAGTGCTGGAATTTTCTTTGTTATATGGGCCGTCAGTGTTTATTGGTCGAATCATCTTCATCAATACTCCAACCAGATGAGCCTCCTGACATTTCAAGAGCCCTTGAATTAGATACTCAAATGCATGTGGAGGAGCAATTCGCTACACATGAGTTGGGTAAAGATGGTTACTTTGATGTTCCATGTGATGCTACTCATCTCGAGGAGACCATATATGAGCCTTGTGGAGTTTATATTGCTAAAGAAGAGGCCACCGAACTCAATGAGTCGATTGCATTCGTTCCTATCACTAATTCATCCGAAGAACCAAGTTTGGCGCATAAGAAAGA
The DNA here is from genome assembly GCA_963924305.1 of Polygonum maritimum. NCBI lineage: Eukaryota > Viridiplantae > Streptophyta > Magnoliopsida > Caryophyllales > Polygonaceae > Polygonum > Polygonum maritimum. The sequence goes on from OZ002729.1 coordinate 22,240,621, forward strand.
ATCTAGGGATTTCTCTAAGTTCATCTTGATTGAAAGTGGTATTTATGGTAAGAGCTTTGATCCATTTAATAATTATTTTGAAAAGCCACCACTTTTATTGTTTTGGTTTGAGCATATGCCATGTCATGAAGATTGGTCACACAAGTTTGACAAGATGAAACGGTGTTTACCTGTCGCAGAGGGACGCTTGAAGAAAACATATTGCCTTAGCGTTTGTTTCCATAAGCTTGAATTCATCGGGATCCCACTGGTCTTCCTTGTCAACTTTGTCATCAGGAACTTTGAGGTCACCTTTCCTGATCATGTTCCAGCATTGATAGTTCTGACTTCTGCAGAAATTTCTAAACCTAATTTTCCAGCGGTTGAAGTTGCCGTCCGTCAGACGCGGAGGCTTCACAAAAGAGATTCCAATAGGTTCCATGTCCATCTTTTACCTGCAACTCAACAAAATCTAGAGCGCCTGCTCTGATACCAACTAGTGGCAGTACCCGTGCCTTGGAAGGCACGGCTTTTTTGTTTGTATAAATTATAGTTATTTTTTGATCTATATCTTAAAATTCAGTATATATATTTTTTGATGAAATTATGTTTATTAATGCTAATTTTGTTGATTAATTACGTTTTTGTGAAGGTGGACGTGGTCAAGGGGCCCAATTTCTTGGTATTTAAAAGCATTTGGCTGTGCAGTAAATTAATTTCACATAACTTATACCAAAAAGAACTGTGTAGCAAATTACAAATTAAAGCTCAGCAACACTTTCATCGGAATTCGTCTCCATTCACATACACACACAATTGTGTAGCATTTGAGTTGAATATGTAAGCCAATAAGAAATGAGTGATCAAAATGCAAAGAATGTTGCCAGCGTGTTGAAATTAGATGCAAATAGATTATAGAGCAATATATTGCACAGAAACATTATTGTCTACAGCCAAAAAAAAATATTAAAAATGAATTAAATCTCATTCCAAACAACACAAAAGTTTAAATGCAAAGCCTTATATAATTAATAATTCAGCATCAGAAAGTTCAGCGAAAACCAACTCTTGAAAGAGACTTTTCTCTGTTGAAGATTCTCCATAGAAGAGGAGACCTATTGCAGAAGCATAATAAATTATTTTTGTGAAGGAAGGCTTGTATGCCGCTACACTGTTACATTGATGAATTGCAAAACATATATATATAATTAGAATCAAGATATCCTTGCATAAATGCAGTATTATTATAAGAGTTGTATCTATTACATCAAGTTTTGGAAAATCTCCTTGTAGACGATATTTAGAATACTTGTTTGTGGTTGATTTTCGCTATCACATATCAAAACCTTCAATCCTTTCTTACTCGTATCTCTAGATACCGCAACTTATAGCTGTCCATGAGTAAAAACAGGTCTTGGAAGGAATAGACCCACTTGAGAAAGTTATTGTCCTTGACTTTTGTTAATGGTCATAGCAAAACATACCATCAACGGAAACTGCTTTTTTTGAAATTCAAAAGGATATCTAGTGTCAGATGGTGTAAGTGACATGCGAGGAATATATACTCTTTCTCCTATGTGGCTTCCAGAAATAATTTCAGCTTCAATTACATAATCTCCCAACTCAAGGACTAAGAACCTCGTGCCATTACATAGTCTCAAAGACTGATCAATATTTCGCAGTAGCATTACAAGGACACCAACCTTCAACTTAAGAACATGATTTGGAATACCAGAGCATCTTATGCTAATGAGGTATTCCATTGAGTAAACATTGACATCATTAGGCCTTCGGACATTCAGTCAAAACGGTTAAGCCTCCAAGAGTAGTACGTACCCAGAGGTTACCGGTTCGACTCTCATGGATAGTGCCCTCAACCAAAAAAACATTGACATCATTAGCATAATTTTCATATGTTTTACGAAGATTTTTTTTTTGGATATAGTATATTCAAGGCTATATTACGCAAGATTTTTTTTTGGGACACACACAAATATACTGATAGATTTTTGTATGTTTCAGCATATTACGCAATCAATATATTACCCTTGATTATTTATAAGGCTATATTAGATATTGCATGTTTACCCCTGATTTTAGTTATCTTGTGTGTTTACCGAAATCGACATAGATTTTTTTTTTGGATTAGTATATTCATCTCCACGTTTGATTTGGTAGGTTAGATAGATTTTTTTATACGGTGATTTTTTTTTAAGGCTACATTAGATATTGCATGTTTCAGTATATTACACAATCAATATATTACGCATTAGATTTTTTTTGGGATTAATCATATCATCTCCACGTTTGATTTGGTAGGTTAGATAGAATTTTTTATACGGTAGATTTTTTTAAAAAAAATAGTTAAATAAGAAGAAATCTAATGTGGGGTCGACAATTAAATTTCAACCAATCAAAATTAATCGAATTGTTTTATTAAAGATGGGTGACACGGTCCAATAAGGAAGTGTCATGTGTCGGCCTAAATATTAAATCTAACCTCTGCTTTAGTATATAGTAATGATTGTTGGATCGTTAGTAACTAAGGGACGTCCTTTATGAAGATAAAGGCGTCCTTGGTCAGGCGTCCCTACGAGGAGTAGGGGCGTCCTTTGTTTATGCAGCGGAATGAAATACTAAACAAGTAAAAGTGAACGCAGTGAGTTATAGAGGAACCACTCAAGACCAAGTAGTCCTTGAGTGTAAACCTCTACCTCCTTGCAGGATTTTTGAATAGCTTTTCCTTTATATTAAACGTCCTTACAGTTGTACTGGCGAGTCTTTACAGTTCTCTGGCACTTAGCGTTCTTCCTAAGTCCACTAGTAAAGAACTCCTCTAAGCCTACAACTTAAGCGAGTTTAATCTAATAAAGGACTCTATCCCTACATCCTACAGTACTTCGTAGAACTCTCTTTCTCTTTTTGGGTTTTTTTGAATACAAACTGTTTTGTGGTTTTGGTTACAAATCTCACTCGATCTAGCACTGTTCTTAAGTTCTTGAGCTAGTTCTTCGTGTTGTTGAGTGAGCCGCTTTCCTCTGATTCTCTCTGAATATTCTCTGAAAGCGTTAATGTCATAATAAATGCCTTGGGGCTATTTATAGGACTTGGGGAAGGGCGTCATTCTCCTGGGACGATCATGCCCTTGGTGGACGTGGCTACAGGATCTTCTTCCACGTATGATGGCGGTGATGAGGAAGCTTCCTGTATCCAGCTGTGTGTGATGAACTCCGCTACAGGATCTGCCGCCACGTATTGATGAACTCTGCAACAGGATCGTCCACCATGTAGTGTTAGACTCCGCTACAGGATCGGTCTCCACGTGTCCTTGGATGATCAAATGTTGTCGAGTGATATCATCCTGTCGGCTAGTGAGTAAGGACGCTTGGCTTTGCGTTCCTACTTGCTTTGGGACTCCGTCCTTGCTCAAGTAGTCTCTAGCTGGTCCTTACTTCCTGTTAGTTAGCGTCCCTAAGTCTAGGGGACGCCTATACACACTTGTTGTCCTTTCGTCACTAGCGTTCCTGAACACTTGGACAAATTTATTAGAATCAAAGTGAGTTTGTCATATCAAAACTAAGGGACGGTTGTGGGCACACTACCAAGTACGCAAGCGTCCTTGATAGCGTCCCAACATTTGCTCACGCTCTCTCCTAGCTTCGGCATCCCGGTTGGCCATCTCAAGTTGCATACGAGCCATGTCGGCCCTCATCCTAGCAATCTCATCATCATGTAGTGCTTGGTTCTCCATTCTCTTCTTCTTTCGAGCTTGCTTGATGATGCTTTCCGGATCACTAACAAAGTCGAACTCAAGTGTTCCTCGGACGGAACGAGCTCGCATACACCTATAACCAAAGACACAAACAATACCAAATCAAAACAAACAAGGGGTTTGGGCTAGTCCCTCACCCAAATCACTACAAAATCAAAGACTCAACAAAAGAGGTACCTCAAACAAGTAGAACTCCCCGGCAACGGCGCCAAAATTCTGATGGGTTCCGGATTGGAGGGTCAAAATTTAAATTTATAACCGAACCCCGTAGTAGTACAAGGGTAGGGTGTCGAACACACGGGAGTTCGTGCGTTGAGTGTACCAAAAAGACTAAGAAGGGGAAAAGAAAGGCAAAAACAAGGAAAATCAAAGGGAACTTCTCGGGACCGACTTTAGTCACCTCGGTCCGAGAAGGATCGATGAGAGTTTAAGCGGGACCGACACTGTTTGAAGTCGGGCCCGACATTTGGGTAACTCGGTCTTGTCAAAATAGTAGAACGGTCTTGGGTTTTTGGGTTCCATCCCTAACTAGACTTGGGTAATTCCACCCCAATTCAACCAATAAGTGTTGATCCTTATGATATCGAGGTTGTTTGCCTTCGATCCCTCCACTCTACACATCGACCATAGGGGGTTTTCACCTTCCCTTCGATGCAAGGTCAAGTGATGGGCTCGAGATCGCTTTCGCTTACTCTTACCAATCACAAGCCCTTGATCCCTTATTCTCACAAGATAATTGAAGCTCATTGTAGAGAGGATTCATAGATCAAGCACTCAAAGCTATGAAATTGGGGGTTCACACCCAAACCTAGCTAGGGGTTTCCCCCATAGCCCAAGACTATGGAATCTACTCCATGTAGCAAGAGTAAAAAGCAATCAATAGATAAAGCAAGCAAATCTCAATCATCCAACTCAAATCCAACTCAAATTGCATTCAAATCAAAGGAATTCACAAGATCCAAATCTCAAATCCACTAAACACAAACAAAACAAGTTCAAACTCACAAATTCCTCCTAGAACTCCTACTCTCCACCGATTTCCTCACTTCCTCTCCTCTTCCTTCCTCCTCCTTGCTCTCCAATTCTTCCTTGAGCCTTTGAGAGTGATTAGATGTATGGATTCGCCTCCTCTCTCTCTAATTGTCTTCCCCTTTTAATTAGGGACCAAGGATTTCCAAAAATAGAAGAAGGGCAAAAGTGGTAGATCACAATTATGTGCCTTGGAGGCCAATCTTCATTTTGCCGACATAGACCGACACAGAGTACCTCGGGCCCGACGTTGTCAACCTCGGTCCGAGCCTCCATAGTTCCAACTCGGGCCCGACTTGCTGGGCACGTCGTTCCGAGCCTCGATCCTCTTCTCTTCTTGGTTTTCATTGAGTTCCTCTTCGTTCCTCGCTTGGCTCTTCCGCTCCTTTGCTCTCAAGCTTTGCTCCTCCTTAGAAACTCCTTCCAAACTTCCTCAAAACATGCTAATTTACCTACAAAACACAACAAATTTGCATAGTCTCCGAATCTCATGGAAAATCGGAATCTAAGCTAAAAAGGGACAAAACTAACAAAGAAAGGAACAAAAGACACATATTTACAAGGGAAATTAACTACTAAAGCACCACCAAAATGAGAGACATCAGTTTGGTTCTTTGCTTTTTTGCCTTCCTTTTCTTTTATCTTTTTCCTTTTTCTTTTCTCCAAAAATTGTTTTTAAAGAGCTAATACCCGAACATTCTTCGACTACTAAAGTATATTTGAGGCATAAAAATAATTTTTGGGTTTAAAGTGTAGCATTGCCCGATTGTTACGAACAAAGCTAGACTTTACCTTTTGGAGATTTGACTATGGATTTGGTAGCTTGCCATTGAATTACCCTAAGAAAACCCAACAGGGAGAGGACAAAAGATTACTTATATCTAACGGAAAATTGAGATCGGCGGTTGGTTAATAACAATTTGTTATGGGTGTTTGTTTGATAAAGTTTGTTTTTATGGGCTCTTTTGTGAGATTAATGTTTTCATGAGTCATTTTGTCCACGAACCCGTATTTCGCAGATGGTTTTATGAAGTTCACCCTAAAAATTATTCGGTTCTACTTTAGGCATTAAAGAAGTCCATTTAATTCTTCATCTTTATTCCCTCTCCTCTCACGTCGCCCCCCATAAAAATCCAAATAACCCTATCACTCGAGATCTACGTTAAAAAGTCGAATGGAATGAAGAAATAGATTAATGATAATGTGGCATGCACAAATTCAAGCAATTGGAAGAAATACTCTATCAAATTAAAATTGAATTAAAAGCGTGCGTAACCTTCTTACAAAAGAGGGCACTCCCATATTTATGTAGGCAACCCACTTAACCTAGCAACTTAATGGCCGTTTACTCATGCAAGAAAAAGACATGCCCTATACTAGATAAGCAAGAAATAGAACTAGAAAGGTCTATAAATGAACATGATAAAAATAAGGAAATATATATAATCATTTGGTTAGAACATGCCATTGTTAAATAAAGGCTCACAAACAATGCCATTGCCATTAAACCCCAACGTGGCCGAGACAAGGCCTAACGGCCTGTGGCGAGGCCTAGACAAATGGAGGTTGGCAACAAGGCTGGCGAACCTCTATAGAGTCACTCATGGAGCACAGGATGGACAAGAGGTTGTGCCTGGAGTGGTTGCTAAAGTAGGCACAAGAATGGGCATGCTAGGAAAAGCCAATAAAGGCGCGCCATGCATAAACATAGGTGCGCTTGGCACTCGAACGGTGGGATGATCGGGTGAGCCCAAGCCACCATCGATTAGAGATAGGCACACCGTGCCACCAAGGAATTCCAATGGGCTGAGGGTAGCTAGCAAGCCAACCAAAAAAGAGGTTGTGGCCTTGGCTATGGCCATGGATCTAGCTAATGTGATGGGGCCATCCGAGCGTATAGTAAGGGTTCTCTCCTCCTCCTCCTTAGCGGTCATGGGTGAATCACACCTTTTTGCTAGTTGTTGGAGACAATTGAAAAGAAAAATGATGATCAAGTGAAGAATGCAAACATCCTTGCACGTGCTTTTAATGAACTCATCTTGGGTCGCAAGGTTGACAAAAATAAGTTGCATGGGCCGCAAGCTCGAACAACACCTTAACTAAAATTTTTCTTTCTATCTCTTCTCTATTTCAATGTTCGATGATAACCTCAAAAATCTATATAGCATTACCACTTCTCTTCTCATGATGTATGTAAAATAGTTTAACAAGTGGTGACAGTAGAAAAATCTAGGTGTTCATAAATCAATTTTCATAATGTCAAATCACCAATAAAATTGTTTCAAATGTATACTTCGTTTGATTTATTTTTCACATGCTACCAGCATCATGTATAACTATTTTGAGGTTTATTAGGCATAGCTAAACCCCAACCACCTAAAAATCTTAATCTCTTATTCCAGACAATCAAAATCGCTTCTCTCAAAACTTGTAATCTTATTAATAATATCACATTCATCAAATATCATTTCCACAGTATCATGACAATGTATCAGGAGTATCAATTATCGCTCTTTTTATATTTGTTTCTTCTACATCCCTTTTTTCAAACTACAAAATAGCTTCTTTAAAGGGTTCACTCAGTCATATAATATAGTGACTACACTTTGTTTCATCAAAAATCAAGTATCAACAAATTATTTGATGATATTCTTATGAGATGAAATGATTCTATTCAAAGAAACTCCCTAATGACTAACATACATGTTTAGCATGCCTCTAACAAGGTTGCACCATTCTTCAATCATTCTCAAGTTGGGTCTTGTTGGAATATGTTATGGCTCATGTGTCTTAAACATGGCAATAGTTTTCAATTAATTAGGTAGATTTTTATTGTGTGAAGCTCTTGGGTGAGCTAATCTATGATCTCACCTTCTTCATAAAAGATAATGTATTTCGCACTATTCAAATTTTCAATAACAATCAATTAAGTTCTTCATATCTGATGAGGGATCATCCAGCCAGCCACCACCAAGCGCACCCACACTCTTCGAAGGCCCACTTACTCGTGCTAGAGCCAAGAAGCTTCAAAGAGAGATGAGCACTTTTGTGGCCTATTCTGTGGCTACGGAAGCAAGGGAAATCATGGAGCCTCGGCCCAAGGTCGTGTGCATTGTGGGTGTCTCCATCCAAGGTGTGCCGAGCGAGTGCTGCACTTAGGCACCGGGCGGGTGCCTCCAGTGGGCACCGGGCGTGTGCCTCCAGCGGGCATCGGGCGTGTGCCTCCAGCGGGCACCGGGCGTGTGCCTCTAGCATGCCTCATTTTGGGCCTTTCTAAGTGGGTTGCTACCTATGTTAGTTTTAAGACAATATTTCCATTATTATCATTATTGTTTTAAGTGTGTTTTGTCAAGACATATAAATAGCTTTTTAGGTGTTATATTCAGTTTAGACAACTCAGAACTTTGTATTTGCATTCTCCTTGAATAGAGAGAAAACGAGAGCTTTGACTTTCAATTGTGTGTGTGTGCAGCTTGGTTTGCTTTGATTTGTGTCGATCTCTTGAAGGTTGGTGCCTATCATCATTCACGAGCCCCTTTCTCGTGCCTACAAGGCTTGTTCCTTGTTTGTGTGAGATCGTAAAGGTTGGTTTCTCGATCATTCTAGTTGGTTCTTGTCTCTTCGAGCCAAGGGTCCTCTAGTTGTTTCTAGGAGTTGATCTTAGTCCCTTATTGAGTCATTTTCCTTGTTCTTCATTGCATTCGTCTTGTTTCCACCAAGTCTGTTTTGTGTTCATTTGAGTCGTTGTTTCTTGTTCTTATTGAGTCGTTTCCATTTGAGTTCATTTATGACCATCTTGTTCTTGTTTCCATTGTTTGAGTCACGAACGTCGAAGATCGGGTATCAAGCGGCCTTAACCCCGCATCAAATTGGTATCAGAGCTTCGTTGTAGACGTTCTTCTTGTGTTCGAGTCGATCCACCATTAGAGTCCACAAAATCCAAAAGAAAAACGTCCTCAAGGTCAGGTTGATTAATTCCTTTGCTTTAATTAACTTGATAGTACTAACCATTTGTGGCTTGTGTAGTGGTTTGTTTTGCCCAGCCAAACACACCCTAAACTTCAAGTAACCGCCACCAAAACAACCATCTGCCCACCACCTTCACAAAAAACGTCCACCACCCTCCAAAAACAACCACCCACATTTCTACCTAGTGAGAAGGAGCTGATTTAATTGAATTAAGTCAGAAATTCAATTACCTTTCCCACCTCCTACATTTAAGGTTGACTAGTTCAAAGATTCTAACAACCTTCATTTCAGCCACAAAAGCTACACCCACCTTGTACTTTGTAGGAGGTGGGTATAGCTTTTGTGGCTGAAATGAAGGTTGTTAGAATCTTTGAACACCCACCTCCTAAAAAGTAGCAAGACCCATTCAAATCCATTCCCACACTCCCCCAACGTCCAAATTCACACCCAATCTCCTACATTTCAGCCTTGAAACCCATTCAGCCCACAACCAACCCAACGTCCAAAAATTCATATCATCTTGCACAAATAGTTTGCACTTGCATTTTATTTAATATCAGCATATTCTTGTAATTATTTCTGATTTAAAAAAAATGAAAAAAAAAGTCAAAAAAAAAAATCAGAAATCAAAAATATCTTGTATTCATATATATAGCTTGTATTTTATATTAGTGCATAGTTTAAGTTTATATCATTCAGTGCAAGTGTTTGTGTCTTCTCTCCTCTTACCTTTGGACGCCATTGAAGAGACCACCTCGACAAAAGAGCCACCCTTATCCTCACCTAACAAACCATTCCAAGTCGCACTTGGTTAAGGAATTCAAGGTGAAAAGGACTTAATCAGGTTGATCTCTTCCTTGTCTTTCCATTTCATCTTTGTTTATAATCGAGTCTCCTTTTCTTTCTTCTTTTCCAACCTCTTTTCTCGTGTGGTATTGTCACTAATCTGAGCTTGATTTTGACCCTTCTCAAAGCAGATTGAAACAACGAGCTCATCGCACACAAAAGAGTGAGAGCGAGCGAAACACTAGCGAGCTTGTTTTGGATTAATTTTAACCTCACGAGTTTGTTCTAGTGTGTTTGTTGTTACAATGTCACAGGAAGAAGCAACTTCACATGGTTCGGAGCCAATTCCACCGGAGGTGTTCAATATGTTAAGGTCACTTAACCAAAACGTAGAGACCATCACCCGGCGTTTGATAGCTGTTGAAAATAAGCAACGGCAATCCCAACGCCAAGACCCCCAATCCCCACATTCCACCTAAGCAGCTGATCCTAACCATGGTGAAGACCCTCAAGATGTCGATCCATCCAACAATCAAACCGTGGATCCTAACTTGGCCTCCACGTCCAACCAACAACAACAACAAACTAGAAGGGGAGTAACTTATAACCCTCCTGGTATTTTTGCACAAAGAGTGCCCCTCAATCAATTTCCCTCTCCCGTAAGAGAGAGGGCTCGTCCTACTAATGATTTCCAAGCGTTTCAGGCACAAAGAAGAAACCAGGGGCGTGATGAGCGCTTTGACGAGTTTGATGAGGAGTTCTTTGAGGATGAGGCTTGGGAACGCTATTCCAAGCGTGAAAGAGAGGAGGCGAGCCCTTGACCCACCAATCAACACATGGGAGCAAATGAAAGCCTTGATGAGAGGCCGGTTTGTGCCCCAACACTATGCACGTGAGCCGAGGCAAAGTTTGGAGAACCTAAGGCAAGGTTCAATGGGAGCTGAGGAGTGCTTTAACGCCATGCAAGTGGCGATGGTAAGGGCCAATGTAGTTGAGGATGAAGAAACCACAATGGCGAGGTACCTTCGAATCTTGCATCCATACATAGCTAATGAAATTGATTTGTACCCATACTCTACTATGACTGACCTTTTCCATTTAGCGTTGAAAGTAGAGAGAAAGTTCAAATCCAGGAACCAAGGAGGGAGAGGCGCGGGAAACCAGCCCAATTCATGGAGGGGCAGCCGTGGCCAGACCACACCTTATGGGAAGGAAGGCGCCAATTCTAAGGAGAGGGGAAGCACAGCCGGCGCCTATGGTGACCAATCTGGCCGAGCCAAGCCTCCCACCACCAACACGCCATCCTGCAACAAGGGCAACAATCAAGGAGCTTCAGCAGCTCCTAAGGGAAGTACCTCTAATTCTTCTTCTAGAGTTAGGGATATTGTATGCTTTAAGTGCCAAGGTAGAGGGCACATGATGAAAGATTGCCCTAACAAGAAAACACTTCTAATTAATCATTTAGGCCAATATGAATCTGAGGAAGAAGATGAAGAATTGCATGAAAATGAGCCTAATGATAATGAATTGCATGAAAATGATGTAGATGATGAAATTGAGTATGAATCAGGGGAGTCCTTAATTGCTAGGCGTAACATGCATATAAAACCAGCCCCTTGTGATGATAACCAAAGAGAGAATTTATTCCATACTCGATGTTTGATTAAGGGCAAAGTTTGCAATATGATAATAGATAGTGGAAGTTGTTGTAACATTGCTAGTTTAGAAATGGTACAAAAACTTGGATTATCTATAACTCAACACCCCATGCCCTATAAATTGCATTGGATGAACAATTGTGGAGAACTTAGAGTAAACAAGCAAGCATATGTTTCTATTAAGCTTGGGTATTACGAGGATGTTGTTCTTTATGATGTCGTTCCTATGCAGGCTTGCCACATTTTGCTCGGTCGTCCATGGCAATATGATAGAAAAGTCACCCATGATGGATTCACCAACCGGAACACCTTCACCCACAATGGCAAGAACATAGTGCTCAAACCCATGACGCCTACCCAGGTGGCTAAGGAGTTTGACAAGAAGAAGGTGAATAAAGTAAATGGAAATGATGAGGGAAAGAAGGGGATAGCTCGGGATAAGACGAGCTCACCTAACGATCTCCCACCCTCCAGCGCGCTTTTAGCTTCCAAGCGGGAGCTCGAGTCCGGGTACTTGGATGGGCAAACAACACTCATGCTTTTGTGTAAGGAGCTGAGTTTTTTGAATGAGGAGCTCAAAGCTTCTCTGCCCCCAAGGATTTTGGGGCTTGTCGAGGAATACAAGGATGTGTTCCCCGATGAGATACCGGCTGGTTTGCCACCCATTAGAGGGATAGAGCATCAAATCGATCTCATCCCCGGGGCATCATTACCCAACAGACCAGATTACCGTATGAACCCCAAGGAGACCCATGAGGTCCAAACCCAAGTCCAAGAGCTTTTGGACAAGGGTTATGTTAGAGAGAGTTTGAGTCCATGTGCCGTGCCTGTTTTGTAAGTGCCCAAAAAAGATGGATCATGGAGAATGTGTGTAGATTGTAGGGCCATTAACAACATTACTATAAAGTACCGTCACCCCATTCCTAGGTTGGACGACATGTTAGATGAATTGCATGGTGCCACTATGTTTTCTAAGATAGATTTAAAAAGTGGATATCACCAAATCAGAATGAAGGAAGGGGATGAATGGAAAACGGCATTTAAGACTAAATTTGGCTTGTATGAGTGGCTTGTGATGCCATTTGGGCTGACCAACGCCCCTAGTACATTCATGAGGTTAATGAACTATGTGCTTAGAAAATTCATATGGAAATTTGTTGTGGTATATTTTGATGATATTCTGATTTATAGCAAATCCCTAGAAGACCATGAAGTTCATTTAAGGGAAGTACTCTCTACACTTCGGTTAGAGCACTTGTATGCAAATTTGAAGAAATGTGAATTGTGCACTAATCATCTCACTTTTCTTGGTTTTGTAGTGAGCTCCAAGGGACTACAAGTGGACGAAGCCAAAATAAAGGCAATCCAAGAGTGGCCGACGCCTACCTCCATTGGCCAAGTCAGGAGCTTCCATGGCGTCGCTAGCTTCTATAGTCGTTTCGTGAAGGATTTCAGCACCATTGCTGCCCCCTTGACCAAAATTACTAAGAAGAGGAGTGAGTTCAAGTGGGAGAAGGCGCAAGAGAGGGCGTTCAATGCCCTGAAATGGAAACTGACGCAAGCACCTTTGTTAGCATTGCCTGACTTCACTAGGTGATAAGCGGTATTTTAGTCGCCCTAATACCGATCAAAGTAATCCAAACAACCCAACTATGAATGTAGTAGGGAAGTAAGGGTCGATCCCACAGAGACTCAGGTTTCAGTGTTTATTGTTACGCTATTCAAAGTAAATAGGGGGTTTTTGAATATGAATGTAAAAACTAAACTAACTAAAGAATGCAAAACAAAAGATGATTTGTAAAATATGGGAGAAGTATGCTCAACCACTTAATATCCATTGTGAACTTGATTATTCATCATTGATTATCAAAATTCCTTCTTTACCTTGACTACTCTATTGCGGAATGCTAATAACCCAACTTCATGGCATTATTAATCCTACTTCAATTCTAGTTATTAGCCCGACCGGAACTAACGACCCTAATTATCAAATAACCTAGAAGACCTCCTAGATTCAACTTGACAATAGCATTAAGACTCAAGTATCAATAGAAACATGCATTCAGAGCAACCAGACATCCAAATAACATGTGATTGAATTCTCTTCTCTAATCAGCTAGTCCTACCAGTCCTAGATTGATTAAAGGTTCTACTATTGATCTAATTAACACTGACCGGTAATTAGAAAGATCTAGTTGTAATTCATCCTAGAAATCTTATTAGGTGATCAAGCTAATAAAACCCTAGGCTGAAATTAATCAATTAAGCACAGAGAAAACAATCTAGTCAAGGAAAATTAAGAACAATCAAATCTCACAATAATACTTCATTCACAACTTCAATTAACTAGTCAAGCAAAAGAGATTTAGCTACTCAAAGACATGGAAAAGCTTACAAAGTTTCCCATAAGGGTTCTTGTACTCCAAGTCTTCAATAACCAATGTAAAAGATTCAAAAGATAATAAAATCCTAGAACTAGGGCTAACTATATATAATAATGTCTCCAAAAATATATCTAAAGACACAACCTAAAAGGGCCCAAAAAGATCTCGTACAAAATCTCGCTTAACTCGGACACGGGCGAAAACTCGGGATGGAACCCCAAAACTCGGTCAAGTTTTCGATGCCTTGCCCGCGCTTTGAACACAGAGAGTAAATGCCCGAAACGCGGTTTGAAACAATGAGACGCGGCCGCGTCTTGAACACTCCTGCCCGCGTCTCGTGCACTCCTGCCCGCGTCTCGTGCACTAGTCAACAGGTGACACTTCAGAGGCTGTTTTGACACACTTCGAGTTGGAATTTGGACTCGGAGTAGATAGATGAATTGTAGCTCTTCGAGTTAGCTTTCGAATGACACCAAAATCAACTCAATCCGACCACCGTAGCTTTAGATCCATCCCTTGCAAGAAAGAGGTGTCGAAACAACAACTCCAATACATAGCCTGGACCCAAGTGTGCTTTTCTCATCGCCTCTTGGGGCTAATCTCAAGACTTGGCTCCCTTCTTACCTCCTCCAATGCTTCGAGTTCATCTCCTCTACACTTGTTGTCTTCACATCTACAATCAAAAATTACAACAAGATGTAGATATCCGAATCTTTCTACAAACTAACAAAACTAGCAAAACTAACAAAAACTAAACCAAAAACCATAAAAATCCTAACTAAACATGCTGTAAAACACTACCTAACATGTGCCTATCACTAGGCCCTTTGAAGTGGAGTGCGACGCAAGTGGCATTGGCATTGGCGGCGTCCTCATGCAAGAAGGTAAGCCCATAACCTTCTTCTCTGAAACATTGAAAGGAGCATGTTTGAATTACTCTACGTATGACAAGGAGTTGCATTCCCTGTTGCTCTTTGCGCTTATTGTTGGTTGAGGAAGCCCATAAGGGCGGCCTAATGGGACATTTTAGCAGGGATAAGACTTTCACACTCTTAGGGCTCATTTCTACTGGCCACATATGGTTAGAGACGTTGAAAATGTAGTTAAGCGTTGTGTTGATTGTTTAAGAGCCAAGTCTAGGTTGATGCCACATGGACTATACACCCCTTTGCCTAAGCCTACAGCCCCTTGGGAGGATTTATCCATGGACTTTATAGTAGGGTTGCCCAAGACCAAGAAAGGGAGGGATTCAATAATGGTGGTAGTTGACCGATTCTCTAAGATGGCACACTTTGTGCCGTGTCACAAAACTGATGATGCTAGTAATGTAGCTAACTTGTTCTTTAGGGAAATAGTTAGGCTGCATGGAACACCCAAGACAATAGTAAGTGATAGGGATACTAAGTTCCTTAGCTATTTTTGGAGGACTTTATGGAATAAGCTAGGGACTAAGCTAATGTTTTCCACATCTAGTCACCCTCAAACTGACGGGCAGACCGAAGTAACCAATAGGACGTTAGCTACTATCCTTAGAACCATTATTAAGAAGGCTATAAATCAGTGGGAAGATGCTTTACCTCATTTGGAGTTTGCTTATAATCGGACCATGCACTCATCTACTAAGTTAACTCCATTTGAATGTGTTTATGGAACTAACCCACTCACCCCCTTAGATCTTACCCCATTTCCAATGAGGGAGAATGAAAGCTTTGATGCAGGGAAGCACGTTGAGTTTATTAAGGAGCTGCATGCTCGAACCAAGGCAAGGTTAGAGCAAAAGGCTGAATACAATGCCAAATGTGCCAATCATGGGCGGTGACAAGTCATTTTCCAGCCGGGGGATTTGGTTTGGGTTCATCTAAGGAAGGAGCGATTCCCGGAGCAAAGGAAGAGCAAGCTATCTCCAAGAGGTGATGGGCCTTTCAAGGTGCTTCAACGAATTGGAGACAACGCCTTCAAATTGGAGCTGCCCGGGGATTATGGTGTGAGCGCCACATTTAATGTCGCTGACCTTATGCCTTACTTAGCCGTGGATGAAGAGTTAGATTCGGGGTCGAATCCTTTCCAAGAAGGGGAGGTTGATGAGGGAACATCCAGCCAGCCACCACCAAGCGCACCCACACTCTTCGAAGGCCCACTTACTCGTGCTAGAGCCAAGAAGCTTCAAAGAGAGATGAGCACTTTTATGGCCTATTCTGTGGCTAAGGAAGCAAGGGAAATCATGGAGCCTCAGCCCAAGGCCGTGTGCATTGTGGGCGTCTCCATCCAAGGTGCGCCGAGCGAGTGCCGCACTTAGGCACCGGGCGGGTGCCTCCAGCGGGCACCGGGCGTGTGCCTCTAGAATGCCTCATTTTGGGCCTGTCCAAATGGGCTGCTACCTATCTTAGTTTTAAGACAATATTTTCATTATTTTCATTATTGTTTTAAGTGTGTTTTGTTAAGACATATAAATAGCTTTTTAGGTGTTATTTTCAGTTTAGACAACTCAGAACTTCGTATTTGCATTCTCCTTGAATAGAGAGAAAACGAGAGCTTTGGCTTTCAATTGTGTGTGTGTGTGTGCAGGTTGGTTTGCTTTGATTTGTGTCGATCTCTTGAAGGTTGGTGCCTATCATCATTCACGAGCCCCTTTCTCGTTCCTACAAGGCTTGTTCCTTGTTTGTGTGAGATCGTAAAGGTCGGTTTCTCGATCATTCTAGTTGGTTCTTGTCTCTTCGAGCCAAGGGTCCTCTAGTTGTTTCTAGGAGTTGATCTTAGTCCCTTATTGAGTCGTTTTCCTTGTTCTTCATTGCATTCGTCTTGTTTCCACCGAGTCTGTTTTATGTTCATTTGAGTCGTTGTTTCTTGTTCTTGCTGAGTCCTTTCCATTTGAGTTCATTTCTAACCATCTTGTTCTTGTTTCCATTGTTTGAGTCACGAACGTCGAAGATCGGGCATCAAGCGGCCTTAACCCCGCATCAATATCTCTCAACTCTTCATTACTAAACAAGATGGAGACTCACAAACGACACATGACTACTAAAGCAGGTACGAGACTAAAAACAAAGAATGATCGGTCCGGGATCGGAGGGTCTCACAATTTAAATTTATAAAAACCGAACCTCAATTGTAGTAAAGAGGTAGGGTGTCAAACACACGGGAGTTCGTGCGTCGAGAGTACCCGAAAAGACTAAGAAAAGATGGAAGAAAGGCAAAACAAAGGAAAACAAAAGAGATCACCTCGGACCGACACAAGTCACTTCGGTCCGAGGGTGGATCGAGGTGGATCGACGTGGTACAAGTCGGGCCCGATGTACTGGGTAACTCGGTCTTGAACAATAAGTAGATCGGTCTTGGGTTTTTGGGTTCCACCCCTAACTAGACTTGGATATTCTTCCCCAATTCAGCCAATAAGTGTTTGATCCTTGTGAGATCGAGGTTGCTAGCCCCGGATCCCTCCATTCTACACCTCGACCTAGGGGAGTTTTCACTCACCTTCGATGCTAGGAACTTGTGATGGGATCGAGATTGCTTTCGCTTACTCTTACCAATCTCAAGCCCTTTATCCCTTGTTTTCACAAGAGAATTGAAGCTCAATGTAGAGAGGATTCACAAATCAAGCACTCAAGGCTATGGAATTGGGGTTTTCTACCCAATCCTAGCTAGGGGATTCCCCCATAGCCCAAGACTATGGAATATACTCCATAAGGTAAGAGGAAAACACAATCAAAATGGAAATCAAGCAAATCTCAATCATCAACATCCAATCAAACTCCAATTGCATTCAAATTCAAAGTGTCAACAAAATCCAAGTCTCAATTCTACTAGATCAAAGCAAAACAAAGTACAAAACTCACTAATCCTCCTCTCTTCTCCACCGATCTTCTCTTCTCTTCCTCCTCCTCTCTTCTCCTTGCCCTCCAAGTCTTCCTTTGAGCCTTTAGAGAGTGATTTTGGGTTGTGGGTGTGTGTGTTCTATCCCCTAATCACCTCTAATTATCCTACTCTATTGATTGGGGACCAAAGAATTCCCCATTTAGAAAAGGGCAAATGTGGAAGGTTACTAAAAATATGCCTTGGGGAACAATCTTCTCAAATGCCGACTTGGACCGACACGCTGGGGACCCCCGGCCCGACGTTGGGAACGTCGGTCCTGGTCTCTGGCTACTCGATCTCGGGCCCGACGTGGTGGTACTCGGTCCTGGGCCTCGATCCTTGTCTTCTTCTTGGGTTTCCTTCGGTTCCACTTCATTCTTGGCTTGGCTCTTGCATTCCTTGATTTGGCTCCTTCATTAGCTCCTCCAAAATGTCCTCATTCTTGCCATTTCTCCTACAAAACAAAGCAAACTCGCATAGTTTCCGAATCTCAAAGAAAACCGGGAACTAAGCTAAGAAGGAACGAAACTAACAAAGAAAGGAATGAAAAACACATATTTACAAGGGAAATTAACTACTAAAACACCTCCAAAATGAGAGACGTCAAAGGACACATTGTACTTAAAGGCCTAAATGGATAAATGACTTGAACTTGTTCATAACTGAGTGTTATGAACAATTTTTGACAAATTTAAGTTCGTTTCCCTATGTTTGAATGTGATTTTATTTGTGTCTCAAAATACATTACTACATTTTTTTATCGGTTGGTGCATCTAAGAAGTTTGAGTTTATTTGTTGTGTATATATCTAGACTTCTAGTTGGTACAGAAAGGTCTTTTAGCTATTGTAAATAGTGATAGGACGTGAAGTAAATGCGGTCGTGATGGGTGCACTTAAAGTTAATCTTTGGGCATCCTTTATACTAACGTAAAGGTGAATATGATAATTAAAATGACACGTAGCAAGTTTGCAATAAATCACATCACCCTTTAATATCAAACAATTTAATTGGTTGAAATTTGATTATAAACTCCACATATATATAAAATATAAAAGAATATACTATTAAAACTCTATTTATTACGGGTTTCTTAAAGATATGATTAATTTTATCATATACTAAATCATATTAAAATAATGATATGAAATAACACATATCCACTCTAAATTAAACCACATCACCTTTTTTTATCATTCTGATTCATTGAAATTTATTCTACTAATTTTTTTGAGAAATTTTGTATTGTGACCCCGAGGTTTTGCAAATTCCATGTGATATACAAAGTTTTTTGAAATTCCGCATCACAACCTTGAGGTTTTGCAAATTCCGAGTAGTTGTCTCAGAGTATTATAAAATGTTAAAAGTATTTAGTATGTGGCCACATTATTTGGTTTATTTGAATAAATGAATCATATTTTTTTATAAACTCTAAAGTTACATGATGTTTACATTTTTTCATGAAACTACATATTCTCAATTTGTATGGAAAAATAATACCCTTATGAATTATGAAAATCACATGTAATTTTGAAATATTTCCACCATTTTTATTTATCTAAAAAAATATAAAATTATAAGTTTTACAAAATTTTAAGAGAGTTTTTTGGATGCATTTATTTAAAAATGGGTTTTTAATGAAAATAATAGTGATTTAAACAATAATAATATATAGTCATGATATATGTTTAAACAATTAAATTTTGTAAGATTCTCTTGCATAAACGTACAAGATTAGGTGCTTTTTTACAAATTATAACAATCACCTAATAAAAAATATGTGTATATTAAGTGATCTTGTTATTAAGTAGCTTATAAAATAGATGAGGTAAAAACTATGAAACTTGTAGCTTTATTCAATTAAACCAAATAATGTGATTATATTCTTGTTGATACTAAAAACCGTCAACGCGGTCTCACCACCCCCAATAAAACAAAACATTGTAAGCGTAAACTTCTCAAACAGCGTCAAAACCCAAATGTCTGCGACCATCGAGATCAGTATCTCAAACGGCGTCAAAACCCAAAACCCTAAATAACGATCCCCTCCAGGGCAGAATCCCTCAAAAGGCAAAAGACCCGTTGATCATGTCCGCATCCATGCAAGTGGGTGGGCGGCAACGTCCCATCCAGACGAGCGGTGGGCGGCAACATCCAATCCTAGTCTCCCATTGGCCGATCTCGCGGCCACCGCTCCGAGAACAAACCAGAAAGCTACACGCGCCTGGGCGGCACTCGTCCCACATCGACATTTCGACCAATCTCAGCCCAGACTTCGGCTATAAATAGCGAGCTCTGTGCACCAAAACGGGGATCAAAAGCCTCACGAACCACATACATCAAATCTCGAGCTAAGATCATTGTTGTAATCCGATACACTCAACGCGATAGAGAATCTCTACCCTCATCAAGCTAATACAAAACACCCTTCACACTACCCTCATCGCGTTAAACACTGTTAGCGACTAAATACTTTTCATCTCTTCGTCTGTTGACTCGGTTGAAATCAAATCATTTGCTCTCATCGCGTTATACTCTCTTCGGTGTTTTCGGACTTCAACATTGGCGCCGTCCGTGGGGATTTCCTCAAACCAAGCAGGCACCGCTTCAACTGACAAAGAGTGATGGACGCTAACAGCAACAATGCATGCTACGCTGACAGCGCGGAGTTGGATGTGCGGCAGGAGCGCGAGCGTGAGCCCCTCGGTGAGTATGAGAAGGTGGCCATTGCCCCTTTTCTCGACGCAACCAAGCAGTTGTGCGTCGGGGATTGCATGACCGGGGAGGACGCTGAAAGCCTGCAGGGGCTCCTGGCCCGTTCACGCGATGTGTTCGCATGGACAGCAACAGACCTAAAGGGAGTTCCTCCCGAGGTGGCGCTCCACTCACTTCGCGTGAGCCCGGGATCTAGGCCTGTCTGCTAGAGGCGTCAGAAGACCAATGAGGAGCGCGCCAGTGTGGCAAATACAGAGGTTGAGAAGCTCCTACGTGCCAACTTCATACGAGAGGTCAAGTATCCTACTTGGCTCTCCAATGTCGTGCTGGTAAAGAAGTCCAACGGGAATTGGCGTATGTGTGTCGACTTCAAGGACCTCAACAAAGCTTGTCCCAAGGACAGCTACCCCCTGCCTTCCATTGATGATCTGGTCGATTCCACCGCCGGTCACAGCGCGCTGAGCTTCCTCAACGCATACTCTGATTATAATCAGATAGCCATGGATCCTCTGGATCAGGAGTCCACCGCATTCATCACTCAACGTGGGACTTTCTGTTACAGAGTGATGCCGTTCGGCTTGAAGAACGCGGGGGCCACTTTCTAGCGTCTGGTGGACCATGTCTTCCGGAGACAACTGAAGCGCAGCGTCTCGGCTTACGTCGACGACATTGTGGTCAAAAGCCACAACGCGCAAGAGCACCTGGCCGATCTGGCCGAGGTATTCCAAACCCTGCGTGCTCACCGGATGAGTCTGAACCCGGAGAAGTGCGTCTTCGGGGTAAAATCAGGGAAATTCCTCGGTTTCATGATCAGTGCGAGAGGCATAGACGTTAATCCCGCCAAGGTGGCCGCGGTGTTGGATCTAAGCTCACCAACTTCGCGCAATGAGGTCCAGCGGTTGGTTGGCGCGGTAAATTATCTGGGGCGTTTTTGCTCTAGGTTATCCGACCGCGCTCTCCCTTTCTTCTCCTGTCTCAAGAGCACCACCACTATTGGATCGTTCGTCAAAAAATACAAGGGCGTCCTTAACAGGGTTAAGGTCGTCCTTTACCAAGATGTCCTTAATAAAGCTTAAGGACTTCCTTAGTTCGCAGCGGAAATCAAAAGACTAAACAAGTAAAGACAATAAGTAAGGAACGCTTTTGATTTATAGAGGAACCACTCAAGTACCAACTAGTCCTTGAGTATAAACCTCTACCTCCTTGGAGGATTTTGTAATAGCTTCTTTCCTTTCTTATTAAGTTTCCTTACAATACACTGGCGAGCAGTTACACTTCTCTGGCACTTAGAAGGGCGTCCCTAAGTCCACTAGTAACAACTCCTTTAAGCCTGTAGAGTAACCTAACTTAATCTCTCTAAAGGACGCTATCACCTTTTCCTTACAGTTCGTCGTAAGGACTCTCTCACTATTTTTGTTCTTTTCTGTTACAAACACTTTGAGGTTTTGTGGTACGCTTCTCGCTCGATCTAACACCTAGTTCTCACTTGTTCTTGAGCTTGTTCTTGGTGTTCTTGGTGTTCTTGAGCGACTGACAAATTCTCTGAATATTCTCTGAAGGGTCACTTCACAATAAATGCTCTAGACGAGTATTTATAGTGACATTGGGAAAGGGCGACTTTCTCTGACGATCATGCCCTTTAGGGACGTTGCAACAGTAATCGGCTTCCACGTGTCGCTGTGATGATCAAGGAAGCTTACTGGCAATTCCGTTAGGCTTGGCTGCGGGATCTTCTTCCACGTGGAGATCATGATCAAAGCTTGTCTGGTGATGTCACTTTGTCGGCCAGCTTTGAAGGACTCCAGTGTATTGAGTAAGGACGGTGTCCTTGTATATGATTTTGCCAAGCCGTTCACTGAGAGATGTAGCGTCCTTACTCCTTAAGGACGACTACATGTTCACCACCTTGTTGTCCTTTTCAACATGCGTCCCTGAAACACTTGGACAACTTATTAGATCAAGGCGAGTTTGTCATATCAAAACTAAGGGACGCCAGGCACAATGTTAATTACCGAAGGCGTCCTTACATTGTCCCAACAATTTCCCCCTTTTTGATGATGACAAACTCCAAACTCTAGGCAATAAACATTTTGAACCTAA
The DNA here is from genome assembly GCA_963924305.1 of Polygonum maritimum. Taxonomy (NCBI): domain Eukaryota; kingdom Viridiplantae; phylum Streptophyta; class Magnoliopsida; order Caryophyllales; family Polygonaceae; genus Polygonum; species Polygonum maritimum. The sequence continues at coordinate 22,262,866 of OZ002729.1, forward strand.
AATTTATCATGCTTGAAAACTTAAAGAGCGTCCTTTCAACACTTAGGAAAGTCTATAAGCACAAGTTTTCAACTCTTGATCTAATCTCACTTTTGGATTTTAGGGAAAGGACGGCTTTCCTCCTATTCAAAAATTTCATTCTTAACTAGCGTCCCAAGATTTTATTCAGAAGCATTTACGTCCTAAGTTCCTTTCACTAAAATTCCCACTTAACACTTGCATATTCTAGATAACTAATAAAAGCGCATCTCTACAAAACTACACTTCCCCCTTTTGGCATCATCGAAAAGGATAACAAGTTAGCATTAGGACAATAGCGCAAAATCACAACTAGAGACAAGTAAACGCTTAAACACACAAATGCACACAAAGATGAGAATTGCCATTGAAAGAAGAGATAGTCATTACAGACATTCAGACAAGTGTTTTGAAAATGAAAAGAAGCACAAGCAGAAAGATGAGGGAATAAAGGGTTAGGTAGAAGGTGATCCAGCAGGACGGCTTTGATCATTGACGTTAGCGTCCGTCGCAGCAGGTTCCTCTTCCTCTTGCGTATCTCCCTCTGTACTGTCCCTGTGAATTGACTGGACTAGCAGCTTAATTAAGTCGTTCTGAGTCTTAACAGCCTGAAAGTAATGATAGTTCTGTTGCAAGGCCGCATTGTTCTGTTGAATGATGGCGTTCCCTTGTTGCGCAAGAACATTTTGGTTGTTAAGAATGAGGGCGTACAGCTGCTTCGCAGAATAAGCTTCAGTGTTGGAGGGAGTAGGAGAGCATTGAAAGTACGACGGCTGTTGATGAGGAGGAAGATGAGAAGGAGAAAAGTTGAAGTCCATCGGCTCTGCATGAATAAAGGACGATAACTGATCAACTTCTGCATAGCGAGCAACACGATCTTCCTCAGTCTCAGCAACCAAGGGAGGATCAGAGACAACAGTCTTCCCTTTCTTGGCGGCCTCTTGTCTAGCACGCTCGTCCTCAGCAGCTTTCTTAGCAGCTTCCTGCCTTAGACGTTTTTCCTCTGCTTTCCTGGCGGTCTCTTCTTCTTTCTTTTTCTTCTCCGCCTCTTTTCTCTCTTTTTCAAGTTGTTTTCTGATGGAGGGGAGTTCTTTGCTATGCTTGATCTCCAGGACGCCATACTTCTGATCCCATGGCAGTCCCAAAGTTATTTCTTCACCAGGAGAATAAGCATCATTTTCAATGAGAAGAGCTTTAACAAGGCCGGGGTAGGGAAGGGCATGGTTCTTGCGGGTGCATTTGGCCATGTGCTCAATCATAATTCTGGCCAGGTTGATCTTGCGACCCTATAGGAAGGCGTCCAAGAGGAGAGAGTCTATTGTTTGGACTATTGATTTCTTCTCCTGCCTTGGGACGATAGTCCTGCATATCATGTAATCTGCCATAGCACCTGTTTGAGTCAGGACTGAAGCAACCCTGTCTAAACCATCTGGAGTCTTCCCGTTAAACACTCTTCTGAACAAGGCTTGCAGCTCTTCGCCTTCCATCCCAAAACCAGATGCAGGAACCCTGTGTAAGGCGTCAGGCCCTGGTCGTTGTTTGTCAAGACCCATTAGCTGGCGGACGGTCTTCTCAGAGAAAGTAGCAGACTCGCCATTTGCCATGAACGTCCCTGTGCCATTCTCAATGTTGATGTTGAGAGAATCATAAAAGCCTTGCACAAGTTTGGGATCAACTGTGACGTTCTCTTCTGAAATTTTGAGCCAACCTTGGATCTTGAGAAGCTCCACTAGCTCCTTGGCCTTAGAAAACTGGCTCAGGAAGCTTCATCAAACACTAGAGGAGCCAAAATGTGCTCCTGTTTGTTGTTCTTTTTGGCTTTCTTCTTTTGAGGACCAGAAGTGCCGTCCTCATTATCCTCTTTATCCTCATCACTGCCTCCTTCATTATCTCCTTCTTGGAGATATTCATCAGCTTGTCCTTCAGATGGACCAGCAGCGTCCTTGGACGCCTTTGTTTTCCGTGGACGCTTCTGTCCACCTTTCCCTGTGGGAGCAGATTTGTCTCCCGCGTCCACTGGAACGGCTTCCCAAGGAGGGATCTCGAGAGCATCAACATCAATTTTCTCGTCAAGAGAGAGAGCGTCCTCTTGTACAACATTGTCGCGTTGATTTGCAATATGGCGACCAAGCTCTTCGTCCTCAGCAATTTGCTGTTTAGTAATTTCATCCAGGACGACCGTTGTATTAACCTCCTCAGATGAAGCGGAGCCAAACTCTGCTTCTATTGAGTCGTCAGGGACGACAACCGTAGCTGAAGGAGCGTCCCTTTCTGCTGAGGGTCCCCTTGATTTGGGAGTGGGAGGGGCAGATGGAGGTGAATTTTGTGGAGATGGGGAGTCAGAAATTTGGATATCAGGGAAGGCCTGTTTGATTTGGAGAAGGGAGGGATTAGGATTGGATGGGTCAAGTACTTCGATGGGTGAGGGAGTGGCGAAGGGGGTGTCTAGAGGAATGGGATTGGGCTTGGGTTTGACAAGTTTTTGCCTTTTGATGGCTCGTTTTTGGGGACGGTCATGTTTGAATTTAGTGCGTTCCTCCACATGAAAAGGGAATTTGTCGAAAATTTGAGTGGGTTGGGAGGAGGAAGCCTTTTGTGGGAGAGAGTTGTGGATAAGCGAGATGGAGGAGGAGTAGGTCTGGTAGTAATAACTCGAGGAGGGGATGGAGGAGGAGGGGACGATTGTACTGACCTTTTTCTTGTGGAAAGGGGAGGAAGATCCACAAATCTGGCATTGGAAAGGTCTGGGATGGACTCTATCAAGGGAATCCTCCAATCTTGTCCTTGGAACGCTTCTAAAAAAATGTTGGTGCCTCCACGGAAAGGAGCGTCCATTCCCCCTGTCTAGCGCAGAACTGGCACCACAAATCTGTCTAAGAACGTCCTTAAGTTGCGAAGACGGACTTCATCCTTGCATGCCTTCATGTAGTTAGCCACAGCAACGTAGAGGGTGCGCGGCTTGGAGTCAATGAAGTCCTTGAGAATTTCATCAATCTGAATTTCTGGGGGTCCTTCCACATAGAAATTTCTCTTGGCCAGACGCTTTCTCTTCCCACCCATAGACGAACCAGATGCATTCAAAACTCTTGACATTCTGAGCTGATCGGAGAAAATAGATCGGAGATTGATCGGAAACTTAGAGAGATGTTGCCGGAGATCTAGAGAGAAGTCAGAGCAGAACGGAGTTTTGAGATTTTAGAGAGCGAAAGTTCTGACAGCCGTTTCAATCAATGTATATATAGGAGGTTGGTAAAGGGCACGCTGGTAACTTCCCAAATTCAAAATTCAAACTGCCAGCGATTCAACTTCCAAAATGGCGCGTTCCGAAAGACCCTGTACTGACGTCCTGTCTGACTGACTAACTGACTTCCACAGAGTTAACACTGTCGTCCTGAGATCACCTTAAGAACCATTTTGAAAACCAAGCAAGTACGTCCCGTAAAAGAAAAATTGAAGATCATAGGACGCTTTTGCAAGATTCTCGACCAGGGTAAGCTTAGAGTTCCCATCATTTCGGCTTATAATGAGGGTTGGATGATCAGGGATACTCTTTTTCAAGACAATAGAGAAATTCAAAGGCGTTCTCAAAATATGCACATAGCAGTTTTAGACTAGCGTCCTTGCAAATGTGAAATTAGTGCATAAAGTACTTAGCAATTATGAAATCAACTAAACATAGCCAAGCATTGAGGGAATAGCAGAACGGGACTTGCTACTTAAAAGTTATCATCCCTAAGAGTACCCTGAGGTGCTCAAAGGGACGTCTATCAAGTGCTTTAGTGAAGATATTAGCTACTTGGTCCTCAGTCCTTACATGCCCCATACTAATAATTCCTAGTTCAACATTATCACGCAAGAAATGATGTCTTATATGAATATGCTTTGTGCGAGAATGAAAAACAGGATTCTTAGCAATTTCAATAGCACTGGTATTATCACACAGAATAGGAATAGTTTCAAGAGATATACCATAGTCCTCAAGTTGATATTTGATCCAAATAACCTGTGAGCAACACGAGGCAGCAGCCACATACTCCGCTTCCGCAGTTGAAAGCGCCACAGAGTTCTGCTTCTTAGATCCCCAAGAGACTAGGCATGAACCAAGAAACTGTGCCATTCCTGAGGTACTTTTCCTATCAATGACATGACCAGCATAATCAGCGTCCGAGTAGCCAACAAGCTTGAAGGTCGTCTTCCTAGGGTACCAAAGACAAAGATCGTCGCGTCCTTTGAGATAGCGAAAGATCCTTTTTACTTCTTGCATGTGGGACTCCTTTGGATTTGCCTGGAAGCGTGCATACAAGCAAACGGCAAGCATAATGTCGGGACGGCTTGCGGTCAAGTAGAGCAAAGAGCCAATCATTCCTCTGTAAAGCTTTTGATCAACGTCCTTCCCTTGTTCATCAGCGTAAAGACGCGAGTTGGGAGAACAAGGTGTTGCCACAGGCTTGGACGTGTTCATTCCATTCTTCTCAAGCATTTCACGGACATACTTTTGTTGATGAATGCGTGTCCCTTCTTTGAGTTGGTTAATTTGAAGTCCCAAGAAGAAATTGAGTTCTCCAATGAGGGACATCTCAAACTCACTACTCATTAAGGACTTGAACTCATCTACAAGCTTCATGTTAGTACTACCAAAGACTATATCATCAACATAGACTTGGGCAATTAAAATGTCCTTGTGAACTTTCTTTATGAACAATGTTTTATCAATTGAACCTCTTGTATAACCATTAGACAAAAGAAAGGACGCAAACGTGTCGTACCATGCACGAGGAGCTTGCTTGAGTCCATAGAGAGCTTTGTCCAAGTAGTACACATGATCTGGGTAAGAGGCGTCCTCAAAGCCAAGCGGCTAAGCAACATACACTTCCTCATTGAGTTTCCCATTGAGAAAGGCAGTCTTGACGTCCATCTAAAATAATTTGAATCCTTTGTGTGCGTCAAAGGCAATGAGAAGACGAACAACCTCAAATCTAGCAACAGGAGCAAAGGTTTCATCATAATCAATGCCTTCCTCTTGCTTGAATCCTGGAGCCACCAGTCTTGCTTTGTTCCTTGACACACGACCACTTTCATCAAGCTTATTTCTGAACACCCAGCGCGTTCCTATGATATTTTTGCCTTTGGGACGTGGGACGAGAGTCCAAACTTTGTTCCTTTCAAACTGATTGAGTTCTTCTTGCATTGCTTGAATCCAGTCAGCGTCCTGGAGTGCTTCCTTGATATTCTTTGGCTCCACCATAGAGACAAAGGCATTGAATGCACAGAAAGCTAAGTTTGCACTCTGGGACTTGCTTGCAGCTGACCTTGTTTGAACTCCTTGAGAAGGATCAGAAACAATTTGAGAAGTTGGGTGGTCCTTAGAGAAGCGGGACTCCCTTTGAAACAATTGAGCAAATCTTGGATCAATGTCTCCATCAGAATTATCACTATCACTTTGAGCATCGTCCTCAATGTGTTCCCCCTTAGAGAGAGCGTTCACACCTTGACTTGATTCAGCCAAATCCAGATGAAAAGGGGATTCACTACGAGATGGAACTCCTTGAACAACACTAGGAGCGTCCACTGAGACTTCTTCAGGATTTGGAGCAGCGTCCTTGGGGACATAGTATTTTCCAGAGGTCCAATCTTCAGCTTCATCTTCAGAGTCGTCTTTCTGTTGTGAAGAAGAGCGTCCTTTCAAACTTGATTTTTCTTTATGAGAAGAACTCTCTTTGAACACAACATGAATACTCTCCTCAAGCTTAAGAGTCCGTTTGTTGAAAACTCTATATGCTTTACTTGTGAGGGAGTACCCAAGGAATATGGCTTCATCGCTCCTTGCATCAAACTTTCCAAGTCTTTCTTTGTCATTGTTGTGAACAAAACATTTGCAACCAAAGACTCTGAGATAATCGATGCGTGGCTTCTTTCCATTCAATAGCTCATAGGACGTCTTCTTCAGAAGAGGACGGATCATGGCACGATTGATGATGTAACATGTTGTAGCAACAGCTTCCGCTCAGAAATACTTAGGAACGCTATTAGCCAAGAGCATAGTCCTTGCCATATCCTCCAGCGTCCTATTCTTTCTTTCCACAACACCATTTTGTTGAGGGGTCCTTGGAGCTGAGAAGTTGTGAGAAACGCCGTGTTGATCACAGTAGGCCAGGAATTCAGAGTTTTGGAACTCCGTCCCATGGTCTGATCGTATGGCTTTCAAAGGCATTCCAAGAGCAACTTCCACTTGTTTGATAAAGACTTTGAAAGTGTTGAAACAATCTGTTTTTGATGCCAAGAAAAGAACCCAAGTGAATCGAGAAAAATCATCTACAAGAACGTAAATGTACCTCTTTCCACCATGGCTCAACGTCTTCATTGGTCCACAAAGATCCATATGGAGAAGTTCCAAAGGCTTCTTCGTGCTTACTTCATTCTTGGACTTGAAGGACGTTCTTGTTTGCTTCCCTTTGATACATGCTTCGCACTGATCAACCTTCTCAGGATCAATTCGGGGAAGTCCCTTAACAAGATTTCTTTGATGCAGCTTAAGAATTGTGCTTAGTCCAGCATGGCCAAGGCGACGATGCCAGAGGTCAGCGTCCTCCTTTGAAATAGATAAGCATAACTCAGATTTTGGCTTAAACTCTTGATTGAAGATGTAGACATTATTCTGGCGTACTCCTTTGAGAACAATTTTGTTGGTGTTCTTGTTGATGACAAGGCATTCCTTAGAGTCAAATGTGACTAGGTTTTCACCTTGGTCACACATTTGGGAGACACTAAGGAGATTGAAGCCAAGTCCTTCAACAAGACTGACATTTGATGCTTTAATGGACGCATTGAGAATAGTAGTTCCCGTCCCTTTGATTTTTCCTTTGCCCTTGTTGCCAAACGAGACAGTTCCTCCCGTGGCACTACTTTGGATAGAAGTGAGATGGATCTCGCTTCCTGTCATATGATTTGAGGCGCCACTATCAATGATCCATGGGCGTCCCCTCACTTCCACCTGCCATAACGAAGTTAGTGTTTGGCGACCCAGGCAAGGTGTTCCTTACCTGGTTCGTTACAGAAATAGAACTCTGGTTCTGGCATGTAGTCATTTATATTCACATCATTTGAAATAGCATGCTTGCGGAAAGAGTTCCTAGAGCGTCTAGAACGTCTAGGATTAGCTTTAGGGACGGACTCAGTATTTTCAATGTTAGTCCTAGCAGCTTTTCCATTTTCAACATCTTCCTTGAGTTTTAAGCAATCATATTTGAAATGATCTCCTTGTCCACAGTACCAACACGTCCTATAGTAAGTACCAAGGTAGTACTTCTTGTTGGGACGTTGGATTTTGTTTTCTTTCATCTTTTGAGGATTACAAACTTTAGAGCCTTCCCCTTTAACAATTTTCTTGTAGATCCTATGACTAGTGGAGTTAGTGTAGTAGTCCTCTTTTCCTAATTCTCCACTTTCTAGGACTCTAATTCTTTCAAGAAGATTTTTGGTTTTCTCCCTTTCAAGTTCAAGTTCTGAAGTTTTGCTTACCTCAAAATCACTAGGAAGAGAGTTCTTGGTGTCAGATTCATAGCCTAGACCTCTCTTAGCTGGGACAAATACTATAGGTCTCACTTCTTCAACTATGGGACTCTTACCCATCACCTTCACTTCTTCCCTAAGCTTAGCGTTCTCAAGTTTGAGACACATGATTTCAGTTTTTAGGGACTTAGTTTCTTCACATGAGGACTCTAGTTGAATGGTCATGGAACCCATTGGAATTTCTTTTGTGAAGCCTCCGCGCCTAACGGACGGCAACTTCAACCGCTGGAAGACCAGGTTTGAAAACTTTTGCAGAAGTCAAAATTATCAGTGCTGGAAGGTCATTATGAAGGGAGATCTCAAAGTTCCTGCTGACAAAGCTGATAAGGAGGACGAGTGGGGTCCTGACGAGTTTAAGCTGATGGAAACTAACGCAAAAGCTATCTGTTTCCTTCAAGCGTCCTTATGCGAGAGGGATGCCACTCGAGTTAGCAATTTGTCAACAGCGAAACAACAGTGGGAAGCTCTTGAGAAGTTCCATGTGGGAACAGCTGAAATGAAGGAGGACGTCCAGCTGAAAATCAAGAAGGAGTTCTATGCTTTTAGCATGCTGCCAAATGAAACCTTCGCCTGGACGGAGGAGATGGAGAGCGCGTTCCAGGCTTTGAAGGTCTATCTCGCCAATCTTCCAACGCTCTCACCGCCCATTCCGGGGGAGGATCTACAGCTGTACATTGCCGTGAGCCAACATATTGTCAGCGCGGTTCTCACCCGCGATTCCAGTTATCCGGTATACTTCACCAACAGCGATATTTGCCCGCGGAGAAGATGTCTCTGGCTGTTGTGGTGGCGGCGAGAAAGTTGCGCCCCTACTTCCAGGCGCACCCCATCCAGGTCCTCTCAGATCTCCCTCTCCGCCAAATCCTACATCAGCCCGCATTGTCGAGAAGGATGACCAAGTGGGCGGTCGAGTTGTCAGAATTTAACATCTCGTACCATCCGCGGACCGCGATCAAGGAACAGGCTCTCGCCGACTTTGTGGTGGAAGTCACCTTCCCCGACACCGATGAAAGCCCCGACGAGTGGAAGGTCTTCGTTGACGGCTCGCACTGCGACCTGGGGTCGGGTGCGGGGGTGGTCCTCGAGGGACCTTCCTACGCGTCTGAACACGCCCTCAACTTCGGCTTCGAGGCCACCAACAACGACGCCGAGTACGAGGCGGTGATCGCGGGGATAGAGATAGCTTTGTTGGTGGGCGCTCGAAGAATGAGGGTTTTCACAGACTCTGAGCTCGTCGCGCGGCAGGTCGGTGGCCAGTACGAGTGCACCACAAGTATTCTACCTCAGTATCGCGCCAAGGTCAAGGCGTTGATTGCCTGCCTCGAAACCTTCGCCATTGAGTCCATACCGCGTGCGGCCAATGCCAAGGCCGACGCGCTAGCCAGAATAGGTTCAGCCCTCCCGCCCGAGGCTGGCAATAAGGTCGTGATCGAGAGGAAAATGCAACGCGGTCCGCGCTGGCCACGGAGGGATGGATGGCTCCCATAGTCCGATATATTCAAACTGGGGAGTTGCCTCAGGACGATGCCGTAAGCGCGCGCAAACTCAAGCTCAAAGCGGCGCGATATTGCATCGAGGGCAACAAGTTGTATCGCCACGGCTACGGGGAGCCTAACCTGCTCTGTGTAGACGAGGCAACTGACGTCTCTCATTTTGGTGGTGTTTTAGTAGTTAATTTCCCTTGTAAATAGGTGTCTTTTGTTCCTTTCTTTGCTAGTTTTGTCCCTTTTTAGCTTAGATTCCGATTTTCTATGAGATTCGGAGACTATGAGAATTTGTTGTGTTTTGTAGGTAATTTGGCACGTCTTGAGGATGGTTTGGAAGGGGTCTCTATGAATGAACAAGGCTTGAGGATCAACGAGCAGAAGAGCCAAGTGATCAACGAAGAGGAGCTCAAGAAGGACCAAGAAAGGAAGAAGACTGAGGCCAGGATCGAGGTCCCAAGCAAGTCGGGCCCGAGATCGACCTATGGATACCCGGACCGAGTTGAGGCAAGTCGGGCCCGAGGTGTGTCCGTGTCGGTCCATGTCGGCAAAGTGAGGATTGGGCTCCAAGGCACACAAATGTGATCTACCACTTTTGCCCCTCTTCCATTTTTGGACATTCTTGGCCCCCAATTAAAAGGGGAGGAGATTAGAAGACATTTATCCAACAATTATCCAAGTTTAGACACAATTAATCACTCTCAAAGGCTCAAGGAAGACTTGGAGAGCAAGGAGGAAGAAGGAAGAGGAGAATAAGAGGAGAAATCGGTGGAGAATGCTAGTTCTAGGGAGAATTTGTGAGTTTGAACTTGTTTTGTTTTGCAATTACTGGATTTGAGATAAAATCTTATGAAAACCCCTTTGATTTGAATGCAATTTGGCTTTTGTATGAGTTTGATGATTGAGATTTGCTTGCTTTGTCTATTGATTGCTTTTTACTCTTTCTACATGGAGTAGATTCCATAGTCTTGGGCTATGGGGGAAACCCCTAGCTAGGTTTGGGTATGAACCCCCAATTCCATAGCCTTGAGTGCTTCATCTAGGAATCCACTCTACATAGAGCTACAATCTCTTGTGAAAGCAAGGGATCAAGGGCTTGTGATTGGTTAGAGTAAGCGAAAGCGATCTCGAGCCCATCACTTGACCTTGCATCGAAGGGGATGTGAAAACACCCTAGGGTCGATGTGTATAGTGGAGGGATCGAAGGCAAAGAACCTCGATATCACAAGGATCAACACTCATTAGCTGAATTGGGGTGGAATTACCCATCTCTAGTTAGGGAAGGAACCCAAAAACCCAAGACCGATGTACTATTTTTCTAAGACCGAGTTACCCAAACGTCGGGCCCGACTTACATCTGTGTCGGTCCCGTGCAAAACTCCCATCGATCCTTCTCGGGCCGAAGTGACCAATGTCGGTCCCGAGTTGTTCCCTTTGATTTTCCTTGTTTTACCCTTTCTTTCCCTTTTTGTGAGTCTTCTGGTACACTCAACGCACGAAATCCCGAGCGTTCGACACCCTACCCTTGTAATACTACGGGGTTCGGTTATTACTTTGAATTTTGATCATCCAATCCGGACACCCATCAGAATTTTGGCGCCGTTGCCGGGGAGTTCTACTTGTTTGAGGTACCTCTTTTGTTGAGTCTGATTTGTAGTGATTTCGGTGAGGGATTAGCCCGAACCCCTTGTTTGTTTTGATTCGGTTTTGTTTGTGTCTTTGGTTATAGGTGTATGCGAGCTCGTTTCGTCCGAGGAACACTTGAGTTCGACTTTGTGAGTGATCCGGAGAGCATTATCAAGCAAGCTCGAAAGAAGAAGAGAATGAAGAACCAAGCACTATATGATGATGAGGTTGCTAGGATGAGGGCCGACATGGCTCGTATGCAACTTGAGCTGGAAAACCGGGAAGCCGAAGCTAGGAGAGAGCGTGAGCAAAGGATGAGATTGGAGGCTCAAATCAACACCCAACCCCGGATGCACGCCAATACATGCATCCGGAGTTGAAGGTGCCGGAGCCGGCCATTGTCTTACCGGAGGTTTCAAAGAACTTCGAGATCAAGACTCAATTCATATCACTTATCAAGAGGGACCAATTGAGGGGCGACCGAATGAGTGCCCGCTTGAGCATGTGAAGCAATTCAAAGATATATGTGAGACCATCTCGACGGATGAAGAGACGCTAGAGTATGTGCTACTCAAAGCTTTCAAATGGTCGTTGGGAGGCAAGGCATTACATTGGCTAGAGAGCCAAGCACCTCGGTCCATCACATCATGGAGGGCTCTCAATGAAGCATTTTTGATGAAGTTCTTTCCACCAACAAAAACAACGGAGCTTAGAAGGAAGATAGCTCCAACAAGGAGCCCACGAGCCACTCTTTGAGGCTTGGGATCGGTTCAAGGAAATGTTGAGGCAATGTCCAACGCATGGGCAACAACCTTATGTTCTTCAAGACATATTTTTCCAAGGAATCAACCCCGCCACCAAGGACAAGTTGAACCTTCACCCCGATTGTGGGTTCATCGATTTGCCACCGGAGCAAGCATGGGAGTTACTTGATAAACTCTTCGACTACGAATCCATGTACGGAGTAGGTCAAGTCAAAAAGGAGGCAAGAGTCCAAGGAGATGGTACAAGGAGGCTCTATGACCCGAAAAGTGAAGAGGTTGACAAGGATGTGAAAATTCAGTTCCTTGAGGATGAGTTGAACAAGATGAGGAGGCAAATGAATCATCTCAAGCAAACTTCAAGGGCATGTGAAAAATGTGGATCTTTCAAGCATGTTGCTCAAGAGTGTCCCAATGAACGCCAAGTTCGCTTGGCCGAGCAAATCGAGGAGGCACACTTTGTTCAAAGAAACTATGGAGGGAGAAACAACTTCAACAATGGAGCCAACTTCAACAACGGAGGCAATGGAGGAAATGGAAGGTGGAACCAAGGCCAAGCTAATGGCTACAACAACAACTACAACCAAAATGAGCCAAGGGCCCAACCACCACCTTACCGACCTCCGGGGTTCTACGATCAACAAACTCCACCATCGGTACAAGAGTTGAGAGGTGATATCAAAAACATGAGTGCGAAGGTCGACGATCTTTGTGTGTGGAGGAAGCAAGTCGACAACCAATTCGCTCAAGTTTTTACTCGACTTCCTAGAAAAGATGGGAGACTTCCGGGCCGACCCGAGGAGAATCCCCGTGCCCCACAACAACAAAATGAAGTCCGAGCTATTGGGTTGAGGAGTGGTCGGAACTTGCCCGAGCCACATGTGTCGAAGTCAAGAGAAGAGAGTCGGACCGAGTTACCCAGCAACTCGGGCCCGACGTGCCCAAATATCGAGCCAGAAGCTGAAGAAGGTCCCCTGACTAGGACCGAGGAGGAGAGGAACTCGGGCCCGACATGCCCTGAAGTCGGACCAACTTCCCAGACGTTGCTCTGCCCCCAGACCGAGGACCTGCACATCGGTCCCGACGTCGAGCCAACATCGGTCCAAGTAGAGAATGTAGTGAGTGAACTAAGCCGGTCCAAGGAAGTCGATCCAAGCAAGAATCAAGGCAGCACAACTCTTCCTTACCCATCAAAGAAGCCTAAGGATGGTATAGAGGGCAAATTCAAGAGGTTCTTGAAGCTCTTGCAAGGGTTGAACATCACAATACCGTTCACCGATGCTCTAAATGAGATGCCTTCATATGCAAAGTTCTTGAGAGAAATTTTGAGCAAGAAGAGGTCGATTGTGGAAATGCAAGATGAGGTAAAAATCTTGGAGCTACCTCAAAAATTGGGAGATCCCGGGAGATTTGCAATAACCGTTGGAGTGGGATCCCAAAGTTTCCAAGCTCTATGTGATTTAGGAGCAAGCGTATAGGTTATGCCCATGAGCATTTGGGAGAGGTCTAACCTTGGTGAGATAGAGCCGGGCGACATGTCCCTCACCATGGCCGATGGTTCATCTACAAAGGCCACGGGAATCTTGGATGACGTCCCGGATAGAGTGGGGAAGTACTTTGTCCCCGACGATTTCGTGATCCTTGATATGAAAGAAGACCCTTTGGTGCCCGTTATTCTTGGAAGGCCGTTTCTAGCTACGGCGGGAGCAAAATTTGACGTGAAAAATGGGAAGGTGACTTTTGAGATAGGGGAAGACAAGGTGGAGTTCCACTTCAACAAAGCTCTAAATGAACCGGATGCTTTGGCAATCTTGAAATTGGAGGAAAGTGCCAAGAGGAAAAGAGAAGAGGTGGAAACCACAAGAGAGGAAGAAGCACCTTTGAGGAACCATGAAAGGGTCAATGTTCTTGTTCAAGAGAGAGAGTTGATGGATCCATTTGAGCACCAAGAGGAGTCAAGAGGTGACGATAATCCAAGAGTCCAAGAAGAGTATCCTTCTTCGTATCCTTTTGATGTGGGAGACTCTTATATTTGTTTAAGTGACTTGAAAGAAGATCTAGAGGATAGTTACATATGTTTGAGTGATTTGAAAGAAGATTTGAGCTATAATGTTATTGAATCTCCTAGAAATTCTCTAGATGTTTGTGATGTAGGGAATGAAGATCAAGTTGAGAAGATGCAAGAGGTGCAAACCTATACTTTGGAGGAGAAAGGTGAAGGACAATTTGGAGGCCATGCCTACATTAACCACAAGTGGTGGTTCTACAGCTATGAAGGTAATGGCAATGGACATGACTATGGTGACCAATTCACTATTTTTCATCCACCATGAAGGTCGAGGTTAGAAGTCAAGCTAATGACTTAAAAGAAGCGCTTCTCGGGAGGCAACCCGAGTTTAGTAGGTTTATTTTCGTAGTTTTAGTTTAGTTTTTTTAGCTTAGCTTAGATTCTCTCTAATCTCTTCCTAGCATGTGATTTTGTGGATTGTTGGTGTTATGTGTGCTTCATGATTAGGTAGAGGTAATGGTGAAAATAATAAAAGGATTTGTGGGAAAAGATGTGGTTTAGATGAGGTGATTTTTGGGAGTCGAACCGAGCCGGGTCGAGGTACCCAGAACATCGGGCCCGACTTAGTGCAACTCGGTCCGACTAGGTCGGTCAACCTTGGTCAAGATTTGAAAGAAAATCCCCATTATGCCCCTCTGACCTAACTTTGTCTCTTTCCCATTTAAAGCCTATTTCCCTTACCTACTTCCCATCATCCTCATAACCACCTATCCAAAATACCAACCTTCCTTCACCAAAACCCCAAAGCGGCCCCCTCTTCCCATCACACTCGATCCCCCATTGCTAGACCTCAACAATCTCGATCCAACACCCTAACCCTTCCCTAGCATTGATCCATAGAAGAAAATCCTAACAAGTTCCATTTTTCTTCATCTCTCTCCTAGATCTAGGTGGAGAAATTTGGGTTCTGAGGAGTTTGATTGCTAGAAGTCTTTATCTCTTCGAATTTGGTATGTGAACCTCGATTCCTATCTAATTCCTTGTGAATTTCATGCTTTCATTGCTTGAATTGAGATTTGCCATGTTTGAATGAGTTTAGATCTTGAGCATCAATGGTGTTTTGGATGAATAGGAGAATTTGTTCTTAATTGTTGAATGTGCATGTGATTCGGCCTATTTTGTATGGGTTAACTCTTGTATTTTAGGAGTATTATTGTGAGTGTTTAGGTTAGATTTGAGTGATATTGTAATACAAAGACCGAAGACACGAATGTGAAGAATCAAGAGTTCTTAGAGCATAATTGAAGACAAGCTCGCCACTGCATGAATACCGCGGTCGCGTTGTCTATGACGCGGGCGCGGTGGCGTAAGGTGACGACCAATGAAGACCCATGAAGGCCGCGATCGCGCTGTCGATGGCGCGGCGCGGTAAAAGCCGACTCAGCAATACACCAAACGGAAACCGCCGCGGGCGCGGCGTAGGATCCGCGGTCGCGGTGGATAGCTAGAGACGATTTGTTCTTCTCTGTTGCGAAAGCGCGGGCGCGGAGGTGTCGACGCGGTCGCGGTGTTGGCCGACTTCGAGACGGATAAAATCTTTTCCTTTCTATCTTGTTTCCTTTTCTATCTTTTGCCTCTTACCTTATCTATCTCGAGGAGCATGTTCCTTAGGCTATATAAGGAGGAGCCAACCTTAGGTTTTGGGTACCTCTTATCTTCTACCTTCTACCTTCTTCCACAAAGTAGGTTTTTAGTTTAGTTATGAAGAGCTAGTCTCCTTGGGTTTGTTCAAGGGAGAAGCTCTGATGTATGAACTCGTGAGGTTCTAGTAATTGATTTCTATCCTTTGGTTAATATTTATTCTCTTGTGCTTCATTATATGATTGTTAATGGTTTCTTTAGGATTCGCGACCCTATTGAATTGATTGATTTTAAACTGTTGGATTAGGTTGGACCGTGGACAAAACTAATCTATGAAAACAACTTAACCTAGACCTGTTGTCTATGCAACTAGGATTAAGAAGAGAATTGATTGTTTTATCTTACAATTGACTCGTAGCTTGATTGTTTGATATTATATCCTGCATATCCTTGTTCTCTATGCTAATTCTAGGTTAAGCGTCCTTGCCTAGGGTTATAGAATTGCTTGGACCGTGGACTTGCGATTGTTAATGATCAGGATAGGAATTAACCATAGGTATGAATGAAATCAATGGATGAATCTATGATCGAGTGATTATTTCATGAGTGGATCTTTTGAATAAACTTGTCTCCTTATCAATTGTTTCCCCATATTTGTATGTTTGTTTATTTATTTGTTCTTTGTTTCTTAGATTAGTTTAGTTAGATATCTTTCCCTAAATCCCCCCTTTTTCTGTAGTTGATAAATATGTTGATACTAGAAGCCTTAAAGTTCTCTTGGGTTCGACCCCTTACTTACTTACTATACCTAGTTTGTAGTTTGGGTTATTTATCTTTGATCTTGGCACGACGACTTTAGCCGAGTCAAATTTTGGCGCCGTTGCCGGGGAACTTTGGTTTCTTTCTAGTATTAATATTTTTATTGACTTTGTGTGGACCTATCTTACGGTCCACACTTGTATATTCTAATGCCTTTCTATGAGTTTAAGCAGTTTCAAGGTGAGCCATTCTATGAGTATTTCAAAAGAGTTCGAGATGAGACACGATGCCTGATTGCTCGAGGAGTTTACGTTTGTTTGCTGGAACTTTGCCATGAAATCTATCGTGGAATGACGTTGGAGACGATGATTGAGTTTAACCACTAGACTGACAAAAGATTTGACTGCATATGGCCTCAGGAACAGTGGGATATTTTCTGCGACTTGGAGATTTGGTTGCAGGAACGGGACGAAGCGAACGCCAAAAAACATTCTAAGCAAGAACCGCGACCGCGGGATGAAAATCGCGCCCGTGGTTCGGATGCAGAGTCGGAGGCTTCTCCCCTGGAGGAAAACCGCGACCGCGGCCACAAACCGCGCCCGCGGCCTCCGAGGAGGTTAGTCCACCGGTGATCAACCACGGTCCTGTCTTCACCGATGAGGTTACGGGCCTGGTTATAAAGCTCGATTATCCTTATTCGGTGCCCAAGGAGATCCCCAGGCTTGTTCCAGTAAGGCAGAAAGTGTCCACTCAGGATGACGGGACAGCAGAAGAAGTTGATTGGGCGATATTTAGTGAATTTTGGGATGGTTTGGAGCAAGAGGAGGTTCGAGATGATGTTATGGAGATTTCTTCTTCACCGTCAGAAACCTTCGTATCCCCTTCCATGGAGATTCCTGAGGTCAGCCTGGATGATCCCTATATCCTTTACTCTACCTCTTCTCTCTCCTTTGATCCTTGCTTTGTTCTTGCATGTCAATCTTTCTTTAAAGATTCTATTTTTGAGCATGCTAGGGTAGATGATGAGTCCTTTTATATTTTATTTTATGATAGTGAAAATTCAACTAGGGGATTTGCATGCTTTGCAGAATATTTTGAAAAATCACATAAATCACCTAATTGGTTTCACTCTATAAAATCTCACCCTAATTGCTTAAACATGTTTGATAGGTTAAAAAGGAGTTTGAATTATTTCTTATTTCTTGTTAATTATTTGTCAATATGCAATAAGTCCTGTTGTAAGATAGCTGTGCAGGACTTTGATTTGATGCTTAGAGCATTGCCGATGTCCGATCATGAAGACGTCGAGCCAACGACGTTAAATAAAAGCGCTGCTTGGGAGGCATCCCAAGGCTTAGATAGATTGTTTTTTCATTCCTAGCGTAGGTTTATTCTTGTTTTCGGGCTAATGTGCAGGTATTAGGTCCGAAAGGATGTTTCTGGTGCAAATCCGCGGTCGCGGCAACCACACCGCGCCCGCGGTGGAGCACTAGAACCCATCCCCGCGTACAAGTACTAGACCCCTGCGGTCGCGGTCCTCACGCCGCGCCCGCGGAGGCCCTCTGGTTCGATTAAAAAAAAGAGAGAAAAAAAAAGAAAAACAAAAAAACAAAAAAAAAGAATAAAAAGAAAAGAAAAAAAAAGAGTACTTATTAGTCCCATTCTATCTATATCTTCCACCCATCTATATCATTCTAATCCATCTTCTATCTTTTCCACCCTTCTATTTCTTCTTTCCATCCACCTTTGTAATTCCATTATTTGGCTATGTGTAAAGCCTAAGTATGGGGGAGCTTTGTTCCCCCGGGATTTCTTCTCCATGGCTCGAGTTCAAGTCTTTGTACATCTTCCAAAAGACGAGTCAAGATATGAAGGTTGTTTACACATCACGTAGTTCGAGACGAAGTCAAGACCTCGTCCCTGCACAATTACCGCGCCCGCGGTGGTCCACCCGACGATGACTTCGCTCTCTGCCATGATTCCACGCCCGCGCCCCTAGTGCCGCGCCCGCGGTATGCCTGCCGAATGGTGATTACAAAGCTTTCGTCCATTCTTCAACACCTTTGAAGAGTTCTTCCATTCCACCCCTCTTCATCGTTTGTGAGTCTTCTGATATACCTTCTCCCTTGCTTCTATCCTTTCTTTTTGCTTCATTGAGGACAATGAAGGATTTAAGTATGGGGGAAGGAGTACTCGCATTCGCTTATCCTATTTAGCTTAGTTAGTGATTTGCTTCAGATTTTTGATTTTCTTATTTTCATGGAGCACTTGCACCATACCTTTTTGCATAATAAAGAAAGAAAGAAAAAGAAAAAGATAGAAAAAGCCATAAAAATTGAAAAAAGGCATATAAATCCTGGGATAAGTCGAAAACCCGAAAGGGCAGCTCAGGTAATAAGCAGGTAACCCGGACCAGCATTAGGCTGGGGTAATATGAGGTTTATGAGTGATTGTGAGTTTTTGTGAGCACACCTTTTGAAAAATGAAAAGAGCGGTTAGGTGAAAACCCGAAAGGGCGCCTAAATAGAATTGAGCGGTAAAATTTGAGTGTTTTAGGATCATTCTTGCTTGGGGACTTTGGGGCTTCATTGTTAGATTTGGGTAGATCCTAGGTTACTCTCTTTCATGTTTTTAGAGCTTGAGTGATATATTATGTTGTGAGGTGTGTGTTTGAGCTTCATTGTTTTATGCTCATGATTTCTCTATATTTTTGGGTTCGGGTTGTGAGTTGAGTGTTTTCTTTTCCCTTGTATTTCCTGAGATCTTAGATGTGCTGCTTTGTTATATTTGTTTTGAGCTTACTCGAGGACGAGCAAGATCTAAGTATGGGGGAATTTGATTCGGCCTATTTTGTATGGGTTAACTCTTGTATTTTAGGAGTATTATTGTGAGTGTTTAGGTTAGATTTGAGTGATATTGTAATACGAAGACCGAAGACACGAATGTGAAGAATCAAGAGTTCTTAGAGCATAATTGAAGACAAGCTCGCCACTGCATAAATACCGCAGTCGCGTTGTCTATGACGCGGGCGCGGTGGCGTAAGGTGACGACCAATGAAGACCCATGAAGGCCGCGGTTGCGCACTCGATGGCGCGGTCGCGGTAGAAGCCGACTCAGCAATAGGCCAAACGGAGACCGCCGCGGGTGCGGCGTAGGATCCGCGGTCGCGGTGGATAGCTAGAGACGATTTGTTCTTCTCTGTTGCGAAAGCGCGGGCGCGGAGGTGTCGACGCGGTCGCGGTGCTGGCCGACTTCGAGACGGATAAAATCTTTTCCTTTCTATCTTGTTTCCTTTTCTATCTTTTGCCTCTTACCTTATCTATCTCGAGGAGCATGTTCCTTGGGCTATATAAGGAGGAGCCAGCCTTAGGTTTTGGGTACCTCTTATCTTCTACCTTCTACCTTCTTCCACAAAGTAGGTTTTTAGTTTAGTTATGAAGAGCTAGTCTCCTTGGGTTTGTTCAAGAGAGAAGCTCTGATGTATGAACTCGTGAGGTTTTGGTAATTGATTTCTATCCTTTGGTTAATATTTATTCTCTTGTGCTTCATTATATGATTGTTAATTGTTTCTTTAGGATTCGCGACCCTATTGAATTGATTGATTTTTTACTGTTGAATTAGGTTTGGACCGTGGACAAAACTAATCTGTGAAAACAACTTAACCTAGACCTGTTGTCTATGCAACTAGGATTAAGTAGAGAATTGATTGTTTTATCTTACAATTGACTCGTAGCTTGATTGTTTGATATTATATCCTGCATATCCTTGTTCTCTATGCTAATTCTAGGTTAAGCGTCCTTGCCTAGGGTTATAGAATTGCTTGGACCGTGGACTTGCGATTGTTAATGATCAGGATAGGACTTAACCATAGGTGTGAATGAAATCAATGGATGAATCTATGATCGAGTGATTATTTCATGAGTGGATCTTTTGAATAAACTTGTCTCCTTATCAATTGTTTCCCCATATTTGTATGTTTGTTTATTTGTTTGTTCTTTGTTTCTTAGATTAGTTTAGTTAGATATCTTTCCCTAAATCCCCCCTTTTTCTGTAGTTGATAAATATATTGATACTAGAAGCCTTAAAGTTCTCTTAGGTTCGACCCCTTACTTACTTACTATACCTAGTTTGTAGTTTGGGTTATTTATCTTTGATCTTGGCACGACGACTTTAGCCGAGTCAGCATGATTGAACCTTCTTGGAACTTCGATTGATGAAGATATATGGTTGATATTGGATTCTAGGTGCATGATAGGTTGATTTTTGGGTGAAATTGCATGAGTAGACGAATTTAGAGTCGGACCGAGATACCCAGGTACCTCGGGCCCGACATTGATGAGTCGGTCCATGACTTCGGACCGAGGTCGAGAGCACCTCGGGCCCGATGTCTTATGTTGGTCGGTCCTAGTTCTGGTTGTCTTTCTCTTGTGTTGACAATAGGATTCATGAGTTTGATTGTTGGTTATGGCTTGATTATCATGATATATCTTCTAGCTTGACCATTGTTTTGTGATCCTTTGTTCATACATGTTAGATTTTGTGAGTTAAGTGTCTAGAGGATAAGTATGGGGTCATTCTTGTGTCATGAGCTGTGAGTTGTGAATATGCATGATTTTGTTGATGGTTGTATGGATTTTATCTTGTAGCTCTTTGCTTTGAGTGTGTGTAGGAACCATGGCAACCCGAGCATCTTCTTCACGCATGGAGAGGCCTTCAAAGAAATCAAAGAAGTCAAAGAAAGTGCCAAAGATGGATGATGTGCAATTTGAGGATGATGATGTGGCTCAAAGCTATGAGCGGTACATGGGTCAAGCTCACCACACAAGGTGGCTAGATTGGGAGGCTATAAGAAAGATGGGGATGGAAATGGTGCTCAACCGTTGCTACTCTCACATTGGCCTTAATGTGATGTTGAGGTGGAACAACACTCACTACTCCGCCTTGACATCGGAGTTCATGGCCACCTTCAAATGCACTTATGAAGGAGTGGAGGATGATGAGGGCATGATCACCTTCCAATTGGGCAATGAGACACAAGAGCTCTCACTTCGGAACTTGGCGGTCTATCTTGGATTTCCTTTTCCAAGAGACGAAGCTTTTGTGGAGAATGAGAAGGTGAACTATCTTTGGAAGTATGTAGCGGGAAGGAGTGAGATGAGGAAAGGAGCCTCAACGAATGAGATAGCGAGTGCTCTCTTCCGGGTGATGATCCGAGTTTTGGGATGTGCCATCTATGCTAGGCACGAGCTAAGCAAGCCCATGAAGGAGGAAGCCATGTTGCTCCATGAGATGCTATTCCAAACCGAGAAGCCAATAAAGCTCACATGGGAATGGGTGAAAATGGTGAGGGACTTCCAAAGGTCTTCATGGATTTACTTTGGAGGGATGATAGCCCGCTTGGCTCATCGTCTCGAGGTGGATCTATCCAAGTACACGCCGGCACCGAATGGAGTGGAGTACATAGATCTCAAGTACTTCAAGAAAGCCAACATCATCAAGGAGAAAGCCGTCACCGGCGCCACCACCTATCTAGGACCTCACTCCAACTTTGACAAGGTGTACATTCCTTTGGGGCCAAGACTCTATGACCTTGCAAGCTACTACAATTGGTTCCAAGTTTGGGCGGGGAAGGAGAACCCGTTTGGAGAGCTGGAGGGGACGATTGAGTGTAGGCGTCGTGCCCAACACATCCGCTTTACCACGCCCCAAGCTTCTCCGGAGTCCGATGAAGAGCCCAACAACTTTGAATTTGCAAGAAGGGAGGCAATGGATGTTGACACTCAGCCCGAAGAAGATGACGGTTACCAAGGATTGCTAGCCGACCGAGCTCCAACACTCATGGACCGAGATGCAGGGCACCTCGGGCCCGACGTCCATCAACGTCGGTCCGATGTGTATTTGCCCGAGTCGGTCCCGAGCCACTTTGAAAGAGGAGAGGGAAGCGGAGCAAGCCAAGAGCAACCACACCAAGGAGGGTACGAAGGCTATGCCCAATGGTATGGGCCCGGAATGGTCTTCCCCGAGCCACAACAACCGGTGGACATGGCGTTCCTAGCCAATCAAATGGCACACCTTCAACTTCAACAATCAAGCATGCTACAAGAGACCCACCAACTCAACCTTCAGCAACAACACTTGAATTTCCAACAACAACAACTCTTCCAACAACATGAAGACTTCCAAGCTCAATGTGAAGAAATGAACTGAAACCTTTCTTACATAAGGTGTGATGTGGACGATTTGAGGGCGGTAGAGAACCAAAGATGGAGCGTTTAAGAGAGCTTCAATGAATGGATGGTCGGGAACTACCCTTCCCGACAGGGCCAATGGACGCGCCCCACACCTTAACTTCAACCGCCAAGTCAAGATCCTTTCCATGCCCATGTGTACGAGCGAGAGAGACAAGCGAGGCTCCAAAGAGGAAGTCGCTGAGGGCGCCCTTCCAACTAAGTCTAGACATGCCATCAAGAATAAAGAAATTGTGAGCTTTTCTAATTCTCTTCTCTTTTATTTTGAGTTTTGATTTCTTTGTTTTGATGAGGACATCAAAATTCTAAGTATGGGGTAGGGGTTAGTGGCTCATAGTTTCATGAGTAGGTTCCTTGTGTTTGTTCTTAGTTTGTTATGGGATGTTTTCCTTTGGATTAGTGGCATGAGATGTTGCATGGATAATGATTGAGTTTGATATGGTTTGAATGGATGTGTTTGTTTTATTTTTGAAAAAAAAATTCGAAAAAATCCATAAAAATATGAAAAATTTCGTGTGAAAATGACAAAAAAAGATTTTGTTTTGGACTAGGAATTCCCATCTTAGATGTCTAATGAAGGCTAATGATGATGTGAGCATGTAAATTCCTTTGCATATTTTTGGATGGTTTAGCCTCAAAATGGATGTTGTTTTTGATGTGATGTGATATCTTGCATGTTTTTATTGAGCACATGAGTTCTAGGATAAGTTTTGATGCAACTAAGTATGAGTGACCCTTGTGAGATATTTTTGGCCATTTTAGGGATTCTTGTTCATGATTGCATATCCCTCATTTTCTTGTGTGATTAGCTCATGCATGCTTAGTAAAACTTGCTATTGCGGTATTTATCTATTTTCCAAGACCAATATGAGAATTGTTCTATGCATTGTCGCATTGATTTGAACTTTGTTTCATTTAGTCACAAAATATTCCATATCCTACCTTGAAGATAAACCGTTGTTTGTAACCCCGTTTTAGCCTTAGACCTTTGCTTGAAACTCCTCAAAAATATGATTCCTAGCCTATATGACTTGACCCTTATGGGATTGGACTTTAGTGAGAGGTTTTGGAAGTATATTTGGAGAGTTGAGATTCTCTTTAGTGAAGGGCAGGAAATGGAGTTATAAACCAAGTGGGTAGTGCATCTTTGTTGAGTTAAGGTGAGAAGAAAGAAAGAAATGTTGGAAAAAGTAGTGGATTGAAAGCAAAGTGCTTAAGTGTAAAATAAGGGTCCGACCGAGTTTAAGTGCACATCGGGCCCGAGTTAGAGTGCACGTCGATCCTATGTGCAAAAAGTGTGAAAAATCCAACAAAAAGTGTAGTGCAAAGATGAAGTGGAATGTTTAGTGGAAGTATGGGTTGAAAAAGAGAAAAATCAAAGTCTATTGGATGAGAGTGAAAGTTGAAAGTGGAATGATTTGGTGAGTTTGGTGAGAGACTAGAAAGTTCAATCCCCATTGTAAGCACCACAAGACCAAAATGATTCCTACCTTAAGAAATACCAAAAGCCAACCCGGACGAACGCAACCTCTTTGAGGACCTCCATTGAGCCAAGTTCATATTCTTTGTGTGCATTGTAATAGGCATCTCTAGGTGGAGAAATTGGTGATATTAGCTTCAATAGTAAAGTCTTTACTTGCATGATTGTTGAGTATGAGTGATTATTGCTAAACCTAAACATATGATGAGTGATACACATTTTCATATCCTTAAAGTGAGGCTTAGTTGCATTAGACTTTATTCCTTGAACACTTGATCATGTGTAATGATGTAATCTTGCTAGCATATGTATCACGTGTGCGTACTTGAGTTTTTCATATGAGGCTTTACTTGAAGATTGTGCTTCGGTCTTGCTTACATTGTTATTACTTGAGGACAAGCAAGTTTAAGTATAGGGTATTCTGACGTCTCTCATTTTGGTGGTGTTTTAGTTGTTAATTTCCCTTGTAAATAGGTGTCTTTTGTTCATTTCTTTTCTAGTTTTGTCCCTTTTTAGCGTAGATTCCGATTTTCTATGAGATTCGGAGACAATGCGAATTTGTTGTGTTTTGTAGGTAATTTGGCACGTTTTGAGGATGGTTTGGAAGGGGTCTCTATGAAGGAGCAAGGCTTGAGGATCAAGGAGAAGAAGAGCCAAGCGATCAACGAAGAGGAGCTCAAGAAGGACCAAGAAGAGAAGAGGCTCGAGGCCCGGATCGACTTGCCCAGCAAGTCGGGCCCGAGGTCGACCTAAGGAGGCTCGGACCGAGTTATGGCAAGTCGGGCCCGAGGTGTGTCCGTGTCGGTCCATGTCGGCAAAGTGAGGATTAGGCTCCAAGGCACACAAATATGATCTACCACTTTTGCCCCTCTTCCATTTTTGGACATTCTTGGCCCCCAATTAAAAGGGGAGGAGATTAGAAGACATTTATCCAACTTGTGCTAAGGAGAATTTGTGAGTTTGGACTTGTTTTGTTTTGCAATTAGTGGATTTGAGATAGGATCTTGTGAAAACCCCTTTGATTTGAATGCAATTTGGCTTTTGTTTGAGTTTGATGATAGAGATTTGCTTGCTTTGTCTATTGAATGCTTTATACTCTTTTTACATGGAGTAGATTCCATAGTCTTGAGCTATGGGGGAAACCCCTAGCTAGGTTTGGGTATGAACCCCCAATTCCATAGCCTTGAGTGCTTCATCTAGGAATCCACTTTACATAGAGCTACAATCTCTTGTGAAAGCAAGGGATCAAGGGCTTGTGATTGGTTAGAGTAAGCGAAAGCGATCTCGAGCCCATCACTTGACCTTGCATCGAAGGGGAGGTGAAAACACCCTAGGGTCGATGTGTATAGTGGAGGGATCGAAGGCAAACAACCTCAATCTCACAAGGATCAACACTCATTAGCTGAATTGGGGTGGAATTACCCATATCTAGTTAGGGAAGGAACCCAAAAACCCAAGACCGATCTACTATTTTGCTAAGACCGAGTTACCCAGACGTCGGGCCCGACTTACGACTGCGTCGGTCCCGTGCAAAACTCCCATCGATCCTTCTCGGGCCGAAGTGACCAATGTCGGTCCCGAGTTGTTCCCTTTGATTTTCCTTGTTTTACCCTTTCTTTCCCTTTTTGCAAGTCTTCTGGTACACTTAATGCACGAACTCCCGAGCGTTCGACACCCTACCCTTGTACTACTACGGGGTTCGGTTAATACTTTGAATTTTGATCATCCAATCCGGACACCCATCAGAATTTTGCACGGGCTTGGATGATCAAAATTCAAAGTAATAACCGAACCCCGTAGTAGTACAAGGGTGGGGTGTCGAACGCTCGGGAGTTCGTGCGATGAGTGTACCAAAAGACTTGCAAAAAGGAAAAGAAAGGGTAAAACAAGGAAAATCAAAGGGAACAACTCGGGACCGACATTGGTCACTTCGGCCCGAGAAGGATCGATGGGAGTTTTGCACGGGACCGACACAATTGTAAGTCGGGCCCGACGTCTGGGTAACTCGGTCTTAGCAAAATAGTAGATCGGTCTTGGGTTTTTGGGTTCCTTCCCTAACTAGATATGGGTAATTTAAGCCCAACTCAGCTAATGAGTGTTGATCCTTGTGAGATCGAGGTTGTTTGCCTTCGATCCCTCCACTATACACATCGACCCTAGGGTGTTTTCACCTCCCCTTCGATGCAACGTCAAGTGATGGGCTCGAGATCGCTTTCGCTTACTCTAACCAATCACAAGCCCTTGATCCCTTGATTTCACAAGAGATTGTAGCTCTATGTAGAGTGGATTCCTAGATCAAGCACTCAAGGCTATGGAATTGGGGGTTCACACCTAAACCTAGCTAGGGGTTTCCCCCATAGCCCAAGACTATTGAATCTACTCCATGTAGAAAGAGTAAAAAGCAATCAATAGACAAAGCAAGCAAATCTCAATCCTGAAACTCAAATCAAATCTAAATTGCATTCAAATCAAAGGGGTTTTCACAAGATCCTATCTCAAATCCACTAATTGCAAAACAAAACAAGTTCAAACTCACAAATTCCTCCGAGAACTCCTAACCTCCACCGATTTCTCTCTTCTTCTCCTCTTCCTTCTTCCTCCTTGCTCTCCAAGTCTTCCTTGAGCCTTTGACAGTGATTAATTGTGTCTAATCTTGGATAATTGTTGGATAAATGTCTTCTAATCTCCTCCCCTTTTAATTAGGGACCAAGAATGTCCAAAAATGGAAGAGGGGCAAAAGTGGTAGATCACATTTGTGTGCCTTGGAGCCCAATCCTCACTTTGCCGACATGGACCGACACGGACACACCTCGGGCCCGACTTGCCACAACTCGGTCCGGGTATCCATAGGTCGATCTTGGGCCCGACTTGCTTGGGACCTCGATCCTGGCCTCATTCTTCTTCCTTTCTTGGTCCTTCTTGAGCTCCTCTTCGTTGATCGCTTGGCTCTTCCGCTCCTTGATCCTCAAGCCTTGCTCCTTCATAAAGACCCCTTCCGAACCATCCTCAAAACGTGCCAAATTACCTACAAAACACAACAAATTCGCATAGTCTCCGAATCTCATAGAAAATCGGAATCTAAGCTAAAAAGGGACAAAACTAGCAAAGAAAGAAACAAAAGACACATATTTACAAGGAAAATTAACTACTAAAACACCATCAAAATGAGAGACGTCAGCAACCGTCTTCGAAGTCCTCGAGGAGGTACATGAGGGCATATGTGGAGGCCATCCGGGTTGGCGGACTCTTGTCCACAAAATAGTCCGGATGGGGATCTATTGGCCTACCCTGCGCTGCGATGCGGCTGCGTACGTACAGAAGTGTGACAAGTGCCAGCGCTACGAGAACATCCAGCACCTTCCAGCACGTGAGCTGCGCTGCATCCAGCCGGCCTATCCGTTCGCGATGTGGGGCATGGACATCCTCGGACCTTTCCCTAAAGCCGCCGGGCAGGTGTAGTCTATCCTGGTCCTGGCCGATTATTACACGAAATGGGTGGGGGAAGAGGCTATGGCCCGGATCACAAGCGCAAAGGTCCGTGGTTTCCTCTGGAAGAACGTGGTCTGTCGTTTCGGCGTCCCTATCGCGATAGTGACAGATCATGGTCCATAGTTCAACAGCGAGGAGACGCGCGATTTCCGCGAGCCTGAGTATCGAGCTGGAATTTTCCTCTGTGGTGCACCCTCAGTCCAACGGACTGGTGGAAAATGTCAACGCGAGGATACTCGACGACCTTAGATGCAGGTTGGATGGCGTTCAGGACCGATGGGCAGAGCTCTTGCCGCTGGTTCTATGGACAAATCGCACCACTCCGCGCAGAGCGACGGGAGAAACACCTTTCGCGATGGCTTATGGCAGTGATGCCGTGGTACCCGTTGAGTCCATGCTGCCCACAGAAAGAGTCGCGGGTTACGACCAATTCACCAAAGACGAAGCTCTCAAGGTGAAAATGTATTTGCGCGATGAGCGTCGAGAGGCCGCGGAGCTACGATCAGTCGAATACAAGAGAAGAACCGCGGCCTACTACAGCTGAAGAGCCAGACCACGCGGCCTGAAGGAGGGCGATCTAGCCCTCCGGAGGACCGAAGGCGGCAAGCTCGATGCAAAATGGGAGGGACCGTACCTCCTCTCCAAAGAAGTTGTGCCGGGGGCTTTTAAGTTAACAAATCCGACGACAAGACAAACTCTAGCCATAACATGGAATGAGGCACGCCTCAAGAAATACTATGTGTAATAGCTAGGTTTGTCACCAGGATTATCGTCGCATGTAATGTCTATATTCTACCAGTTATTATATCAATAAGACAAGACGACTCTCCCACGCTGTCCAAATAATAAATCTATCGTTAGGGAAAACCCAAGTTGCCGTCCTCGCTTGGAATTGTCCGCTAACGCGCGCGATGCGCTTAGGCGCGCTCAAGTCGGGTTCCACCCCTCGCATTCGCATAAAGCCTTAAAACATCAAAACTCCACAATCGTTAGGGAAAACCCAAGTTGCCGTCCTCGCTTGGGGTTGTCCGCTAACGCGCGCGATGTGCATAGGCGCGCTTGAGTCGGGTTCCACCCCTCGCAGTCGCATAAAGCCTTAAAGCATCAAAACTCCACAATCATTAGGGAAAACCCAAGTTGCCGTCCTCGCTTGGGGTTGTCCGCTAACGCGCGCGATGCGCTTAGGTGCGCTCGAGTCGGGTTCCACCCCTCGCAGTCGCATAAAGCCTTAAAACATCAAAACTCCACAATCGTTAGGGAAAACCCAAGTTGCCGTCCTCGCTTGGGATTGTCCGCTAACGCGCGCGATGCGCTTAGGCGCGCTCAAGTCGGGTTCCACCCCTCGCAGTCGCATAAAGCCTTAAAACATCAAAACTCCACAATCGTTAGGGAAAACCCAAGTTGCCGTCCTCGCTTGGGGTTGTCCGCTAACGCGCGCGATGTGCATAGGCGCGCTTGAGTCGGGTTCCACCCCTCGCAGTCGCATAAAGCCTTAAACCATCAAAACTCCACAATCGTTAGGGAAAACCCAAGTTGCCGTCCTCGCTTGGGGTTGTCCGCTAACGCGCGCGATGTGCATAGGCGCGCTTGAGTCGGGTTCCACCCCTCGCAGTCGCATAAAGCCTTAAAACATCAAAACTCCACAATCATTAAGGAAAACCCAAGTTGCCGTCCTCGCTTGGGGTTGTCCGCTAACGCGCGCGATGCGCTTAGGTGCGCTCGAGTCGGGTTCCACCCCTCGCAGTTGCATAAAGCCTTAAAACATCAAAACTCCACAATCGTTAGGGAAAACCCAAGTTGCCGTCTTCGCTTGGGGTTGTCCGCTAACGCGCGCGATGCGCTTAGGCGCGCTCGAGTCGGGTTCCACCCCTCGCAGTCGCATAAAGCCTTAAAACATCAAAACTCCACAATCGTTAGGGAAAACCCAAGTTGCCGTCCTCGCTTGGAGTTGTCCGCTAACGCGCGCGATGCGCTTAGGCGCGCTCGAGTCGGGTTCCACCCCTCGCAGTCGCATAAAGCCTTAAAACATCAAAACTCCACAATCGTTAGGGAAAACCCAAGTTGCCGTCTTCGCTTGGGGTTGTCCGCTAACGCGCGCGATGCGCTTAGGCGCGCTCGAGTCGGGTTCCACCCCTCGCAGTCGCATAAAGCCTTAAAACATCAAAACTCCACAATCGTTAGGGAAAACCCAAGTTGCCGTCCTCGCTTAGGGTTGTCCGCTAACGCGCGCGATGCGCTTAGGCGCGCTCGAGTCGGGTTCCACCCCTCGCAGTCGCATAAAGCCTTAAAACATCAAAACTCCACAATCGTTAGGGAAAACCCAAGTTGCCGTCCTCGCTTGGAGTTGTCCGCTAACGCGCGCGATGCGCTTAGGCGCGCTCGAGTCGGGTTCCACCCCTCGCAGTCGCATAAAGCCTTAAAACATCAAAACTCCACAATCGTTAGGGAAAACCCAAGTTGCCATCCTCGCTTGGGGTTGTCCGCTAACGCGCGTGATGCGCTTAGGCGCGCTCGAGTCGGGTTCCACCCCTCGCAGTCGCATAAAGCCTTAAAACATCAAAACTCCACAATGTATATGGAAAACCCAAGTTGCCGTCTTCACTTAGGGTTGTCCGCTAACGCGCGCGATGCACATAGGCGCGCTCGAGTCGGGTTTCACCCCTCGCAGTCGCATAAAGCCTTAAAACTTCAAAACTCCACAGTCGTTAGGGAAAACGCAAGTTGCCGTTCTTCGCTTGGGGTTGTCCGCTAACGCACGCGATGCGCGTAGGCCCACTCGAGCTGCCATTGATTCGGGCTATTTTGTATGGGTTAACTCTTGTATTTTAGGAATATTATTGTGAGTGTTTAGGTTAGATTTGAGCATTATTGTAATATGAAGACCGAAGACACAAGTTATGAAGAATCAAGAGTTAAAGAGCTTAAAGACGAAGTTCGCCACTGCATGGATACTGCGGTCGCGTTGTCTATCACGCGGGCGCGGTGGCGTAAGGTGACGAGCCATGAAGACCCATGAAGGCCGCGGTCGCGTTGTCGATGGCGCGGTCGCGGTAGAAGCCGACTCAGCATAATGCCAAACGGAGACCGCCGCGGGCGCGGCAGGAGTGACGCGGTCGCGGTGCATAGCCAAAAGTCGAGATTCTTCTCTGTTCCGAAAGCGCGGGCGCGGCGGTGTCGACGCGACCGCGGTGATGCCGAATCTGAAGCGGGCCGAAATCTTTCTATCTTTTGCCTCTTTCCTTATCTATCTCGTGGAGCTTGTTCCTTGGGCTATATAAGGAGGAGTCTGCCCTAGGTTTTAGGTATTCAATTCACAATTCCAATTCATAATTCAATTAGGTTTTTAGTTTAGTTATGAAGAGCTAGTCTCCTTGGGTTTGTTCAAGGGAGAAGCTCTGATGTCTGAACTTGTGAGGTTTTGGTAATTGATTTCTATCCTTTGGTTGATATTGATTCTCTTGTGCTTCATCTTATGAATGTTTATTGTTTCTCTAGGAGTAGCTAACCTATTGAATTAATTTATGTTCTACTGTTTGATTAGGTTTGGACCGTGGACAAACCTCTTCTGTGAAAACAACTTAAACCTAGATCTGTTGTCTATGCAACTAGGATTTAAGAAGAGAATTTATTGTTTGCTTGTGAAATTGACTCGTAGCTTGATTTCTCTTGCATGCATCCTATATATCCTTGTTCTTAATGCTAATATTGATTTGAGCGTCCTCTATCATTGTTAAGTATTTCTTGGACCGTGGACATGAAATTAGTCAAGATTAGGATTGGAATTAACCATTGGATTGAAAGGAATTGGTGTGAATCAATGATCAAACGACTCTTTTAAAGTGGATTTGTTGAATGAACCTGTCTTTAGTACTTTGATTGAATCTTGTGAAACTGTCGATTTGTCTTCTTTCTTTGGTGATTGAAACTCTCTCATTGAAATCCCCCTCTTTGTTCTTAGTTGATATAAATATTAGGCTAAATACCTCAAGTTCTCTAGGGTTCGATCCCATACTTGCTCACTATACTTAGTTTGTGTGTTTGGGTTATCTTTGATTTTGGGACAACGACTTTGCCCGAGTCAGCCATTCTCACAAAATCTAAATCCCTCAACCTAGTGTCAATCGCGGTCCTAGCACCCAGCTTGGCATGGGGTTGGGTACGGCGAATTTCCACAAAATCTATTTGTATTAACCTAGTGTCGAGCGCGGTCCTAGCACCTAGCTTGGCATGGGGTTGGGTACGGCGAATTTCCACAAAATCTATTTGTATTAACCTAGTGTCGAGCGCGGTCCTAGCACCTAGCTTGGCATGGGGTTGGGTACGGCGAATTTCCTGAAAATCTATTTGTATTAACCTAGTGTCGAGCGCGGTCCTAGCACCTAGCTTAGCATGGGGTTGGGTACGGCGAATTTCCTAAAAATCTATTTGTATTAACCTAGTGTCGAGCGCGGTCCTAGCACCTAGCTTGGCATGGGGTTGGGTACGGCGAATTTCCACAAAATCTATTTGTATTAACCTAGTGTCGAGCGCGGTCCTAGAACCTAGCTTGGCATGGGGTCGGGTACGGCGAATTTCCACAAAATCTATTTGTATTAACCTAGTGTCGAGCGCGGTCCTAGCACATAGCTTGGCATGGGGTTGGGTACGGCAAGAAATTTAAAAACAAGTTAGAAGAAAGAATAAACAAAAGCACACTATAATCACAAGGCCTTATAACGGCAAAAGTGGTTAAGACGCCTACATCGCTTCAAGAAAAGGTATAAATTAGAGCCGCAGCGCGGCAATAAGCAGTGTTTCGGCCCCAAGGGCCATAAGGGATACCAGTTCGAAAAAACAAAACAAAAAATAGACAAATCTTAAAGCTCGGATGAGAGGGGGTTCAGGCATCGGGGGTAGCTGCCGCGGTCTCGGAGGCGGGGGGGTCGGGGGTCTTCTCCTTCTCGGCATCGGAGGCAGGGAGTTCTGGATCGGCATTCAGAGCTTCAGTACCCTCCGCGTCGCCTACCTCGATGCCCGCCGGTGGTTTTGCCACCCCGTCCTCCCAAACGACGCCCATGTCGCGATGCAGGTCAGGGGCGAAGTACTCCACCTTATATCTCTCGCAATACTGGAGGGCCGCTGTGACGGCGCTAAGAGCTTGGACCGCTTTCGCGTCAGAAACGCATCGGTCCATATACTCTTGCGACTCGAGAAACTCGGGTATCGCACTCGCGAGCTTGGAGTTTGTCTCCTCCAGCTGCTGACGCAAATCCCTAGTCGTCGCCTTTAGCCCCGCCACCTCTTTCTTGGCCGCCTTGAGCTCCACCGCTTCCTGCTCCATCTGCGCGCGAGCCTCCCCAAGGGTCACTTCCGCTGCCTCCTTGTCTTTAGCCGCCTCATCCGCCCGGGCCTCCACCTCGCACAAACGGTCGGGGAGGTAGTTCACCCACGCGTTGACTTGTGAATCAGAGCACACCTTCGACCCCTAAGTAAAGGTTACAAAAATTCGGCACCAAAAAGCAAAGGGGCCACATACCATATGGCCGTATTTCATACACTCCCCTTTTATCTCCGCCGCGCTAAGCGTCTGGAACCACTCCCTCTCTTTGTCATACCTGTATTGGCCCTCCGCGAAAGTGCCCCAGACCGGCCCAAGGCAGGCAAAGCCCTCCACCTCCGCCCTCCGCGACTAGTGACGGCGACTCCCAGTGCCCGTCGTAATCTGGGCGGCACCCTTCGAGGGCTGGGGAGGTTGATCCCCAGCAAGGACCACGTCCCGCTTTGATCTCTTCGCGACACCCTCAGCGCGTACCGTGTCCTCTGCGGTCTTGCGCTTTGAGGCATCCGCCAGCGCGCGTTTGCCTCTATTGTCGCCTTGGGCGCCCTTCCCCTTGCGATCAGGCGCCCCCTTCGCGGCGGGCCCCTTTTGGGCCCCGGTTTTTGTGGTGGAGTGGGCACCCGAGGTCGTCGGGGCAGATTTGCCGGTGAGAACCGCGAATACATCCATCTCTGCAGAATAAGTCACAAACAATTAGACTCAACGCGTACAAAATACAAAGGAAACACGCGTCGAAATAAAATCAAGTCTCAAGAAAAACAAAAATACCCTCCCCTGCGGGCGCTGGGGACGCGGTGGCCGAGGAAGACACCTTGACCACCCGCGGTCCCGCCGGCCTCAGGCTCAGCCCCGCACGCTCAAGTCGCTCCTGGGTCAGCCACGCGGCCTTATGCCTCTTAAAAGCCGCGGAAAAGGCCTTCTTCGCCACGGAGGCCGGCTTTGCCGCGTTGCGTTTACGTTTAGGGGCCCGGAACCTGTCGGCAACCATGGGACTGAGCAAGTTTTCGCCTGAGAAATCGTGCACAATGAACCACTTCTCTTTCCACCGCGGGCCGACGTTGGAGGGAGTGATGAGAAGGTTGCAGTGCGTGAGGCTGAAATTCACAATGCCCCTGCTATACGATTTTGACTGTAAGAATCTGCTGCATATGCCACGTAGAAGGGGGGTGCCCTAGCTCCAGACACCGAATGTGGTAGGCCGTGATGTAGCTCCAGCAGTTGGGAGCCATCGAGGCCGGAGCGAGCTCAAGGTTGAACAAAAAGTCAGAAACATAGCGAGGCAACGGCACTCAGAAGCCCTCAATAAGGCTCGCCGCGTAAACTACGACACCCGCTTCATAAACAGCGAAACTGTTGCCCCCGTCCAAGGGCAACAAGAGCTCCACCCCTGCTGGCCAGGGGTATCCCGACGCGATAAGATCCAGCTCGTCGAGAGTCAAGATGGATCCGCAGCCCTTCGCCAACGTCGTCGGGTTTTCGTATTCTGCAAGGCGCCCGGGCCTGGTCTGCCGAAAACGAGGGACTTCCGCCTTGACCGTAGTAAGGTATCACGAGGGAAAGCTTCTCGCGGTCCCAGATGTGGATGCCTCGTCACCCACGGCCTCATCATGGGGGTCATAGGGCGCACAACGGGCCATTGACCGCGATGACGATTCACTCTTATCGCGTGCGGCAGATACCGTGGTTGGATCGCTCTTGCTTAAACCGGCGGGCTCGAGGAAGTTGTTTTAAGAGTCACTCGCGGACATCTCCCGGTGCTCCAAAGAAGGTTCAGGGGCCTAGAAATCGTCCCAATTCGTTACCTTATCACCGCGATCCACGCCTGAAGGGTAGGAGTCGCTGGAAAACCCCAAATCCAGGGCACGGAAGCAAAGAGGCTCCTGGAGGAAGAAAAAGAGAAATAATATGTATGGGAAGAGACAATCATGGAGAAGCAGATAGCGCGATGAATACACGGTAAAAGATAGTGCTCAAACAACAAGTGTGGAAAACAAATAAAAACAAGGAGCGCGGTACCCTAGCCGCGAGCAGGTGGCGTGTGGCGATAGGGCGAGAAGCCCTGTCAAAACCTAAGACTTGGGGGCGCGCGCCCGTCGTGTCAGAGGAACATTCTGCCGCCCAGCGCGTTTATATCTCGGCGAAAAGGGCGGTGATGGGACGTCGATTGGACATGGCAAAGACGTCAGCGCACGCCCGCGTCGTTTCACCTCCCCACAACCCTTTGTCTTCCCAGCGGAACCCTCGACTCCGGCTGCAGCATCGCCACCAGCTGATGATGACCGTCGGGGCGGCACGCAACCCAGACCCAGCCCGTAGTTTTTAGGGCAGGGGCGTGGTTTCGCCCTTCGTCACCCAAAAAAGCGGAAAAACCTACCCCCTCCATTGAGCGATTTCTCGGGGAGAACCGCCCCGAAGGCCACCAACGGCGTGGCCACCGGTTGTTTTTAGGGCTTCCACAAAAAGCCCAGAAAAAGCGAAAAAGGCGAGGGAGAAGAAGGAGGGAAAGAGAAAGAACTTACCGAGTAGTTGCAGAGGTGAAAGCAAACGTAGACGACGGCGTCGCTGGTGGCGGGTGGACGAGCAGAGGGGATGAATAGAGAGGGCGAGCGAGAGCAAAGGAAGAGGTTTTCAAAGATGGAAATGGCGGAATGAGGGAGACGAACGGTTTTTCCGCCCTTTTAGCAGGCATGTTTGTCGGGCCGCTTCGCAAATGGGCCACGCTTTGCTATAAGGAGCCCGTTAAATTGTCCGGCCCATCAAAGGTAAACACCGCCTACACGCCCATTCATCCTCGTTCGAGCGCTCACCCCAGAATCGTCACCGCGTTCTGAGCACCACGTCTCCGGTCCCAAGTGCTATTTGGACCCGTCCTCAAAAGGGCATCAAGGCCTGGTCCATGGGGTTGTGTTGATACCAAGAACCGTCAATGCGGTCTCACCACCCCCACAAAAACAAAACATTGAACCATAAACTTCTCAAACAGCGTCAAAACCCAAATCTCTGCGACCATCGCGATCAGTATCTCAAACGGCGTCAAAACCCAAAACCCAAAACAACGATCCCCTCCAAGGCAGAATCCATGCAAGTGGGTGGGCGGCAACGTCTGTTGGATTGTTAGTCAAAAATACAAGGGCGTCCTTAACAGGGTTAAGGTCGTCCTTTACCAAGATGTCCTTAATAAAGCTTAAGGACTTCCTTAGTTCGCAGCGGAAATCAAAAGACTAAACAAGTAAAGACAATAAGTAAGGAACGCTTTTGATTTATAGAGGAACCACTCAAGTACCAACTAGTCCTTGAGTGTAAACCTCTACCTCCTTGGAGGATTTTGTAATAGCTTCTTTCCTTTCTTATTAAGTTTCCTTACAATACACTGGCGAGTAGTTACACTTCTCTGGCACTTAGAAGGGCGTCCCTAAGTCCACTAGTAACAACTCCTTTAAGCCTGTAGAGTAACCTAACTTAATCTCTCTAAAGGACGCTATCACCTTTTCCTTACAGTTCGTCGTAAGGACTCTCTCACTATTTTTGTTCTTTTCTGTTACAAACACTTTG
Source organism: Polygonum maritimum (assembly GCA_963924305.1). Classification (NCBI taxonomy): domain Eukaryota; kingdom Viridiplantae; phylum Streptophyta; class Magnoliopsida; order Caryophyllales; family Polygonaceae; genus Polygonum; species Polygonum maritimum. The sequence goes on from OZ002729.1 coordinate 22,298,818, forward strand.
TGGTTTTGTGGTACGCTTCTCGCTCGATCTAACACCTAGTTCTCACTTGTTCTTGAGCTTGTTCTTGGTGTTCTTGGTGTTCTTGAGCGACTGACAAATTCTCTGAATATTCTCTGAAGCGTCACATCACAATAAATGCTCTAGACGAGTATTTATAGTGACATTGGGAAAGGGCGACTTTCTCTGACGATCATGCCCTTTAGGGACGTTGCAATAGTAATCGGCTTCCACGTGTCTCTGTGATGATCAAGGAAGCTTACTGGCAATTCCGTTAGGCTTGGCTGCGGGATCTTCTTCCACGTGGAGATCATGATCAAAGCTTGTCTGGGGATGTCACTTTGTCGGCCAGCTTTGAAGGACTCCAGTGTATTGAGTAAGGACGGTGTCCTTGTATATGATTTTGCCAAGTTGTTCACTGAGAGATGTAGCGTCCTTACTCCTTAAGGACGACTACATGTTCACCACCTTGTTGTCCTTTTCAACATGCGTCCCTGAAACACTTGGACAACTTATTAGATCAAGGCGAGTTTGTCATATCAAAACTAAGGGACGCCAGGCACAATGTTAATTACCGAAGACGTCCTTAACATTGTCCCAACAATTTCCCCCTTTTTGATGATGACAAGCTCTAGGCAATAAACATTTTGAACCTAAATTTTATCATGCTTGAAAACTTAAAGAGCGTCCTTTCAACACTTGGCAAAGTCTATAAGCACAAGTTTTCAACTCTTGATCTAATCTCACTTTTGGATTTTAGGGAAAGGACGGCTTTCCTATTCAAAAATTTCATTCTTAACTAGCGTCCCAAGATTTTATTCAAAGCATTTATGTCCTAAGTTCCTTTCACTAAAATTCCCCCTTAACACTTGCATATTCTAGATAACTAATAAAAGCGCATCTCTACAAAACTACACTTCCCCCTTTTGGCATCATCGAAAAGGATAACAAGTTAGCATAAGGATGATAGCGCAAAATCACAACTAGAGACAAGTAAACGCTTAAACACACAAATGCACACAAAGATGAGAATTGCCATTGAAAGAAGAGATAGTCATTACAGACATTCAGACAAGTGTTTTGAAAATGAAAAGAAGCACAAGCAGAAAGATGAGGGAATAAAGGGTTAGGTAGAAGGTGATCCAGCAGGACGGCTTTGATCATTGACGTTAGCGTCCGTCGCAGCAGGTTCCTCTTCCTCTTGCGTATCTCCCTCTGTACTGTCCCTGTGAATTGACTGGACTAACAGCTTAATCAAGTCGTTCTGAGTCTTAACAGCCTAAAAGTAATGATAGTTATGTTGCAAGGCCGCATTGTTCTGCTGAATGATGGCGTTCCCTTGTTGTGCAAGAACATTTTGGTTGTTAAGAATGAGGGCGTACAGCTGCTTCTCAGAATAAGCTTCATTGTTGGAGAGAGCAGGAGAGCACTGAAAGTACGACGGCTGTTGATGAGGAGGAAGATGAGAAGGAGAAAAGTTGAAGTCCATCGGCTCTGCATGAATAAAGGACGATAACTGATCAACTTCTGCATAGCGAGCAACACGATCTTCCTCAGTTTCAGCAATCAAGGGAGGTTCAGAAGCAACAGTCTTCCCTTTCTTGGCGGCCTCTTGTCTAGCGCGCTCGTCCTCAGCAGCTTTATTAGCAGCTTCCTGCCTTTTACGTTTTTCCTCTGCTTTTCTGGCGGCCTCTTCTTCTTTCTTTTTCTTCTCCGCCTCTTTTCTCTCTTTTTCAAGTTGTTTTCTAATGGAGGGGAGTTCTTTGCTATGCTTGATCTCCAAGACACCATACTTCTGATCCCATGGCAGTCCCAAAGTTACTTCTTCACCAGGAGAATAAGCATCATTTTCACTGAGAAGAGCTTTTATAAGGCCGGGGTAGGGAAGGGCATGGTTCTTGCGGGTGCATTTGGCCATGTGCTCAATCATAATTCTGGCCAGGTTGATCTTGCGACCCTGTAGGAAGGCGTCCAAGAGGAGACAGTCTATTGTTTGGACTATTGATTTCTTCTCCTGCCTTGGGACGATAGTCCTGCATATCATGTAATGTGCCATAGCACCTGTTTGAGTCAGAACTGAAGCAACCCTGTCTAAACCATCTGGAGTCTTCCCGTTAAACACTCTTCGGAACAAGGCTTGCAGCTCTTCGCCTTCCATCCCAAAACCAGATGCAGGAACCCTGTGTAAGGCGTCAGGCCCTGGTCGTTGTTTGTCAAGACCCATTAGCTGGCGGACGGTCTTCTCAGAGAAAGTAGCAGACTCGCCATTTGCCATGAACGTCCCTGTGCCATTCTCAATGTTGATGTTGAGAGAATCATAAAAGCCTTGCACAAGTTTGGGATCAACGGTGACGTTCTCTTCTGATATTTTGAGCCAACCTTGGATCTTGAGAAGCTCCACTAGCTCCTTGGCCTCAGAAAACTGGCTCAGGAAGGCTTCATCAAACACTAGAGGAGCCAGAATGTGCTCCTATTTGTTGTTCTTTTTGGCTTTCTTCTTTTGAGGACCAGAAGTGCCGTCCTCATTATCTTCTTCATCCTCATCACTGCCTCCTTCATTATCTCCTTCTTGGAGATTTTCATCAGCATGTCCTTCAGATGGACCAGCAGCGCCTTTGTTTTCCGTGGACGCTTCTGTCCACCTTTCCCTGTGGGAGCAGATTTGTCTCCCGCGTCCACTGGGACGGCTTCCCAAGGAGGGATCTCGGGAGCATCAGCATCAATTTGCTCGTCAAGAGAGAGAGCGTCCTCTTGTACAATGTTGTCGCGTTGATTTGCAATGCGGCGACCAAGCTCTTCGTCCTCAGCAATTTGTTGTTTAGTAATTTCATCCAGGATGACCGTTGTATTAACCTCCTCAGATGAAGCGGAGCCAAACTCTGCTTCTATTGAATCGTCAGGGACGACAACAGGAGCTGAAGGAGCGTCCCTTTCTGTTGAGGGTCCCCTTGATTTGGGAGTGGGAGGTGCGGATGGAGGTGAATTTTGTGGAGATGGGGAGTCAGAAATTTGGATATCAGGGAAGGTCTGTTTAATTTGGAGAAGGGAGGGATCAGGATTGGATGGGTCAAGGACTTCGATGGGTGAGGGAGTGGCGGAGGGGGTGTCTAGAGGAATGGGATTGGGCTTGGGTTTGACAAGTTTTCGCCTTTTGATAGGTCGTTTTTGGGGACGGTCATGTTTGAATTTAGTGCGTTCCTCCACATGAGAAGGGAATTTGTCGAAAATTTGAGTGGGTTGGGAGGAGGAGTAGGTCTGGTAGTAATAACTCGAGGAGGGGATGGAGGAGGAGGGGACGATTGTACTGACCTTTTTCTTGTGGAAAGGGGAGGAAGATCCACAAATCTGGCATTGGAAAGGTCTGGGATGGACTCTATCAAGGGAATCCTCCAATCTTGTCCTTGGAACGCTTCTAGAAAAATGTTGGTGCCTCCACGGAAAGGAGCGTCCATTCCCCCTGTCTGGCGCAGGACTGGCACCACAAATCTGTCTAAGAACGTCCTTAGGTTGCGAAGACGGACTTCATCCTTGCAATCCTTCATGTAGTTAGCCACAGCAACGTAGAGGGTGCGCGGCTTGGAGTCAATGAAGTCCTTGAGAATTTCATCAATCTGAATTTCTGGGGGTCCTTCCACATAGAAATTTCTCTTGGCAAGACGCTTTCTCTTCCCACCCATAGACGTACCAGACGCATTCATAACTCTTGACATTCTGAGCTGATCGGAGAAAAAAGATCGGAGACTGATCGGAAACTTAGAGAGATGTTGCCGGAGTTCTAGAGAGAAGTCAGAGCAGAACGGAGTTTTGAGATTTTAGAGAGCGAAAGTTCTGACAGCCGTTTCAATCAATGTATATATAGGAGGTTGGTGAAGGGCACGCTGGTAACTTCCCAAATTCAAAATTCAAACTGCCAGCGATTCAACTTCCAAAATGGCGCGTTCCGAAAGAACCTGTACTGAAGTCCTGTCTGACAGACTAACTGACTTCCACATAATTAACACTGTCGTCCTGAGATCACCTTAAGAACGATTTTGAAAACCAGGCAAGTACGTCCCGTAAAAGAAAAATTGAAGATCATAGGACGCTTTTGCAAGGTTCTCGGCTAGGGTAAGCTTAGAGTTCCCATCATTTCGGCTTATAATGAGGGTTGGGTGATCAGGGATACTCTTTTTCAAGACAATAGAGAAATTCAAAGGCGTTCTCAAAATATGCACATAGCAGTTTTAGACTAGCGTCCTTGCAAATGTGAAATTAGTGCATAAAGTACTTAGCAATTATGAAATCAACTAAACATAGCCAAGCATTGAGGGAATAGCTGTAACACCCCAACTTTTACATAGGGATATTACCGCCAGTGACCTTGAGACTAATGTCCAAAGTCACCCTAGGCTTTACAGTATTAACAGAACAAACAAGAACTTTAAATGCGGAATCAAAAACTTTATTACATTTGTCAAATTGACAGAAGTGTCATTACATAATTGAAATTGAGATGCGCTGGATTGGTCCTTACATGTCAAGGGACCCAACACAACTTTAAACTCAGAGTGCGAAATTAAAGGTGAGCAAGATCCTCAATGTATCCTTGACTTCAGTCTTTAATGTCAATTCCACCACCTGATGTGCCGCGATGGAAATACGGTTGACACCAGCCGACCATGCAAAGGAAAAAGGGTGGTCGGGTGATCGGTCCGGGAATCGGAGGGTCTCACAATTTAAATTTATAAAACCGAACCTCACTTGTAGTAAAGAGGTAGGGTGTCGAACACACGGGAGTTCGTGCATCGAGAGTACCCGAAAAGACTAAAAAGAGGAGAAAATAAAGACAAACGAAGGAAAACAAGAGAGATCTCCTCGGACCGACACAGGGTCACTTCGGTCCGAGGTAGGATCGAGGCTGAGTTGCACGGGACCGACGTTGATGCAAGTCGGGCCCGAGGTTCTGGGTAACTCGGTCTAAGCAAAATAGTAGATCGGTCTTGGGTTTTTGGGTTCCTCCCCCAACTAGACTTGGATATTCCACCTCAATTCAGCCAATAAGTGTTTGATTCTAATGAGATCGAGGTTGCTCGCCTCAAATCCCTCCAATCTACACCTCGACCCAAGGGAGTTTTCACTCACCTTCGATGCTAGAGACTTGTGATGGGATAGAGACCACTTTCGCTTACTCTTACCAAACACAAGCTCTAGATCCCTTGCTTTCACAAGAGAATTGAAGCTCAATGTAGAGAGGATTCACAAATCAAGCACTCAAGGCTATAGAATTGGGGTTTTCTACCCAAATCTAGCTAGGGGGATTCCCCCATAGCCCAAGATTATGGAATCTACTCCATGTGGTAAGAGAAAAGCATAAACAAAATGGAAATCAAGCAAATCTCAATCAACATCATCCAATCAAACTCCAATTTCATTCAAACTCAAAGATGTCTACAAAATCCAAGTTCAAATCTACTTGATCTAAGCAAAATAAAGTACAAAACTCACAAATCTTCCTCTCTTCTCCAACGACCTCTCCTTCTCTTCCTTCTTCCTTCTTCTCCTTGCTCTCCAAGCCTTCCTTGAGCCTTTGAGAGTGAAATTGGGTTTGGTGTGTGTGTCCCACTCGTCCCCCTCACACTCCACACCTTGATTTGATCACTAATCACCTCTCTTATCCTTCTCTTTGGATTGGGGACCAAGGAATCCCAATTTAGAAAGGGGCAAATGTGGAAAGTTGCTAAAAATATGCCTTGGGGAACAATCCTCACATGCGCCGACTTGGACCGACACGGGTCGACATCGGGCCCGACGTTGGGAACATCGGTCCCGTTCACTGGACGCTCGATCTCGGGCCCGACATGGGTGTAACTCGGTCCAGGGCCTCGATCCTTGCCTTCTTCTTTGGTTTCCTTTGGTCCCACTTCATTCTTAGCTTGGCTCTTGCACTCCTTGACTTGGCTCCTTCCTTAGCTCCTCGAAATCATCCTCATTCTTGCCATTTTACCTACAAAAACAAACAAACTCGCATAGTTTCCGACTCTTGAAGAAATCCGGGAACTAAGCTAAAAAGGAAACGAAACTACAAAGAAGAGAATGAAAAACACATATTTACAAGGGAAATTAACTACTAAAACACCACCAAAATGAGAGACATCATAATACCCCATACTTAAACTTGCTTGTCCTCAAGCAATAACAAAGTAAGCAAGACCGAAGCACAATCTTCAAGTAAAGCCTCTTATGAAGAACTCAAGTAAGAACAAGTGATATATATATATGCTAGCAAGATTACATCATCACACATGATCAAGTGTTCAAAGAATAAAGTCTAATGCAACAAAGCCTCACTTTAGGTATGTAGAAATGTGTATCACTCATCATGTGTTTAGGCTTGAAAATGAACACTCATACTCAACAATCATGCAAGTAAAGACTTTACCATTGAAGCTAATATCACCAATTCCTCCACCTAGAGAAGCCTATTACAATGCACACAAAGAATATGAACTTGGCTCAATGGAGGTCCTCAAAGAGGTTCCATTCGGCCGGGTTGTAATGGGGCTTTTGGTATTTCTCAAGGTGAGAATCATTTTGGTCTTGTGGTGCTCATAATGGGGATTGAACTTTCTAGTCTCTCACCAACTTTACCAAATTATTCCACTTTCGACTTCACTCACCCAAAAGACTTTGATTTTTTTCTCTTTTCTTTCTTTTCTTTCAACCCACTCTTTCATTAAACATTCCACTTCATCTTTTCACTAAACTTTTTGTTGGATTTTTCACACTTTTTCCACTTAGGATCGACTTGCACTCTAACTCGGGCCCGATGTGCACTTTAACTCGGTCGGTGCCCTTTTCTTACACTTAAGCACTTTGCTTTCAATCCACTATTTTTCCAACTTTTCTTTCTTTCTTCTCACAAAGATGCACTACCCACTTGATTTATAACTCCATTCTTTGCCCTTCACCCAAGAGAATCTCAACTCTCCAAATATTCTTCCAAAACCTCTCACTAAAGTCCAATCCCATAAGGGTCAAGTCATATAGGCTAGGAATCATATTTTTGAGGAGTTTCAAACAAAGGTCTAAGGCTAAAACGGGGCTACAAACAATGGTTTATCTTCAAGGTAGGATATGGAACATTTTGTGACTAAATGAAACAAAGCTCAAATCAATGCGACAATGCATAGAACAATTCTCATATTGGTCTTGGAAAATAGATAAACACCTCAATAGCAAGTTTTACTAAGCATGCATGAGCTAATCACACAAAAAAAATGAGGGATATGTAATATGAACAAACATCCCTAAAATGGTCAAAAATAATCTCACAAGGTTCACTCAAGCTTAGTTGCATCAAAACTCATCCAAGAACTCATGTGTTCAATAAAAACATGCAAGACATCATATCACATAAAAAATAACATCCATGTAGAGGCTAAACTATCCAAAAATATGCAAAGGAATTTACGTGCTCACATCATCATTAGCCTTCATATGGACATCTAAGATGGGAATTCCTAGTCCAAAAACAAAATCTTTTTGTTGTTTTCAACCGATTTTTCACATTTTTAGGAATTTTTGCAAAAATTTTTCTCAAACCAAAAACAAACTCATCCATTCATGCCATAAGATCGATCATCATCCATCATACATGTCATGCCACAATCCAAAATGAAACATTCCTTAAACAAGAAACAAACAACCTACACATGGAACTAATGAGCAACTAACCCACCCCATACTTAAAATTTTGATGTCCCCATCAAAAGGAAATCAAAACTCAAAAGTAAAGAGAAGAGTAGAGAAAGCTCACAATTCCTTATTCTTGCATGGCATGATTGAGGCTTAGTTCGATAAGAGTAGAGCCCAAGAGGCTCTCACTTCTTCACTTGGGTCGATCTTGTCATAGTACTTCTTCACTCGATGACCATTAACTCGAAGGATCGTCCCATCTTTATCAATCAAATCTACCGCTCCTTGAGAATGTATGCGATGTACTACAAACGGTCCACTCCACCTTGTCCGAAGCTTACCCGGAAAGAACCGAAGTCGTGCATTAAAGAGAAGCACCTTGTCTCCCACTTGGTAAGTTTTTGGGACCAACTTCCTATCATGCCACCTTTTAGTCTTTTCTTTGTACAACTTGGCATTTTCGTAGGCCTTCAAACGCAACTCCCCTAACTCATGAAGGTCTAAGAACCTCTTTTCTCCGGCCAAGTTCACATCCCAATTCATCTCCTTTAAAGCCCACTTGGATTTGTGCTCCAATTCCACCGGGAGGTGGCACGCCTTGCCATAGACTAGATTGAATGGTGTAGTCCCAAGAGGCGTCTTGTAGGCGGTCCTATAAGCCCATAGTGCATCATCAAGCTTAGACGACCAATTTTTCCTTGACTTAGACACCGTCTTCTCCAAAATAGCCTTGATTTGACGATTTGAAACTTCCACTAGACCACTTATTTGAGGATGGTAAGGGGTAGCAACTCGGTGAGACACCCCATACTTAATCAAAACACATTCTCGAAGCATCTTTCAATGAAGTGAGGGCCACCATCACTAATGAGAACTCTTGGCACGCCGAATCTAGAGAAGATGTTGCTCTTCAAGAACTTCATCACAACTCTTGCATCATTGGTCCTTGTTGGAATGGCTTCCACCCATTTAGAAACATAATCAACGGCCACCAAAATGTACTTGTACGGGCCCGACGTCGGGAAAGGTCCCATAAAGTCGATCCCCCATACATCAAAGAGCTCCACCTCTAGAATTCCGGTTTGAGGAGTCTCATTTCTCCTTGACAAATTCCCCTCTCTTTGGCACTCCTCACATCTCTTCACATACTCATGAACATCCTTGAACATGGTCGGCCAATAGAACCCACAATGAAGAATTTTATCCGTGGTTTTCGAACTCTTAGCATGTCCTCCGGTTGGCAAAGAATGACAATGGCGAATGACACTTTCAACCTCCTCACTTGGAATGCACCGTCTATAGATTCTATCGCTCCCCTCCTTGTATAGGTACGGATCATCCCAATAATATTGCCTAGCATCATGTAAGAATTTCTTCCTAGCCGAGTAAGACAAATTTGGTGGGATCACTCCCCCTACCACAAAGTTAGCAAAATCCGCAAACCAAGGAGCGACCCTTCGTTTTGTGGATTCAATAGATAATAGACAAGTAGGAGGTGAAGATTTAATCAACTTAGGATGAGAAGGAATGGAAACCGAGTGAAGGGTCTTACTTGATTTCATGGACCGACATTGCAAGGTATTTAGCCCGACATGTGTAGACATCGATCGGGTCGAACATGTGCAAATCTCATCTGGGACTGACGTTGCAGACCTCGGGTCCGAGGTACTGGGTACCTCGGTCCTATGTTCCATACTTCGGGCCCGACTTTCTAGCTTGGTCGATCCATCCATTCGTTCCTTCTTGCTACTCATTAGGCCTTCATCCGCCCTCATGTCATCTATTTCCACACCATCTCCTATCTCCTTTATGTACTCCATGGGCAACCGGGATAGATGATCGGCCACCAAATTTTCCGTGCCCACTTTATCCATGATCTCATGGTCAAATTCTTGAAGAAGAAGCATCCATCTCAAAAGCCTCGGTTTTGCATCTTTCTTCTTCATGAGGTACTTGATCGCCGCATGATCCGTATAAACCACCACCTTAGACCCCACAAGATATGACCGGAATTTCTCAAACGCAAATACCACCGCTAGGAATTCCTTTTCCGTAGTTGTGTATTTACATTGAGTTTCATCCAAGGTTTTACTTGCATAGTAGATAGCATGCAACTTTCCCTCCTTTCTTTGCCCAAGAACGGCTCCCACGGCGAAATCACTTGCATCACACATTACTTCGAAAGGAAGATTCTAATCGGGTGACGCCATGATGGGTGCCGAAACCAAAGCATCTCTCAACCTACAAAAAGCACTCATACAATCCTCGGAAAATTCGAAGGGAACATCCTTCATTAAGAGGTTAGACAATGGTTTTGAGATTTTAGAGAAATCTTTGATGAAGCGTCTATAAAAGCCCGCATGACCTAAGAAACTCCTAACATCACGCACACAAGTAGGTGGAGGAAGTTTTTCAATTATCTCAATCTTGGCTCTATCAACTTCTATTCCTCTACTAGAAATGAGATGTCCTAGAACTATTCCTTCCTTAACCATGAAATGACATTTTTCCCAATTAAGCACAAGGTTAGTCTCTTCACATCTAGCCAACACTCTATCCAAATTAGCCAAGCAAGCATCAAAAGAGGAACCATAGACCGAAAAGTCATCCATGAATACTTCCACTATTTCCTCTACCATGTCGAAGAAGATGGACATCATGCACCTTTGAAACGTTGCCGGAGCATTACATAAACCAAAAGGCATGCGTCTATAGGCGAACGTTCCATAGGGACATGTAAAAGTCGTCTTCTCTTGATCATCGGGGTGAATAGGGATTTGCCAAAATCCACTATACCCATCGAGATAGCAAAAGTATTCATGTTGTGCTAATCTTTCAAGGACTTGGTCAATAAAAGGAAGGGGGAAATGATCCTTACGAGTACCACTATTTAACTTTCGGTAATCAATGCACATGCGCCATTTTGTAGTGGTTCTTGTAGGAATCATTTCTCCTTTCTCATTTTGCACTACGGTCAATCCATCCTTCTTAGGAACTATATGCACGGGACTCACATATTTGCTATCCGAAATTGGGAAGATGATTCCCGCATCCAACATCCTAAGTATCTCACTTTTAACCACTTCTTTCATATTAGGATTCAATCTTCTTTGTGGTTCAATAGTGGGTTTATGATTGTCCTCCATGTAAATCCTATGCATGCAAATTGAGGGTGAGATTCCTTTAAGTTCCTCTAATGAATACCCTAAGGCCCCCCTATGCTTTCTTAAGATTGCTAACAACTTGGATTCTTCCTCATTATTCAAATTAGCATTCACAATTACGGGCAATGAAGAGTTAGGGCCAAGGAAGGCATACCTCAAGTTCTTTGGAAGCTCCTTTAGCACATGGGAAGGCTCCGGTGGTGCTTGGGTTTCCTCCGTTTCGGCTTTGAACACCTCCAAGTAAGTCATCCCACTCTCCACTTTCTCGTCCTCTTCTTGATGAGCAATCACCCCTTCATTCTTCACTTCAACTCCATAGGGCGGAGGGATGGCTTTCAACTCTAGCTTCCTTGTGCTTGGCTTGTTGGATATAGCCTCCCATTGCACTCCATTTGGAAGAAATTGAACCATCTTGGCTTCTCTATGCAATGCTTCCCTTGAAGTTGACTTGAAGGAGAAATCGAGCTCTACTCCTCCAAATTCGAGGGACAAGTGACCTTTCTTCACATCGATGACGGCTCCAACCGTAGCTAGGAATGGTCTCCCCAAGATGATAGGCTCACCCGGTACTTCTAACATGTCCACCACAACGAAGTCTGTAGGTACATAGTGCCCCTCTATACACAATGGATAATCCTCCACCACTCCAATTGGCTCAATTGAAGTTCCGTCGGCTATGGTCAATCTCATGTTTACCGGAGCAATGAGTCCCATGGCGGTTGACTTCCATATAGTGTATGGTATAACACTTGTACTTGCTCCGAGGTCGCACAATGCTTGAAACTTCCTCGATCCGATACCCACGGTGATGGCAAATCTTCCGGGATCACCAAGCTTTTGAGGTAGCTCCAATATCTTCACCTCGTCTTGCATCTCAACAATTGACCTCTTCTTGCTCAAGATTTCCTTTAAGAACTTTGCATAAGATGGCATCTCACTTAGAGCATCGGTGAAAGGGATGGTAATGTTCAAGCCTTGCAAAAGCTTCAAGAACCGCTTGAACTTGCCCTCAACAATCTCCTTGGGCTTCTTCATAGGATATGGAAGAGTAGTGCCACCTTGTTTCTTGCTTGGATCAACCTCCTTGGATCGATCTTTCTCAACATTTCCACCCTGGACCGACGTTGGAAGTACCTCGGGACCGACTTCAGGGACATCGGTCCCAGGGCAAAGATCATCTGGGCACGTCGGGCTGACTTCAGGGCAAGTCGGGCCCGAGTTGGGTTCAACCTCGGTCCATTCCAGGGGGCTTCCTCCGTCTATAGGATCGACTTCTGGTAACGTCGGGCCCGAGGTGCTGGGAACCTCGGTCCGACTCTCTTCTCTCGGTTTTGGAACTTGTGGTTCGGGCAAACTCCGTCCACTCCTTAATGCTATGGCTCGAACTTTGTTTTGTTGTTGTGGGGCACGGGGATTCTCCTCGGGTCGGCCCGGGAGTCTCCCTTCCTCTCTTGGAAGTTGATTCGCCATGTGAACAATTTGGTTGTCCACTTGCCTTCTCCACACACCAAACTCCTTGAATTGGGAAGCCAATTCCTTGAACTCGCCTCTCATCTCTTGTGCCCATTGTGGAGTTTGCTCATAGAACCCCGGAGGTCGGTATGGTGGTTGTTGGGCTCTTGGCTCATTGTTGTTGAAGTTGTTGTTGTAGCCACTAGCTTGCCCTTGGTTCCACCTTCCTCCATTGTTGAAATTGGATCTTCCTCCGAAATTTCTTTGGACATAATGAGCCTCCTCAATTTGCTCCGCCAATCGGACTTGGCGCTCATTTGGACACTCTTGTGCTCCATGCTTCAAGGAACCACACTCTTCACATGCTCTTGTGGTTTGTTGGGCATAACTCATCTTCCTCCTCATCTTGTTCAATTCATCCTCCAAGAATTGGATCTTTACATCTTTGTCCACCTCTTCACTTTTGGGATCGTAAAGCTTCTTCGGACCCTCTCCATGGACTCTAACTTCCTTGCTCACATTGCTAGTACCATACATCGCCTCATAATCCGAGAGTTTGTCCAACAACTCCCATGCTTGTTCCGGCGGCAAGTCAATGAACCCACAATCGGTATGGAGGTTCAATTTGTCCTTTGTGGCGGTGTTGATCCCTTGGAAGAAGATGTCTTGAAGGACATAGGGTTGTTGACCATGTGTCGGACACGCCCTCAACATCTCCTTGAATCTATCCCACGCCTCAAATAGTGGCTCATGAGCTCCTTGTTGGAAACTAGCAATCTTCCTTCTAAGCTCCGTCGTCTTGGTGGGCGGGAAGAACTTCATCAAGAATGCTTCATTTAGGGCCCTCCATGATGTGATGGATCGAGGTGCTTGACTCTCCAACCATTGCAAAGCCTTGCCTCCCAAAGACCACTTGAAGGCTTTGAGTAGCACATACTCAAGTGTCTCATCATCCTTGGAAATGGTGTCACAAAGGTCCTTGAATTGCTTGACATGCTCGATCGGACACTCATTCGGCCTCCCTTGGAATTGCTCTCTCTTGATAAGTGAGATAAATTGAGTTTTTATCTCAAAATTCCTTGACACCTCCGGCAAGACGATGGCCGGCTCCGGGACCTTCAACTCCGGATGCATGTATTGTCTAGCATTCCGGGGTTGAGTGTTGATTTGGGCCTCCAACCTTATCCTTTGCTCCCTCTCTCTACGGGCCTCGGCATCTCGATTTGCCATCTCAATTTGCATTCGAGCCATGTCGGCTCTCATCCTCTCAAACTCCTCATCTCGGGCTTGGTCCGCCATCCTCTTCTTCTTGCGGGCTTGCCTTAGAATACTCTCCGGGTCACACACAAAGTCGAGCTCAAGGGTTCCTCGGACGGAACTAGCTCGCATGCACCTACAACCAAAGACACAAACAAAAACCAAATCAAAACACACAAGGGGTTTGGGCTAGTCCCTCACCCAAATCACTACCAAAATCAAAGACTCAACAAAGATGGGTACCTCGAACAAGTAGAACTCCCCGGCAACGGCGCCAAAATTCTGATCGGTCCGGGAATCGGAGGGTCTCACAATTTAAATTTATAAAACCGAACCTCACTTGTAGTGAAGAGGTAGGGTGTCGAACACACGGGAGTTCGTGCGTCGAGAGTACCCGAAAAGACTAAAAAGAGGAGAAAATAAAGACAAACGAAGGAAAACAAGAGAGATCTCCTCGGACCGACACAGGGTCACTTCGGTCCGAGGTAGGATCGAGGCTGAGTTGCACGGGACCGACGTTGATGCAAGTCGGGCCCGAGGTTCTAGGTAACTCGGTCTAAGCAAAATGGTAGATCGGTCTTGGGTTTTTGGGTTCCTCCCCCAACTAGACTTGGATATTCCACCTCAATTCAGCCAATAAGTGTTTGATTCTAATGAGATCGAGGTTGCTCGCCTCAAATCCCTCCAATCTACACCTCGACCCAAGGGAGTTTTCACTCACCTTCGATGCTAGAGACTTGTGATGGGATAGAGACCACTTTCGCTTACTCTTACCAAACACAAGCTCTAGATCCCTTGCTTTCACAAGAGAATTGAAGCTCAATGTAGAGAGGATTCACAAATCAAGCACTCAAGGCTATGGAATTGGGGTTTTCTACCCAAATCTAGCTAGGGGGATTCCCCCATAGCCCAAGATTATGGAATCTACTCCATGTGGTAAGAGAAAAGCATAAACAAAATGGAAATCAAGCAAATCTCAATCAACATCATCCAATCAAACTCCAATTTCATTCAAACTCAAAGATGTCTACAAAATCCAAGTTCAAATCTACTTGATCTAAGCAAAACAAAGTACAAAACTCACAAATCTTCCTCTCTTCTCCAACGACCTCTCCTTCTCTTCCTTCTTCCTTCTTCTCCTTGCTCTCCAAGCCTTCCTTGAGCCTTTGAGAGTGAAATTGGGTTTGGTGTGTGTGTCCCACTCGTCCCCCTCACACTCCACACCTTGATTTGATCACTAATCACCTCTCTTATCCTTCTCTTTGGATTGGGGACCAAGGAATCCCAATTTAGAAAGGGGCAAATGTGGAAAGTTGCTAAAAATATGCCTTGGGGAACAATCCTCACATGCGCCGACTTGGACCGACACGGGTCGACATCGGGCCCGACGTTGGGAACATCGGTCCCGTTCACTGGACGCTCGATCTCGGGCCCGACATGGGTGTAACTCGGTCCAAGGCCTCGATGCTTGCCTTCTTCTTTGGTTTCCTTTGGTCCCACTTCATTCTTAGCTTGGCTCTTGCACTCCTTGACTTGGCTCCTTCCATAGCTCCTCGAAATCATCCTCATTCTTGCCATTTTACCTACAAAAACAAACAAACTCGCATAGTTTCCGACTCTTGAAGAAATCCGGGAACTAAGCTAAAAAGGAAACGAAACTACAAAGAAGAGAATGAAAAACACATATTTACAAGGGAAATTAACTACTAAAACACCACCAAAATGAGAGACATCATCGGGTTAGTCTTACGAAAGACTAAGCAAATGGGGTTTTGAAAAGCGGTTCAGGTTGGTGAGAGGAAGTAGAGACGGATATCGACGCCGAATGAAAACCGGACGATAGCCTAACCCTCTACTGCCTTCCACGAGAAAACGAACATGACTTTTAAGAGAGTTATGAGAAGAACTCCAGAAAAGGTTCCAAAAGGTTTAATACGAATATGTTGGGAACTTCTTACACACAATTGATGTCGGTTTTTAAAACCCTCGTTGACTACGTGAATCTCAACCAACCTCATCTTGCTCGTAAGTGCCGACGGGGAGGTGGCCACTAGGGCGCTTAAGCACCAAGACCATCTTGCCATTTTATAGGCGTTTTAACAAGTCGAGCAAGCATTCAGATTGGAACCAGACTCAACGAAATCCGAGAGCGAGGACGGTATTCCATTTTGTACTAACCATTCTATCAAGTTACCTAGGTGCACCAGTACTTTTCTAGATTAAGTTCATACTTTTTGTGACACTCATACTTACACTTGAATTGTTAAGATACTTTTTTAAGGATTTATTAAATGGTTACAAGATATGGGCACCTACGTCCCTTGGCACATTATTAGTGCGAACACCCCTCGGCGGTTGAGCGGGCATGGGTCATGACCTTACGCTAGGGAAATTAGACTTTACGACCTAGCGATACTTAATTGATTTATTAAATTGGTCTTACGACCTTAATCACTTGATCATTGCGCTAGAAATTAGTTCACACAAGATAACACACACATATGAGTCCACAAACATCGAGACCTAAGTCCGTAACTAGCGCAACTAGAACAACCTACAAATAATGATCGATAAATCTATACAATAGAAATATCCTAGGTTGATTTTATTCACACATTTAGTTCTCAACAATTCATGAAAATACGACTTAAAGCAAATCATGCAAGTACGAAAACATGATGAAAAGAACCAAACCACTTGCCTTGAAATCGAAGCTTGAAGAAAATAACTTAACGGAATGAAGGACGACGAAGACTTAGATCTTTGGTAACGATCTAACTGGAAAGACAAGGTAATTCAAAATAAATCATTACAATTTATTTTGGAGAAGAATGTTAGAGTTTATATCCTTCATAAACTCTAACTCAATAATAACCCTTTAATAGTTTATGTTATATTATTATAAATCTTGATTCTTAACATATTACTTTTATTAAGAAATTTCTTTACTTGCCAATATATATTTCCTTATACCTTTTATAACCATTTTCCTTTAACTATATTAATAATGCAATACTTAATATAATATCTAATCCACTTATTATATTTAGTGCATAAGGAAAACCTCATTATATAATACCTAACATTATAATTCATCTTAATGTTAGTATCATGTTCTAAGGATATCATATTCTTACAATTTTATACTATACATACATATCACTAGGTCAATATATTAAAAATACATTATATGAATTTTACAAAATTTCACTAAGTATGATTTACTATCCTTTGCATAACATATCCTCTTGTATATATATATTCTCATATTATATAGTCAAGTGGTAAAAACTAATAATAATAGATCTAGCATTTTAGTCTTATACCTATATATATATATATATATATAAGAACTATATTTTCACATAATTCAACACTTTACTATTTTCTAACACAATTTTATTAACCTCACTAATATGACTAAAAATATTATTACTAATATTATTGTTATTATTATTATTATTATTTCAATTCAATAAATAAACTCTTTTTTTTTTATAAGGAGACGTGAGCAGGTCGGCCAGGCCGGGTCGGGCCCGACCGGTGCTTGGGTTACGAAGCCAAACCGGACGATTTTTGCCCAGAAAAACAGAGCGTGAGCAGTGACATTTACCGGCTCTTATCTGTGCCGTCCGGCGATAGTAGGTGGCGCCGAGCACAGATCTGGAAAGAAGGGAACGACGCAAACACTCAGGAGGTTACGGCGTCGGATTTGGTGGCCAGACGAGGGAGAACGAGGGCGTCGAAGTGGACTGCGCGAAAACAGGGCTGGCGTCGGGACGTGGCTGAAATCCGCCGATTCCGAGCGATTTCGAGAGCTTTAACCTGCGATTTTTGAGAGGTTTTGATGAATTGCGATGTGATCTTACGCTATCCATCGATTTCGCCTTTTATAGTAGAGGAATCGGCCTCGAATACTTATCCACAATGCCGGTTACAAGCTCTTGAATGTGCCATTGAATGCCCCTCTTCAATTTGACGATTAGGACGAAATAAATCGTCTTTAATCGCAATTGGATGATTATGAAGATGCCACGGATATTCTTTGATCCTCCAACGTCCTTATCCGTTCCTAATTAAACCCAATTTGGCCGAAATTCCGTCCAGATGCAACGACGACCTAGGTCGAGCTTCGGATTAAATTTCCGACTTGGAAATGGAACTTTCACTCCCAATTGATTGAGGGCTTTAGTAGAGGGTCGAACAAGGAGTCCGTAGCTTCTTTCGGAATCAGTTTGGGTTGAGAAACGAGCTCGAATTGCTCGAATGAAGCTTGGGATCGAAAATGGGGGTTTTGGAGAAGAAGGGTTCGGAAATGGCCCAAACTTTCAAAAGTAGCAAATATGCCCTTATGACATGAAATTGCCCACTTATATTATATTTTTATGTTATAAAAATTATCCTTATCATATTTGTACATAATTGATATTATTTGGACATATCTTTATCTTTAAGACATTTGTACATAACTTGTTATAAAAATTATCTTTATCTTTAATATAATTGATTATTAGTTTTGATTTTATACTACTAACACTGGTATTATCATGACATTATTCATATGATTTAATTTATAATTTGAGCAAGGGTTATTATTTTGATAAATATTAATAACAACTTATTATTAATATTTTTGATACAATATAAAGGTAAAATTACATTTTTACCCTTACGGAAAATAGAGGGTTATTACAATAGCAGAACGGGACTTGCTACTTAAAAGTTATCATCCCTAAGAGTACCCTGAGGTGCTCAAAGGGACGTCTATCAAGTGCTTTAGTGAAGATATCAGCTACTTGGTCCTCAGTCCTTACATGCCCCATACTAATAATTCCTAGTTCAACATTATCACGCAAGAAATGATGTCTTATATGAATATGCTTTGTGCGTGAATGAAAAACAGGATTCTTAGCAATTTCAATAGCACTAGTATTATCACACAAAATAGGAATAGTTTCAAGAGATATACCATAGTCCTCAAGTTGATATTTGATCCAAATAACCTGTGAGCAACACGAGGCAGCAGCCACATACTCCGCTTCCGCAGTTGAAAGCGCCACAGAGTTCTGCTTCTTAGATCCCCAAGAGACTAGGCATGAACCAAGAAACTGTGCCATTCCTGAGGTACTTTTCCTATCAATGACATGACCAGCATAATTAGCGTCCGAGTAGCCAACAAGCTTGAAGGACGTCTTCCTAGGGTACCAAAGACAAAGATCGTCGCGTCCTTTGAGGTAGCGAAAGATCCTCTTTACTTCTTGCATGTGGGACTCCTTTGGATTTGCCTGGAAGCGTGCACACAAGCAAACGGCAAACATAATGTCGGGACAGCTTGCGGTTAAGTAGAGCAAAGAGCCAATCATTCCTCTGTAAAGCTTTTGATCAACGTCCTTCCCTTGTTCATCAGCGTAAAGACGCGAGTTGGGAGAACAAGGTGTTGCCACAGGCTTGGACGTGTTCATTCCATACTTCTCAAGCATTTCGCGGACATACTTTTGTTGATGAATTCGCGTCCCTTCTTTGAGTTGGTTAATTTGAAGTCCCAAGAAGAAATTTAGTTCTCCAATGAGGGACATCTCAAACTCACTACTCATTAAGGACTTGAACTCATCTACAAGCTTCATGTTAGTACTACCAAAGACTATATCATCAACATAGACTTGGGCAATTAAAATGTCCTTGTGAACTTTCTTTATGAACAAAGTTTTATCAATTGAACCTCTTGTATAGCCATTAGACAAAAGAAAGGACGCAAACCTGTCGTACCATGCACGAGGAGCTTGCTTGAGTCCATAGAGAGCTTTGTCTAAGTAGTACACATGATCTGGGTGAGAGGCGTCCTCAAAGCCAGGCGGCTGAGCAACATACACTTCCTCCTTGAGTTTCCCATTGAGAAAGGCAGTCTTGACGTCCATCTGAAATAATTTGAATCCTTTGTGTGCGGCAAAGGCAATGAGAAGACGAACGGCCTCAATTCTAGCAACAGGAGCAAAGGTTTTATCATAATCAATGCCTTCCTCTTGCTTGAATCCTTGAGCCACCAGTCTTGCTTTGTTCCTTGACACACGACCACTTTCATCAAGCTTATTTCTGAACACCCAGCGCATCCCTATGATATTTTTGCCTTTGGGACGTGGGACGAGAGTCCAAACTTTGTTCCTTTCAAACTGATTGAGTTCTTCTTGCATTGCTTGAATCCAGTCAGCGTCCTGGAGTGCTTCCTTGATATTCTTTGGCTCCACCATAGAGACAAAGGCATTGAATGCACAGAAAGCTAAGTTTGCACTATGGGACTTGCTTGCAGCTGACCTTGTTTGAACTCCTTGAGAAGGATCAGAAACAATTTGAGAAGTTGGGTGGTCCCTAGAGAGGCGGGACTCCCTTTGAAACAATTGAGCAAATCTTGGATCAATGTCTCCATCAGAATTATCACTATCACTTTGAGCATCGTCCTCAATGTGTTCCCCCTCAGAGAGAGCGTTCACACCTTGACTTAATTCAGCCACATCAAGATGAAAAGGGGATTCACTACGAGATGGAACTCCTTGAACAACACTGGGAGCGTCCACTGAGACTTCTTCAGGATTTGGAGCAGCGTCCTTGGGAACATAGTATTTTTCAGAGGTCCAATCTTCAGCTTCATCTTCAGAGTCGTCTTTCTGTTGTGAAGAAGAGCGTTCTTTCAAACTTGATTTTTCTTTATCTTAAGGCTTGAACGCGCATCTTCTCGCGGTTCTCAGCTTTGTTGGCTTCCACCATTACAGCAATTTCCTGTTGACGACGAAGGTACTCAGCGTATTCTGGTGTTATGGACGCCAACGCAAGATCAGTTTGAGGATTCTGTCCAAGCTTAGCCATATCAGAAATTCTTCTTTCCTCGTACTGCCTGAGCTTCCCATAGATTTCTTCCATATCTAGAGTTTTGTTGGCTGTGTTTTCTTTGAATGTTGTCTTGTCAAAGTTCCAGACTCCGGTCAAACCATCAATGACCACTTGAACTCTATTCCTCATGGAGATTTCTGTTTCTGGGATGCCCAAGTTCCTCATCTTGGTGACAAGGGCCTCAAAACGGTATGAGTAGTCGTTCACGGTTTCATTTGGCAGCATGCTAAAAGCATAGAACTCCTTCTTGATTTTCAGCTGGACGTCCTCCTTCATTTCAGCGGTTCCCACATGGAACTTCTCAAGAGCTTCCCACTGTTGTTTCGCTGTTGACAAATTGCTAACTCGAGTGGCGTCCCTCTCGCATAAGGACGCTTGAAGGAAACAAATAGCTTTTGCGTTGGTTTCCATCAGCTTAAACTCGTCAGGACCCCACTCGTCCTCCTTATCAGCTTTGTCAGCAGGAACTTTGAGATCTCCCTTCATAATGACCTTCCAGCATTGATAATTTTGACTTCTGCAAAAGTTTTCAAACCTGGTCTTCCAGCGGTTGAAGTTGCCGTCCGTTAGGCGCGGAGGCTTCACAAAAGAAATTCCAATGGGTTCCATGTCCATCTTTACCTGCAACTCAGTAAGAATCTAGAGCGCCTACTCTGCTACCAATTGTTGGATCGTTAGTCAAAAATACAAGGGCGTCCTTAACAGGGTTAAGGTCGTCCTTTACCAAGATGTCCTTAATAAAGCTTAAGGACTTCCTTAGTTCGCAGCGGAAATCAAAAGACTAAACAAGTAAAGACAATAAGTAAGGAACGCTTTTGATTTATAGAGGAACCACTCAAGTACCAACTAGTCCTTGAGTGTAAACCTCTACCTCCTTGGAGGATTTTGTAATAGCTTCTTTCCTTTCTTATTAAATTTCCTTACAATACACTGGCGAGTAGTTACACTTCTCTGGCACTTAGAAGGGCGTCCCTAAGTCCACTAGTAACAACTCCTTTAAGCCTGTACAGTAACCTAACTTTATCTCTCTAAAGGACGCTATCACCTTTTCCTTACAGTTCGTCGTAAGGACTCTCTCACTATTTTTGTTCTATTCTGTTACAAACACTTTGTGGTTTTGTGGTACGCTTCTCGCTCGATCTAACACCTAGTTCTCACTTGTTCTTGAGCTTGTTCTTGGTGTTCTTGGTGTTCTTGAGCGACTGACAAATTCTCTGAATATTCTCTAAAGCGTCACATCACAATAAATGCTCTAGACGAGTATTTATAGTGACATTGGGAAAGGGCGACTTTCTTTGACGATCATGCCCTTTAGGGACGTTGCAACAGTAATCGGCTTCCACGTGTCTCTGTGATGATCAAGGAAGCTTACTGGCAATTCCGTTAGGCTTGGCTGCGGGATCTTCTTCCACGTGGAGATCATGATCAAAGCTTGTCTGGTGATGTCACTTTGTCGGCCAGCTTTGAAGGACTCCAGTGTATTGAGTAAGGACGGTGTCCTTGTATATGATTTTGTCAAGCCGTTCACTGAGAGATGTAGCGTCCTTACTCCTTAAGGACGACTACATGTTCACCACCTTGTTGTCCTTTTCAACATGCGTCCCTGAAACACTTGGACAACTTATTAGATCAAGGCGAGTTTGTCATATCAAAACTAAGGGACGCCAGGCACAATGTTAATTATTGAAGACGTCCTTAACATTTTCCCAACAACGTCCCATCCAGACGAGCGGTGGGCGGCAACGTCCCATCCTAGTTTCCCATTGGCCGATCTCGTGGCCACCGCTCCGAGAACAAACCAGAAAGCGACACGCGCCTGGGCGGCACTCGTCCCACATCGACATTTCGACCAATCTCAGCCCAGACTTCGTCTATAAATAGCGAGCTCTGTGCACCAAAACGGGGATCGAAAGCCTCGCGAACCACATACATCAAATCTCGAGCTAAGATCATTGTTGTAATCCGATACACTCAACGCGATAGAGAATCTCTACCCTCATCAAGCTAATACAAAAACACCCTTCACACTACCCTCATCGCGTTAAACACTGTTAGCGACTAAATACTTTCCATCTCTTCGTCTGTTGACTCGGTTGAAATCAAATCCTTTGCTCTCATCGCGCTATACTCTCTTCGGTGTTTTCGGACTTCAACAGTTCTAAATACATTTAATATGATAAGACTCCAAGGCTATCGTGCGAAATGTGCAAAATCTCAAGTTTAGCATGCAAAATCTCAAAAAACTTTGTGTACTCCGCGGAATTTTCAAAGTGTTAGGGTCACCACGTAGAATTTCCCTATATTTATTAGTTAAAGTTTAATCGTAAATTCCACATATAAAAAAATATTATATGTATATGATTTAATTTGGATTTTGCTAAAATAACAATAAAATATAGTGAAATATATTATTTATTAATAATGTAATTATCCAAGAAGGGATATATCATCAAAATAAATCTTACAGGAAATAAAATAAAATAAAAATATTTTTTTAACTTAATCAAAATCGTACAAGGCAAGCGAGGGGCAGTCAGACACCAATAATAGTAACTTTTATGGCTCAACCGATCAGTTTAAACCACATAAAGGTCTTGGTCAAGGTGATCCTCTATCTTCGTACCTTTTTGTCCTGACTACGGAGGTGTTAGCGAGACAACTTCAAAATGCCAGCACAAACCAAAATAGTAGGATAAGTGTTCAGATAGCGAGAGGTGGATCAAACATCCTTTTTCTATCAAATGTAGATGATATCATTATATTTGCGAAAGCAAACATACCGCCTGTCACAACGTTAAAAACATCATTGAGGAGTACTGTAATATTTCTAGCCAAAAAGTGAACTTTCACAAATCTACATTTCAAGTCACCAAAAGTATCACAATTCAAGCAAACAACCAAATTAAACAAATTTTACATATCTTAAAGCCTTAGATCAATATCTAGGATGTCTTATAATACATGAAAGAGTGAACAAAAACACATTAAATTCAATCACTGTTAAGACAAAAGAGCAGTTAACATGATGGAAAGCTAACTCGCTACCCCAAGAAGGAAGAAAAACGCTTATCAAAGCAAACCTATCTACACAACCAAACTATCTTATTTAGTCATTCTACCTTCCAAAAGCAATCCATAATGAATTGGATAAGACCAACAAAAAATTCTCTTGGAATAAGCCAAGTGAACATAAGCCCTTGATTAGTTGGAGCTCTATCTATAAACCCCCCAATGTTGGTTGATTAAGCATAGCAAAAGCGGATGACATGAATTAGGCTCTCCAAATGAAATTACTTTGAAAAATCATTTATGAACTAGACAACACCCGGGTGAAAATCGCGTCTGAAAAATACCTTAGGAACAAAGAATTATGGGAATACAAAAAACAAAGCAATACATCTTGTTAATGGTCAAAATTCATGAGCCTACGCGAGCGTTTCCTTTCTGGTCTCGTTTGGCAAGTGGGCGATGGAAAAACCATCAGATTTTGGGAAGACATTTGGACAGGTGATAAGGAGCTCAAACCCAGAAGTGACCACTCTCAATCGATAGGTTGGAAAGAAACTATAAGTAACTACCTCTACTTAGATAGAACGTGGAACATACAAAAATTAGAACAAGTTTTAAACTCTGAAGATGTAAACTCTACAATAAATACGATCCTACCAATAAACACCATTACAGATCGTATGTATTGGAAACACAACAACAATGGATGGTTACGACTAATGCAACACTTAAATGGTTCTAGGAAAGAAATAGAAGTCCTGTGTTGTGGACCTCGAATGGATTTGGATGTTAAACATCCCACCTAAACAGAAAGTCTTCATCTAAAAAAGTGCATAAATGGTCTCCCAACAAAAGCCACGTTAGCAGCCAACCATATTATGGTCTCACAAGGGTGTAGGTTTTGCAACAACTATGAGGAAGATGTTTACCACATTTTCATAGAATGTAAGCAAGTTTGCCAAGTTGTTGTTGACCACTTCCCTAGGATTTCTCAAAAAAATAAGACGCACAAATATTTAGAGTTGTCATCCAGCAACTATACTTGAAGAGATTCGCAAATTGCTCTCCAAGGAAGAGATAGAATCCATAATCTGTGTAGGGTGGTGCTCTTGGTACCTCCGCAATAAAAAAATTTTTGATAGGGATACTCAGAACCAACCTTCCCACAACTCAATAAAGAGATGACTATGAAACAAATAACAGACAAGAAACAGGCAATTAAGGGTGCGTTCGTTTAGATAAGCAATTGCTGATGCTGATCGATTGTTGATGCTGATATAAAATGTTGATATCGATACTGAAATTGAAAGATGATATTTGAGATAAATAATAGGGTGTTTGGTTGGGCGGTTTGCTTATATTGTATAAGTTGAATGTGTTCTGACAAATTTGCCCTTAAAACAATTTTAAAACAAAAAAAACAAATGAAAATAAAAAACCTATTCCCTTCACTTCTCTTTTCACACGAGCCGTTCTTCGGCTCTGTCGTCCGCTCCGGCATCTTCACCCTCACCGGCCAAGAGGCCCACCTCCACATCGGCCCCTCCATCGCTCTCTCCTACGTCGTCGCCGACTCCTCCGCCCTCCTCTTCGTCTTCACCTACGCCGAGTTCTCCGTCGACGTCCCCGTCGCCGGCGGATCCTTCTCCTTCCTCCGCATCGAGCTCGGTGACCTCGTAGCCTTCCTCCTCGTCGCCGCCAACATCCTC
Source organism: Polygonum maritimum (assembly GCA_963924305.1). Lineage (NCBI taxonomy): Eukaryota > Viridiplantae > Streptophyta > Magnoliopsida > Caryophyllales > Polygonaceae > Polygonum > Polygonum maritimum. The sequence goes on from OZ002729.1 coordinate 22,323,962, forward strand.
CTCGAGGCCATCGTCGGCACCGCCGGTTTGGGCCGCTCTTGGTCTTCCTAACTCGCCTCTGTACTCAAGGACGACTCTGACTTTTTCCGACTCAAAATCGACCGATTCGACGACGGATTCAACCTCCTGGACCCCGTCGGAGTCCTCTTGTTGCTTAATGGCATCGCCATGGTTGAATCTGCAATTGTGGTTGGAGGCTGTCGGGTGTCGCTATCCATGTGGCCGGAGGTTTCCGGCGTCGTTGTTGGGCTGTGGCCGGAGGCGAGCGAGAGTGGCCGGCGACGGAGATGCAGTGGGGAGAGAAGTCGAGAGTGGCCGGCAGCGTCCAGTTGCAATGAGAGGAGACGGCGGGCTGTGAAGAAAGGGTTGAAGGGTATCGGGTTTTTGGTTGAAGGGGGTGGGGGACTGGGGGTAGCGACGCAATTCCTCTGTTTCGAAATCAAGTGCCCAAATTGTGTTTTACACTTGATTTTCCCACCCCCACCTGTGCAATGCAGGCCCCACCCCTTTGCATAGTGAGATGAGAACACAATTTCGGCACTTGATTTTGTAACAGGAGATTTTCATCCGTGGGGGTAATGTCAAGATAAGCATTTGCTGAATTTTTTTTACTGAAAACCCATAAGCATGTATCTTGTTGATTATTGTTTTTGTTGCTTATAAGCAATAGTGTGCTTATAAGCATTTAAAGTTTTTTCCAGCCAAACAGAGAAGTCGACTGCATATTTTACGAAATAAGCACTCAAGTGCTTATAAGCACGTAAAAAATGTTGAACCGAACACAGCCTTAAATCGGACTCAGAGAATGAAATTGCTAAAAAAGCCAACATTGCCAACAAAAAGAAAAAAGGCAAAATGGACCAAACCTCTAAATAATTGTTTTAAGTTGAATTTTGATGGAGTAGTTAATTCTTATGGGTCTGCTTCTTTTGGTCTTACATCAAGGACTCTAGAGGCTTCCTTGTTTCGCTAAATGGTGGATTCCTCGGGCATCGGTCTGTGTTGCAGACTGAAACGCTTGCACTTCAGCAGGGGATTTTGGAGGTCATCCGGTGTTGTATTCCCCATTTGATGATTGAAAGTGACAACCTGTAGCTAGTTAATGCAGTATTGGTGATTGGAGTTGTCCGTGGGAGGTGGAGTTGTTGTGTACCGACATCCAGTCTCTGCTTGGCCAGCTACGGAGTTGGCAGATCGCTCAAGTTCTCAAGGAGGCGAATTCGGTTGTTGACCACATAGCAGGGTTGTTTCATGGCGCTCCTTCTCACTCATTGGATTCCAATCCGGTTCATGGCGCTCCTTCTCACTCATTGGATTCCAATCCGGTCCTTCGGGACGTCATCTGAAATGATGCTCTAGTATAGTTCCTTGGCTAACCTAATTTTTTCCTTATAATAAAGAAAAGAAAAAAAGTAGTAACTTTAACAATTGAATTCAGTCCCATGTCTCAACCGACCAAATCGGCCTACTGGATTAGTAACAAGTGAATCATAAATGGGCCGCCCATTTCAGCTATCAATCGCCGTAACAACTCCAACCCACCGCTCAACAATTCCTCTTCGCCGGCGGTTGCGCTTCCCATCCCCAACGACGCCGCTGAAATTCGCTTGCGTTTTCGACTTGTCCGATTCCGAAGGCGTATTTGAAACCAGACGGCGGAGCCTAGGGTTTTGATCCTCCCATCAAACGTGATCGAGCAGATTCCGATCGACACAACTAACGATGGCTTACAGAATACTCAACAGATTCATCCCTTCTCGTTTCGCTCTCTTTCCGCGGATCAACAAACCGATTATGTCCTCGTCCATTGCTTCTCATTGTCGGAGCTTTTCGGAGGATGCGAGTGCTTCTGCGAAGCCTATGGGGACTGAGGATCCCCAGGTTAAGAATAATGCAAGTAGGGCGTCTTTCAAGTCCTCGCTCAGTCAGCCGGAGCTCCTTAAGTTCGCCGCCATTGCCGACACCTGGTGATTTACCCTTTCTCCCATTTCCACCCTCAGTTTCTTTTTCCTTTTTCTCTTATCAAATTTAGTCGGATATAGCTAAAAATCCTGCTTTTTTTAGTTTGGGTGTGGTAGGTAATTTGCCTAGCCAACGACAAGGGCTTTATCAGGGTTTGTATCTGGACATTGATTCCTCATACGTGCAGAATGTGGGTTCTATGAGTACTTGTTCCTCAAATATATGTGTATAGATTGGAATTGAAGAGGTTGTTCTAGCTTACAATCTGCACAGCTTACAATCTGGACATTTGCTTGGAAGTTCTTATTACCTCTTCATTTCATTGTCTCTACCTTGGATTTTGGTTGTATTGTACCTTGCATTCTTTTCTCAATGATGTCAGTAATGTTGTGAGAGCTGGGGTTAGTGCGGTGTGTTTGAATGATTTATTCTGAATCTATTCTTTGCGCACGCAGACATCTTGTCATTGTCTGAAAAACAAAAGAGGCTCTTCCATGTTTGTTAATTTCACCTTCACTTGTTATGGATAGGTGGGATGCTGAAGGTCCATTCAAACCTCTGCATGCTCTGAATCCTGCCCGACTTGCCTTCATCCGCCTGACACTCTGTGATCATTTTGGGTCAGTCTTTTCTCATATTACAAATGACTCGTCAACTTTAAGATATGATTCTTATGACACCCCAACACTTCCCTTTCATGTTTATGCTTTCATAAACTATTAATATTCTATAGCTGTAGTTGGTTCCAGACCTCTGATATATTGCTTGTAAGTCCTCAAACGTTCTAGCTTGTTACTTTTAGCAGCGCCAAACTCTGGAAGTCCATTGAGCTATGTCAAATTCTATAGTTGGTTCCGGGCCTCTTATATATTGCTTAAATGTCTTCCGGAGTTCTAGCTTGTTACTTTCAGCAGTGACATGCTCTGTTAGTCCATTAAGATTCCGGGTATATTGCTTCTGTAAATGACAGTCTTACACCGCTAATTTTTCCCTTTAATTGCTTATTTCAGGAAGGATCCCAACAGTACTAGGCCATTTGAAGGTTTGAAATTTATTGATGTTGGTTGTGGAGGTGGAATATTATCAGAGGTACATTTTCATTTATGCTTTATTTGTTAGGTCATATCTTTGTTTGGAAGGCACTTTCTGTTCTTGTTCAAATAGATGGTCGTAAGAAAGTCCAACATAGTTTCACTTTGCAAAAGGTTTAATTGATGATATCAACCATTGCAATTGTTGTAAACTGGAAACCAGCCAACTGCTATGAATAGTATTCCACGTATGACATATCTCATATGCTTCTAATTTCCTGAATTTTCATAGGGCTATTATGTGTTCAATCTTTTTGCCATTTTTTTTTATTTGAAATGCTTCTTTCACTTTCTGTCAAATTGGTTTATGTTTCTGCTCACCTTTAACTACCTGAAATTAATACTATGCAACATATGACATATCCTACAAGCTTTTCTGTTTTCCTGTGTTTTTCTAGAGCTATAGATTGCGTTGAATCTTTCCACCTTTTAACTATCTGAAGTGCTTCTTTTGACTATTTCTCATTGCTCTCTATTTTTCCAGCCACTGGCTCGAATGGGGGCTTCTGTAACAGGAATTGACGCAGTGGAGAAAAATATTAAGATTGCAACTCTTCATGCTGTAAGTACTGTTAAAATTGCTTCGTGAATTAGTACTGTGACATGTGAAGTTAAACTTGTTTCTCCTACCAAGTCAGAAACCTTTTTTCCTCACCGGAGCTCTGGTTCATAGAATATTACTTGTTTGAAAATGAAGCATTGGTTTGACTGGTTATTTAAATGTCATGTATTACCCAAACAACCATTAGTCAATCTTTCCTAGTCCCACCCTTGGGCTTCTTCCAGACTCGCCCATTCTCTTCCTCCTTAATCTCTGTATTAGATACAAGACAGACTGCAGTAAGGGAAGAAAACACTCATGTAAGAACTACTGAATCTGAATAAATGAAGTAATCGATAGGGCGCACAGCATGATGATCAACAATGCAAGAAGGACTAGGAAGTTGATCATCCAGTAAGAGCCTGAATTCAAATTACAGAAACCCTCGTGTAAGAATTGTAGAATAAAAGAAGTGAATCAAGTGATTAATATGCATAACATGATGATCCAAAAACCCTCTGCAGTAGATGGACTAGGAATTAGATACATGCAGTAAAAGCCTAAATCCGAAACAGAAACCCATTGCTTAAAATATTGTGTAGAAGTATTGGAGTTGGGCATTCTAATGTCTCACTCAAAACGATTGAGCATTATACGATTTTCTAATGTCTCACTTCGGCATAATGGTAGCAATTGAAATGACCTAGAAAGAGGTCAGACAGGAAGAAGGTGTGTTAACTTGAGAGCTGGTGTAACCATGTGCGAGTGGAAGTAATCGTAGATAAGAGTGTGAGCAAATATGGAAGAAAAATTATTCTATCAACCATGAGACCATTTAAAATTTTTTTATCTATTAAAGCTCAAAATATTCTATGAACTGAAAGTTGATGAAGAAAAATGGTCCAATTCTGCAGGGGCTTGAGGTTTTTTAACACCAATTTTCCCTTTTCGGTTTTTTATCTATCAATGTGATCTTCTGATGTATATTAATATTATATTCTGTCTTCTTTGCCATTCTCAAGCACAATCATAATTCGATGGATGAGAAGTAAGATTAGCATTTTCTCGAATAGTTTGATTACAATCAGAATGAAGATGCCTTTACTCTAGATGTCCCTGTGGCGTGTACCTTGAGCCCCTGTTTGACTGACCTCTTTTGTCTTACTATCATTGCCTCAACGCTTGGACAGTTCTTCATCTTCACCTTGGGCATCCGCTAGTTGTATCCACCTATCATTATTTATTAGTCTGAGCCTTTTTCATTGATTTGTTCTCTGGATTAGAAATCATTTCCTCTTTCTATACCACTTACGAATGTTTCTATTTCATCTCATAAAATGGATAATGGAACTGTAATACGCTAAGATTATTCTTCTATTGATCTTACAAAATAATACTATTATAATCTTTCTTTTTCTGGATCAGGATTTTTATATAACTACTGTTTAATTGTGCAGGAGTTAGATCCAGTTACTTCAGCAATTGAGTATCAATGTACAACAGCTGGTACATCCTAAACTTGTTTATATATTGTGTAGGTCTCATTTGATTATAATCTTAGCATTGTCTTTCTATGTCAGCATCTAAAATGTGTACCCATTTGTCAACTTTGCTACATTTTTTCTTCGATGAGCAATCCCTTGTGTTATTTGCAAAAACTTGGAAAATTTATTTGGTCAAATGTCTCGTCTTTGATGTTTTAAGTAAATGCGACTTTCTTAAAGTATCAAATTACCTTCTTGCCTGGCATGTGAAGAAAACAAAGAGTTAGTTTCAAGAACTGCATTTTTCGTACTTTCTTCATGCCTGGTCATTTTGCTTTCTCCTTTTATGTTACATATAAAGTTCATCTATAATATTTGAATACGAAAAATGATCATGGATCAAATGTGAGAAACTGCAAATTAAAGCGTCTTTTTCCCCCTCGTGTATTACTGGATTTTGTATATACTATACACAATATACAAGATGGGTACTTTATGGAATGATCTCGGGTAACTGAATTTGGATGCTGAGTACTGGTCCCATTGATTTGTGCAATTATCACTTTGGATATCTTTTGTGCACATACATCATTAGTGATAAATTGTTTTTCAACTATTTTGGGTTTTTTATTAACTACCAGAGAATTGTTTGTGAACAGAGAAGTTGGTAGAAGAACAAAAACAGTATGATGCTGTGCTTTCCTTAGAGGTACAAGCTCTAATTGGTAATTACACAATCTAACACTTGGATTTTGTTGGATCAAATTATTATGGTGTTCTTATCACATTGGTTTTCTTCTGTTCAGGTGATTGAACATGTAGCAGATGCTGCTGAATTTTGCAATTCTCTCGCAGCACTGACTGTTCCCAATGGAGCTACTGTGATCTCAACGATCAATCGTTCTATGAGAGCATATGCTGAAGCTATTGTTGCAGCAGAGTACCTTCTGCAATGGGTAAGTGCATTATGTATGCCTCCAAAAAATATAGCAATAGTTCCATTCATCATCTAATGCCTGGAAATATTTCTTAGATATCCTCGTTGGACGGAAGCATATTTTCTACTCCTGTTCAACAATCTATTTCTTAGCTTTCTAATGGCTGCAACAAGGGAATCAAAATAATATATCTGCTTTACTAAAAATTTTGAAAAATGTTTGCTTTCCACATTATTGCTACACTATGTAGTGTTTGAAGAAACTGCCTCGTTTCCACTTCTGGGTATCACTTACTCACTTAGTGTGGTTGTTAAGTGTGGTTGGCGATTGCCACCAACAATGTTCTTGATTTCTCCATTTTGCTGGGCCTTGGCAAATTCTGATGTGTCTCTTTCCCATGCCTTCTAGCTGCCTAAACGTACACATGAGTGGTCAAAGTTTTTAACGCCTGAAGAACTAGTTTTAATCCTCAACCGTGCATCTATCTCTGTAAGTCATACAACATTGGTCAGTTGTCTTGCTTCCTCCTTCTCCTTTCCAAGGAATGCTCACTGGAATGCCGTTGAATCTTTTGGTTGTAGGTGAAAGAAATGGCTGGGTTCGTCTTCAATCCTCTCACAGGAAGATGGTCTGTATCAGATGATATTGGCGTAAATTTTATTGCCTACGGTACCAAAAACGCGTGAGTAAATAATGTAGGTGAAAAAGATGACGGGGATTTGATAGAAACCTCTCATGTGATCGTCCATATCAGATAATACTAGGGTAAATTTTATTGCTTTCGATACCAAAAATGTCCAAGCACATGACAGAATCTGTTGATACATAAAGAGGAAATGTTGGAGGGTAGAGTTAATTTCCTAAATTGTTCCATAATAAAATACTCATCATTCGGAAGACGAGCTGCCGAATTTTTTTGTTCTGCCCACGTTGAATGTTGGTATTTGGATGGATGGTTCTCAAGGGCGTGTTTGGTATGTGAATTGGAAACCCAATGCCTAATATTTGGTTTGCGGATTCAAAAGAGCAAACTTTTGGTAAAGCAAACTTCTGTTGTGTAGATTGAGGGCCCGTTTGGTATCCAACGGCAGAAACGTAAACGAAATGGAAACGAACCTAGTCCAACTATGTGTAATTTGGTTCGTTTCTATTCTATTTACATTTCCGCCGTTGGATACCAAACGGCCCCCGAAACCATAATCACCTTAATGGCTTAATATGATTTTATATGATATGCTATTGATTGTATCCTGTCAAAGTCTAACCAAATGTCGGTGTTCGTTGCACTTTCGAACGCTCTCAGTAAACATTCACACCAGCTCCGATACATGCAAAACATGGACAAAAATAGTTTGTATGTTCAGATTTGTAGATGAACACATTGTTCTTTTACTTAATCCACATGAAGGGGAAGGCGGAACCCAGCATCTTAGTATGATCCAGTTGTCTAGTTACACTTCCAAGGCTTGGCAAAGACCCTTATTGTGTGAGAAAAAGGAAATTAAGCATGTAACTATATATTACAAAGATAACCATGATCCTTCGTCCAACTTCAAGTAGAACTATAGCACCCTACTTTTAGACTGTTTTCAAAGAGGATACATGAAACTTGCATCCCGTTTTATTTACTGATCATTTCATCAAGAGGTTGCTGCTCGCCAGATTTTGTGATCCATGCAGTTCAGTTTAAAGCTTGACTCCAGCTAGCCTACGCCTCATGGCATTTGAGACTGAAATCTGGCCAAGCTTGTCAGTCTGGGCTGGCCCCTTGCGCTTTTCGAGTGGTTCATAGTGACGCAACCATACCCCAGTGTACACCTGAAATAACAAGATAAACACAAGAAAATCAATGAACTAAATGCAAAACTAGCCATGAGGTGTATAGACATGAAACTGACCTGCTGTGGTCTTATGATTTTGGTATCAGGGTCATCTAGGGACTCAGACCAGTGTGCCAAATAGCCAGCCATTCGAGGAATGGCAAATAAAACTGGAAAGAACTCTGTTGGGAACCCCATAGCTCTGTTAAACATATATTTACATTAGCACTATTAGAACTATGTACTTTCAAGAATTCATCATCACTAAGTTGGACTATATAGGAAGATATGACTCATACCGGTATATTAAGCCAGAGTAGAAATCAACATTTGGGTACAACTTCCTTTTGATAAAGTACTCATCAGACAATGCAGCTTTCTCCAGCGCAACAGCAACCTTTCAAATGACAATATAGATGAACCAGAAAAAAAACAAATTGACGGCCATAATGATTCACAATTGCACTTCAAGAAAACATGCATTCTACATTTGTACTTGGAAACTGCTTTGGTTATTCTAGCTTTCTATTTAAGAGGGGAATAATATATCATCCAATAAAAGTAATTGGCATCGTGTTGGTGATTGAGTTCTTAAACATACGTTCATGATATCTCAGTTTTGCATGAGTCTGAGGTATATTAACCATGAAATTTGACTTCACATACTAAGGGTCAACGAAAATTAGAAGATATGCAAATGTGTTTTAGTTTACGTAGATGGAAAAAAATGAGGGGCTTTCATTAGGCTGCAAAATCAATTACCTCAATTAAAGGATCCCTTCCAACAATGGAGAAAACTTCCTCAGCCAGATTCTTAATAACCTTTGCTCTAGGATCATAGTTTTTGTACACACGATGACCAAACCCTGACATTTTGCGCTTCCTGAAGTGCCAAAATTTTGAGTGTTAGCAGTGCAAAGAAATTTCATTCGATATAAACATAACATTAGTTTAGTTTAAATAGATCACATGGTATTGAAAACAAAAGTAATTGATGTTTTCCATCTTTACCTGTTCTTTACACCCTCAATAAAATCTGGAATGTTTTCAACACTCCCAATCTCATTCAGCATCTTAAGAACAGCCTATCAAAATCGTTTAACAATGCAAATTGATGTAAGGAAATGAAAAGCCAATCAGACAGAAGAAGCATGAGACATCAGGTTCTCTCCCCAGAAATAAGCGTATATTTACCTCATTTGCTCCACCATGGAGAGGCCCATACAAAGCTCCTACAGCTCCAGCAAGAGCTGTGTATACATCAACACCACTGTGTTGGCAAAACAAGCCATCAGTAAAGACTGTAAAGGTATTTTTGGATCCAACCTTCTACAAGACTGACAGAGAAACACCATACCTTGATGCAAGATGACGTGCAGCAGCAGTAGAGCAATTCATTTCATGTTCTGCATGCAATACGAAAAGTATATCTAAAACACGGGCCAATCTAGGATTTGGTTTGTACTCCCTGTTACCCCTGTATGATGAAAAAGTCATATAATGTATAATTTGCAAAAAGAAAAGTATATTTTAGTAGCAACCAATACAACATACTATTGATCAAGACCTATAACTATATGAACGTAAATAATGACCATATCATAGAGACTGAAATTTTGAAAACAACGTATAAAGAACTCAAACCAAAATGAGATAGGAGCATACAATGAGTCCAGCATGTAAAGGAAGTTCTCTGCATATGATAGTTTCTCACAAGGAAGAACCGCAGGCCTTCCTGCCAGTCTCAAATAAGCTGCAGCTGCTATAGTTGGTGCCTGCAACATTTATGCATCACTACTCTTTCTTATGAATGATTCCCTCTACCATAACAGAAGTAAAAAGGAAATGACTGATATGCTTATATGATTAGTAACACAAACCTTGCCAAGTATTCGCACTATCTGTTTAGCTCTCACTTGCTTTGACTTGTAAAGATCCTGACCCTGTACCCACAAAAAGTATAGAGCAGGACAGCAATTAAATACGTAGACGACACTGCATCATAAGACAATAAATAGCTCCATCAGACCCTCCCTTACCACCCTAACTAACATTGAGGGAATGTGCATTCTATTCTTGCTACAATTTTAATCAATGAAGCCCCAACATATATGCATTCTTTTTTTTTTTCTGTAGATGCAATCTTAGAGAGAGATCAAACAACAAAACACAGTAGGCCAGAACACAAATTTGTTTAATTATTTTATACAGCACTCATTTCCTCTTCATGAAAAAGCAAGCATCACATAGACAGGAACAGAAGAAAATGAGGAAATCAAATGTAAGAGTCTGGTCAAAAGATGAACTTGCCCTCAGAGCAGGATTTGCATCTGGATGATAGACAGAGAGAGTGTTCATGGCACTAACAAGAACCCCCATAGGATGTGCATCATGTGGCATTCCGTGTATCATGTCCTACAGAATGATGTTAAAGTAGAAATAAGAAAACACAACATATATTATAACTAGAAAAAAATGCATGCAAATCAAAATTACAGGGTATAGTATTTAGATTTTATAATGTCTTTTTCTTTATTGGTAAGAGTAAATCACTAACTACTAATACAAGGAAATGTATCATTTGGCCAACATACCAATACTCCCTGTGGAACTGCTGAATGCAGCATCACAACACGTTCCCACTCTTGTGACTGATTCTTTGAAGGCAGATTTCCAAACACTACAAGTAAAAATCAGTCAAAGAAGAAAGAGGTTAGATCAGATAAAGGTCATGCCTTCAAAAATTAGTGTTATGCATGCAATCAGTCAGTTCTTTTTCATTTCAACAAGTTTTGCAAGCAGGTGTGCAAGAAACAAACATGTAAAGCTCAGCCGTCTTAAGCTAAACGAATAATAATGATGAATTGAAAGACATTCGCAGTTACTTCTAGAAATAACTATAAGTTCATATCTATCTATTGTTTAGCTACAATAGTTGAGGGATCAATCTCTTTATAGGCGACAACTTATTTGGCACCAGTGATGTCTGTGCAACTATAAATTTTGATTACAAAAGTAGCATCAACTTGAGTAACGAAAACATTTAACCATCGCATTGTACAGTATAGAGTGACACCAATAGTAAATACTAATCAGCCCCTCACATTCACATCAGAGGCATTCATTTCTCAGGGGTCAAAAAGAGTCATGAAAAGAGAATAGAAAAACTAAGGCAAAGTCATGTGGAAGATAAATTGGATTTGGTTGTTAACAAGTTATCTAAAAATTTGAACAAGATATGGCATGTCATTATGTCACATGAAAATTCAGATGGGTGGCCATTTAGTACTTATGGATAGGTTTTCATATATAGGCCATGTAGATTAAATGGAACATTTATGCTAATGTGCCACATGAAACCACCAAATTGCAAATAATGCATTGAGCCGGGTAACAAACAGTTTGGATGACATATGAATTGCATTTTGAAACAAAATTACAAATTTGAATACACTCCTTTTTCCATCATACATTAGCTTGAGTTGTAATCGTAATGAGAGCACATACACAATAGGTAGGCGACCTCAAGATACGAACTGCTCTCTGCCAGCTCTTCGATGGGATAGCCTCTGTACCTAAGGATTCCCTCATCCCCATCAATATACGAAATTGAAGATCTCACAGGGGCTGTATTGAGATAACCAGGATCATATATCTTCAGCCCCTTGTCATTGTTCCCTGTACTAATCTGCAAAAGCATCATACAAGGTTCACCTTCATCTTTTGAGCTGAACAAGTGACAAAATGATAGAAGACACACATCCCACGCAGATTGCAGAGCATTTATAATTCAATTTCTAGTTTAATGCATCACAACCAGGTAGCTTCTGATTTGATTCTAGCAAAATCTCAAAATATAAGGCAAGCAACTAATTTTTACACTCCAAATCCATAATTCTAAGCGCTGAATTCCAGAAATTATCTACATAGGGAGAGCAAATGTATGATCAACCTCCAAAATTCTCTGAAACAATCGCAAATTGTAGCTGATTTCTACCGGGGAGAAGAAAAACAATCAGAGCTAAATCATAGAAATCACTCAGAAAACAAATCAATTTCACAAATCACAGTAATCTCCGCGAATTTTCAGGCGATCGCATATCCACCTCCAACCAACAAACAAATTCGAAAACAAAGCAAACAATAGAAAGCGATACCTTCTTCAAATCCGTAGACTTAACAGTTCCGTCCTCGGAGACCGGGATTTGGTACCTCTTACCAGTCCGCTCATCAACAATCGAAAGTGAACCTTTCAGATTGGGCGGTGGCTGCGCTAGTGATTGCGATGATACGCACGAGGTCTCCAGCGCCAGAGGCTGCTCTACCGGAGCCGGCGACATGAGGTGAGCTGCGAGCACCGCTAAACGGCTCCGGGACGACCTCGCCGACAGCCCTGGCCCGGAGAATTCCACGTCCGCCATTGATGGATCTACCAAACTCTCGGAGAAATGAGACCGGTTGGAGCGATGAAAGTGAAATTGGTTAGTTGCTATCCTGAATTCTTATCTTGATTTGGTTGCTTCTGTGTTTTGATTTCTTAAGGTGCCTTGGAAACCGTTTGTTATATATGAACGCAGACGGTGTACGTAACTCGGTGGCAAGAAGACCGAACCTACGTTTTATACTGCAACGATTTGCACAAACATACGGAGTACAGTATTATTATTGCAAAGGTATTCGACCAAAAATATTATTGCAAAAGTATCCCTTTTTTAATTAAGCTTTTGAAAGCACTTTTTGGTACAAACCTAGCTTGTGAGAAAATAATATAGGTCATGTTTCACTTCCACGTATAAAGTATTTTTTTATAAAAAATTATACTTTTTCTACATCGAAATTCACAAAAAATAACTAAGTTTTACGTTTTTCGAAGCGTAAAAGATACGACCTAATTATATATTTGTGTTGGGATCATTAAAGATAAAGATAATGATATGTATGATGTATTGTTACACCAGTTGCTCTCGTGTAATTAGGATCATCAAATTAGAGAATTGTTGTATAAGAAGATGCACTTTGTTTATAAGAGGTACTCTTATGGATCACAAACATCACTACTTAATGATCAAGGACGTCATCGCCAATTAGGTAAACCGAGGAGACTTGACTAATATATGTATTTTTATATAATACATAGTTAGTATGCAAAAAGAAGTAATAATATTAAGTTTCTAGAAGCACTGCTTGAGCTTGACACATGAGCAGTTGGTTTTGCTTTGATGGTCTCTTCCAAGATGAAAGTTGTGTCTGTCTAAATACAAAAATAAGAATAAGAAAAATTCACTGCAATCATATACTGAAGTGAAATTGAGTATGCATTGTCTAAAAAAAAAGGTTGCAATCTAGAAGTAGCTCTTGCAAACTTTTTATCCTCTCCTTGAACTTATATCCTTGTGTTTAGTAGCTGTTTATGTGAGCAATTTCTATAAGTTTTATTGTTGTGTTTGGCTCATTTATATTTCGAACTGGTCCGGCTCGGTTCGTACTTGGTTGTGATAGGTTTTAAGTGACTCAAACATGAGTTTCTCATGAATGGCTTGGTTTGTTCGTGACCTTCAAATGTAGAAGCTAAAATCATGGACATCACCCGTGGCAACTTTGGCAAGGTGGAGTCGAATGGGAACAAGGCACGAACCCACGCATGACTGCATGAGTACTTACTTTCTCCGAGTCAATTGTGATTCATTTTCTCTGACTGAACTGTTCAATCTTTTTAAGTCGGCCTATTTTCCTTCACATTCATTAATGTTCAATTGAATGTATTCTTTTTGCGCGTTACACAAACACAGCAACCGGGGGAGCAAAGGAGTTAGTGGTTCAACAGCACCATAAATATGGCACCAGTCAGCAGGCTCATTGGGTGGACTGGATCCAAAGCCTTTGTTGGCATTTTTATTTTCCGTATGACTCATCATGGCTATACAAGGTTTCACTCTAATCTCTTGGTTTTGATGATACAACACTGAACTAATAAATTTCTCTACCAAATCATGCAGGAACATAAGAGTAGCCAATAAATGTAGATTTAGTCAAGAGTTTGAGTGTCTCATATTAGCATGGGCTGCAATAAGCAGTTCAATGTTCCCATCCAGGACAGAATTCAGATCGTTCAGCTGCAAGCCAGTTTTTAGATCAAGCACTGACCTGGACGGATAAAGCGTGTACCTCCTAGTCTCTTGTTTCCATGGCTCAAAAATGGCATCTATCTTGATACTTTGAACGTTAGAGACCCCTTGTTCCCAGAGGTTCACCAGGAGCTTTGCCTTCAGCCTATTCAAAGCCTTCATCTTGTTCCCAAACAGACTCCTTTCACCTGCATAATCAATTTTCGTCACCAGTGGCAAAAGAATGAATCAAACTTAGGACATACATTGGCACCCTGAGGGCTGCCAATGAGAAGATAACAATTTCACTTATAGCTTAAGCAGTTATACCACAAGATTGCACAGATATGCCCGTAGGAAGATGCTGAATGGAAACAGAAGTTGCAACTCTCCCATTCTCATCTGCTTTAGAGGATCCAGATGAGATTCCTATATCCTCTTCATCCAGTGACAAGTCAGGGAATGATTCAAGGAACAACGGAACAACATCAACCGCTGCTAGGCTAGGCTGCATACTTAAATTAGTCAACTAGTGATCTCATATAATTTGATTCAATAGCACTAAATGAGGTTTACCTTGCGAGAACTAAGCAATTGGTGAACGCCTCTTTCTCCAAGAAGATAACCATATGCATAACCAAACTCAAACTCAATGCAAGCAGAGCTGATACCGCCACGTCTGGAGACATGCTTTTCAACTATCCTTCCTTTATGGCCTTGCTTCTCAGCCCATTTTAAATACATGTTCACGAGGCATTCTGCCCATATCTACATTTTTTCCAAACATTTCTCAATACATACCGGAAAGGGCAAAAATTAAACAGTAACCAAAGGAAGCTGATAAAAGGAGAAAAAAATTAAACCTCAGAAGAAGAATCTTCATTTCGAGCATTAATTACAAGTGAAGCACCATGCATGTCGAATGGACCCCTTAGAATCTTTGACATCTCGTACTGATCCAAGAACTTGCTCACATCAACAGATGCACTATGAGCAAGCCTGAAGAGATGGTGATTTACTGCATCAGTTTCTACCAGTTCTGCTAACAGCTTTGCTTCCTCAGCCTGTAATAATTATTGTTCACACATTTATAATTTGCACCTCTTTAACTTTCCATTGTTCACTAATTAAACAAAACAGCTGACACTTCAGATAGATTAATAGATTATTGTTTCCACTGTCCACTAATTTGCACCTCTTTAGCTTTTATTGCTCGAGAAATCAAGATACATGGCGATAATGCAATTTTTCACAGTAAAAAACTGTCATGTGAATAACCAAGAAGACTAATTACAAGGGTAAATTTTCAAATTGGACACATACTGTATATGAGCAAAAACCATACAGAAAGTGAAAAACAACATTACACTTTTCAACCAAAAGTTCTTCCAATTTTGTGAAGCCAAAAGGAAGGAGGGGGTGAGTGTAGTAACCTTGTATTTGAGATCTTTGAGAGAGTCAACTACTTTGGCACTATCAGATAACTTGACAAGGATTTCATTGGATTTCGCAGCATCATCCCAGAGGTCACACCCACGTATCACTTCTTCTCTCTCGATTCTGCGGGCTTCCTCCACCTCAAGAGCTGTTGGTGCCAATGCCTCCACACGAAGAACCGCATCTTCAATTTTTTTCCTCAATGCAAACATCCCTATATGTTTAATACCCACTTCATATTAACGGTGAACCAATTCACATAAGCAGAAAGAGAGAGGTTGAGGGAGAAAACATACCCAGCTCCTTGAAAACCTTGCCATTGCCTTCCATGGACTGAGAAGCCCGAACTGCCGGACAACCAGAGCGGATACTTGGGATTTGCTTCAGCAACATTAAAGAAGGTGAAGGCTGCAATTTGGCGGCAGCTCTGGTGGTGAGCGTGGGATTCACCACCATTATTTCTCAATTCTCAGCAACAGCTGAACCAAAGAATTATAACAGGCCAAATCAAACGCACAAGATGTAACAACTGCCCCGATTGGCTTAAGTTTAGTTGGCTCATCTCCGACAAAACAAAAGGTCTCCTTCTTTATAATAAAGGCAACTCTAAATGAGACACACTGTTGTTCTTAGGAATATCTCATGAGGGTAGAAATCTTCATACTGCAATCCAAAGCAACTAGAAGTCTACAGCTCTAAAGCGCAAATTTCTCAACAAACTAAAAAAATCTAAGCAGCTAGAACTGTAAATGCAGTTACAGAACTGTTACCCCAGAACTCAAAGCTCAATACTCTAAATGTACACGTTTCATTTGCAGGTAAGTGTATGAACTATCATCCAAGTGAATATTCATTTGCGAAGAAACGTATTTTAACTCGCAGCTTTACTAATCATTCAGATACCTTTTTTCTTCCATCTATGCCCAAAAACATTTTGTATTTGGAATGATCTTCCTTAATATCCATGTCAGAAAGTGTGTGAAGAATTTAGCAACAGTTATAATGTATTTTTGTTTAAATTTAATTTCAGAAAGCCGGTAAATGAAGAAGAATAACTCAGCAAGTACAGTGAAGGTAAAATATTCTTTCATCTCTAAAACAGAGAATTTTGAATTTCCACTCAATCATCTTGATTTGTACCATGGTTTTTTTTCCGTCAGAAGCAAGCTACATTCATTACAACAAAAGAATTCAAATCCAACGTGACCTTTACCCATTCAAACGGAGTCCAGATCTCCCCGAAGGAGTAAAATGAGCATGTATCAATAAACAACTACCGAGTAAGAAGTGAGTTTGAAGCATCAATCACCTAAGTTTGTCGAGTGTTCCGATTCTTATTACAAAGAACAACCCTAATTTCGAATTGCCAGAAAAGGAGCCTAGATTTCCGATATATCCCCCATTATCCATAAACAAACCCTAATTTCCAATGAAGAGTTGAAAACAGGACAAGGGTGGGGAGGAGTTGGGATTACCAGCTGGTGGAAGCAGAGGCGTTATGGCCGAGCAAAGGAAGAGCCCGTGGCAAGAAGACAAGCTGACGAAACAGAGGATGAAGATGAGTGGGATAGCTCCGGTTGGTGTCAGTGCTCCGGTTGGCGACACTAGAGGGACAGTATCTGCTTCCACCAAAACAAACAGTCGCAATATCTGAAGCGGGGGAATGTGTACATGTATCTTTTTTTTCCGGGCGACACTAGAGGGACAGTATCTACTATACAATGTATCCTTTTTTCCGTACCGCGTTGCACCACATCACGTTTTTATTAAAAAAATTCTCTTATCAATCATGTTATATAAATCTCAATCTTATTATTTTATGATTACCTATTTAGTTAATATATTAATTTATTTTAAATATTTTATTTTAAAAAATTATTTTTACCCATTTACTCAAATAGTATATTAACAATAAGTATTATTTTTGTAATTTTGTTCTAAAGTTTTCTAAAAATTATCATTAATAGCAAATTTTACTACTATATTTACGCCACATTGTGTTTGGCGCATCACGTTACTAGTTGAGCACTCATGGTAGCAGGGCCGTCCCAACTATTTTAGGGGCCCTGTGCCTGTTGATACCCGGAATTGTCACCGCGTTGGTGCACGAGATGAATAATAGTAAGGACAAAGATTAAAGCGCTTGGCACATTTTTAACACGCGTTAAGTACGCGAATAAACTAAAATGAATAAATGAACGCGTATGGCAATATGTATATAGCATACGGAGGGTTGCATACGGAGGCAACTTTGTGCTTACCGCGTTGAGGCCAAGGCTTGCGAAATTGCTTTGCCACGTCACCACATGCAAGTGGGTAGCCTCCATTTGCTTCTTACAATGATCCATTTATATTGGCCAGTGGTAAAGTTCACACGTAATTACCCTGTGTTGACAATTCATGTTATCCCACATCGACCAAACCAAGGTAAGCTAGCTCCTCTATTTTCTATATATAGGGTCATGGTGGTAAATAATAAGGGATCGGAAAAAGGCCGAGTCTTGAGACGTGTTCTCGAAGGACGGCCCCGACGTGTTTGAGTCTCCGAGGAGCTCGCACTATTTTACGGGAAAGACCTTAAAAAGTCTTATAAGTCTCCGAAAAGAGAATAAAATAATACGCGGGGGGTGGGAGAGCTCGAAGCAAGACGAGCCGGTTTCTAGCGCGCCGAAAGGCCCGAGAGTTTAATAATTTTGTCCCGTAATTAGTTCGAGATTTTCGGACTTCAACAGTGCCAAGTTTAAAATTGTCCCATTAAAATAGCTAATTTCATTTATACTTAATTTTATTTTGGCCGAAATTATCTATACTTAATTTAGTGATACAAACAAATGAACATATAAAAACTATCCGTTTCGATTTATATTTATTATAATAAAATTTTAAAGTTATTATATTATGGTTCCCATTTAAATGGCTGTTCAAAAAAATGAAAAATGTATTTTTTTCAAATATGTATAAAAGTATAAGTTTTTGTTAAATGACAAATAATTTACTAAAAATATAAAATAAAAGACAAAGCTATTAATATGGAGAAATAAAGAGATTCTAGTAAAAAGATATCACAATGACTTTTTTTTAAATATAGATAACATGAATAGAGAATGTCTGTGTAATACTACTCCAAGTGAGAGGGCAAAAAGCTTTAAAAAAATTTAAAATTGTTTCTGAAGGGATTCGAACACAGTGTTGGGAAACCAAAAAAGGGGAAAGTAAGAGCCAATGAGCCATCTGCACTAATTTGCTTATATGCATTTATTCAACCCACACTATATATATTTAATAAAGGAAAGTTGGGGCCCCATCATTTTTGGGGGCCCTGTGCTGTCTAACCACATGAACCGCCTACCAGCCGGCCCTGCATGGTAGTACCATGAGATCTCGCGTTCGAGACTCCAGGGCGGAGGTTTCCCCTATTATCTTTAGAGCTGGTTAGTAACCAGTTCTCATCCCTTGTGGATGCTCAAGGCGAGCCCAAGTAGTACTTGTGGCCACCCTAACACCTTTCTTTATCCAAAAAAATAAAAAATATTTACACCACATCTATTTTTGTTAAAATAATGTAGTAAATATTTTTTCTATCGTCTCATATTGAAATCGAATAATAATATCAATAAAAATATTAGATGATATAACCCTAAATATATTTGTAATATTGTATGGGAAGAAAATATAAGGATGGGCACAGTATTTTTAGTGGAACCCTACTAAGACCAACTAGTCCTTATAGGTAAACCTCTACTTTCGTGGAGGATTTTCGAATGAGTTCCTTATTTTATTATGAGTGAACCCTTATAGCTTACAAGGCGAGTTCCACACTTCTCTGAACTAAGGAGTCCGTCCCTAAAGTTCACTAGTGAAAGTCCTTTCTGTCTAAGCTAGTAATCTAACACTCAAGTTATATGGAATTCAAACACAAGTATCAATCTCACGGTCCTTCATAGACACAAGTTCGTTCACAAACAGTTTTAGTTTTTGTATTTAGACTTCTTTTCGATTGACACACTCAATTCACTTTGTTCATGAGTTGTTCTTGGTTTTCTTTAGTTGTTCTTGAGAAGCTCTCGAGAGTGTTTAAGAGAAGTCACATCACCATAAATACAAATGAATGTATGTGAAGGGCACCTTTCTTCGGACCCTTTTGCTCTCAACAGTCCTCATCCACATGATTAGATCGGCAGTTCATACACTGTTGTCTTCTTCCTTAGATCAGCTTCCACGTGTCCTTTTATTTGACATAGGAAGCTTCCGAGGACTGCGGCTTGTCTGGTGATGTTATCTTTGTCGGACAGTCATTTTCAACATTTGAATTTAGGCACATGTTCTTGCTCGTTAAGGACTGCGTCCTCATCTCGCAGAAACTCATTCTTGTTCTTTTCTTCTAAGTCTTCACGTCCCTACTCTTTAGGGACTGCAGTTCACTTGTTGTCCTTTTTGCATATGATGAGCGTCCTTATAAGTTCCCGGGACATAGCTTGGACAAACATATTAGATCAAAGTTGAATTTGTCATTATCAAAACTTTGGGACGATTATTATTGATGCGATTCTAAGTACTGGCGTCCTTAACATCGCCCCAACACCATTATTTTATTGTGTCTCTGCTAGAATTTATTGGAATGAAAAAATGATTTTGGACCAGCCTTTGATGGAAATCGATGAGTCCATTTCAATTGTTGAAGATTGAAAATGCATTTGGACATTTTCAAGCTATGAAAAAACAATGTTTGTTTTTTATGTTTTGTGACATCTAATTTAAGGCTAATGTATTTAAATTTTGTATTTTGACATCCATTAAGCGTATGTAATATGTATTATGCATGATGTCCATGAAAGATCCATTAAAACTTATGTAGATGTATGGGCATTTCTAGACTCTTGATACAAGTTAGATACTTTTATAAAAATCTATGATTGGTTGATTTATAAGTAGTACAGGTCTTGTTTAGGCTGGTGATAATATTAATAGGTAACCATATTATATATTAACTGATTCATAAGAAACATGATTTCCTTAATAAATCTAATTTAACAGCTCTTTTTTAAGATATGGTTATTGGTTAACCAAAAAACCGTACCGAATTTTTTGGTATGATTTCTTTAATAAATTTAATTTAACAACTCTTATTAAGATATGGTCATTGGTTAATCAAAAACTGTACCGATTGTTTTCGATAAGCCGATATCGGTTAACCAAAAAATTTGGTACGGTTATGGTTATCAAAATCTAATAACCGAATATCCGATTAACAACCCGTGCCCACCCTAGTTATTAGGACATGAATAGTTCTCAAAAATCGAAATTATTACATCATACAACCTTAGAGGTGTCAAACGGGTCGGGTCGGGTGGATTCGGGTTCGGTTTTTTCGGGTTCGGGTTAAGTACGTGAGCGTTCGGGTCAATCAGGTTACTAGGTCAAGCTGGGTCGGGTCTTGACAGGTTATTGTGCGGGTTCGGGTCGACCTAACAGGTCAAGAATTTGAATTTTTAATTATTATTAATATAATATTATGCTTAAATAATAATATTTATTAATAAAATATTAATTTTAATAGATTTTTATAGTAACATTTCATGGTATAATAATTAATGCAGTAGAGTATTCAATCCATAAGTAACTGCTACTAGGGAAATCGGATTGTAATAGATGAAATAGGATTCTTATTAGTCAAAAGAAGGAAAGAAATTTTTTCGACCAAAAAAAATAAGGAAAGAAATTTTGTTTCTTTTGGAGCTAGCTAGCAACATAACGGAATTATTTGATGTTTTAAAAGGAAACTGAATCCAATGCCTTGTGAAACAAGTACTATTAAAATCTGGAGAAAAATATACGCGTAGGAGATCTATCATATATCATTACAATCCACAATCGAATTAGATAGATAGTAACCTCTATATAAATGGGACTCATTGCACTCTCTTCAATCCAACAAATTCTGAAGTCTTCTTAATTAGGGTTTTCTTTGGTAGTAACAAATTAGTTCTCATTTAGTACGTACGCACGTTCGTAATGGAGAAGTCTAAAGAGGGTGTTTTCAAGTTGTTTGGAAACTTGATCGACATCAACGAGAAACAACAAATGCGGCCATCAACAACAACAACAACAACATATGGTAAGTAGGAGGAGCACTTTCAGGCTGTTCGGAGTCGACATCGAAATCGATCAAGAGCCGGCCATCGAGCAGAACACGATGATATTGATCGGGATCAAGAAGCCAAGGCTGAGGCGGTGCACCTAGATCCCGGTGACGGTGGTGGATCCGGCCTTGGGCCTGCACGACATGAGCCTCGCGCGCTGGAACGACCACTACTAGATTAAAAGGCTAATGAAGCGGTTGTAAACCGCTTCAATAGGCCCAGAAACCGCTGCATTAGGTCTAATGCAGAGGTTTTAGACCGCTTCATTTGCGAGCCTTGCATTAGAGCTAATGCAACAGTTTTTTATGTCTAATGCAAGGGTTTATTGTCGGATTAAAAAACCCTTGCATTTGGTTTCAAAACCCCTGCATCTAGTATCTCAAATGAAGCGGTTTTTAAAAGAGCTAATGCACCGGTCATTCCATCTAATGAAGGGGTTTTACTCTTGTAATTGAACAATTTTCAATATCTAATGAAGCATTAATTTCGATGTAATGTAGCAGTTTTTTATCATAATTATTTATGATATAAAAAGCTATTGGAGTAGTTTTATTTCAGGAATATTTATTATATTAATGCATTTGTACCATATAACATAAGGTAAATAAAATAAGAATAAGTCATTCAAAAATAAATCTAATATTTCATATATGAAATTTGACTTAAATTGTTTACAAAATTGACAATCTATTACAATAAATATACATAAGTCATCTTCCTTAAATAACACCCACCTAAAAGGATATATATATATATGGGGGAGGGTTCAGGTAAAACACCTCTTATAGTGAAACGGATGAATTAATAATAGCCGTTGGATTACCATAAAACCAAGAGTGTAGATTAGGCTAGATTTTTGAAAATAATGGGTGAATTATAGAAAAATCACAATTAGTTGTAAAAACAATTAAGCTTCCATAATAGTAGGGAGAAGTTACCATCATCAAGTTAAAACTAGATTTTTTCAAAATTGTACTCCGTAGTTTCTAAATTTAAGGGTTATGGATTATTTTTTTCGAAATTCAAACTAGATTTCAAAAGAAGAAAAAAATCACACCAATCTTGTTACTCTTGTATATGAATTCGTCAATCATTACAAATTCGATTGTGTTACTTCAATATTCGATAAGATTGATTTAATATACGACTCTACATATATTTGAATTTATCAAGTACATAGTTGAATATGATTTAGCATTTCCCGAATATTATTCAAAGTTTATTGTAGTTTGGCGTGGTTTGAATATGCAATCAATTTTGTTGAATTCGAATTATATTATCTTATTCGAAGTGAAACTACACGAAATATATAAATACATTGTACATTGAATATGTACTTGTAATAATTGAATTTGATAAAAACGGATAGTTTTATATTATCGTTATAATTTCATGAATGAATACAATTTAATTGAATTTGAATACATTGTAAAATAATGATAAATAATTCTGATTCTTTAGTATGCATCGTTGTCTTTGATCCCTATCATACTTCTTCCACTCTCTTTTTGCATTTGTATGTTCTTCAATCTTGTCGCTATATTCTAACCTTCAAAGCTGCATATTCCACAAATAAACATAGACATTCAGAGTGAAATGACTACTAATTCATTTTGTATAAGATTCAAATCATACTTCATAATATGATATATTCAAATAATTCATAAGAACATTCATGTGATTACCTTAAAAATTCAGATTATGCTACCTAGAATTCAAGTTACTACATCAATGCAAAACATATATTCATAAACCATTGTATTCGAAAAACATATATTTACAATTCAAAACATATATAGAAACATTCGGGTTATTACATCATTGATTCAAATCACACTTCTAATATGCTATATTCAAACAATTAATAAAAACATTCATGTGATTATCTTAAAAATTCAGATTATGCTACAAAAAATTCATGTTACTACATCAATTCAAAAGTTATATTCACAAATTAAACTATTGTATTCGAAACCATAGATTCACAGTTCAAAACATATATAGCAAAATTCAATCACACTTCTAATATGCTATATCCAAATAATTAATAAGCACATTCACATGATTATCTTAAATATTTAGATTAAGCTACCAAAAATTCAAGGTACTACATTAATTCAAAAGTTATATTCACAAATCAAACTATTGTATTCGAAAACCATATATTCACAGTTCAAAACATATATAGCGAAATTCAATCACACTTCTAATATGCTATATTCAAATGATTAATAAGAACATTCATGTGATTATCTTAAAAATTCAGATTATGCTATCATAAATTCAATTTACTACATCAATCCAAAAGTTATATTCACAAATTAAACTATTGTATTCGAAAACCATATATTTACAGTTCAAAACATATATAGCAACATTCAGGTTACTACATCATCGATTCAAATCATATTTCTAGTAGGCTATATTCAAATACTTTATAAGAACATTCATAACATTCATATGATTATCTTAAAAATTCTAATTATACTATACTACCTAGAATTCGAGTTAATCCATCAAATCAAAATATATATATTCGCAAACCATTGAATTTGAAAATCATATATTCACAATTCAAATCATACATGTCAATATTTAGGTTACTACATCATTAATTCAAATCATATATTCCATTATAAATTCAGCAAATATAATCATACATTTTTACCCTAAATTATAAATTCGTTCAACAAAAATCTCAAACCCTAGATCTGACTTCTATATATGAAAGTTTATAAATTTTAAACTAAAATTCACCTAATCAGAATACATATTCAAAATCGAACATCATATATTCATATCGGATCTTATTTAGTAAGAACCCTTGAAATCAAAATTCAAAAATATTCATTGGTTTTCCGCATCTTCTATATTATTTGCAAGGAATGAAATACAAGATTCAAATCGATTTATTAAACGTGGAAAATGCCAAAATCCATAATATCGAAAAAAATTAAGATGAAAAACATACCAAGATCCGATGGCGATTTATACATCCGAACGAGTTCTAGTAAAAGATGTCGGATTTTTCTTCTTAGCAACAAACCAACAATGGAGAGAAAATCTGAATTTTTTTCTCGTTTTTGTGAAAGTGATTTACAATTGACGGATAAATATAGATTTGGAAAGATAAAATTGTTTTTTGAATTATCCTATTTTTGTGCAAGATATGGAGAGAGAATGAGATAACAATTAAACTGATTTGATGTGATTTTTTTTAATAATTCAAATATGCACCATTTTTCACCAATCCGGATCGTTCATATAATTAGATCCAAGGGATACAAGTTGTTCATCGGTTTCACCGTAAAGAGGGGTTCTATAGGATCCTTATTCTATATATATATATATATATATATATATATATATATATATAAAATAAGACAGCAATTCAGAAGACAATTGATAGCTACTTATCAAAAACAAAATATATAGTTTTGACATCAGCAAACCCGCCCACAAAGAATAGCACGAACTGCAGCATCAACTAGCCCGAATTGCAGCATCAAACAACATCAACCTGTTGCAAAATATGAACCTGTTGCAGATTGAATCACAATGCTAGATACAAACTAATAATATAAAAACACATCAATATATTGCTTTAGATTCACTGTTTTTTATAGCATTGTACACATAAGATTTAAGATCAAGGAAATTAACCACTCATAATATAGGAAGCGATGCTCTTTGAAAAACCCTAAAGTTAAAAATACAGTCAATATATATACATATTACCCATGCCCAATCAACATTGACAAAACCGACATATACTGATCCTTCTCCCACCACAAAAGAAGGATGCAGATTGAGAGGTTGCCCTATCTTTACTCAACTTTACATACACATTTTCTTTGCCTTAGCTTGTGTTCGTTCACTTTCCACCTTCTTTGATTTTTATAACTAAGCACTTTCATCTAAATCACTGTATGACATTAACAAACACATGATCAACCTCTAAAACCTAGAATTATGTAGAAAGCAAAATTTTATGTCGTGTGGAAGAAACTTAAAACATCTGGATACAACAGACTTCATATTGAGTTCAGGGAAAGAAAGAATGCAGTGATAATCAGCAAGTCAATCATAAAACCACAGATTTCATATCACGACAAAGCAATTGTTTCATAAGCATAACAAAAACAATTCCAGAACAAAGATCAAATTATACTTGACACCAAGACAACAACCAGAATCATACCTTTTCCATATGGATGGCCGAATTCCTATCAATTATCATCGACATCATCCCTAAAAGCAAGACAAATTTATTAGAAAAAATTCCAAGTCAAGCATGAACACAAAAACTAATGTCTTACCCATCTACATTGTCAGAAGGACTAGGTACATCTTCTTGAAGAAGTCAGGAATAACAAGATTAATTTCAGGGTTGGCTTCACTAATCTTTGATAAAAAATTAAAAAAAACTGGAAATTTGTTGATGCATCAGCAAATTAAGACCGAAGCTCTTTTAAATTTCAGATGAAACAAGTAGTTTAAAAAATTAAAATAAGTTTGTATGAATCAACAATTTAAAGAAAATTAGAAGTGTTTACAGAAAAAAAAAACAAAATACCTAGATTTGGGAGATACAAAGTATAATATATAATGGGGGATGGACACGCAAAGCCCACTATAAACATAGAAAAGGAAAAATGAGGGAGAGCTATAAGTGGACCATTGATAATTACTTGGTATAAACTGAATAGCAACAACTGGGCCTTACGTAAATGGGTAAGAAGTATCTTAGTACATATACTGAAGGAATATTTATCAAGAAGAAGGAAAGTATAGGTTTCATACAGTAGATACATATATTACTTGTAGGAGACTCAAATTAAAATGCATGCATGCATGAAGGCCACATCATCCAAAGCCCCATTGGCTTACGTATAAGTGATGCACATAGCTAGGTATTAGGTATATGGCGCTCAGATGCACCAGCTTGAATGCAACAATTTGTAATTTATCTCTAGTAAAGTCCAACGAAAACAAAATATAGTCAGTAGTAGAAAAGAAGATGTAGTAAAGCATGCCTTATCAATTCTTGTAACTTAATATTATCTTTATATATAAATATAGAATGAATCACCCCTTCATTCAAGAAAAAGAAAAGAAAACAAGATGCAGCAGAGATGATTATCTTGTTATATTTTGACCCTCATAAATAAAAATATGACTTGTTGATATATAATTTGAACTGTACATTAACTGTTCAAGTTAAAAAAAAAATGATTAGTTTTACATTTTGTGCAGTATACATTAATACGTTGCTCACATGTCAAGCCCAACCCTGCACATGTACTTTCCCTATTACTAAGAGAAAAATAAACAGAGGCAATGGCCCTTTGTGTCCTAGCTACTTTAATTTGTAGCACCACATCGACACTATATATTAATATTTTAAAACCCCATATATTAGTAGCTAACAAATTATACGTTTGATTTCACTTTGGACGCACACCAACATATGTATACTAAAAAAAGACTAAGATAGCTACTAAAGTGCTGAATCTTAAAAAGAGCACCGAGAAAAATAAACAGAGGCAATTAGTCTTTAAATAGCTACTAAACATAAACTTTCTAAGCAAAATAAAATAATGAAATCCATAGCAGATGAAATCTTAAATTAAAGGTGTCTTGTCGTCCAAAGTGGACAGCTTTAGGCATCAGCACTTTTTTGACATTTTGTTCTTTGTTTTCATTTTAGGCCTAAATGCTTGACACCTTCCAAGTTACTTTGAACTGTAAAATCCAAGTTTTGTTTCCCTAATCATCTCAGAGTTATCCAGATCAACAACAAACACTTAGCAAACAGCAATGTCTACCGAATAATGTGGCCATTGTTAAATGCAGTGCTATGTTTTCAAGCACTATAATTTGCATTGAAACTGAGCTTCAAACTCCTATAAAGTCATTTCAAATGTTCCTACTCAGTCGTTCTCAACAATAATGTGTAGTGCCTAAATGCTAACTATGTGATACAAGTCCTTACCATCAAAAGCTCATCCTGACAACACTTGAACTTTTTTCCTTGTTAAGAAGAGGCTTCACAACCTGGTAGAAAGAGAAACATGAATTTCACATGATGCAACTGCCAACAAAAATGTCCATTTGCCAATAGAGATTTCTTGATTAAGAAATAAACAAACAAAATGGGAACAGTTTTGTATGAATAGAGACAAGTAACAGGTTGTGAAGCCGACTTTTTATTAATCATTACATTAATTATTCATATCCATTGAATTAATCATTCATGCATCGTACTGAGCTATCTACAAATTAAGCCATTCATTTCTTGATTACAAAGGAAGCAGCACTAAACTGAGCTATCAACATAGCTATTGAATTAATTATTCATGCAACTGACTTTGTAATGTATATTACACCGTTACTTTAGTGCTGCTTCCTTTTAATAAAGCACCTTCATTGGCATAATTGACATTCAAGTACAAAGAGCAAAAGAAGCCGACTTTGTAATTTATAATACAACAAGCTGCTACTTTATCTCTATGTTGCTTCAAACTAGGTTGTTATGCTACTCTAATTAATGAATCATAGATCAATAAATAAGCATGGAAAGTACCACTTCCCTAACATAGTGCATAGAATTACAGTCATAGAGTTGAATCTACTGACAAAATCAACCACACAATTTTTCAGCTTATACCCTGAATCATAAAAGAAACTAAAAAACACTATATCTCATGACATATTTGAGCTAGATGCATGCCTAGGCTGTTGAAATCAAATCAAGCCAATCAGATATACACCAGGGAAAGCAAATTCAATCAAGCTAGCCATAAAAGAATTGAGGAATGGAACTGAGAAACTTACATTTAAAACAGTGAAGCCAGACTGAGGGTCTGTGTAAACACCTCTTCCCACCAACCTCCTTTTCTGTGGTCGTGGGTCTTGACCATTGTTCCCTTGAGCCTGCAAACAAATCTGTCAATTAGTAGTTGAACATAAAAAACTAAAAACTTGTAGCAAGAATTTTTTGATCACAAAACCTGTGCATCATGGCTCCTAGTACGAGATGCAGGTGCACCTTGAGAGCTTCTCCTATTAGCCACCTGAGGAGCTGTAGAAGATACAGGTGCACCTTGAGAGCTTCTCCTATTAGCCTGCAAAAAATTGTGGATTAGTAATCTTAAAAAACTTTCAATTAGAGAAGTGACTAGTCATTACAAAACCTGAGCAACAAGTGGAGGATGACCCATGTGAGGAGCTGTAGAAGATGGAGCTTGCCCACCTTGAGACCTTCTCCTATTAGCATGCAACATTTTGGGGTTTAGTATACATACAAAACTTTAAATTAATATAAAGAATTATGTCTTTACAAAACCTGAGGAGCAGGTGGAGGTTGAGCCACTTCAGGAGCACTGGCTTGACTCCCACTTGGCATAGCTTGAGCAACAGGTGGCCTAGCTTCACTCCCAGTTGGCCTAGCTTGACTCCCACTTGGCCTAGCTTGACTCCCACTTGGCCTATCTTGACTCCCACTACACTACCCTCTGTTGAGTCTTGTCCTTACTCTTGGTGTCACTTGGAGAGTAGGGCAGCCCTTTTTGTTATGCCCCTCATGCTTGCAAACTGAGCAAGTGATGATGGTTCCCCTCCTTGACATCTTTCCAGCCTTCTTAGGCTCATCTCTGGGCTTCCTCCTGTTTACCTTCTTTCTAATTTGTGGAGGCTCAACTGGTGGATAGTCATTCTGTGGCCACATGTTCATCTCAACACAGGTTGAAGTGGATGAGCATAGGCCTTCAAATAGGTCTCTTTCTTCAGCTAATGAGTATACTTACTGAGTGCATGTCAGACATCATACACAATCCTTCTCCAATTCCTAGCTCAAGGTCTTGCTTCAAAGTCCTTATAAACTTGGTCCATGTCATAGTTGATTCTTGCGTTGAAACCTCCCAGGCAATTGGAAACATCTGTCCATTTCCATCCTTTTCAATTGCCACAAAGAGTTGACCCTCAACTGGCCCTCTCAAAAAGCATGCATCCAGCCCAATAAATCTTCTACAACCCTCCTTCCACCCTTGCTTCAGTGCATTGAAACACACATACATTCTCCTGAACAACTGATGTCCGCGTTTTTAGGTAGATTTTTAGGGTCTAGATAGGTTAGTTTAAGTTGTTTTTCGTAGTTGAGTCTTGTGTTTTTTAGTCTTTTTGCATAAGTTTTCGTATTTCCTTGAGATTCGGAAACTACGCATATTTGTGTCATTTTGTAGGTATTTTGAAGCTTGAAGACGGGTTTGGAGCGAGGCTAGGAGAGGATGGACGAGCTAGGAGGAAGATTTCAAGCAGAAAAGCCAAGAAGAAGAGCTAAAGAGAAGCCAAAGCAAGAAGAAAAGTCAAAAAAAAAGTCCCAAGATCGAGCCCAAGGAGGTCGAGATCGAGCAGAATCGTCAAACTTGGAGCCCAAGGAACAACGTCTCAGGATCGACCCTGAGGGGGGTTGAGATCGACCCTAAGAGGGTCGAACCTTGTGACCGACTTTCCTCTATCCGGATTACATGTTGAAAGTTTCCTAGTTTGTATTTTAGGAAGGTGTTTTCTTTGTGTTTCCTAGTTAGATTAGGACTCCTTTTCTTCTATAAAAGGAGGTTGAACCTATAGATTTGAGATTCATTCAATCAATTAATCATCAAGACTTGGAGAGTTAGGAAGAAGACTTGGAGAGCAAGTTTGAGGTTTGTAAGATTGACCTTTGGTTTTTATTTGAATTTTAGTTTGGTTTGATCATGTCTTCTTCTTCTTCTTCCTCTTCTCTCTTTGCCATGTGTGAGTAGTCTTCTTAAGTTCTAGGGTTGGGCAAAAACCCAACACAATCATGCATGTTTAAAACTTGAATTCATGACTTGAATGCTTAAGGATCATATCTAACCTATCTTGTGCTTAATCCTTCGTGAAAATTGAGGCATGTCTAGTAATTAACCCTAGCGAAAGTGAAAAGTTAGTTGCTTGATTATATCTAATAGGATTATTTGCGAAAGTTGATATTCCTAGGTTGAGGGATAGGTAGAAAGTTGTTTGATTTGCGAAAGTTGATTGAATAACTTGAATTGTTTGCGAAAGTTAACTTTTCTATGATCTAGATGGCATGATAGTTGTGAATTCTTGTTGAAAGCATGTATGGTTGTTGTTGTGGTAGCCCTCGCCCTAGGATTTGCCCTTTTTATTGATTGAAATTCGTGTTTCTGCTTTGATCCCGACTCCCTAAGTCGTGCTCAAACCGTTGCTTGTGTGTTAGTGTGCGTTCGTACCTCTTCTGCTCTCAAGATCGACCCACCTAGGGTCGAGATCGACCCTCTTCAGGTCGAGCTTGAGTTGATTTGATCTCGTTTCTTTTGCTCTTTTCGTAGTTTATTAACTAAACTTAGCACTGCCCTCACTCCCGTGGACGATCCTGACTTCGCTATAGGCAGCGGGGTCTAGACTACAAATTTATTTGTTCAAGAAACCCTTCAACAAATTGGCGCCGTTGCCGGGGAGTGTGCAATAGTGCCGAGTTTAGTTGATATTTGGGTTTGGGAATAGCCCATACCCCTTGTGTGTTACTGATTCGTTTTCTTGTGTTTGTGATTGCAGGTGTATGCCCTCTAGTTCACGAAGGAAAATTGACTATTTTCCCTTTGATCCTGAAATAGAGAGAACCCTTCATCGCAGGCTACGAGAACGACGAGCAATGGCCGACGCTGAGGCTCTTGCTCAACAAATGGAACAACTTTGTGCTCAGATGGAGCGCATGCAAATGGAGAGTGCTGCTCAAGATGCTGCTTTGCATCGAGAAAGAGAGGTTGTTGCCCGAGAGAGAGAGGCTGCTGCCCGTCTCCAACAACAACTAGATGCTATTCCGAGGAATGCTAAGCAATACATGCATCCGGAGCTTAGAGTTCCCGAGTCCGCTATTGTGCTCCCAGCAATTGAGCGTGCCTTTGAGATCAAGTCCCACTTCATCACTCTCATCAAGAGGTCTCAATATGAAGGCAAGACATCCGAGTTCCCTATGGAGCACATCAAAAATTTCACTGATCTTTGTGACACCATCGCCGCCGATTGCGTGTCACTTGAATATGTGCTCCTCAAGGCATTCAAGTGGTCTTTAACCGGGAAGGCACTTCATTGGCTCGAAAGTTTACCCGCTAGGTCCATCACTACATGGAAGGCTTTGCACGACTTGTTCATGACAAAGTTCTTCCCACCGGCCAAGACTACCGAGCTAAGGAAGCGCATCACTTCTTATCATCAACTTCCTAATGAGACTTTTGTTGAGACTTGGGAGAGATTCAAGGAGCTTCTTCGGCAATGTCCCACTCATGGACAACCTCCTTATGTTCTTCAAGAGATATTCTTCCAAGGGATCAATGCCGCTACAAAGGACCCCATCAATCTTCACACCGATTGCGGTTTCATTGAGATGGATCCCGATGAGGCATGGGCTCTATTGGACAAACTCACCAACTATGATGCCATGTATGGGACCCAACAACCCATCCGGATTCAATCAAAGAAGCTTTATGATCCGAATAGTGAGCCAATTGATCAAGATGTGAAGTTTCAATTCATGCAAGATAAGATCAACCGGCTCGAGAAGCAAGTGAGTTACTACAAGTCCGTTGCCCCCACTTGTCAAGAATGTGGTTCTCAATCTCATACCACCGCTTCTTGTACAAATGTGGAGCAAGTTCGGGCTGCCGAGGCATATGCGGAGGCCAACTATATGCGAGGACCCTACCGAAGCCAAAACAATGCTTATGCGGGGAGAAACAACAACAACTATCCTCAATGGAATAACAATGGCCAAGGCCAAAGTTATCCACCTCCTCCACAAGAGCAAAGGGTCCCTCCTTATAGACCTCCCGGTTATCAAGAAGAACCACCGGCTTGGGCTCACGGTTACTTTGAAAGATTCGACCGCAAACTTGATGGCATTCAAGACCAATTGGGAAACTTTGACGCATGGAGGAAGAATGTTGATTCCCAACTTGGTAATCTAGCGGCTCAAATCCCACGACCTCAAGGACAACTTCCGGGCCGACCCGAGGAGAATCCTATAGGCCGAGCAAGCAATGGTGAAATCCGAGCCATGAACCTTCGGAGTGGCAAAGCATTACCCGGTCCACCGAAGCAAACGGCGAACGAAGCTGCCTCAGGATCGACCCCACCTGGGTCGATCTCGACCCCCTCCATGGTCGATCCTGAGACCGCTAATGATGAGGACGAAGGGGCGATCGACCCCGCTGAGGTTGAGTTCGACCACTCTACCCCCGGAGCGTCTTCCAACCCTTCTCCGCCAATCATTCCAGATCCTACTCCTTCCTCTTCCCATTCTAAGGTACTTCCTTACCCTTCGAAAAAGCCCAAGGACGCGACGGAAGGAAAGTTTAAGCGCTTTGTTAAGTTGCTTCAAGGCTTGAATCTTTCTATTCCTTTCGCCGAGACCTTGAATGAAATGCCCGCTTACACCAAGTTCTTCAAGGAGATTCTGTCTAGGAAGCGATCAATGTCGGAAGTAACGGATGAGGTGAGGTCATTGGACCTTCCCGAGAAGCTTGGTGATCCCGGGAAGTTTGCTATTACAATCGGTATTGGAGCTTATCGCTTCAAGGCATTGTGTGATCTTGGTGCTAGTGCTAGCTTGCTTCCACTCTCAATTTGGTCCAAGACCAACATGGGGCCATTAGTACCGGTGAACATGAGGTTATACATGGCGGATGGTTCTTGTGTGAAGCCTACCGGTGTTGTCGACGACTTTCCTATCCAAGTCGGCAAGTTTGTCGTGCCTAATGATTTTATTGTCATGGATATGCCGGAAGATCCCGACGTACCAATTATCCTTGGGCGACCATTCCTAGCAACCGCCGGAGCTAAGGTTGATGTTAAGAAGGGTCTCCTTACCTTCGGAATCGGTGATGAGGTGGTAGAGTTTCGGCTACCTATTGGGGGCATCATGGAGTCTAGAGACGTGGTACCCATTAACCACTTTCATCCGGAAGAGGACCTTTGGAAAGGCGAGGTGTTATGGCTCGATATCGTCCATACAAGATCGGTCACGACCAGTCCTGGGTCAAGACCGACCGCACCTCATGTACAAGAGAAGCTTGATCCGGACAAAGCGACTCGACACCGACCCGTCCTCCGGTTGATACAGGTCAATATTCTCACTCTACTTGCATGTTTTGTGGTACACCTCTCTCTACACCTTCTTCCACCCTCTCTTCTCATTCTAAGTATGGGGTGGCAATGAGGACATCCGAGCCACCTTGGCACTCACATCTTCCAACTAGTTGAGGCCTCTCTCGTCAAGCTAACGACGTTAAAAAAGCGCTTACGGGAGGCAACCCGGTTTCTAGACTAGTTTTTCTTTTTTATTTTCTTGATTTTTGATTTTCCAATTTCTAGACTAGATTTTTGTTTTTATTTTCTAACCTTCCTTAGATTAGATTAGGATATATTTTGCTTGGGATAGGATTTTTGTGATGATTTTGCAGGACTCTAAATTGCAAAACACGAGCTCAAAAGACGGGACAACACGATCTTGCACAAGGACCAAAACGGCTGAAAAATCAACCCAGATGGGTCGAGATCGACCCCCAGGGGGTCGTGATCGACCCTAGTGCGAAATTCCGAAACTGCCCCCCTTGGTGTAAGGTATGTCTTTTTACCCAAAATTTAAATCCAAACTCCTCCTCCTCCCCACATCAGCCCGACCGACCCCCTCTTCTTACCTCTCCTTTGTGTGCTCGACCCCCATCCC
Organism: Polygonum maritimum; assembly: GCA_963924305.1. Lineage (NCBI taxonomy): Eukaryota > Viridiplantae > Streptophyta > Magnoliopsida > Caryophyllales > Polygonaceae > Polygonum > Polygonum maritimum. Next base: position 22,358,251 of record OZ002729.1, read on the forward strand.
ACGCCCTCTCCTACCACGAGCTCGCCGGAAACCGCCGCACCACCGCCGCTCCGGCCACCACCACTCCATAGCTGCACCACCGCCCACCCCTCCCTGCGTTTCCTGCACAAAACCGCCCCCCCCCCCACAGCCCAAAAAACTCAACTACAAGTCCCTTCCTAGATCTAGCTCGAGATCGACCCGATTTTCTACTTCTTTCACTTTTTACAAGGCAATTTCGGTATGATTTCTAACCCTCTACTCTCAATTTTGCTTAAGCTTGAGTGAAATTGGATTTTTGGGTTGAATGTGCATATTTGGGGGTTTTTGACCTAGGTTGATAAATTTGAAAATTGCTTGCTTGAATGTGTTGTTGTTGAAGTTTGCATGCTTGGGTATGTCTAGACTTGATCTTCATGAGCTAATTTTGGTAGAAAATTGCGGATTGGTGCCAATGGGTTCCATACCTAAATTTTCGGATGAGTTTAGAGGTAGAAGACGAAGTTGAACGTTCAGGATCGACCCCCCCTAGGGTCGAGATCTACCCCCCTGGGGTCGAACCTGAATCATGTGTTTTGTGCGGTTTTGTTGCTATACTCAGGATCGACCCCTTTGGGGCAGAGGGCGACCTTCCCTGGGTCGTACCTAGGTACATTTTGCTCTTGATTGGGTGTGTTTCTTTGGGCTTAGGTTGCATGATAGGATGAGATGTGGATTTGTGCTTCATGTTCCATTATTATAGATCCTCTCCTATCCATGTTATGAAGTGTTTGGTTGAGATTCTTGCCTTTGTTTAAGTATGGGGTGGAGTATGTGTATTATGTGGTTTTGGTGTTTGAATTGATGTAGGTACTATGTCGGCTTCAAGTTCCAAACCTTCGAAGAGAGCAAAGAGGAGTGACAAGTCCGCGCTAGATGATTACCACATTTCTTCCAAGTATGTTGAGGCATTCAATACCTACCTCGAGATGAAACACAAGACGAGGTGGTATGATGAGGCGGATGGGCAAAGGTTGCACATTCATGAGGACATCCAGGAGGCTTTCTCTTACATCGGAGCCGCACACATGTTGGAATGGGACAATCATCATTACCCCATTCTCACTTGTGAGTTCATGGCTACCTTCTCCTCCGACATAGCGAGCCCGGATTCCAACAAGAAGATGGAGTTTCAATTGGGTAACAAGTGGTTCAAGCTCACTTTGAAACAACTCAATGATGCCTTTGGCTTCCCCAATCCGACGGAGGACGACCCGAGCCCAATACCGATCCTCACTACTTGGAGTTATCTTTCCGGAAAAGAAGTGCCATCTTGCCATAACATGCAAGTCTCCAATCTCGCCAATCCTCTCTTCCGGATCATCTTGCGTATTCTAGGGAGCGTCCTCTTCCCGAGAACCGAGCTCTCTCGTACTTCTAGAAGGGAAATGATTGTGCTAAGAACCATGCTCTTTACCTCTCCGGCTCCTATAAATCTTAGCTATGAGTGGATGAAAAGTATTGAGGATTTCAAGGGTGGTTCGGGTGCTATCTACTTTGGTGGAATGATTGCCCGACTTGCAATGAGCCTTGGAGTGAATATGAGGGCGTACACCGCGGAGAAGCCTATCTTTATGGATATTCCATACATCATCAATGCCAAGTTAATTGACAAGCCTTCCAAAGGCGATTCCACCTTCTACTCCACATTCAAAGGGATGAAAGTTGCTATTACTCGGGAGCGAGTTGACTTGCTCCATATCCCTAATTGGTATGAGGTATGGTCTCCCATCAAGTTTCCTTTGCGAGTTCGGCCTGCACAAGATGAGTCGTTGAGAGGCAGGCCACGTCGGTACCCGAGTGTTGGATCGTTAGTACTGAGGGACGTCCTTTACTTTGGTAAAGGCGTCCTTAGGTTAGGCGTCCCTACGAGGAGTAGGGGCGTCCTTTGAGTAATGTAGCGGAAATTAAGTACTAAACAGATAAAGGATGAACACAGTGAATTATAGAGGAACCACTCAAGACCAAGTAGTCCTTGAGTGTAAACCTCTACCTCCTTGGAGGATTTTTGAATAGTTCTTTCCTTTCTATTGAACGATCTTACAGTTGTACTGGCGAGCCTTTACAGTTCTCTAACACTTAGCTTTTCCCTAAGTTCACTTGTAAAGAACTCCTTTAAGCCTACAACTTAAGCTAGTTCAATCTACTAAAGGACTCTATTCCTACGTTCTGCAGTACTTCGCAGAACTCTCTTTCTCTCTTTTTGGGTTTTCTGTTACAAACTGTTTTTGTGATTTGGTTACAAGTCTCACTCGATCTAACACAAGTTCTAGCACTATTCTTGAGTTTTTGAGTTAGTTCTTCGTGTTCTTGAGTGAGTCGCTTTCCTCTGATTCTCTCTGAATATTCCTGAAAGCGTTGGCGTCACAATAAATGCCTTGGGGCTATTTATAGGACTTGGGGAAGGGCGTCTTTCTCCTGGGACGATCATGCCCTTCGAGGACGTGGCTACAAGATCTTCCTCCACGTAGTAGGGCGGTGATGAGGAAGCTTCCTTTATCCAGCTGTGTATGATGAACTCAGCTACAGGATCGGCCGCCATGTGTTGATGGACTCTGTAACAGGATCGTCTGCCACGTAGTGTTGGACTCCGCTACAGGATCGGTCTCCACGTGTCCTTGGATGATCACACATTGTCGAGTGATGTCATCCTGTCGGCTAGTGAGTAAGGAATCCTTTCTTGCGTTCCTACTTGCTTGGGACTCCGTCCTTGCTCAAGTAGTCTCTGGCTGGTCCTTACTTCTTGTTGGCTAGCGTCCCTAAGCTTATGGGACGCCCATACACACTTGTTGTCCTTTTGGTCACTGGCGTTCCTGAACACTTGGACAACTTTATTAGAATCAAAGTGAGTTTGTCATATCAAAACTAAGGGACGGTTGTGTGGAACACTAACAAGTACACAAGCGTTCTTGATAGCGTCCCAACAATTTCTCCCTTTTTGATGACGACAAACTCTTCAGCAAAATAGTTTTGACATTTGAACTTAGCATGCATGAAAACTTAGAATCGTCCTTTAACACTTAGAGAAATTTTAATAAGCACAAGTTTTCAATCTTTGATTCTCTAACTTTTGGATTTTAAGGAAAGAGACGCGTCCTAGAGAAACTTTCTAAGCGTTCTCTTTTATTCTAGCATGAGCGTTCCTTGTTCCTTAGACTTTTCACTTAATAGTTCCCCCTTAACACTTGCTTTATTCTAGATAACTATTTTATAGCGCATCTCTGCAAAACTACACTTCCCCCTTTTGACATCATCGAAAAGGATAACAAGTGATAAGAACGTTAGCACAAACACATAACTAAAAGCAGTGGAACGCTTAAACACACATGTGAATACAAACAAAGGATTGCCATTCAAACGGAATTAAGAGTACGGTTATTACAAACCAATATCCTAGTGTTTGAAATTCAAAAGAAGCACAAGCAAAATAGTGGTGGAGGAAAGGGGTGGACGGCAATCACTGAGAACGGCGTTGGGCTTGATAAAACTTGAGCAGTTGTTCTTGAAGTTCAGCAGCCTTGGAGAATGCAGATGACAAGTCCTTTAAGGCAGAGAAGATGAGGCACTGGTTGTCCATTATTGCACCCATGAGTTCTGCTGGAGGATGCTGGGCGATGTTTGGAGGGGCAGAACGGGGCAGAGGACCTGTACTTGAAGAAGGAGCGTCCGTTGGAAAAGCTGGAGGAGAAGAAGGCCCTAAGAGCATTTGATCAAGGGTTTTAAGATTTACTGCGGGCTCTTGGTCCTGAGGGGACTCTTGAGACGTAGGATTAAGCCTTGCGGCCTCGGCCTCAGCAGCTAAGCGTTCTTCCTCGGCTTTCTGTCTGGCTTCCTCAGCCTCAGCTTCTAACTGTTTTAGCACAGACGGCAGCTCTTCATTGTGCCTTATCTCGACAAGTCCCTTCTTTGCATTCCATTTCAAACCAAGTTCTTCAGAGGGAGCGCTCTCATCATAAGCGTCCTGGGACTGCAAGATTGCCTTCACGACTCCAGGGTACGGCAAGGCATGCCTCTTCCTTCCACACTTGGCCATGTGTTGCATAGTAATTCTGGCTAAGTTGATTGGACGGCGTTCTAAGATAGCGTCAATGAGGATAATATCATGTGTTTGCACAATTGAACGCTTCTCCTGCCTTGGAAGTATGGCGCGACATATGAAGTAATGAATGATTGTGCCAACCTTGCTCAGAACGTGAGCTACCCTGTCAAGTCCCATTGGCCTTTTACCCTGAAATATGTGCTCAACAAGAGGCCGTTCTTGGTCTGTCGTTTCAAAGCCGCCTTCAGGGAGTGAGCTCAGAGCGTTGGACGGTGGCTTGCGTGGACCTAGACCCATGAAGGATCGGATTTGGCGTTCTGTTACTGAAGCTTTCTCACCTTCAATTTTGAAGTGGAGGGAGCCATCTTTTGCTTTATAGCGCAAATCCCTGTAGAACGCCTTCACTTGTTCTTTGTCAACAGTGGTCGGCGCTGGTCCAACGTTCTGCCATCCTTGGAATTTCAGAAGCTCGAGGAACTCCTGAACGGATTCATCGTCGAAGGAGGCTAGCCACTCTTCAGAGTAAATGAGCGGGCTTAGGACTTTGACGGGCACATCATCATTTTTCCTTTTACGCTTGCCCTTGGGGGACTCAGAGTCCTCATCATCATCTGACTCGTCCTCAGCTTTCTCCGAGTCACTGTCAGAAGCGTCCTTTGAAGGAGCGTCCTCTGTGCCTTGTTCTTTTTCTGCATCGCCACCAGTTGTGGCTTGATTGGTACCTGAGGTCTGACCTTGGGACGTGCCCTCAGCGTCCTGAGCCTCTGTCTGATTTATTGTGGCTGGCTCAGCGTCCGCGGGGACTTGATGGGATTCTGTTTGGATTGTAGGAGAGGGGTTTTCTTGTGGAGCTTGGGAGGGGTTTAGGATTGGGAGGGACTGGTCATAGGGAGGGACTTCCTGAGCATCACGCGCGAGCTCTTCAGAAAGAGATGGCTCGGCGTTCTTTGGAGCGACCTGGTGCTCACCAGTGCCCTCAATTTGTTCAGTAGGAGCGTTCACATCTCCTTCCGCTTCATCATTGGAATCCCCAACAACATCTATGAAAGGGGAGACCTGAGCGGGCGTACCTCTTTGGCTCTCAGATGAGCTAGAGGAGGACGAGGAGGGAACGTGCTCAGTTTGCGCAGGAACGTCCTTGGTTAGCAAAACCCTTGGCTTTTCACCAGCCTTCCTTCGGCGAAAAGTGTGCTCAAGTGTGCGCTCTGTCTCCTCCGGGCCACTTTCGGAGGATGGACGGCGGGACTTTGGGGTCTCGGGGTCCTTTGGTGGGGAAATGTGGGCCGGGGCAGAAGGGAAGTTGGCCAGGTTTAAGGGAGAGTGGGTGTTGGGAGGAAAAAGGATTAGGGCATTTTTCTTGGAAGGTTGAGGGGACGGAGGAGGGGTGGGAAGTTGGACTATTGAGATTGGTTGTGGAGGAGGAGTGGATTCCTTAGAAAGGTTGGAGGGCCTTTTTGTGGTGCTAGGCCGTTTTGTGGTGGTTTTGGAGGATGGGACGCTGGATGTCTTGGCCTTTTTGAGGGGCCTTGGGTCGTGGACTTTCTTCGAGCGTCCCTCCTTTAAGTGGGAAGGGAACTTATCCACAATCTCCGTTGGTTTAGAAGTGGAGAAGGGTTGGGAAGATTTGGAGAGTGGAGAAGAAGGGGCAGGACGCTTGAGCAATTTTTTGGTGGTTATTGTGGGGACGGCAGGAGGAGGTGGAGAGGGACTGGGCACACGGTTCTTGGTCATTTGGAAGGCTAATGAGTTCCTTGGATACATAGGAAACTCGGGCAAGACTGCATTATGCAAGTCTGGTATAAGGTCAAGAAGAGGGCCAAGATTCTCACCTCCGAACTGGGAGAAGAAGAGCACATCGTCCATCCGTCCAGGTAGATCTTTGAAGTCTGTGTGGTGGAGGCTGGGGACGACGAAGCGTTCAATGAACTTTTTGTAGTTCTTTGTTCTCTCTGCATCGGACTTAACTTCTGGCAGTTCCATGCGTTCCCTGATTAGATTATACAGCGTCCTGGGCTTCTTGTTGATGAAGTCCAGTAGAGACTCATTGAGAACGATAGGTTTGGGCTTCTCTATGTAATGGGACTTCACCAGCTTTCTACGCTTCCCGCCGGTAGAAGATCCGGCCACGTTCAACTGTCTTTGAGACATATTTTCAGATGAAGTTTAGTGAGAGAAAGTCGCCGGAGTTCTAGAGAGAAGGCAGAGCATATTTGAGAGCGAGAAAGTGGTTGAGCGTAATAAATTTGATTGCGACTGTTCTGGCCTTATATAGAGGAAGCGGTGGCACAAATGGTAATTAACACTGTTTTACTGTGCGACACGTGGCAAAACTTCCCCCTTAAGATTTGAGCAAAAGCAACGGTCACTGTTTACACTTTCAAAAGTTCAAATTTCTGACTCTTCAACTTCTCCTCAAATACTGAACTGGCGTTCTTCCCAACAAACACTGAGCGTTCTCTCATACTTAGCAAAATTTCACCTCTTCAAGCAAACCAATGACCAACTTACCGTTCTTGTGATCACCTTTCGAACCAGTTGAGAACAACGCAAGTACGTCCCGTAAAAGAAAATATGAAGCTCATAGGACGCTTTTGCGGAGTTCTCGGCTAGGGTAAGCTTAGAGTTCCCATCATTTCGGCTTATAATGAGGGTTGGGTGATCAGGGATACTCTTTTCAAGACAAAATAGAGAAAATTTGAATGGCGTTCCAAAGTAGCAAACACATGAAGTTTTAGACTAGCGTCCTTGCAAAGATGAATTTAATGCATAACAGTTCTTAAACACTTAGGATCTACAAAACATAGCCAATCATTGAGGGAATAGTAGAACGGGACTTGCTACTTAAAAGTTATCATCCCCAAAAGCAACCTTAGATGCTCAAAGGGACGTCTGTCAAGCGCCTTAGTGAAAATATCAGCTATTTGGTCTTCAATCCTTACATGCTCCATACTAATGAGTCCTAGTTCAACATTATCACGCAAGAAATGATGCCTTATATGAATATGCTTTGTGCGTGAATGAAAAACAGGATTCTTTGAAATTTCAATAGCACTTGTGTTATCACAACGAATGGGTATAGTTTCAAGATTGATACCGTAGTCCTCTAGTTGATATTTGATCCAGATAACTTGTGAACAGCACGAGGCAGCAGCAACATACTCGGCCTCCGCGGTTGAAAGCGCCACAGAGTTCTGTTTCTTAGATCCCCAAGAGACTAGGCATGAACCAAGGAACTGTGCCATTCCTGAAGTGCTTTTTCTATCAATCACATGACCAGCATAATCAGCGTCCGAGTAACCAACTAGCTTGAAGGACGTCTTCCTGGGATACCAAAGGCAAAGATCATCGCGTCCTTTGAGGTAGCGAAAGGACTCTATTATGCTAGTTCAATCTACTAAAGGACTCTATTCCTACGTTCTGCAGTACTTCGCAGAACTCTCTTTCTCTCTTTTTGGGTTTTCTGTTACAAACTGTTTTTGTGATTTGGTTACAAGTCTCACTCGATCTAACACAAGTTCTAGCACTGTTCTTGAGTTCTTGAGTTAGTTCTTCATGTTCTTGAGTGAGTCACTTTCCTCTGATTCTCTCTGAATATTCCTGAAAGCGTTGGCGTCACAATAAATGCCTTGGGGCTATTTATAGGACTTGGGGAAGGGCGTCTTTCTCCTGGGACGATCATGCCCTTCGAGGACGTGGCTACATGATCTTCCTCCACGTAGTAGGGCGGTGATGAGGAAGCTTCCTGTATCCAGCTGTGTATGATGAACTCAGCTACACGATCGGCCTCCACGTGTTGATGGACTCTGTAACAGGATCGTCCGCCACGTAGTGTTGGACTCCGCTACAGGATCGGTCTCCACGTGTCCTTGGATGATCACACATTGTCGAGTGATGTCATCCTGTCGGCTAGTGAGTAAGGACTCCTTTCTTGCGTTCCTACTTGCTTGGGACTCCGTCCTTGCTCAAGTAGTCTCTGGCTGGTCCTTACTTCCTGTTGGCTAGCGTCCCTAAGCTTATGGGACGCCCATACACACTTGTTGTCCTTTTGGTCACTGGCGTTCTTGAACACTTGGACAACTTTATTAGAATCAAAGTGAGTTTGTCATATCAAAACTAAGGGACGGTTGTGTGGAACACTAACAAGTACGCAAGCGTTCTTGATAGCGTCCCAACACCGAGCCCCGAACCTCAAGCCGCCAACTTCCTTGCCTTGCCCCCACCTCCAGTGAGCCCCAGGATCGACCCTATGGGGGTCGATCTCGACTCCCCTGGGTCGATCCCGCCACCCTTTCCTCCTTCTTCCGGGCCGTATTTCGAGTTTGGGGCGTCTTCGGGAGCTCATTCCGGTCCTTCCTATACTGAGCCACCGCCTCATGAGGTCCCGTCGACGTATGACATGGCTTACTTAGCCAATGAGATGGCCTCCATGCGAGTCTCGCAAAAGGAGCACTATGATGAGATTATGAGGGGTCAAGCGGCCCTCTTAGAGTACCAAACTCAGACCCGGGAGATGATGACTCAACAACACCAACAATTCCAACAATTTCAAGGGTACTACTATGCTCAACAAGAAGTGGATGACTACCGGTGGGCTCAAATGGAGGACTACATGCGATGGAACCAAGGCAACTTCCCCGATCGCGATGCATGGGCTCCTCCGGAGCAACCTCCTTTCCGCAAACGTCGCCCACCTCCACCTCCATGAGGATCTCCACCTCCAATTCAAGCTTCTATGAGTCTTTGTGAGTCTTCTTCTTCTTTTCTCTTTACGTTTTCATGTGTTTTCATGCATGGGGACATTGCATGATTTAAGTATGGGGTGGGGAAGAAGAAATCTCACATATTGTAAATAATTGAGTCTTTGTTTGTTTGCTTTGTTTGATTGGTAGTTTGCTTGTTAAGAAAAATCTTGAAAAATCCAAAAAAATTAGAAAATGTCAAAATCCAAAAAAATTGAAAAATGTCGAAAAAACCAAAAAATATTTGCTTCCTTGCTTGTTTTAGGATAGAAGAGCATTCCATCTTAGATGTCCTATGATGAAAACTAATTTTCATACTTGTCATGTAATTCCTTTGGCATAATTGGATAGTGTAGCCCATGTTTTTGAAAAATTGCTTTTGATTGTGAATGTGACTAGTGATGAAATTGAGCATATGTGTTTTGAGTGAAAGTAGTTGCAATCCAACAAAATTTCTACCTAGTGAGATTTTGGCCTTGTAGGGAGAACATCATTGATTCCCTCTTCTTTGTTTGTGTGATTTTACTCTCTTTATGCATATGTCTCTTGTCATTGATATGGTTATCTATTTCTTGAAACCGCTATGAGATTGTTCATGCATGTTGATTGTGATTAAGAACTTATATTTTTAGCCCATATTCTTCCATGCCTACCTTGAATTGTCTTTGCTTGAAACCCCATTCTAACCTTAGCCTTTTGTTTGAAGCCCCACAAAAATTATCCCTAGCCTATATTAGCTTGACCCTATTCCGGGAATTGAACTTAGATGTGCTGGGGATAAGTTCTGTTGAGTGATATTTGTGTTGGGTTTGAAAGTGGTGAACTTGTTAAAGGGTAGAAAACAACTTGTTGAAGTGTAATGTAATAGGATTCTTGGCTTGGAATGCACATTGTTGAAAAATTGATGAAAAAAAGGAGAAAAAGAAGTAAAGAAGCTCGAGCTATAGTCTCAGGATCGACCCCCTAGGGGTCGATCTCGGCCCAAATTGAAAAAAAACTAGCTCTCAGGTTCGACCCCTTGTAGGCTCGAGCTGAACAAAAAAAAGAGAAAGAAAGAAAAAATAAATAAATATAAGTGCAAAGCCAAGAATTCCTAGTATTTCTAAGTTGTAGTATGGAAGTTTGGGTTAGAAATTGAAGGGTGTGAGTTTCATTACCGAGCCCCATTACAACCCGGCCGAATGGAGTCTTCTATGAAGATTTCATTGAGCCTAAGTTCTTATGAAGATTGATGTGTCTTGACTTCTCTAGGTAGAGAGATTGGTGATATCAGTCTCAATGATAAAGTAGATGTGGCATAAAGATTGAGATGAGAGTTGATTGAAAGCCTAAACACATGAGAGTAGAGAGAAACACATTTATATCCCTTGTGAGGTTGGATTGTGGTTGCTTAGCTCGAGACTTATACATATGTGATGACGTTAAAATTACTTGTCTACTTTTTCACTTGTGTTTAAAATGTTTTGATAAGGGCTATGCTTTAAGATTGTGTTATAGGTTTTGATTTGCTTGAGGACAAGCAAGTCTAAGTATGGGGTGTTTTGATGTCCGCGTTTTTAGGTAGATTTTTAGGGTCTAGATAGGTTAGTTTAAGTTGTTTTTCGTAGTTGAGTCTTGTGTTTTTGAGTCTTTTTGCATAAGTTTTCGTATTTCCTTGAGATTCGGAAACTACGCATATTTGTGTCGTTTTGTAGGTATTTTGAAGCTTGAAGACGGGTTTGGAGCGAGGCTAGGAGAGGATGGACGAGCTAGGAGGAAGATTTCAAGCAGAAAAGCCAAGAAGAAGAGCTAAAGAGAAGCCAAAGCAAGAAGAAAAGTCAAGAAAAAAGTCCCAAGATCGAGCCCAAGGAGGTCGAGATCGAGCAGAATCGTCAAACTTGGAGCCCAAGGAACAACGTCTCAGGATCGACCCTGAGGGGGGTCGAGATCGACCCTAAGAGGGTCGAACCTTGTGACCGACTTTCCTCTATCCGGATTACATGTTGAAAGTTTCCTAGTTTGTATTTTAGGAAGGTGTTTTCTTTGTGTTTCCTAGTTAGATTAGGACTCCTTTTCTTCTATAAAAGGAGGTTGAACCTATAGATTTGAGATTCATTCAATCAATTAATCATCAAGACTTGGAGAGTTAGGAAGAAGACTTGGAGAGCAAGTTTGAGGTTTGTAAGATTGACCTTTGGTTTTTATTTGAATTTTAGTTTGGTTTGATCATGTCTTCTTCTTCTTCTTCCTCTTCTCTCTTTGCCATGTGTGAGTAGTCTTCTTAAGCTCTAGGGTTGGGCAAAAACCCAACACAATCATGCATGTTTAAAACTTGAATTCATGACTTGAATGCTTAAGGATCATATCTAACCTATCTTGTGCTTAATCCTTGGTGAAAATTGAGGCATGTCTAGTAATTAACCCTAGCGAAAGTGAAAAGTTAGTTGCTTGATTATATCTAATAGGATTATTTGTGAAAGTTGATATTCCTAGGTTGAGGGATAGGTAGAAAGTTGTTTGATTTGCGAAAGTTGATTGAATAACTTGAATTGTTTGCGAAAGTTAACTTTTCTATGATCTAGATGGCATGATAGTTGTGAATTCTTGTTGAAAGCATGTATGGTTGTTGTTGTGGTAGCCCTCGCCCTAGGATTTTCCCTTTTTATTGATTGAAATTCGTGTTTCTACTTTGATCCCGACTCCCTAAGTCGTGCTCAAACCGTTGCTTGTGTGTTAGTGTGCGTTCGTACCTCTTCTGCTCTCAGGATCGACCCACCTAGGGTCGATCCTGAGAGCAGTTGATTTGCTCTTTTCGTAGCCTGAGTTGATTTGCTCTCGTTTCTTTTGCTCTTTTCGTAGTTTATTAACTAAACTTAGCACTGTCCTCACTCCCGTGGACGATCCTGACTTCGCTATACGCAGCGGGGTCTTGACTACAAATTTATTTGTTCAAGAAACCCTTCAACAACAACTCCTTCCCTGGAATAGCTGTCTTATCAACCACTACAAAGCAAGTACTTCCTGGATTGCTCCTGTTGATCTCATCTACATATCCATGTAGATTTGCATACTCTACTTTGTAGTCACCCATGTGTTTGTTTAAAATCCTGTGCTTTGCCCTCCTACAGATAGTCATCCCCACATACATTTTCAGTTCTTTTCTGCACAAAGATTGTATCTCCTGGATCTTGATTCCTGGCTGAGAAATGATCCTGTCTTCAAAAAACTCAGCCACAAATTTGGAGTTGCACATTTTGTTTGTGTTGTACCTTCTACACTTGTGTACTGGCACATAAGTCTTGATCTTGAAGTTCTTAGTCTGCCCCTCATAGCTTGCATGCAGTCTCCACTCACAGCCCTCATGCTTACACTTTGCTGTCACCCTATGAGCTTCATTTGGCCTCAATTTCAACTTGACCCCCATATGAACACTATACTTTGCTAGTGCCTCTCTGAACTCTTTCACACTCTCAAAGACCATACCAATCTCCCAGTTTGGACACAAGCACTTAGGGTCATACACTACATTCTTGCTTCTTCTTCTACTCACCCCTACCCTGCCCCTGGCCATCTTCTCACAATCAGAAACATCTGTTTCCATGCTATAATCAGAGTCTGATGCATAAAAAGGCTCATCTCCACCTACAAGGCCTGTGTAATCATTTGAAGCCTTACCCTAGTTCTCATACCCCTGATCAGCCCCTACCTCACCCAAATCAACATCAACACTACCATATTTGTCCTCATACACCTTCTTTTTAGCCCTCTGTTCTCTAGCCTCTGCCCTCAATTCTCTAAGTTCATCATCAACTTCACTGTCATTTGTCATCAATATTGTCATGCTCTCTCCATCACTATCCTCACACAACACAAAATCTGAGTCATCACTTTCATCTTCTCCAGCCACAGCTTCTTCTCCATGTGATGCATTGTCTTCTTCCCCATCTAAACCATCACTTTCCTCCTCTCCAGCCTGTTCCCCTTGTGATCCACCCTGTTCTTCATCAACTACTACTGGTTGTGAAGCCACGTGTTTGAAGTAGAAATGAACTTCATCCCCATCTTTAAGTGTGCTAGCAAGTTCCATAAGAGATTTGTCGTCCATTTCTATAAAGCATTCATCACTGGAGCCTTTGTAACAAACCCCCTCAATCTCTGCATACCCAAATTTTGAGGCATACCATTTGAACTCAAAATAGCTCCAAAAATCTGTGTCCAATGGCCTTTTCAATGCAACAGCCACTCCTCCAACATAATCCTGTTTTGGAGTATGAATTATTGTCCTCCCATGATGCCAGACAACATTCACCGCAGGCATCACTACACCTACAATGAGATTCAAGCTAAAATTAACGACATACAAACAGTAGAAAGCCAATATGAAATTGATCAAACCAAAACTGGCAATTTCACACACAAACCCTAACAATCGATAACCCTAGAACCCTATGGACTGTTATGGAGCAAATCACACACCCGATAGCCCTAGAACCCAAACCCTGATGATTACATGCACATTTATCTAACCAAAACCCAAAATTCCCCAAATTTTTTTGCTCTTCATAGACTCTGTTAGTACGAGAAAGAGCAACTAACCTTGTGAGATTTCCTCTCCAGTCTTCAAATCTAAGAAGCAAAGCAAGCGCCTTTTGAAATGGAACGGGATTTTCGAGTTGACTTGTGCTTGATTAGCACGCAAATGGGGTCTTGGAGGGCATTCTTGAGCTGAGAGCGAGGAGGGCAAACACGAACATGGAATGGGTTTCGAAATGGCGGTTCACCTCCTTTATGAGCTTCTTTTATTATTTTTTATCTCTTTTTGTTATTTTTTCTTATTTAATATAATATCTCAAACTTATTTATTACGTGTAATCCCAGTTTGGGCTTATTAATTTTTTATTTTTTTTAATAATGACGTGGAACAAGCTGGTTAGGAGGAGCTGGCTCCACATGGACTCCAGCGTGGCGTGCGTGTATCATACGAACGAGGTTGCGAGCTACCAGGTGTCAAATTGGTCAGAAAATGTTGAGTATAGGTGTTTATATGGCAACCCGATGAATTGGGGTGCTAAAGTAACCAAAGTTTGCAAGTACAGGTGGCTGGGTATGTTTTAAGCCTAAGAACTACTATATAGGGATTTTTTCCCTTTTGGTTTGACAATTTATTTATATGTATAATAATAGTACGTACTTTTTGAAGGCATCAAAACAAAATCTATTGCTAACAGCTTAACTAATGGAGTGCTAAAGAAGGCTAACAACTAACAATAACCCTATAATAATGTCGTGCTCTATAAATGGCCTCTTGGAAATTCGGACACAACAACTTCCGAACCACAACGCTTTGACTCTGGTGAATTCGTAACGTTTTGGTAAAATTCAATATACTTTCTGCTTTTAGTTCATCATAATCTATATATTGCTAATTAGATATAACAACACGGGATGAAAGTTCATTCAAAAAAGACACGATGAAGGTTCTAACTAAACTAGGATTTTAAGAAATGCGTAAGGCAAATTTTGGTACAATTAATTCCCTAGATATTAAGGGTAGGAATATCAACAATTATCTTATCTAGATTTCATACTTTTCATATTCTAATGATTAAATTGAATGATTAAGGTACATTTTAACGGACTTGTAAGTAATTCAAACAAAAGCACCCACGTAGGCCATTGGCAGTCTATAAGTGCAAACACCCTTCAACTGTTCAACGAGTGTGGGTAATTAAAAATAGGCTAAAGGATATCCAAGAGCGAGGTTATTTTACTTAAAATACAAAAAAAAAGACAACAAGAGACTATATTGTATTAAATCACACCATAAAATCTACTTTAACTTTCTCAAAAGTAATAAATTTACAAACTTAAATTTTTTTCGTATTTATGAAAAAAAATAATGAAACAAATCCAATTTAAATAGTAATTTTGTTCAAGTTACTGAATAATAATAAATAAAATTAATGTTTGAGATGTATATATAGACTAATGTCGAATCTATCTAAAATTAATTAAATAACCGATACAATTAACACAAGTTATATAATTAATTTGTACAAAATTAGTTTATTCTAAATTTTATACCACTTAATTAAATCAAATTAAATATTCAATTGGTTGTATTTGTTTTTCACACACTAAGTTAATAAAACACAACAACCCTTTAAATTTTTTTTACATTACAAATTTAATAAGAGTTTGAGATGACATTTTAAAAAGGGTACACACTTATATATCTTTTGTGGCTTCAGTTTTTATCCATTTGTAGTATATAAAAAAGAAAAACTAACATTTTTAACGAAAAATCCCAAAAGATGAAAATTTTATTGAAAAACTTAAGAATGGGCATAAGACAAACTTTTTTAAAGTTAAGGGGTATTGGGCCAAATTTATGGAAGAGTTCATGTGTACCACTTCGAATTACTTCTTTTTTATTCATGACTGCACCATCGAAAAAATCCAAAAGCTTAGAAATACCAAATGAAACTTCCCTTATTTTATTCCTAATTTTGTTTTTAGTTCTAAAGGTAGTGATATTAAATATCTTATGATGTTTATGTGTATCATTCAACCTATTCATATCATATTTATAATGCATTTTGAAAGTAAAACTAATTAGCAAGTGCAAATAAATTGGATGTGAGTTCGGGTTATTTTATAGTACTTAGCTAGTTAGGTAGGTCCCTTGTTTTTGCAGTACATTACAAAATTGGATATGAGTATGGGTTAGTTTGTGTTTCGGATTATGCGAGTCGTTTTGAAGGAGGGTTTCGTCATTTTTCAAAAGGTTTAACTTATTAAGTTTAAAATGTTTTGTATAAGAGTTATCCTAAATAAAATTAATTGTATTTGCTAAGAATATTATCACGATAACTAAATCAGAATAGTGATAGGGGCAAAGCAATCATTGTAAACTAACCGTATAGTGAGGATTCTTATTACCATTAAATTTTATTTCAAAAAATTAAATATGAAGTCATCTGATAACCAAATCATGACAACCCTGTAAAGATTGTATTAATAACAAACACTTCTCTTAGATCTTTTATATTTAACACACTTAATTAGCAAGCCTTATTTGGTAAAAGACCAACATAAATAACTGCAGTGCAATTTAGAAAGGAATTAGAACGAGGATTAAAATATCTATGAAACACAAGAAGAAACATCTATTCCGCATTCTTCAATCTTCCTCTTGATATACTCTGTTTGCGCGACAGTAGAACGACCGATTATAAGGAAGCATATACACTTAGTATCAACTACTTTGAGGCCCTCACAACATTCCATTGATGGGGCGCTATCGAAAGAGTCATCACATGCTTTGGTTGTCATTTGGTCCAAGTTGTTATAGGTGGCGGCATCATACTCTACGACATTAGCTGAGTGTATAAATAACGTCAAAGTAGCGTTGCGAACCTTGTGTAAAATCCATCCATATCTCTTCTTCTTTGTTTGTTTTTCTTAAGAAAGAAAACTATTTTGTTTAAAACGAGTTGGCTTTAAGGTTGTATTGTTAGCCATGGTGAGAAATTGGCAAAGTCGAGCATGACTATATAGGTAGTGAAGTGGACAACGTTTAATTATAGATTACAGAATAGGTGATACGGAGTAGAATTCGGGATGTGCTAAAAGTAGGCCTTGCCAATGAAATAGAATCCTACAAAAAATGTGTGGTATACCAATCGACTTCTTTCCATCTATCAAGCTCTTTGATTGAGAAGGAAAGTCTATATATGAATTTATCTAAAATTATGCTCCCAAATTAATTGCTGAAAAATATCATTACAAATCCTTTGCATTTGAAATCTTGACATTCATAACATGCTTTGTATCTAAATTTTCAATTACAAAATAGGTTATCTTCATGCATAAGTGAAATGTCTTACGATTTGTAAATGTTTTCGATTTCAATCGGAAAAATAAGGTTTTTGCTAATATCTTTTTTTTGCTCCGCCTCTGATGATTGACCTTCATCAAAGTGTTGCCTGTCTAGCTCATCCATCAAACATAGGGGGGCGTGTTGTCGTAGCTCCTCCATCGTATTTGAGGTGGCTTCCTACTAACCCTAAGCTTAAGATCTTGGAATCGCTCCAAGGAAAAAAGATTGTCGAAGTAAAGTGTGTTTGTATGCTGTCGGGATGCAGGGCTTTCTTTTTGGATTTTGGGGTAGTCAAAGTTCTAGCTTATAGCGATGTCGAGTTGTGGAATGCTACTAGCGTTGTTCGTTACCGAATCTCGGATCAGATATGTTAGATCGGATATCCGGATCGACATTGTATACCAGGGAAACGGCAAATCACCGGCTACTTGTTAAACATGGAAATATTTGTTACACTGCTAGCATCTTACAACTAGCAGAAGAGATGTAAAACTGCCCATTTTAAGCCATTACAATTTACAACCTTGCCAATCCATTACTTAACGAAATTCCTAAACAAAGAAACTTCAACCAAGGAGTAAACTTTATGTACCATATTGCTCTCTTACCACACAATGGCACATCAACTTTTTACGAAGCTTATTTAATTGTTCCAAGGAATTTGAACCATGAATATAATGCAATGTGAAACTAGATGGCAAACAATCCACTAATCTCAAAAGTTACTTTGATATTTACCAATTTGTACATATATATAGACATAGAGCCAAAGGTGGGCTAAGATAGGCTCTAGCTCACCCTGAAATTATGAATTTATATATATAAAAAATTGAATAGAGCAAGTATTCGTAGAGAAATATTAGCATAGGTACGTGGTACATTTGTCTATTTCTACCTTGGACATCCTGTGTTCAAACCATGCCAACTACGTTTTTGAACTATTTTTTCCTGGCCCACAAATTCAACCTACCCTAACTCCAATTCTTGGCTCTGTCCCTATATATATTGCACACTTTTTGATCTAATGAGCTACAAATTCAACTAACCGGAAAATGACAAAAGCCATGAATCAATTAACAATGGCTAAAAATGGCGTTGCATCATTAGAGTCAGAATAGAACACACAGCTTCAGTCAGACATCATAGATGTTCATCATGTTGGGAAAACTTGGTTTTTCCCTCTTCGTCAGATTAGGATGGAAAATTGGACAACTAATTGCAAACACTATTCTTTTATATTTATGTGGAAAGAGTTTTACAAGACTTAGTATTTTTGTGGGCACACACTCTCAAACTCACTAACACTCACTATATACTAGCTTGTGCTTGATCACACTTGGATGCCCAAAGTGACACATTCATCATGTATATATAGTAGTGAGAAGTCGGTTGTTTGCCTTACATCCACCGACCTTCACACATTTTAGTGCATGGATTAATTATTTCTAATCTAGATTGTTCCTAATCTAGATTTTTCTTTGTTAACCGACTTTCTTGTTCTCAATTAGTCTAGATTATTCCTTCTCGAGTTAATTCCATCATGCAGCCCATTTCCAAGTGTTATTGGACTCTTATTTGTCTTGATCCAGTCCATGAACTCATTTAAGGAGAAAATCCATCATTCTCCCCCTTTCGACTTAAATGAGGAATTGTCATGATGTTGGCGCCTTGACAACAATCTTCAAACTTCTTAGTCGATATTACATTGGTCATGATGTCTGACCAATTCTCATCCGTGTGCATCTTGTCAAGTTGTAGTAACTTCTCTTCAAGAACATCTCGAATCCAATGGTATCATATGTCGATGTGCTTCGAGCGAGAGTGATAGGTCGGATTCTTTGCCAAGTGGATAGCACTCTGATTGTCGCATAGCAAGATGTATTTCTTCTGCTCGACTCCCAGCTCGAGTAGGAAATTCTTCATTCATAGCATCTCCTTGCAGGCCTCGGTAGCTGCAATATACTCTGCTTCTGTGGTGGACAAGGCGACACTCTTTTGCAGCTTGGATTGCCATGAAACTGCTCCCCCTGCAAAGGTAGTCAGGTAGCCCGACGTTGATTTCCTAGAGTCATGGTCACCGGCCCAGTCTGCGTCGGTGTAGCCTCTTAGCTATAGCTTTCCATTTCCAAAGCATAAGCATCTCTTAGTTGTACCTCGTAGGTATCTAAGGATCCATTTGACAGCTGCCCAGTGCTCCTTTCCTGGATTAGCCAGGAAATGACTTACAACTCCAACTGCGTAGGCAATGTCAGGCCTAGTGCACACCATTGCGTACATAAGACTGCCTACGGCTGATGCATATGGGGTGTTCTTCATCTCTTCCTTCTCCTTCTCACTTGTTGGACTTTGATTTGAACTTAATTTAAAATGTCCAGCAAGTGGAGTGCTTACCGGCTTGGCTTTATGCATGTTGAATCTCTCCAACACCTTCTCAATGTATTGATCTTGGGATAGCCAAAGCAGCTTCTTCGGTCTATCACGAGTGATCTTCATCCCAAGAATTTGTCTTGCTGGCCCCAAATCTTTCATGGCAAACCACTTGCTCAAATATTTCTTTAGAGCAGCTATTTTCTTATGATCATGACCTATGATCAACATAGAGTAGAAGTATTAGGAAGTCACCACTAGCGTACCTCTTCATGAAGACGCAATGGTCATTCATGATTTTCTTGAAGCCATGGCTCGCAATGAAAGTGTCGAACTTCTTGTACCACTGCCTTGGTGCTTGCTTTAGACCATAAAGACTCTTCTCTAGTCGGCACACTAGATTCTCCTTGCTTGGGACCGCAAATCCTTCTAGTTGCCCCATGTAGATCTCCTCTTCAAGGTCGCCATGGAGGAAAGCTGTCTTGACATCGAGTTGCTTAATCTCCAAGTCTAGAGTATCTACTAGACCAAGCACAACTCGGATTGAAGACATCTTCACCACTGGACAGAATATCTCTTCAAAATCGACGTCTTTCTTTTGGTTGAATCCTTTCACAACTAGTCGGGCCTTGTATCGGGGCTTTGAGTTGTTCACCTCGGATTTGATTCGATACACCCACTTGTTCTTCAAAGCACGTCTCCCTTTAAGCAACTTCACTAGCTGGTAAGTATGATTCTCGTGCAAGGATTGCATCTCCTCTTGCATGGCTCATTTCCACTCCTCCTTGTGGTTGTCGTTAATAGCCTCATTGTAACTCTGAGGCTCCCCCTGATCCATGAGTGTCACATACTCCTCTTGATTGTATCCCGTAGACGGTCTCTTATCTCTGGTGGATCATCTTGGCTCGGGCGTTGGCGGGGTGCTAGTTTCTTCTTCTGGCTCCACCATCTCCTCTTGGTAATCATCTCCTGTACTAGCATTTTCATTCTCGGCTGCTTCTTTTGGATCATTTTGTCGTACAGGAGGAGAACTATCATCTTGGCTCCTACTAGCTCTTGACCTTGGCTTCTCCGATCTTTGGATGTCTTCGATCGTCTGATCCTCAAAGAGCACGACGTCTCGGCTTCTGACAACCTTCTTGTTGACTGCATCCAAAAGTCGGTAGCCAAACTCATCTCGTGGTGATCCAAGGTAGATGCTTTCCTTTGTCTTAGCATCTAGCTTCGCCCGTTCGTCCTTGGGAATGTGAACAAACGCTCTGCACCCGAACACCTTCAGGTGATTGTAGGAGACCTTCTTTCCTGACCATACATGCTCTGGGACATCTCCTTCTAGAGGAACTGATGGTGTGAGATTGATGACGTCAACCGCTGTCATCACAGCTTCTCCCCAGAACGACTTGGGTAGTTAGGCATGAGAGAGCATGCATCGAACTCTTTCTTCAATTGTTCGATTCATCCTTTCAGTGAGCCCGTTTAGCTGTGGCGTCTTAGGTGGTGTCTTCTCCAACCTAATCCCATGAGCTTTGTAGAAAGCTTCGAAGGGACCTCGATACTCACCACCGTTGTCTGATCGCACACTCTTAAGCATCTTACCCGTCTCACGCTCTACTCGGGAAACGAAATCCTTGAATGCTTCAAGAACTTGGTCCTTGGATTTCAGCAGGTTTACCCAAACCTTCCTTGAGTGGTCATCTATAAAGGTGACAAAATACGATGCACCACCAAGGGATTTTTCGGACATAGAGCATACATCGGTGTGCACTAGATCTAGGATATGCTTTCGACTCCTAGGCTGTGAAGATCTTTGAAAAAAAACTCTATGTTGTTTACCAGCCAAACAATCAGCACATCGTTCGAGAAAGTTACCTTGCAAATTTGGGAGGAGTTGCTTACGGGCGAGGATTTGAAGACCCTTCTCGCTCATATGCCCAAGCCTTCTATGCCATAGCTCCATGTCAGCTACTGATGTGTTCACTTCCCCGGTGTGGACCTTTGCTTATGTAACATACAACGACCCCTCCTTTGTTCCTCGAGCCAAGACCAAGCTACCTTTGGTAAGTTTCCATTTGCCATCTCCAAAGTGATTTGCGAGACCGGCATCATCCAACTTTCCAGTTGATATGAGATTAAGGCACATATCAGGGACATGCCTTACCTCCTTAAGGACGAGCTTGCATCATGTGTTTGATGTCAAGGTAACGTCTCCCTTACCGAAAATCTTACTCCTACCTTGATTTCCCATCTGGACGTTACCAAATTCGCCACTTTGGTAGGATGAAAAGAAGCTCTCATGAGGGGTGACGTGGAAGGAAGCATCGGAGTCGACGATCCAAGAGCTATCATTAGAGGCGATGTTAAGGAAGTTTTCTTCCCCTATGAGGTAGACGTCCTCACCTTCGTCTGCCACGGCACTAGTACTCTTCTCGCCTTGCTTCTTCACCGGGTTGAACTGGTCAGGTCTGACGTTGCCAGCCCTTTGATCCCTCTTAAGGTTTCGGCAATCTGCTTTGATGTGGCCCGACTTGCCGCAATAGTAGCGAGTAACCCTTGAGCGTGACTTGGATCATCCTTGATCTCGGCCTCGGGTTCTGCTGCGCCCACGTGTCTCGTCTCTACCTCGATTGTGAACGACGTTCGCCTCCGACTGAGCATTCTGACCTTGTTCCTTCCTCCTGGCTTCTTCGTTTAGAAGGCTATCACTGACGGTGTCCATAGTAAGCTTCCCATCTGGTGCGGAGTTACTTAGAGTAACCACCAGTTTGTCCCAACTCTCTGGAAGAGAACTTAGGAGTAGAAGGGCTTGCATTTCGTCTTCGACCTTCATCTCAGCCTTAATTAGCTGATTGACGAGCCCCTTGAAATTATTCAAGTGCTCAATCATGCTTTGCCCATCCTTATACTCCATCTTTACCAACCGTCGCATTAAGAGGGCTTTGTTACGAGACGTTTTCTTTTGAATTAAGGAATCAAGCTTTTCCCATAATTCAAAAGCATTTGTATAATCAACAACATGCTTAAATAAGGATTTGTCGATGTACTTACGGATCATTGCAACCGTCTTCCTGTTTAGGAGATCCCACTCCTTGTTACTCTTTCCTTGCGGCTTGGTCTTGGTGATGATGGGCTCTTGCAAATCCTTGCAATACAAGTGGTCTTCCATCATCGTCCTCCAATGCGAGTAGTTGTCCGCTGTGAGCTTGAACATCTCACCATCGTGTGTGATGTATGACAATCTTCGGGATGAAGACAGTCACGGGTTGAAGTGCCTAGGGTATGGATTTCGGATTGAACACGATGAATTGAACTTGAAAGAAACACTTGAAGGAGAATCGCACCAAATACTTGAATTAAGAAAACCACAAACAAAGTCTCATCAATAGCAAACCCTAGCTATGAAAACTAGAATGGCGCAGGAGAGAAACCCTCAAGGTTCTCTCTCAATTCCACGCTAAAAATAAAAGAGGCAGAGTTAAAGCAATTTATAGTATCTAGGGTTCCCTCATAACTATCCTAAAATAAAGATAAATACAAGATAAGAGTTTCCAAATTAACGAAATAAAGAAAGCCCGTCGATCCGGCTCGTCCGCGTCTCGGGATCGACCCAAGGGGGGGTCGATCTCGACCCATGTTAGGGTCGATCCTGAGAGGGTGAATTTGGCTCATCCTGGCTCGACCCCTGGGGGGGTCGATCTCGACCCTGGGGGGGGTCGATCCTGAGAGTCTTCTTGGTTGACGATGGCTTCGTTTCTTCTTGAACTTGAATGCTCGGGACCTCTTGTAAGGTCTAGGCCTTCTTCTTGTTCTCGTCTTCCTCCATGAATCCTTCTTGAACTTGAATGCTCGCGACTTGTGGAATGGTCTTGGCCTTGCTTGTCGCTTCGTGATCTTCTCCATCATTCTTGTATCATTCTCCTCCACTTGACTGCAAATCGTCCTCGATTTGTCGAAAGGTGTAGAGAAGAACTCAAACTCTTCCAAAGAGCTCCAAGAACTAACCTCGTACTCAGCTCCATACTCCGGATGATAATAAGCAAAGCAATCATCAAGCACATGATCAAAATAATCAAGCAAGGACGACGCTGGAGCACTAAAAGACAAGCTGCATGGTTCGACAAGCAAACGACCTCCAAACTGGCTGAAATTTTGTGGAGAGCTTTCACCATCAGTATCACAGTGCTCCACAAAATTTGGGTCTGATTGGACAAGTATTTCCTGCTGAACCGTGCTAACAATTTCAGGCGCGTCGATGCAAGGTGAGGACTCGGTAACTTCAGTTGTGGTGGCAGCCTCCTCCTCAACTAAGGAAACTGATTTCTCCTCCTCCACTTTAGGTGGAGCTATACTCTTAGCAGCCCACACAAGTGCACGTTCCTCAGCCCTCTGAGCAGCATAGTAAAATTTCATAGCAGCCCGAACCAACTCATTCACATCATCTCTCGGTTGGTGCTCTAAGACTTCTCGGTATATGGTATTCAAACCATCATAGAAACGAGAGCAAAGATGTTCAAGACTAAGAGACAAACCAGCAAAATTAAGCAACTCTTCAAGCTCCACGAAATATGCAAGAGGCGAACGAGCAAACCCTTGCTTACACTTGTTGTATAACTCTAATCGTCTAGCATGCTCAAGTGGCACAAACTGCATTCTCATCACAATTCTGAGATGATTCCAATGAAAAATATGTTCAAGACCATAGAGACAACGTCGATAAAGATCATTCATCCACCAATCATAAGCATCACCTCGAAAAGCATCAACAACTGCCATGAATCCTGAAAGGCCATCATAGCCATGATACTCCAAACAAGCATTAGTATTCTCTTCCCAAGAAAAATATGAATACGGATCATAATCTCCATAAAAGAGATCAATTTGACTCGGAATATCAACTTGAGACATCAGAGCTTCATGGATGACAAACAAAGACCAAACTTGGGCTCAAAGCAAGCAAAAACTCTCGGCGGCCAATTAGGGTTTCTAGAACACAACTTGGTATTTTGACCTTTCAGGGGTCAAACGAACTCCGATTTCGACGAATCTTATATGCCTAGACTCGTATCGAAATTATCTACAAGAATATGTAATCAAATTTTCGAAATTACCTCTGAAAAAATTTCGAAAATTTCAGAACCTCCGACGACGTGTGCAGACTTCTCTTGTTGATGTAGTTCGCAAATTGTTGACAAAAGCAACTCGATTTCCAACCCGAAACCGCTGGAATCTGATACCAATTGATGTATGACAATCTTCGGGATGAAGACAGTCACGGGTTGAAGTGCCCAGGGTATGGATTTCGGATTGAACACGATGAATTGAACTTGAAAGAAACACTTGAAGGAGAATCGCACCAAATACTTGAATTCAGAAAACCACAAACAAAGTCTCATCAATAGCAAACCCTAGCTATGAAAACTAGAATGGCGCAGGAGAGAAACCCTCAAGGTTCTCTCTCAATTCCACGCTAAAAATAAAAGAGGCAAAGTTAAAGCAATTTATAGTATCTAGGGTTCCCTCATAACTATCCTAAAATAAAGATAAATACAAGATAAGAGTTTCCAAATTAACGAAATAAAGAAAGCCCGTCGATCCGGCTCGTCCGCGTCTCGGGATCGACCCAAGGGGGGTCGATCTCGACCCATGTTAGGGTCGATCCTGAGAGGGTGAATTTGGCTCATCCTGGCTCGACCCCTGGGGGGGTCGATTTCGACCCTGGGGGGGGGGGGGGTCGATCCTGAGAGTCTTCTTGGTTGACGATGGCTTCGTTTCTTCTTGAACTTGAATGCTCGGGACCTCTTGTAAGGTCTAGGCCTTCTTCTTGTTCTCGTCTTCCTCCATGAATCCTTCTTGAACTTGAATGCTCGCGACTTGTGGAATGGTCTTGGCCTTGCTTGTCGCTTCGTGATCTTCTCCATCATTCTTGTATCAGTGTGTAGCAATGACCTCCATCTTGAATCGGACGAGCTATCGTTGACGAAGAACGAGCCTAGCTCTGATACCACTGTTGGGAAAACTCGGTTTTTCCCTCTTCGTCGGATTAAGATGGGAAATTGGACAACTAATTACAAACACTATTCTTTTATATTTATGTGGAAAGAGTTTTACAAGACTTAGTATTTTTGTGGACACACACTCTCAAACTCACTAACACTCAGTATATACTAGCTTGTGCTTGATCACACTTGGATGCCCAAAGTGCTACATTCATCATGTATTAATTTATAGTAGTGAGAAGTCGGTTGTTTGCCTTACATCCACTGATCTTCACACATTTTAGTGCGCATGGATTAATTATTTCTAATCTAGATTGTTCCTGATCTAGATTTTTCTTTGTTAACCGACTTTCTTGTTCTCAATTAGTCTAGATTATTCCTTTTCTAGTTAATTCCATCATGCAGCCCATTTCCAAGTGTTATTGGACTCTTATTTATCTTGATCCGGCCCATGAACTCATTTAAGGAGAAAATCCATCACATCAAAGGAACACAAACCATAAATCACAAATGAACAACTACAAGCATTTTTGTATTACAACCTAACAATAAGAGAAAGAACACAGACAAACCCAAATGCACCTTTTAACTCTTAGCCAGAATTCCACATAGCTCAAATCAGTCCAACATTGCAAAATCAATCCGCCTTAGCTGGGGCCTGGGGCTACTTGAATACTTGATCCGCCCCTTTACCGCCTGTCTTCTCCTTCGGCTTCATGAAGCAGAAACACGAGCAGCACGGGCATTGGAACAAGACCTTCATCTCCCTCTCAAGTTTGTTGAGTTTAATCGATATAGGTTGGGTTGGTCCCGATATATATACTTTTTTTTCTATTCGAAGTTGAGTCGAGGAGTTAGTTTTTTGAGTTGGATCGATCAAATGTTGATCAACATTGTAAAAAAACTTGTATCTTGTTGTTTGATCTTTATTTTTTTCCATTAGCATTTTTTAACCTATACCTTAGGATAAGGACTCCAAATTTAGAAACTTGCATGATTGCATCACAAGAAACCTAGAAGAAAAAAGGAAAAATTATCCTAAATAAACAAGCATATTTTATCTAGGGTGTATTATAAAAAAAATCTGGAAAAGTTTGATCAATATTTTACTTAGGTCAATTTTATTTTTTACGACGAGTTTGTATGTTTTATTTTAGGGTCTTATTTTTCCTAAGTAAACTCTTTATAATATGCGTTCTTAGGTACACAGTACGCATAGAAAAACCGATAAATAAAAATATACTCCGTACTAAAATCCAAACTAACGGTTATTAATTATTAGGACATAAATAGTTTTAAAAATCAAAATTAATACATGATACAACCCTAATTTAGTGGCAGTTCTATCAATTAAGTTCATGATTTATGTCCAACAAGATTTATACCCAATCAATCAGACTTTATTTTCTACATGATCTTTTCAGATTTGTTTTTGAAACCATAGAATAAATTATAATTAATTAAATTGTTAATTAATACGGAGTAATAACTAACAAGACTTTATTATGGAATAAAAATTAATGCAGTAATGTACGTATTCAATCCAAGTAACTCATTATTGGGGAAATCAGATTGTAATAGATGAAATAGGATTCTTATTAGCCAAAATAAGGAAAGAAAAATTGTTTTGTTGAGCTAGCAACATAACGAAATTATTTGATGTTTAAAAAGGAAATATTAAACTAAATCCAATAACTTGTGTAAGAAGCACAAAATCCAAGAAATCTATCATTACCTACAATAGAATAGATAGCAATGGGTCGTGAGACCTAGCTCTATATATACGGGACTCGTTGCACTCGATCTCTTCAATCCAACAAATTCAGAAGTACGTACTAGTACGTCTTCTTGCAATTAGGGTTTGTGTCATTGCTTTCCTTTGGTACGTAGCTAACTTGATCCACATCAACGAGAAAGCACGTGAAATGCGGCCATCAACAGCAATGGGAACGAGGATTTTCAGGCTGTTCGGAACCGACATCGAAATCAAGCAAGAGGCAGCGATCGAAGAGAATAGGACGAGGATCAAGAGGCCAAGGCTGAGGCCGCCGACCTACCAAGCTCTTCCGGACGAGTATCGGGATTTCATCGCCTCGCGGGGGGCGGACGTCGAAGGCAGCAACGGGCCGACGTTGGTCTTCAGCCGGACGCTGACCGACACGGACATGCGCAAGCACCATGCGCGGCTGTTGATGCCCCGTAAGCAGATGAAGCACGACTTCTTGACGGCCGGGGAGGAGGTGTTGATCCACCAGAAACACTTAGCCGGGACCGGGAGGCGCATGCGGTGCACCCGGATCCCGGTCACGGTGGTGGATCCGGCCTTGGGCCTGCACCACATGAGCGTCGTGCGGTGGAATGACAACGAGGGCCAGAAGAAGAGCTGGTGGTACGCCCTCATCGACAACTGGACCAAGCTCGCCGACGACAACAAGCTCTCGCAGGGAGACGCCATCCAAGTGTGGTCGTTCCGGTTCAAGGCAGGCGGTGGGCTCGGCTTCGTCATCCACAGGGTTCAGCCACCGGTGCATCCGCCTCAGACCTCCAACAACAACAACAACAGGACTACTTCCCGGAAGAGGAGAAGAGAATAGATGGCTAGCCACCAAGTTACTTCCGTAGCACGCTACTGATTCAAGTTCTTTGAAATTCTTTAATTTCAAGACCATACATTTGTTTTGACAATTTATATATGTAGTACGTACTTTTAGTAGTAGTTGAATCTGCAAGAACTATAGATTTTTTTTCCCTTTTGGTTTGACAATATATATGTATCTTACGCGCTTCCTATGATAAATGGCCTCTTTACAATTTGGACACAACAACTTTCAAACCTTTGGTTGGTTAATTAGTTCACTAACGTGTTGGTGGAATTCCTTAGATATATATTAAGGGTGTGGATATGAACTCTTGCAATCTTAGATAATTCTAAATGTAATCGTGACACAATTTCGCAATTTTATCGATTCTCATGGGAAAAGCATGCACGCATATATAGTCCCAACCATCGGGACAAAACCAATACGTTGGAGGCCAACATTTCAATGGCTCAATGGTTAAGTTAATGACTATGAATCTATGATGTTGTCACTTTCGACTTCTTTCTTATTCCCCTTTCGCAATTAATGCTTCTCCTTGTAATACAAGGG
Source organism: Polygonum maritimum (assembly GCA_963924305.1). NCBI lineage: Eukaryota > Viridiplantae > Streptophyta > Magnoliopsida > Caryophyllales > Polygonaceae > Polygonum > Polygonum maritimum. Next base: position 22,386,417 of record OZ002729.1, read on the forward strand.
CAAAATACATGTACGACCCCCCGTACTTGTAACTTTTTTGCAAACGGTCCCCCTACTCTAAAATATTCCATTGAACACCCTTACTACTGTAGCCTTATTCTATTGAACACCTGTCTTCCGACGTGAAATCACACGCGTTCGATTAATATCCACATGGACGCCACATAAGCTCATTTAATCCTTGTCAGCTTGCCATGTAACTAATTTAAAACTTTTCAACTCAAAATGCTAATCTATTGATTTAAAAACAAAAAAAAAATCAAAGTCAAATAATGAGAAGCCCCTCATGACGAAACAAACCATTGCCACTCTCCTCGTCTTTCTTGCTCTGCCACATGCGAAAATGGACGCCAGCCTGGCGGCGATCGCGGAGTGCGGGCGGCTGGCGAGCGACATCACGCACATGGTCTACGTCTCGTCGAGCTAGATCCGGCTCTTCGGCAGCGACCTCTACCTCGCCGTCTGATGGGACTCCGGTTGGACATCGGCCGAGTGATGCTCTACTTCTTCGGCTGCTACGGCGGCGTGACAAGGCTTCGGGTGGGCAAGGTCATCGCTGAGAACAACCCTGGCTCCCGCGTCCTCCTCGCCACCACAGAAACCACCATCCTAGGGTTCCAGCCGCCGAGCCCCGCCCGAGCAACATCACGGGCGGGCGCTCTTCGGCGACAGCGCCGCTGCGGTCATCATCGGAGCGAGCCCGGTCTCCTGCGCGGAGTCGAGGCCGTTCATGGAGCTCAATTTCGCCGTTCAAGAGTTCTAGCCGGGGACACACAGGGTCATCAACGGCGGATTGACTGAGGAAGGGATCAATTTTAGGCTCGGGAGGGATCTTCCGGTGAGGATCGAGGAGAATATCGAAGCGTTTTGCAGGAAATTGATGGGGAAGATTGGGGATGAGGGGCTAGGGTTTAACGATTTATTTTGGACTATGCATCCTAGTGGAGCGGCGATTCTGAATCAGCTGGAAAGAAAATTAGGGTTGGAAGGGGACAAGCTTGAGAGTAGCAGGACGGCTTTGATGGATAGCAACACCATTTTCTATGTGATGGATTACATGATGAATAAGTTGGAGAAGAAGAAGGGTGTGTGAGAATTGAGAGCTTTGGCTTTTTTTTCCAACGAGATTTAATTTCCTTTTTTTTTGTTTTGGTAAAAGCCATGTCACCCAACTTTAGGCCTTGTTTCACTTTTGTAGGAAAAGAATCTTTTGGGTAAAAAGTGATGTTTTGGGTGAAAAAATTTGTATTGAAAAGTGTGAAAGTAGAAATAAGATGGGGTGTTAGAAAAAAGGTAAAATAATTTTTTTATTGAAAGAACTATTTTGGGGTGAAAAAGAACACGCCCTTAATGATTTCAACTTGCAAAATGGAGAGTGCAACGCACGCGTTGTGCCACGTCAAAAAAACATGGATCCAATAGAATAGGGCTACAATAGTAGGGGTGTTCAATAGAATATTTCAAAATAGGGGGGCCGTTTGCAAAAAAGATACAAGTACAGGGGACCGTACATGTATTTTGCCATTATACAAGTAGTTTAACAGTATGTTCTTGCCCGCCTGGATTTATCGCGCCCTTTGGCTCTGCATTCGATCATGTATCGAGGAACGGGAGGAACAATATTATGATGGGAAGTTAGGTTTTGCTGTCAAGAACAGCTGAGAAAGATGTTGTTGAGCTATGGCTCCCTGTCAAGAACAGTTGAGAAAGATGTTGTTGAGCTATGGCTTCTTTAGAGGTGCGAGAGGTATTGGACAGGGAGACCCCTTTTCTCCTTATCTGTTTGTTCTAATAATGGAATATAATACACTATAAAGCGGAACCCAAGTCTTTGCTAAAATTTGTATTATGTTATCAACCTTGAAAAAAATAATGATTTTAATTTTTTAATTGTATCATTTAAAAGTTATCTCTATATCCACTTGATATCTTATCCAATTTTCGATATCTCTGATATCTTATCTATTTTTGGTATCTTAAGAAAATATAATTTTTATTTAAATTATTAAAGTATTTTTCATTTTTTGTAAAAGAGATTTTTTAAATCTTTTATTAAGATTCTAAATAATTAATTAAAATAATAGATTCCATAATTTAAATTATAAAAAAATTCATATATAGTTCAATAGGTTCATATTTGTGCCCGCCGGGTTTGGTTTATAGTCTAGTAAAACACAGACTAGAGTCAAAATTTGATCTTGAATCAATTAAGTCGGATATATATAATAACATTATCCATACATGGTACGGGATTTGCACTAGTTTTACTTTATTTTTTTGGAAAATTCTGTAATCCTTAAGTTTTGAAATTTTCGTATGGCACACAAATTTTTCTGGAATTACGCATGGTAACCTTAAGGTTTTGCACACTCCGCATGGTAGCTTTGGAGTATTATAAAGTGTTTAAAAAATTTAAAATACAGTCCCATATTTTGGATTAATGAATAAATGACCCATATTTTTAGTTTTTTAAAACTATCTAATCTATTTTATAATATATTTAATAACAAGCACCACTTAATAGTTAATATACATATATATTCTTTATTAGGTGATTTTTGTAACTTGGAAAAAACACCTAATCGTATATGTTTATGTAAGAAAATGGTATTAAATGTAATTGCTTACAAATGTATCATGACAAACATATTATTCTTTTTATAAATCCTTCTTATTTTCATTTATAAAGCCAATTTCTTAATTAATGGATAAAACAAAACTGTCTTAAAATATAAACTTTTTATAACACTTACATGTTTATATTTTTTAAAGAAATAAAAATGGTGGAAAAATATTATAAAATTACATGTTATTATACCACACAAATTGAGAATATCTAGTTTCATAAAAAAAACTTTATATAACTTACAAGGCTTTCATATAAAATATGGGTCATTTATTTAATTAAACAAAATAATTTTGTTACACTTTAAATATTTTTAACAATTTATAATACTACAACGGGTTTCTCGATTATGTGCCCTAAGGGCACATGATAAGCATACCAAAAATAGAAACTAAAACCCTAAAAAGGAAATAGTGAACCCGTCACAAAAAAATCGATACTAAAAGGTCACGGTACAAAAATCTTTATAGTGTGCCCATAGGGCATATGGTAGAAAAAATCGATACTACAAGGTCACCACGCTAAATGTGCAAAACCTCAAGGTCACCATGCGAAATTTTGAAAAATCTTGTGTACCACACGGAATTTGCAAAACCTTGAGGTTATCACGCGGAATTTCCTTTTTCTTTTTCTCAAGAAACGAGCAAAAACCTCCGCGGTTTTTATTTTGGTCGAGAAATGGCAGCGTCCAAACAGATTTATGTAAAGCAAAACATGGCAAACTTGATGGTTGAAGGGTAAACGTAAACTTAAACACATTGAAAATAGAAGGAAAGAAACTAATGGCCCGTTTGGTTTTACAATCATAAAAACGTAAACGGAATGAAAATAAATCTAATTAAATTATGTCTCACTAACATTAAGTGAAAATATACTCTATTTTGAAATTTTGAAATTTGTATGTTTAGAGAATAGGTGAAGCGATTGATTGAGGATTTGAGGTTGTTTGTTACCTCACTCTTAGATTAGGGAAACAAATAGAGTACCACAGAGGGGGTTGCGGTGATTTTTGTATAAAAGTTGAGGTGATTCATCCTTTGTGGCTCATGTATCATGATGTTAACATAGACTATGTTTGTTTCTATTCCGTTTACGTTTCCGTTGTTGGATGCTAAATGAGTCCTAAAAGTGTTTGGTTCAATACAAAGAAACAGAATGAAAGGATCCCCAATTTTAGGAAACTAGGGTTTGTTTTCATAAGCCCTTAATTTCACAAATTCCACCTAACCTCACCTCCTCTCCTAATATGTTCAACCCTATGTTCTTCATCAAAGAAGGCCATCTTCACCTCTTCACATAATCTCGAGCATTGTTTTTCAAAACTAGGCACCAAAAACGGAAAGAAGATGGAGAGATCTCAAATTTTAATTGTGAACGAACGATAATGATATCGAGAATGTTCAAGAGAGAAACATGGGAGCTTGTATCCTTTGTTAAACCTCCTTCGATGTTGAATTGCATCATCCATGAGTAAAGCTCCTTCCATGGCGATTTGGCATTCGGTTGTAGAGTTCCTTCCATGGATGTCATCTTCTTGAGGTGATCTAAGAGAGGGAAATGAGAAAAGGTGACAATGGGATATCAAAAAAAAAAAGAGAAATAAGGTTTACTGGGAAAGTTGAATAAGGCAAAGATCTCTGAAAGGATGGGTGGAGTCAGGGAGACTATTTTACAAATGGGAATGAAAAGGAGTGTTACATGACCAAACAAAACAAGAAACAAAAATAGGTTTTTTTCCAATCACCAATGAAATGAAAAACTTATAAAAATCACAACCAAATGACATATGACGGAGCGAAAATGGTATTTCCATTTCTGCACCATCATATTCGGACTAACAAACGAGCCCTAAACACAAATACGATAGGGATGAACCCAACACATAACGTCTTCTCGTAACAAATAGGCGGCTCATCTAAAATATAAAACCCAATAAGAAACGAAAAAGCGAACTTAGCAAGGCGGTTGACGACAGAGTTCGCTTCCTAACTATAGGAGAAAAGGAGGAAGGTGTGTAGGTTTATCGTGGAACAGAGCCGTTAGGCGGCTTATCAAAACTTAACAGACCCAAGGTCGCAAAAGAGGCTTCAACAGTACAATTTTTGACCCTATGAGTTTTGAAATGCTTTCCATTACAGCTAGGGCTAGGCACGGTTCAGTTGACCGGCTCCACCCAATTCCGATTCTAGAATTAGAATCGGCCAAACATTAAAAATTGCCTTTTTAAACAAAAATAACTATTGTTAAATTCAGGTATATTTGACTTCATCTGACGTATAAATTTGGTTCCAATTATTGTATATAAACATTTAGAGCTTAATTTGTATTTCTTTTTGTAGTATGGTATAATTTATATATTTTTTAAGAAAGAGGAGAGACTGGCGATTTGAGTCGGTTTAGAAACCGGATCGAAATGTTGGTTCCCCTTTCGGTCCGATTCCGGACCCAGGTCTAATGTACAACACTCTCTTAGCAAACTCCAAGTGATATTCTGCCACGAAAATCATTTGCTTAATTAATCAAGCATAGAGATTCATCAGTGTTTCCAAACTCCGGAGGGTGTTCCTAGAGTGCTCGGGCAAGGTCCTCCCATAGAAAGAGTTCCCTTTTTGTCGATCCAATTAGCGTAAAGATCTAGGGCATCCCTATCTAGATGCATGGAATCTACTTCGATTTTCAAATCTTCTAGAATTTGAAAATACAGGTCATACTTTTTGGCTTTCAGAACCCATCCCCACCAATCTCCTCCGTCGAATTTCAGAAAATCGATCTTGGCCCGGGGTCGACATTGAGATTGAAATCCGTAGTTGCTATCCTCGTCCTCATCCTATCGATCTTTGGCTATGATGTGCGGTACCCTAGGCAAATTACATTGGGAACCTTCAGGGCTACGATCGTTGAAATTTCACGGTTGTTCATTTGTAGAAACACTAGCAATTAAGGCTAGAATGGTTGCGGCAAGATCATTGAGGGTAGGCGGTTGGTATGTGTTTGGCGAGTCAAGGGTGTTTTTTGGATCGAGGGTGTTTTGTGGATCGGAAGGGCCATTGGAGAATGTGCTCATCATCAGATTGACGGCTCTAAGGTAAAACTATTAAGTACCACTCTTATATGACGTTTGGTATAAAAATTATGGAAAGGAAATGGAAAGGAAACAATCTTTTATAAAAAATGGTGATGATCTTCTCTTTTTTGAAGACATGGGTAATGATTATCCCTTTTATCAATAAATCATAAACTAAACAATATCTAGATACATACCTTAACCATTTCCTTCCCCTCCAAAAAAACCAAACGAGCCCTTAATCAATATCTAGTCAAACGAAAATTTTGTCGGAAACTCTCCCATGACTCCTTTCTATTGATTGATAAAAGTTACGTTCATGATAACAAACAAGCCTAACTACAACTTAAATTCACTAACGACTCCAATAACAAACCATTAACCCACTAACAAAAGCTAATTGGCCTAGTGATGCTAAACTCACGCTTACAATCAAGAACTGAGTTTGACCCTTTGAACTAGTCTCTAACTAACTTGAAAAATAGGAAGGAAGACTAATAAATAATCATAAGATGATTCTACTACTCAAATTTATAAATGACTACCACTTGTTTCTTCTTCCTAACATATTTTACATATGTAAGACAGGGTTTGTTCATCCTTAATATGAGTCGTATCATCTCACCACGGACTACAATTGTCTAGCTTTGTTCTAACAGTCCAAACAATTTGAGAATGTATCATATTTTCTCCAAATGTTAGGCATTTGGGAGTGCAACTCATACAAAGAAACAACCATACATGCTTGAAATTAATCCAATTCGTTTTAGATAATTTTACCTTAATTTTTTTAGTGGGAGCATGTATAAATATAGAATTGTCATAACTCAACCTGTCTCCTAAAGTCGAACCGCTCGGGAATTTTAAGGTTGAAGCACGACTAAAAAATCAGTGGGCAAAGGAAAAAACTGAACACGAAAGTTGAAACTCGAATCCAACCCACACATATTGTGTTGTAATATTCGGTTCTATCGTAAGTGGGAAGATTTTAAAGAGGGAGTCAATTAATTAATGGGTAAGATCGGTAATAAAAGAAATTAGAGGGTGGAAAGTGGAAGTTTTCCAAGGAGATGGTGCCGACTTAAAAAAAAATTGTACTTCCTTCGGTAGTTTGGATCAGCCACGTTGATATATGGATATATATGTAAAGTTTGGGGAAGAGTTGATTTCCATTTGTCATTGGTCCGCTCCTTCGTCCATATCCACCATATTCACCGCTTAAACTTCGACCGAACGTTGTCCTCCGTTGTCGTCTCGTGCTTCCTCTAGACTTTCTTCCGGTTGTCGGCAGTCAAGTCCGTTTGTGGGCGCGTTCAACCTCGTCACCGTCTTAACCGACCATCGGCGTCACTGTCGTGCCTACCAAGACGTTGTTCACGTTGTCGTGCCGCTAACGGCACTCATCGGTGAGTCTTCCGCGTAAAAGCTACGTCTTTTGGTTTGCCTTTGGCCTCCCCACTTGACCCTCGTTGTTTGTGTGTCCGTTGGGGCTGGGTTAGCGGCTGAGTAGTGGCTAGGTTAATGATCGGATTAGAGTCGGGGCAGACGTCGGTGGGTCGAGGTGGCCCGGAAAAGAGAAGGGAGTTGTGGGGTGAGCGTGAGGTTGGGTCGGGATCGTGATTGGACTCGATACTAGGAAGTTAGTGTCGGTGGGTGGCTTGCTTGTATAAGAAGAAGAGGCTCGGTTCTTGTGGGGAAGCTAAGGAGAGACGAAGGTGTGTGTTGTTTAAAATGAAGTAGAGCCACGTAAAGAATCACAGAAGGGAAAATTAACGGCAACGAAAATAAGTTACTTAGATAAATCAATTTAATCTTCACCTTTTGCTTAATTGGAACGCGCCTCACGCGCGCGACAAGAAAACGACAAGCCAGGGTTTGTGGAGGTGTGTCAGGCTGCGCCGCCGGGGCTGTTCCGAGGCCATGGCCAAAGGAAAAGGCTCCGGGAGAAGGAGAAAGACCACCATTCCTTCTGCTCCTGCGGCTGCCCCGAGTGTTGTTAGTGCTGCTGCGATCTCGGATGAAACTATCCGCAATAACAACATAAGAATTCTTCGTAGCACTGCAAGAGCCTTATCTAATGGCTCAAAAAATTCGTCTTCAAACTCCATTGAGGATACGGGAGAATCAGAAAATCAGGTCCATGTTCATGCAGAGACGAGTTCTCCTAGTTCTACGGCTCCTTCAATTGTTCCAGAAACCAATAGCTCCAAGGATGGGAATTCCATGCCATTAGTCTGAAAGAATTGGAGGATGGTGAATTCATCCCTCCTACTCAAGCTGTTGTCCTTGATGAAGAAGCAAAAGCCCCACAACCTAAGGTTTCCTTCAGAGACGCCCTAGCTGGAAATAGAGCAAACAAGGGTGGCAAAAGGCTTAACTTTGTCCCAAGATATGAAGATGGGATCATAAGGTTTAAAAAGAAAGATGTTGAGAAGAATATAGAGAAATGGAGGAATGCCCTTATAGGAATGATAGCTGGAGGTAGAGCTTCCTTCAATGTTGTTCAAAATTTTGCCAATGCAAGATGGGAAGTCAAATGCCAACCAAAAATTATTCTCACAGACTCTGGAGTTTTTGTCTTCAAATTTGAGAATTCAGAGGATGTGGAATGGCTTTTGGCAAATGGACCATGGATGGTTGGAGGCACAAGATCTCTTGCCCTTAAAAGGTGGTCTGAAGGGATCAAGCTAGACCCTTCATGTTTCGAAACTACTCAAGTATGGGCTAGCTCTCCTGACTTAGATGTAAGATTCTGGGATGAGGGCTTCTTTGAGAAAATGGGAAGTGCTCTGGGCAACCCTGTAATCATAGATAAAGTTACTGAAAATCAGGAAAGGCTCTCTTTTGCTAGAATCTTGGTGGAGATTTCTGCCAGAAAGCCATTAAGGAAAGAAGTGTCATTTCATGGTGAGGATGGAGAAAAGGTTGATCAAAGAGTACACTATGAGTGGATGCCAGACAAATGTGACAAATGTAGTGTCTTTGGCCACAAGGAAGGTGAGTGTGTGAAAAAGAGCTCCTCTGTCTTTCAAAGACTGGGACCAAGGAAGCACCCTCCCTACCACAAGCAAGTCTGGACCAAGAAACCTGTCCAAAAACCACCAACTGATAAACCAGAATCAAGCAAGGTTGCAGAAAGCAGGCACATTGCTCAAAGAAATGCTCATGTGACCAGTTCTGAAATTAGGCCAGTGAACAAGGGATCTATCAGGAATAATGAGCCAAATGCTGAGTGGGAGACTGTCAAAAATAGGAGCCCCATGAGGAACTCCAACTCAGTTGATCAATCCAAAGGGAAAAAGGTGGTGATTGAAAAATCAAAGTTTGCTGCCTTAGAAGGAATTGCAGAGGGTAGGGAGGAAGCTATGGATGATGTTGATAGTGAAACCATGGTTTCTTATGGATAGTCTCAATATAGCAGCTTAGAATATAAGAGGCCTTAATGATGCCTCTAAGAGCAACTTTGTTCACAAACTGGTTGCTGACAATAAAATAGATGTCTTAGCTTTGTTAGAGACTAGAGTTAGAGAGAATTAATCTGAGGAAGTCTCCACATCCTTGCTCAGAGGGTGGAACAGATGTATCGAATGCATAGGTTCAAATGGTAGAATCTGGATTTTTTGGAAATCCCACGGCAGAGTTGATGTTAATGTTTTGATAGAAAAAGCTCAACTCATGCATGTCTCCATCAGCTCACCAATCCTTCCTAGGAACATACAAACCTCTTTTGTCTATGCTTCTAATGATGAAAAAGAAAGAGATGAACTCTGGAACCTCCTTGATCAAATCAACACTACTGCCAGTGATCTTCCTTGGATCCTCATGGGAGATTTCAATGCAATTAAGGATCCTAGAGAGAAAGTTTATGGCAAGGGTGTTAACTCTGAATTCAGTTGTGACTTTTTGGATTGCTGTAACATGAATGGTCTTGATGATCTCAACTTCTCTGGTGTTTTCTATACTTGGTCCAATAAACAGACTGGTGACAATCACATCATGTGCAAGCTGGATCGTGTGCTTGCTAATCAACCTTGGAGTGACAACTTCAGCAATTTCTCAGTCAATTTTGGTGCTCCTAGTTGCTAAGATCACTGCCCTACAGTCTTGAAAGTTGGTGGCACTAACAACATAGTCAAAAGACCATTCAAATTCAACAATGTGTGGGCTAATCACCTTGACTTTTCTAGGGTGGTAAGCTCTACTTGGAATAACAACACTATCAGTGGCTTCAAGCTCTATAAACTAGTGTGCAAGCTGAAGACGCTCAAAGGCCCCTTAAGGAAGCTCGGTTCCAAGAATCTTGACAGTGAAGAGAGAGATATTGCCAAGCTGCATGCTGACCTGAAAGATGTTCAATTTGATGTAATGAGAGACCCTTGCAATGATTCCTTGCTGTTTGATGAAAAGTCTGTTCTGGAGAACTTGAAGAATGCAATCAAAAGGAAAAGAATTCAACAACAACAACTGGCCAAGCTTCACTGGCTAAAGTATCAAGACAGTTGTAGCAGTTATTTTTACAATTCTATTAAGCAGAGGAAAGCCTTCAACATGATCAATTCTATCTTGGATGAAAGTGGTTCTAATATTACTGATGAGCTCTAGATCAAGAATTTCATTGTGCATCACTTCAAGAATTTCCTTGGGGCCACTAGTCCAGCTGCTTCTTTCAACAACTCCATCTTGTAGAATGGCCCTCTTGTTGATCACACTGACAAGCTGAACATGATTGCCAGATTTAATAAAGATGATGTTAGGAGAGCTCTTTGGAGCATCAATAAAAACAAGGCCCCAGGACCTGATGGTTTTAATTCTCACTTCTTCAAGAGGTCTTGGGATATCATTGGAGATGAATTCTCAGATGCTGTGTTTGAGTTCTTTTCCAGTGGAAGAATCCTCAAAGAGCTTGGTAACATAATAATTGCTCTAATCCCCAAGGTCAACAATGGCAACTCTATCAGTGACTTTCGACCCATTTCATGTTGCAATGTGATCTACAAAGTCATTTCAAAAATGATTGTGGCTAGAATACAAGATGTGCTTCCCAAGATTGTTGACAAGAATCAAGGAGCCTTCATCAAAGGACGCAACATTAGACATAACATTGTTGTGTGTCAAGAAGTAGTCAAGAGCTATGCTAGGAAGTATATCAGCCCAAGGTGTGCACTCAAAATAGATCTCAGAAAGGCCTATGACACAGTGAGCTGGGACTTCCTCTTCAAACTTCTTGAGAAGCTGAATTTCCATCCTATCATGGTCAACTGGATAAAAGAATGCAAAACCTGCTGTCAGTTCACCATTAAAATTGGTCAAGAGCACTGTGGGCACTTCCAAGCAAAAAGAGGACTGAGACAAGGTGATCCCATGGCCCCCTATCTCTTTACTCTGATGATGGAGTACCTCACACGTGCTCTAAAGAAGTGTGCCAGAAATGCTCAGTTCAAGTTCCATCCAGGTTGCAAGAAGGCTGAGGTTATTAATCTGTGCTTTGCTGATGACTTATTCATATTCTCACATGGTAGCCCTGGCTCTATACAGACCATCAAGAATGTGCTCAATGATTTTGGCAAGTGCTCAGGGCTTGAAATGAACCTTGCTAAATCCAAGGCATTTTGTGCTGGTTTGGAGAGTTTTCAGGAAAACAACACCTGTGGCATTCTTGGAATGAACCTTGGTGAGCTCCTTGTCAAGTATTTAGGTGTTCCTCTATGCAGCTCTCATGCTCAATGTAAGGACTTTGTTGATCTGGTTACCAAAATTAGGAACAAGGCCAATGCCTGGGCTGCTAGGCACTTATCCTTTGCTGGTATATTGGAAATTATCAAAGCTATTTTCCATGGTATGATACAATATTGGAGCAAGATCTTCCTTCTTCCCAAGGCTGTGATCAATGATCTCACTAGCACCATGAGAAACTTTCTGTGGAGTGGAGGAAGCAATGGAACTAGAGCTCCAGTGGCTTGGAAGAAAGTTTGTAGACCAAAAGCTGAAGGAGGCCTTGGACTAAAGGACCTTGGAACATGGAATAAGGTGAATGTCACTGAGCTCTTATATGATGCCTGTTTGAATGATGGATCAATATGGTCTTGGTGGGTTGAGCAAACTCATACTCGAGGCCAAAGTATCTGGGAGGTCTCTTGCAAGAACTCTGACAGTGCAATATGGAAGGCTGTGATGAAAATGAGAGATGATATGATTGAATCTCTTAATGATAATGCCAATGCTTGCACTCTGAACTCTAGACTTGGCAGATTTGATGGAAAGAGTTTGTATGACAGCAAGAGGAATAGAGGAGAGAAGGTGCCCTGGGCTGACCTTGTGTGGAACAAAATCAACTCACCCAGGGTGGCATTCATCTCTTGGAAGATCATCAGCAAAGGATTACACACAAAAGATAAGCTACACTCATGGGGCCTCTTAGTGGATGACCAATGTCCCTTGTGTGATCTGTTCCAACAGGAAACTCCTAACCATTTATGGTTTGAGTGCAGCTTCTCAAATAAAGTGATCAACAGGGTCCTTTCATGGGCCAAATTTGGGCGCATAATCATCAACATTGAAGATTGGATTAGATCCTCAAGTAAATTCAAGAGCATAAAATCCTTTCATTTTATCCTTTGGAATCATTGTATCTGTGTTAGCATGTATTTCGTGTGGAAAGCTAGAAATTTGTTGGTCTTTAGCCAGCAGAGACTGAGTGTGGAGGATTGCACTTGCATGTGCATGAATCACATTAGAAATAGTTGCAAAGCACTTGCATGTGCATGAATCACATTAGAAATAGTTGCAAAGCAAGATGGAAAAATAGCTCTAGAGAGCTTAGGAAGTTCTTGGAGAGAATTGAGAGAGATGTGCATGTAAATAGCTAGTTAAACTAGCAAATTTTGTAACCTTTTATTAATCCAATTAACCGTTTTTCAAAAAAAAAAAAAAAGAATCATAGAAGGATGTTTTGGGCATGGTTATGTTACAAGGAGGAACTAATTAATTTGCAAGGAAAGAAAAATTAGCGAGTAGAAGTGATTTCATTTATGTATGTTTGATCGGGATTGTCTTAAGAGCGGGCTTATGGGTATTTGCTTAGGGTTGGTGCGGGTATCAATTTCCTTAATTAGTGTTTAAGTTGGTTGGGCTAGATGCTCGTGGTTGTGGGTCGGGAATTAATTAATTAATTAATTAATTAAGGTATCCGATTTAGTCGGGCTAGTTAGTGTTAGGTCGGGTTGGTTCGGGTCGATTTGGGTGCCTAGAGTCCGTTAATTCGAGTAAATAACATTTCAATAATTTTAGTATTCTTATTATCATATTCAGGAGATCAATTCGTTTTGAGCCGTGACATTCTTTGTTCGTATAGCAATTCTTCCGTCTCTCAGATAAGTCGATTTTTTACTTGCTCAATTCTGTTCTTGCTCAATTTAGATATGTGTGCTATGTGTAAACTGTTTTGGAAACTGATTTTGAAAGTTGGTATATATGTAGTTATGTGTCGTTTTTCTCTATGTTGGGCAGTGCTCCAGTGAAAGCTTAATGTGAAGGTTGAGTTGTGATGGACAGTTGTGTTGAGATGGATGGTTGTGTTGAGATGGACGGTTGGATTGAGGATGGATGGTTATGAGATGGCTCGTCTCTGAGTCCGGTGTGGGATTGATACGCCGTTTTCATGGCATGCAGTGTTGGGGCAGGGTTGCATAGCCTAGGTAGTGTAAAGGTATACGGTGTTGGGGCAGTGCCGCATATCATAGGTAGAGTTATTGATTGCGAGTCGTATGTGGTAATAACTGATTGTGACTAACTGGATTTAGGAATGGACTAGAGTTATTTGTGTGTTTGTGGACACTTGGTTGCTGGCCTTAGAAAAATGTTTTTGAAACGTCTTGTACCTGCCGTGTTGACTCTAACTTGATAGGATATGATCTGACCCTTCGGGGAATTATTTTTATTATTCCAGGTAATCCGAATGTTGTGATCGAGTCTCGGCGAAATGGTGGTGCAGTGTAGTAGCGTGTCACAATAATTAGTTTTGGGGTGCTGAGTTAATTACTAGTTCTTGTTGTTGTATATCTGATAGTGCAAGCATGAGTTTGATAGACTCTTTGGTTGTGAGTTTTTGATACTGGAATACTGGTTAGTGTTTGTTTATGATGTTGTTCTTAGGATTGGTTCATGGCATCTTGGGTTCTAAACTACAAATTTTATTTCTTTTCTTGTTTTCCTGTTTTCTCACCGTTCCCACGTTGCAAGATTCAGTTGTTCAGTTGTCAAACTAGCTTGGTAGTGCCTCGTGTGGCCTACTACTGAGTAACGTCTTGTCAGAAAGACGAGGTGTTACATGTGTTGACATGATGGGTTATATATGTAGAATATATAACATTTATTTTTAATATTATTATATTTTATTATAAAAACTATCAAACTAATATTTTCTCAACCATAAGATCATAAAAAAAATTGATATTCTTGACCGGCCGTTAGATCGACACGGACCTCTCGGTAACATGTCATGACCCGGTCCGACTGACTCGCTACCCAATTGACTCGAAAATTTACCCAACCCAAGCATGAAATAACCGAACTTGAACCCGACCGAACTGACCTGTTTGATAACTTTATATAAAGGTAATAGACTTTTTGATTACCTAAATGATACAAAATGTTAAATTTATTAGTTAAAGATTAATACTTGTGTTTTTTCGTATGAATTTAATTGAGAATGTGTCATAAGTTAAAAGTTTATATATTTTATAGATAAATATACATAGATGAATATTTGAGCGATAATTGTTATTAGTTGTTAATATGTTTCGGAAATATTAAATTTTATGAGATTATAATATAATACTTATGTTTAAATGTATGCAAAGAGAAGCATTTAATGGAGGGTCATAAAAAGGCAAAATTTTCATTTTTATATGTTTTATAGATAGATTCAACCCAAGTGTTTTCATGCCTATAAATTACAATTGCACATGACACACTAAAAGTCATAACATGCCTACAAATTACATATACACCCACATTTATCCCACACTAAGCATAACCCATTTCTATACTACGCTAATTTCAATCTCAAGTTTGCTCAATATTTCTAAAACCAGCCCAATCAACTACACAAAATACAACATCATAAAAAAAAATTAAATTAACAAAGTTTGCGATGGACAAGTACATATATGCTACCTGAAATATCCTATTATTCAATAAATAAGGTCTCGCTTCATCATTACATTTGTTCTAACATCTCTTACTACTACGATGACTGCTACAAACAAAAGACTATTTCATTCATAAACTGGAAAAAAAAAACATAAGCAAATAAATGTACCAAGAAAACCCCCAACAAATGCGTCAAAAACACATTCAACAAAACCATACCCCATCCAACGGACGGGCTAAGCCCACTAGTTATACTAAGAGATCACAACTTCTTAATGATAATGGAAAGGATTCATGGTTAAATCATTGTCATTTACTTGTTGGGAGAGTTGTTTTATAGTGTTAATGTTATATGGTTTCAAATTTCGGGAATACAAGAAGATTTATTTGAACTACCCAAAACCTACAAACATTCAAAGATAAGAACCGAAGCTAAAAGCCTTGGCACAAAATTAGCCTGATGATTTTGAGTTTTTTATGGCACTAGTCATTTGGGAATTGTTTTCCAAACCAGCCAGCGTCTCTCACCTAATTTTGCCCCTGGATAAAGATGCTAGCTTGACCAGCGTCTCTTACGAAAAGGCGTTATCAATTTATTATTTTTCTTCAAAATTTCGTGTTTATTCGTTAAGTGTATAATAAATTACAAATAAAAATACAAATAAAAATTTGTTTGAACTGTTTTCATGGTCAAGATTTTATCTTTAATAAATTAAATTATCTTTAATATATAAATACATATTCATAAGGAATGATATAGCGATCTAATAAGACTTGTTTGCCTTTGACCACTAATAAGAGGCTAGTCCACTTAACGTCTTATGTATTTGATATATTTAATTTCAATCAAAGAAATAGCTAATTTATATAATATATAATATACATGTATATATAACATATACACAATTTAAATTTTTATAACTAGGAAGATAATCGAACAAGATAACGTCTTTTGATCAGACAAGTAAGTATATCGGTCCTTCCCTTAAAACGTGACAAAAAACATTTATACAAAATTTCATTAAATCATTTAGGCATATAATTTGAATTAATTCATTTTAATTCTATAAAAAATTGATATTAAATTTTATGTTGGTAATTAATTATAAGTAACGAATAAATACTAAGAAATTTTGAAAAAAAAATAAATTGCAGAGAGACGCTGGTCTAGTCTCTTACTGAAAGACGCTGGTCCAGCTATTGTCTTTATCCGGGGCGAAAAATAGGCAAGAGACGCTGGTCCAACCAGCGTCTCTAAGCCTAATAGTGCCTATACCGGGAATTAAATTTGAATCGTGCCTATTTTGATAAATAAAAATTTAAAAGTGCATAGTTTGGAAAAAAATTCAGTCATTTGGTTGGAAGTTTTAAGTGCAATTAATTTGGTTAACAACACTTGCAATCAAAACATATGCTTATGAACTAATAGCATTTTGATAGAAACACAGAGGATTTAGGTTTGTAAATGCATCTAAAACTACAAAATGTAATCTAAATGAAATGAATATTGATCCAATATTTCTTCAAAGGTGTGAAATTCAAAGAAAAAAACGCATTTTGACAAGAATTCAAGTGATCTTTCTTCAAGTGCTTAAAGTCATTTTGCCTCAAACAATATCATACCTACTAGTAAAGTTGGAACTTTTCACATTAATTGCCCACATTTTTAAGAGGGTACTATTGTAATGACTCTCACTTCCATAAGGATTCTCAGGTAGAGTGTAAGTCAATTTCGAGAACGAAAATATTTTTAATGGGGTACTATTGTAATAACCCTATCTTTTCATAAGGGTAAAAAGGTAAATTTTTTTAATCGAAAATGTTAATAATAAGTTGTTATTAATATTTATTAAAAATAATAACCCATGTTAATATTATAAATTGTGTTGGAACTTATGGGGTAAATGAATTTTAAGAATAATGTAATGGTAACACAAGTCATAAGATTATAAAATCATCTTAATAATTATTTAAATTATTATAAGCTTTATTATAATAAAACGTACAAATTTATGTTCATATATATTTAAGATAATTATTATGTGATAAAATATAATATAAGTCTATCCTAGTGACAAGTTTAAAAGAAATTATGTCATAAGGACATAATTGCAACTTTTTGGAAATGTTGTGCTATTTGGGAAAAACCCAACATCTTTTTTCTCTAACTCAACCCAAATTATACCCGATTTTCAATGGGCCATATCTCCCTCAATTCGCCATGAAAATGAAGATGATACAATTTAATTAATGGAAATACAATTAAAGGCATTTAATGCCAAAGTAATATAAATTTACATATAGATAGATACATGAATATGTAGGATATATAGAAGATACATAATATATAATGACATAATAACATATATACTATAGCATATTAAGGAATGTATTGAAGTGGCAATTAATGCCAAAAGTTCCAACTTTACTAGTAGGTAAGATATTCTTTGAGACAAAATGACTCTAAGCACTTGAAAAAAGATCACTTGAATTCTTGTCAAAATGGGGTTTTTTCTTTGAATTTCACACCTTTTAAGAAATATTGGATCAATATTCATATCATTTAGGTTACCTTTTGTTGTTTCAAATGCTTTTACAAACCTAAATTCTCTATGTTTCTTTTAAAATGCTATAAGTCCATAACCATATGTTTTGATTGCAAGTGTTGTTAACCAAATTAATTGCACTTAAAACTTCCAACCAAATGACTAGTGCCATAAAAAACTCAAAATCATCAGGCTAATTTTGTGTCAAGGCTTTTAGCTTCGGTTCTTATCTTTGAATGTTTGTAGGTTGAGTATAGTTCAAATAAAACTTCTTGTATTCTCGAAATTTGAAACCATATAACTTTAACACTATAAACAGAACTTTCCCAACAAGTAAATGATAATGATTTAACCATGAATCCTTTCCATTATCATTAACAAGTTGTGATCTCTTAGTAACTTGGCTCCAAGGAATTCATTTGGTTAGATAAATATGGTATCTGTTGAGTACCAGACGAAGAAGCACCAACATTGTAAAACATTGTACTTTCAATTTGAGTATGTGTGCTGGAATATTTATTATATGTGCTCGATCTATTCGTAGTAAATTTTATCATTCGTCCTCCTCCACCATGTGATCTGGGGTAATCAGCCTGGAACAACAGAAAGATGTAAGAACAACCAAAATATAACGCAAGTACTACCACTAAGACCATAGAAAGAAGCAACATAATAGTCATCACAAGAATACTAGCACAACCAAAAGTGCCATCAAGACTATATAAAAGCAAAAGCTAAAGCAACCAAACATATAAGAGGCATTTATGATCAAATAACTGCAATGACAACAAAACTTGCATCAAGTTCGGGAACTTTAGAATAAACAAACAAAATGGGGAACATAAATAAAAAACTGGACAAACTGGCTTATCACGCTTGTAGCCCAAGAACGTTTAGAGAAGAAATAGAAATATTATGCAGAAATACTAATCTTGTTAATTGTGTGTTGCGTGCACTTTCACTCAAAAAACATGTTAGGCAAGTATTCTGCGGAAAGCCAATTGTGAAATATAAGTTGAATTTGATATTAAACATAATATTAAGTAGATATGATGATAGGATAATATTATAATTACGGTGTTGTAAGAGCTAGGACCTGTCTGACTTGGGTCTCTTTCTTAGGGGGTGATCATTGGAAGACATAAAATCAGAGCAAAGCAATGCATCCCCATCAACATTACAATCTAGGAACGTTCTTTGAGACGCATCTAGCATTAGAATTTGTGTCCATCTCTTATCAACACCATCCACTTACTTTGACAGAGCCGCTAAAAAACACACAAGGGAAATAAATCACTACGTGTATAGAAAGAAACCAAAAAATCCAAAGGAAAATCGACACAACTGAACACTTACCATCCAACTTCCATTCCCCTTGGAGCCAACTCCAATCATGTTGTGGATTCAGAGATGAAATCTTAAGGAAAAAGTATTGCCCTATCCAATCCTCATGTACATTTTTGTCAACGTTCAAAATCAGAGGAGCCATTCCTGGCGGAGGTTTTAAGTTGATATGGCCATTGTCAGCGTACTTTATATCATAAGAAGACATTAAATTTGTAACATTATAAGTCATCCCCAATCGCCGAGAAATCACATCCAAACTATGCAATATTTTCTAGACTTCAGGGATTAATTGCCGAGGAGATAGACAAAAAGTCTTAAGAAACTTTTGAATCAAAGGTGGAAATGAGAGTTTGTAACCAAGTGTAAACGGGTACATAGGAAGACAAACTCATCCCGGGGATAAACCATCTGCTAGTTCCACTGCAGCTTTTGGAACTTTAAATAAAACACTGCCTGGTAAGCCAGTGCATTTTCTAATATATGGATCTTGTTTAATTGGTATCATCTGTCGGGGAAGGGGACGAACAACTCTCCTCATGAATCTTTGAGAATGGAATTTCGTTTCCTCAAACATTCTTTCAAACGAACAAAGTAACCAATTTCTTTCGAATTTGGAGTTGAACTGATGACCGGGAGATTGATTGAGGAGGTCACGAGTCGCAACTCTTCATCCTATATAAAAAGTTGGGAACGGGGGAGTTACAGAAGGTTGCACTTCCCTCTAACCGCCCAATTTTTTTCAGCCCGGAAGACACTACGATTTACTCTTCTAGATTCACTAGAGAGTAAATTTAAACAAAAAAAAACTCATAATTGAAAGTGGTAAATGAGATTTTTGGCTGGACTTATAATTGATAAAGCAAGTTGAATAATCACGGGAAAGTTCTATGTACTTTAACGTTCACCTCATATATAAACTTTGAAACTCAGTCAATTAATTGCAAAATTCATAGATAAATTAATCTGTTTCAGTGCTTGTTTCACTTTTAGGTCAAAAAAATTAGATTGTTCTTATTCAATATTAAATTTTATATTATAAAAAATATTATAAGATTCTTTTCTTAATTTCTCTATTAAAATATTTTCTTTGGATGATTAATGCCACTATTATAACCAAAAACTTATTGATTAAGGATATACTGTTTTGATATTCAGTTACTTAGAAACTTAATCATACAAAGATACGATAATAATGTCAATTCAATTATTTAAACAAAACAACATATTGTTTGAATATAAAAAAGCAACAAAAACATAAGATATATAACAACCATTCAAAACGATCAAAATAGTACCAAAGAACCGTCCCGCGCAATGCCGGGAGTAGATGTCTAGTTTTTTTAAGTAAAAGTGAAATAAGCACTAAAACAGATTAATTTATCTATGAATATTGCAATTAATTGACTGAGTTTCAAAGTTTATAAATGAGGTGAACGTTAAAGTACGTAGAACATTCCCATGATTAATCAACTTGCTTTATCAATTATGAGTCCAACCAAAAATCTCATTTACCACTTTCAATTATGAGTTTTTTTTGTTTAAATTTACTCTATAGTGAATCTGAAAGAGTTAATTGTAGAGCCTCTCGGGCTGAAAAAAATTGGGCGGTTAGAGGGAAGTGCAACCGTCTGTAACTCCCCCATTCCCAACTTTTTATATAGGATGAAGAGTTGTGACTCCTGACCTCCTCAAACAATCTCCCGGTCATCAGTTCAACTCCAAATTCTAACGAAATTGGTTACTTTGTTCATTTGAAAGGATATTTGAGGAAGGGATGTTTGAGGAAACGAAATTCCCTTCTCAAGGATTCATGAGGAGAGTTGTTCGTCCCCTTCCCCGACAGATGATACCAATTAAACAGGATCCATATATTAGAAAATGCACTGGCTTACCAAGTAGTGTTTTATTTAAAGTTCCAAAAGCTGCAGTGGAACTAGCAGATGGTTTATCCCCGGGATAAGTTTGTCTTCCTATGTACCCGTTTACACTTGGTTACAAACTCCCATTTCCACCTTTGATTCATGAGAGAGATTTAGATGAAAAGAGACAATATTATTCTCACGTAAGAAGCCCAAATTTATATTACAAAGGGAGGCAGGAAGGAATGCAATAAATAACACCAAGGGAACCTAAGAAATACACTGGAAACACTCCAGACATAAGCAGTAAAGACAATAAATATTTACAGCTAATAATAGCAGAGTTATCTAGGGAATCAACTAATAGCTGTATTGTCTAACACCCCCCCCCCCAAGCTTGGCCATACAGATCAGCCATGACAAGCTTGGATGTGAGCCACTGAAATCTGGAAGGATGAAATCCCTTGGTGAGGAGATCAGCTAGCTGAAACTCAGAAGAAACATGAGAGATTTGTATAACTCCAACATCAATCTTCTCCTTGATGAAATGTCTATCGATTTCCACATGCTTTGTTTTGTCATGTTGGACAGGGTCATGAGCTATACTGATGGCAGATTTATTGTCACAGTAGAGTCTCATTGGATCTTGCCACGCAACCTTCAAATCATTCAAAATAATCCTCATCCATAACAGTTCACAAATTCCATGAGCTACTGCACGAAATTCAGCTTCTGCGCTTAAGCGAGCAACAACTCCTTGCTTCTTACTTCTCCAAGCTACTAGGTTTCCACCAAGGTAGACACAATAGCGTGTAGTAGAGCGTCTAGTTACAATATCACTAGCATAGTCAGCATCGGAGAAGGCTTCTAATAGTAACTTGTCACTCTTGGTGAACAATATCCCCTTTCCTATAGTACCTTTGAGATACCTAAGTATTCTATATGCAACTTGTAGATGAGGTTCTCTAGGATCTTGCATGAATTGACTAATTACACTTACAGAGAAAGCAATGTCAGGTCTGGTGTGAGCAAGGTATATCAATTTCCCGCACAATTTCTGATACAATTGCTTGTCAACTGCTGGTTCAGTTTCAGCCTTACCAATCTTCTGGTTGTAGTCAATAGGAGTGGATATTGGTTTGCAATCTGCCATTCCAGTCTCCAAAAGGACATCTTTGGTGTATTTTTGTTGAGAGATAAATATACCAGACTTGGATTGAGCAACTTCGATCCCTAAGAAATACTTCAACCGACCAAGTTCCTTTACCTCAAATTCACGAGCGAGAATAGCTTTTAGACGAGCTTGTTCAGCAAGATCATTACCGGTCATAATGATATTATCCACGTAGACAAGGAGAATGCTTACCCCCCGGAGTCAGAGTGACGTACAAATAAAGTATGGTCACCCTGACTCTGTAGATATTGTAACACCCCGTCATTCCGACAAGGTGTTACTCGGTAGTAGACCTCACGAGGCGCTACCAAGCTGGTTCGACAACAGAACATTCGGATCTTACAACGCGGGCACGGCGAGAAAACATTGAAAAACATCCAACTTGTATTACGAAATAAAACTTTTACAGAACAATTCATGATCCTAGCTCAACACCAGACTAACAATTACGAACCTCCTCAAACCCCAAGCACATCAACTAACAATTTACGATATGAAACTATACAAGATATATAATTCAAACAATAACATAAATTAGAATAGCAATAACTCTTCCCAAAACCCCAAACCATTCTATGACACGTATCGCCGCTTCGCACCACCAATCCGCCAAGTCCCTACACGGATTCCTAGATACCTGCAGTCTGAAAAATAGTTCCCCGAGGGGTCAGCTACTATTCTAATCCAAGTCAGAAAACATACAATACTAGCAGAACGTTTCAAAACGAGTTTCTAAGGTCAGCAAACAAGTCCGCAATCACACGCATAGCTCTAGTCCAGTCCTAAGTGCAGTTAGTCACACACATTCAAATTCACTAGCAGCATCACAATAATAAATCCTCTCACACAAACATTCACGAATCCACACATTCACGCACACACACATACACAATCCTAGGCGGGGTGTTAACGGCCTCCACCCACAGCACCCGCATCTAAGGCATCCTCCAGCCATTCCATTTTCCACACACTTCTAACCCCTGGTCGAGCCCCTACTAGAGCACTCGCCAAAACATTTTTATAAATTTTGAAGGGGCCCTCCTTGCCATACGACCATGCCTCTAGAAGTCCACTTCGCCTCGGAAATCCGAGTACAAGGCCGTACCGGTAGATGCCAACACACAGAAAACACGTGAAAACATTTCATACGATAAAAACCCTTTTGAAAACCAATTGCACACATAAACACATACGATCACACACACATATATATTAAATAAAACATTTTAGTTAAATAATATTTTTAGGGACTAATTCCCCAAAACCAATCCTACTAGCACAGCATGCAATCCAACAAGAATTGAATAAAACCACCTAGCCGAGCAAGTCGCAGAACGACTTACCTCAAAACCGACGAGTCCGAAAAACTTCCTAAGAAAATCAACAAGAATTACTCCGAATCCCTGAATATTTTAATAGCGAGATTGAGACTTAACGATTGACAAAATTGATTCGAACACTTTTATTAAAATACTGACCGACCTCCGAACCAAACCCGAACCGAACCCAGAACGGATTTAATTAATTAATTCCCGGCTATTACCCACACTACACCGCCAACCTCCTTTTTCTTTTTGACTTTTCCTACTTGGCTTCTACCACCCGGGCCCCACCAACATCCCTTCCTCCCCACTCATCCACGCCAACTCACCTTCCCTTCTTTCTTTCCTATGTGGACCCCACTACCCAAAAGCCCTTCTTCAACCCAAGACCCCTCCCCAAATTCGCTTACGAAGTTTGCAGGCCGCCGCCGGTCTCTCTGCTCGCCCGACCCCGCCTCCGACGCTCTGCCCCGACGCCGACCGAACCCGGCTCCCACACGCCCTCACGCTCGCTCGGCCTCACCCCTGACTCCGCGCTCGCTCGACCCACTCCGACCCTCGCCGAACTGAAACACTCGATCCCGACTCCGACTTCGCTCCCGGTCTCCAGCCCCCAACACCGACGACCCCGAACCAACTCCGACGACCCGGGTCTCCTCCGCTCTAACCCGGCGAACCCGAATTCAGCCCCCTAGCTACCCTGCCCCGGCCCACCAGGACTCACACCCGACGTCGACCCACCAAGACCCACGGCCTAGCCCGACTTCCGACTCACAAGAATTCCCCCGGCGTTGACAGAAGAAGAAAGAAAGGAAGGACCCTCGAAGACTCACCCAAAACCGACGACGACTTACTTCACCGCCCGACCAAGACCCAAGCCCGATCCCGACGACCACAGAGATCAAAAAGGCGGAAAGAAACTTACCGTAGGAAATCCAATTTTCTTTTCATGCAAGAGGATCGGGATGAATTTAGCTAATTAGGGCTAAGAGAGGTTAATTAAATAGACCACAAGAAAATCTTTTCTTCTACCGAAAAATATCTTATGAAATCTTTG
Source organism: Polygonum maritimum (assembly GCA_963924305.1). Taxonomy (NCBI): domain Eukaryota; kingdom Viridiplantae; phylum Streptophyta; class Magnoliopsida; order Caryophyllales; family Polygonaceae; genus Polygonum; species Polygonum maritimum. The sequence continues at coordinate 22,410,562 of OZ002729.1, forward strand.
AGTTAAACCACCGGTATATTCGACCAAAAAAGTACCGGATATTGCTTATTGCTTAATTAGGTTTTGCACTCTTTAAGATAAGACTAATAATATAAATTGATTTAAGCTTTAAGATTTACTAGTATTATTAATATTTTTTTTTAAGGATAGTTTAATTTTCTACCAAGACCCGGAATAATTTACAAAGCGAAATAATTTACAAAAATGAGAAACGGAAATCAAAACGGAACTGGATATTACAGATATCCAGCAGCGCGCATTACTCCTCTAAACCGGCCAAACCATGCACGAGGAGACTGTTTTAGCCCATACAGAGCTCTCTTCAATTTGCAAACATGGTGAGGAGAAGTGGATGAAAAACCAGGAGGCAAACTCATGTAGATATCCTCATTGAGATGTCCATTGAGAAAAGCATTATTCACATCAAACTGAAGCAATTCCCAATCAAGATGAGTAGCAATGGACAGAAGCAAGCGAACAGTGGACATTTTTGCAACTGGAGCAAATGTCTCTTGACAATCCAGACCATAAGTTTGAGTGAAGCCACGAGCCACAAGTCGAGCTTTGTACCGAGCTAATGATCCATCTGCATGATATTTGACAGCAAAAACCCATTTGCAACTGACAATATTGTGACCCGGGGGACGGTCCACCAATTCCCACGTTCTATTGGCCTCAAGAGCAGCCATTTCTTCGGTCATAGCGTGTCGCCACTAAGCTGATTGAAAGGCTTCCCTGACATTTTTTGGAATTCTGATTTGATCAAGATTAGAAAGAAATTTTCGATGTTGATCAGAGAACCGGTCAAAAGAAGCATAATTAGAAAGGGGGTAAAGGGGCGTTTTGGTACATGCCCTAGAACCTTTTCGGAGAGCAATTGGAACATCGAGTTCTGATGGAGCAGGCACAGGACTTTGATTGACAGCTGGATGGTGAGAAGAAGGGGCCCGTCGGGAGTATGTCTTGCTGAACCGCGGGTAAATATCAATCGGATCTTGTGGTGGTAATGAAGTTGTCATGGGCTGTTCAGCTGGGGGCTGCTCAGCTGGGGGTTGTTCTCCTGAGTGTGTGGAGGGTTCATCTGATGCAGAAACTGAGGTAGGCTGGGGAGTTTCAGTATCTGAAGCAGGAGTGAGGGACTCGGTGACTATAGGTGACATGGGAAAGCTGATGGTGGTGAGGATTTCTGTTGGAATGGGGTCCACTAACTCTTCAGGATGGGTTTCAGCAGTTGGTTGAGGTGAGGGGTTGTTGTAGTATGGGGTCTTTTCAGCAAAGGTTATGTCAGCTGTAACAAAGGTCTGTTTGGTGATGGGACAATAGCACTTGTAACCTTTTTTACTATTGGAATAACCAATAAAGATGCATCTCTGAGCTCGGGGATCAAGTTTGCCTCGACACGGAGTATGAATATGAACATAGACAGTGCACCCAAATATCTTAGGCTCTAACCCATGATTAATTGATATATGAGGAAAGAAAGATTGGAGATAAGCAATTGGAGTTTGATACCGAAGGGTTTTGAAGGAGTTCGATTAATCAAATGGACAGTAGTGAGGGTTGCTTCTCCCCAATAGAACTTAGGAACATTCGACTGAAACATGACAGCCCTAGTGACATTAAGAATATGACCATTTTTCCTCTCAGTAAGACCGTTTTGTTGAGGAGTATACACACAAGAAGACTCATGAACAATGCCTTTTTGAATGAAAAGGGAAGATAAGGCTTGGTTGAAATAATCTTTGGCATTATCAGATCGGAAGCGTTTAATGGATTTGCCAAATTGATTGAGAATCATAGCGTAAAACGCAGGAATGATACTACTCACTTCAGACATGTGTTTAAGCAAGAATAACCAAGTAACTCGAGTGCAATCATCAATGAGAGTAAGGAACCAACTTGACCCATTTATATTTTTTGTTGGAGCTGGACCCCAAACATCACTATGGATTAACTCAAAAGGAAGTACACATCGTTTATCTCAAATAGGAAATGAGACACGTTTGTGTTTTGCCTTTTCACAAGCAGAACAAACAAGATTTTCTGGATTTAAACCAACAAACAAACTAGGAAACAAGTGCTTCATAAGGGAAAGGGATGGATGGCCTAGGCGGTAATGATGGAGCCAAAGTTGGGCTGTTTTTGTGGTGCTGAGATAGGAAGTGATTAGGGAGTTCTCCATGAAGTAAAGGCCCCCACTTTCTCTACCAAGTCCAATCATCGTCCCCGAGCCTTGCTCTTGTATAGCACAACCAGAGGGAGAGAAAACGACAGTACACTTCAGGTCATCAGCCAATTTCTTTATTGATATGAGATTAGAAGAAAGAGTTGGAATGAACAGAACATCATTGAGTGGCAAGGAAGGAAAAACGGTAATAGTGCCACTCCCCAAGATGGGGGATGAGGCCCCATTGGCAGTTATGAGTTATTTCTGACAATCAAAGGGACAATAAAAGGCTAAGAGGGATCGATCATTGGTCATATGATCGCTTGCGCCGCTGTCCAAGATCCATTGATGATGAGTAGCTTGTTTTTTCATACCTGTAAGAGCTAATGAATCAGAAGAAGATGAACCTGAGGAAGCATGGAGAGAATGCAGGAAACCTTGGAGATGCTTAATCTCAGCTGCCACCTCAGTCGGAGAAGAACGGGAGTTTACAGAGGCAGTATTTGCCATTGAATCAGGAAAAAAGAATGATAGAAGGTGGAATAGGTATTGCACAATTTTTTTTTATTTTTTTTTTAGTATAGAATCTGACGGCAAAGGTGGCGGACAGATTGGTGGTGAAGCTTGAGGTTGGCGGAAAAGATGGCGGCCAGAACTCAGGAACTTAGATCTCTCAAGTGCTCTGATACCATGAGAGAGATTTAGGATGAAAAGAGATAATATTATTCTCAGGCAAGAAGACTATATTTATATTACAAAGGGAGGCAGGAAGGAATGCAATAAATAACACCTAGGGAACCTAAGAAATACACTGGAAACACTCCAGACATAAGCAGTAAAGACAATAAATATTTACAACTAATAATAGCAGAGTTATCTAGGGAATCAACTAATAGCTGTATTGTCTAACAATTCAAAATTTTCTTAAGACTTTTTGTCTATCTCCTCGACAATTAATCCCTGAAGTCTAGAGAATATTGCGTAGTTTGGATGTGATATCTCGGCGATTGGGCATGACTTGTTACAAATTTAATGTCTTCTTATGATATAAAGTACGTTGACAATGGCCATATCAGCTTAAAACCTCCGCCAGGAATGGCTCCTCTGATTTTGAACGTTGATAAAAATGTACCTGAGGATTGGATAGGGCAATACTTTTTCCTTAAGATTTCATCTCTGGATCCACAATATGATTGGAGTTGGCTCCAAGGGGAATGGAAGTTGGATGGTAAGTGTTCAATTGTGTCGATTTTCCTTTGGATTTTTTGGTTTGTTTCCCTTGTGTGTTTTTAGCAACTCTGTCAAAGCAAGGGGATGGTGTTGATAAGAGATGAACACAAATTCTAACGCTAGATGTGTCTCAAAGAACTTTCCTAGATTGTAATGTTGATGGGGATGCATTGCAATGCTGTGATTTTATGTCTCCTAATGATCACCCCCTAAGAAAGAGACCCAAGTCAGACACGTCCTAGCTCTTACAATACCGTAATTATAATATTAATCTATCATCATATCTACTTAATATTATGTTTAATATCAAATTCAACTTAAATTTCACAATTGGCTTTCTGCAGAATACTTGCCTAACATGTTTTTTGAGTGAAAGTGCATGCAACACACAATTAACAAGATTAATATTTCTGCAGAATACTTCTGTTTCTTCTCTAAACGTTCTTGGGCTACAAGCGTGATAAGCCAGTTGGTCCAGTTTTTTATTTATGTTCCCCATTTTGTTTGTTTATTCTAAAGTTCCCGAACTTGATGCAAGTTTTGTTGTCATTGCAGTTATTTGATCATAAATGCCCCTTATATGTTTGGTTGCTTTAGCTTTTGCTTTTATATAGTCTTGATGGCACTTTTGGTTGTGCTAGTATTCTTGTGATGACTATTATGTTGCTTCTTTCTATGGTCTTGGTGGTAGTAGCTGCATTTCATTTTGGTTGTTCTTACATCTTTCTCTTGTTCCAGGCTGATTACCCCAGATCACATGGTGGAGGAGGACGAAAGATAAAATTTACTACGAATAGATCTAGCATATATAATCAAAATGCTAGCACACATACTCAAATTGAAAGTACAATGTTTTACAATGCCAGTGCTTCTTCGTCTGGTACTCAACAAATACCACATTTATTTAACCAAATGAATTCCTTGGAGCCAAGTTACTAAGAGATCACAAATGATTCATGGTTAAATCATTGTCAATTACTTGTTGGTAGAGTTCTGATTATAGTGTTAAAGTTATATGGTTTCAAATTTCGGGAATACAAGAAGTTTTATTTGAACTATCCTAAACCTACAAACATTCAAAGATAAGAACCGAAGCTAAAAGCCTTGGCACAAAATTAGCCTGATGATTTTGAGTTTTTTATGGCACCAGTCGTTTGGTTCGAAGTTTTAAGTGCAGTTAATTTGCTTAACAACACTTGCAATCAAAACATATGCTTATGGACTAATAGCATTCTAATAGAAACATAGAGAATTTAGGTTTGTAAATGCATCTGAAACAACAAAAGGTAATCTAAATGAAATGAATATTGATCCAATATTTCTTCAAAGGTGTGAAATTCAAAGAAAAAACCCCATTTTGACAAGAATTAAAGTGATCTTTCTTCAAGTGCTTAGAGTCATTTTGCCTCAAAGAATATCTTACCTATTAGTAAAGTTGGAACTTTTGGCATTAATTGCCCACTTCAATACATTCCTTAATATGTTATAGTATATATATGTTATTATGTCATTATATATTATGTATCTTATATATATCATACATATGCATGTATCTAGAGGAATTGGGTGGGAGGGTCTAATTTTTGCAAATAATGTAGGAAATGGGCTAGAGGTGAAAAGTGTGTGGTAAATGGACTAATGATTTTATATAAAAGCCCTCAAACCCTCATTTTCTCTCTCTTCCCATTCTTTTCTCTCTCCCAAGATCCATCCTCTCCCTCTCCCACTCACTCTCCCTTTTCCCTCTCCCCCTCCCTCTCCTCATCTTTCCCTCTCCATCTTCCCTCTTCCTCCATAGATAATGGCGACGAGGTCATGGTGACCGGCTTTTCGAGGGCGCCGCCGTCGACAAAGTTGAAGAAGACGACGGGATACCCGAGCTTGGCGGCCGACAAGGCGACGAGGTGACCGACGAGAGGAAGAGGTGGCCGACGAGACATTTCAAGGTATGTATACCTTTGAAAGTTCTAGATCTAGATCTAGGTTTTTGTTTAGATTTTTTAGATCTAGGTTTTTTTGAAAGTTGTAACTCTAGATCTAGATCTACACCATTGTCATCGTTGTTTTTGGATCTAGACATAGATCTAGAGTTTTTTTTTAGATCTAGATCTCGATCTAAATAAACCGGTGACAAACCTAAAAAAACCCTAGATCTAAATCTAGAAAAATCATAGATCTAGATCTAAATCTATATGTGGTGACAATCTTAGATCTAGAAACCCTAGATCTAGATCTAGATCTATGATTTTTTAAGATCTAAAGTCAAAATCTATACGCGATGACAAGTTTTTAGTTTGGTAACAAAGTTTTCATTGCGGTGACAAGATTTGTACGTGAATTAGCTCAAATGGTACAGCAACGTGCCTAGCGTACGATAATGTGGGTTCGAATCACACATAGGCTTACTAATAAATTTTGATGACAAGTTTGAGTGCAATTTGGGGGTGGTTCTAGGTAAGGTGACAAGTTGTAAACGCGATGACAAGGTTTTGTATGGGGGGGTTTGTACGCAGTGACAAGGTTTTGTATGGGGGAGGGGAATTTTCTGTACGCGGTGACAAATGCATATACGTTAACATGTTTGGTGGTGACAGGTTTGGGTGTGATGACGTCATGTTCTGGGATGTTTTTGTAGTTGTCACCAAAAAGAGCCTATTTACCTCATTTTTTCACCGCGCCGTCCACTTCCCCTATTGTTGTCACCAGCTGAGTCCATTTACCCAAAATCGTCATGTATCTATCTACATGTATATTTATATTACTTTGGCATTAAATGCCTTTAATTGAATTTCCTTTAATTAAATTATATTATCTTTAATCTAATATGCTATTTTTATTATTAGTTTATACTATGATATTTATCGTTATTATTTTTTTATACTATATATTATCCAAATACATTTATTTTATTAAATTGTATTATATTCAATTTAATATGATATTGTTATTATTAGTTTATTCTATGATATTTATTATTATTATTATTAGTAGTATAATTAAATTGTAATATTTGTCTACATGCTGTAATTTTTTGGTATTGAATGCCTTGAATTGAATTCCCTTGAATTAAATTATATTATATTAATCTATTATGATATTGTTGTTATTAGTTTATACTATAATACTTATAAATATTATCATTGTTATATCATACTATATATTATTTCAATAAATTTATTTCAGATTATATTGTTATTATTATATGTTATTACTTTATACTATATAATATACTTTATCTTATTAAATTCAATTCTGATCAAAGTAGTATTATTAATTATGTTATCATTATTAAATGCAGTATGTTACTCTTATTGTTAAGTACATAGATATACATATATATATATTAAGTATTATCCTATTGAATAAAATTTGTTGATTAAATGAAGCGGCCTAAAATTGAAAGATTTTATTTTCTTATTTTAATATCATTCATTTTCTTTTTATAGAAGTCTAGTTATAGAAGTCATTTTGCCTCAAAGGATATTATAGAAAGATGAAACTTTCCAATTGAATTGTTTGTATAAATATTGGATTCAACTGCTGATAACTATAATTATTTTTTAAAGATACCAATTGAGGTTATTAATCAGTATGAAAAAATTAATTATTATTATGATTGAGGATCAGGCTGAAACCAAAACAAAAATTCAAGAATTAAGTGAAACGAAAACCAAACCGGGGAAAACCGATTCAGTTCAGATTTTTCGATTCTTGATAAATATGATTGTTTTTCTTTGAAAAATTCGAACCGAACCGAACCAAAAAGGGCATTTGGTTCAGCCAATCTTGAATGGAGTGAGCACGGGGGGCAATTTTTTGAGTCAGGTTAGTGAGGAAAAAGTGGGGAAAAGCATTAAAACAAAGGGCATTTGTTTGGCTCATACAACGATACACGCAGAAAAGCTTGAAAAGCCAACAAGAACTTATACAGAACATGGGTGTATATCTCATCTATATATTAACTCTGTAAGGGTTCGATTCATTTCTTGTTATTACCTATATACGCTTGTATGAGATAGTGAACGTACATATATACATAGTAATATTATACACTATACAGGATCAACACAATCTCTGCACTACCATCTCTGTCTTCGATGTAATAGCATCCGAACGAGTACATATCTGCATTCAGAGCTTAGGGATGTTGATCTGTAGGAGTCCTTCCCTGCATTGATCATCACTTAGCAGAGTTTAATGCACTTCTCAATTTTGTTGTGTAAGGATTTTGTTACAACCCATAAGCCACATTTTCAATGTTTCCACGCTTATTAAAAGCAAGTCGCGACTGGGCTCACTATTCAACAGGTCTAGTTACACCATAAAATTAGGCCTAAAACAACTATTTCGAGTCAGATCATTGCTCCTCCTAATATAGTTTCCAGTATATAATCGAAACTAGGAAAGATTACTCACACAAACTCAGCTGAAATTCCATCCTTGTTGACATTGGCTGGGAGCGGCCAAACAAACTGATAAGGCCCCTGCAAAATCTGCCTCTTATGGTACGTGGCATTGGACAGATCACTAGAGCGGCATCCCAACACCGTCCACTTTATGGAGCGTCTTCCCATTACAATCAAGCTGTGTAAAAGAGGATGCAACCTTCAACTCATTAGTTCTGTTATGAGATGATTCAAAGTCATCATGAAAATAACAGGATTGCAGTAGGACGTGAACTTCACCGCTTGGCATTGACCTCGACTCTGATGTCACCAACACCAACCCCGGGAAGTTCCATGGTAATGACATACTTGTGTTCAGATTCTGCAATGTTCGTTCTAGGGGACCAGTGAGCTCCTGCAAGAAAATATCCATGAAGCAGATGAGATACATATGATAAATTTGAAACACTTATCTGTGGGTTGAAAAGGGATCTCTTGTATCAAAATGTGACTGTTACTTTACGTCTCACATAGAGTGTCACATGATACTGAGTCAGGAGGTATGAGTTGCAATTAAGCCTTGTATTAACATAACTAATCAGTCTGCATTTTTCACAGAATTTGCAGAGACAAGTTTCAATAATCATATCTATACAGCTCAAGTAATGAGACCCATGGTAATCAGGAAGAGTTGCTGATGAATGGGACCTTTTCATTTGTAGTTTAAGAATTTTTTTGACAAGCAGTCGAACACATACCATTTTGTGGTTCAGAGGCTGGGATTTGCTTCTTAGAAGCAAATTGCTTATCCTGATCAGGAACAATCCTTGGTCGGGCATATTTAGGTGGTTCGGTAGAGGGTGATCTGACATGATTGGCCACATTTTTTCTGGCATATTTAGGCGGTTCAGTATTCACAACTTTAGCAGGTCTAGAGAACAAGGGAGCTTCATGAGGATTATATGAATCCACTTTTCCATAGGCAGAAGACGCTCGTCCAGGTTGAGAAGGGTTGCCCTGCAAAACCAAGCAGTCCATGAAGAAATTGAGCTCAACTCTTTGGAGTGCAAAACGGATTTGTTCAATGATATGCACACTCAAACCAAACGAAACTGGGGAAAGTGGTATACCAGGTCCATGGAAGCTTGTCTCATGAAGCAAGTAGAAGACACTTGTCTTGCAAAGAGTACTCTGTTGTCATGCCTTTTCACTGCTGAGGTTAAACTGCTGCTACAATTCTGGAGTTAAGTGAGCAATATGAGAATATAAGCACAAACAATAAAGAATGACAATTTTGAAAGTCAGTCAGCGGGTAAATGCGCACACATACAAGAACACGCTGCAAATTAGCCACAGGCTATTCGTACCACGTCCTAGTAAATCAGAAGGTACAGACTACAGGGGATTGAGGGAACCTAGGCTTAACTGAGATGAAAATATATCTCTTTGTCCATTCATTCACCCATCAGAGTAACATAAGTATGAGAGTTGAAATAAATTTTTTGACACAAAATCAGTTCTGATATGACAAGTTAAGGTTTGGATCACTAAGATGGTGCTGATATAAAAATTTAGAAATACAATTTTCAGCAACCCAGAAGCTCCAATCAGAATCCATGATGAGCTAGCAAAGGGCTTTTGGAACTCAGTCAACCATTATCATAAAGAATTCCAAAAACAAAAAGCCAATACGACATGCATGATCAGGCATTTCATCAAACAGTTGAAGAGCATGGCCGTGAAATTAAGGGAGCGAGCTTACCAAGGGAAGCAGGCCAGAGGCGCCAACGGAGAAGTCATTGGCGCAAGTAAAGTGGCCTACAAGGGTGTTGATTCTACGCCTCGCAAACTCGGGCTCCATTAATCTCCCCAGATTTTGGTCCAACTTCCGGAGCAAACAATACTGCCCAGAAAAATGGGGTTGGCGTAGCAGAATGAATGTATGGACGTCCAACAATGATTTCAAATGAAGGCGAGGAGATATTTTTGTGGATATCGATCCGGACAATATTTCTTGGTTCAAAATGTTCTCACGTATCATAATAATTGCCATCCAGTTTGAAGACAAGCTCAATACTTACATCTTCGACCAAAAAAAAAAGCTCAATACTTACATCGTGATTTCGGATATTTGCTACAAAACGAACATGACATGTAACTTATACCGTGCTGTTATTTATTTATCATTCTATATGTATGAATTTCCTAATAATTATAATTATTATCATATCTCTTGATTTAAAATTATATTTATTTTTTAGATTATAGAATAATATAATTCTCGTACAATATCAAATATTTATTAAAAAAGTATCATTTATATATTAACTTTTTACACATACATAAATCTATTTCTAAATGATTGAAGAAGAATGTCATATAATAAGAATACACTATATATGTCAGAATTTCAGTATGATATAATAAGAAAACATATATTTATTATATAGTTTTAATTTTAAAAAATAAGGCATAAATATAGTGTTAGAATTTGCTAACCTTAATAATTTTTAGGGAAATTCCGGATGGTGTCCCTGAGTTTTGGGTTTTTCCGGATGGTGCCCTCGAAAAAAACTTATTCCGGGATATGCCCCTCAGGTTTCGGAAAAGTTCGCCCCGTGCCCTTTTACTTTCTCCATCCATGTTTCCCGTCAAACTCTGCCTCTGAGGCCGCCTGCACCACCACCCTCTCTTGCCCGGTGAATCTCCGGCGCCGGCCCAACCGCCCAAACACGCCAAACCCAACGCCACCGGCCACCACTCGCCGCCGATGCCCTCCGCACACCCTCGTCGTCCCCGGTGGAACTCCCCATCTTCAACTCCACTCTCCTCAACCTCGCCCAATCCGACCCCTCTGAGTCTCGCCTCCACCCAATCCGGCGGCATCCTCCTCAAATCCGACCACGGCGCCTCAGTCGACGCCCACGGCGTCATCCGCCTCAACAACGCTCGGACTGCGGGGTTCACGAGCAAGGTGGGCTCAAGGACCACCCTCTCCTTCGTGAACAGCAACATCCTAATGATAATCTACTATTTATAACTAATTTTTTTATAAAATTAGTTAAAATAAATTATAATTACAATCTACTATTTAGTTATTTGGATAAAAATTGTAAGATTATGATCTATTCATTATGACTTAAATAAATAAATAAAAAGTTTATGATAGATCTATTTATTAAGTAAATGAGTCTAATGATAAGTTTGAAATTTATATATTATGATAGACTTTTTAATTCAGCAACTCAAAATCTAAGAGCACACTTAGTGGTAGGTCAATTTTTGGCCTAATAAGGGGAAAGACAATAAGTTAATTCACATGGGTGATGTTCGGCCTGAGTGGTGGCCAAAATATTCTTTGGTCTCTTAAGGAGTAAGTGACACATGTACCCATTATTATTTCACTTTTAAAAAATAAAAAAAAAATAATACAATATTGAGATGGCCAAAAGTCTTGGTCTACTAGTATTTATGCTCTAAGATAGAACTTATACTTTAATAAATTAAGTATAAGATTAAGATTATATATTCTATATTATAAGAATAATATTTAATAAGATAAGTTTTTAATAAGGGGTGATGTGACATAATATGGTGATAGATTGATTTCGGTTTAGTATATAATAATAGATATTTATTTCATGTGTGTATTTTTTTATTTGGGATATTAGATTGTCAAATGGGTCAGTTTGATCGAGTTCCGATTCGGCTATCTTGGGTTCGGGCTGAATATGGGTTCGGGTCAATCAAGCTATTGGTCAAGTTAGATCATGACAAGTTATCAGATGGTTCGGATCAGTCTAACGGGTCAACACTATCAACCTTATAGGATTATTTCAACGATATTACGATTAAACATTAACATTTGATAATACTTTATTATTTTTATGGCTTTTATAATCAAAAGAGTATAATATTTAAAACAAACATCATTTATTCTACGTATATAACCAATCGGGTCAACTCAAAGGATGTGGATCGGGTTTGGGTTTCAACCCAATCAGGTCAACTCAACGGGTCGAATAGATAGTTCGAAATTAATTTGTGTATGTAATATTGCATGTTTATGTATATAGATTCCTATCCCCGATGTTGGCTAGGTCAGTCATTTCGCATAGATCCGATCATTTATATCTATAATTTTATCGGTTTTTATAACATGGAATATTACATCTAAGTTATTTAGGATTATACCAATTAATAAAAATTACAGTTGAACATTTATAAATTAATACCCAATAAATTAATAAAAATACTAAAATATAATATTCTCCGAACCCGATAAAATAGTAAATTTGATGAATATTGATAAGATAATTATTTTAAAAAAACATTATAGGAATATAAGGTCCCATTAAAATAAAAAACGTTATCAAACATCATTGTCAAAGGTAGTATTGCAAAGCCTTCGGGCATTTAGTCAAGCGGTCACCGCTTCGACTACCATGGGTAGTGCCCTCGACCAAAAAAAAGAAGGTAGTATTACAAATTCTTCTAAACTTTGAACCTCTAAACATGTATCCTTCTCATTTGAGTAATGTAATAAGCTATTGATATCTATTTATTACGAGGAGATCAAAAATCATGACATCAAGTTTTGCAATGTCATTTTCACAAGTGACATTTCGAATATTTCTATCATTTACATAAATCTTTTTAATTAATAAATATTAATTTATTGATTAATTAAGATATTTATAAAATAATAAAATCTCATTATCTCGACCCTAAAAATTTATAATGGTATGACTGTATCACTTAATGAGATTCTTTGAAGGTCAATTGTCGTCGATGTCCCAAAAAAGTTGATAAATTAAAACTACTTTTATTTAAGTTAAATGCAAGGTACATCTCTTGAAGCGTCTTTATTTTGTAAAAACTCATGTATTTTTATTTTCTTCAAATTAAAAAATGCATGAAATAAATTATTTTCATGAATTCACATCTAAAAATTTTAAATAAAGTTTCTTACAAAAACAACATATTTATTAAATAGAAAATAATGAAAAACAATTTAATATGAATATGACTACCTATTTTTTAAAACATGACTATAAGATATAAATTCAATTTTTAGCCAGAAACGAATTTGGTAAATAAAATATCCTTATTTTTTTATGCAATAAATTTGGTTCCACCACTTCGTAGCGGTTACAATTAGATCTATTATATTATCGTTTGATATTTTTAAAATATTTTATATAAATACAAAAAAAATAAAAAATAAACAAATTCTCATCATTTCTAATAGAAACTCAATGTTTTATAAAATATCTTACACTTATATAAATGGAAAAATATGGAAATTTTAAAAGATATTATCTATTCTTGTCAAAGTTACGTTTACGCAAGAAACTACCAATATACGCAGGCCCCCATTCCGCGGGCGCGCATGCTGCCCCTCCACAAAAAACGCTTCGCAACTTCGAAAATTCGGGCATCTGCATATTTCAAATAAATCTATCTTTTTTAAACTTAAGTTATTTTCTATATTTACATTATCAACTAAAGGAATATGAAAGGCATCTGCATATTAAAACTTAAGTTACTTTTTAAATTATTATATTAGATTTTTTTTCATTCTTGACAACCAACTTGATTTTTTAGCCAAAAACAATTTCAATTTTAAATAAGCAATATTTGGTTACAATCGATCATAATCTTATGTTTTATATTGGGATTAAGTGCATTACGTACATTAATATTGGAGACTTTGATCAGATAAAACATAATATCCATGTTTTATACGAGGAGTAATATGTTGGGGAAAATTTCTGCGGAAGCTCGGATCGTTCCTGTAAATCGATGGATCGTAAGCGAACCAAGATAAAGACACGAGCAATTGTTGACCCAGTTCGTCACAAGGACTACGTCTGGGGGCATTACCAAGCCAGGGATTCTCCACTAGATCAATCAGAGGACTCAAGGATTACAAGGATTCTTCCTAACCTAACCTCTCAATCTCACTTTCACGATCTCTCTCTGTAGGGTTTTGGTAACACTACACCAATTACAATATCAAAGCTGAGTATAAATAGAGGACTAGAGCCATACAATATCTTTTTACCCAAGGAAACAATAATATCCCGAAAAGATATGGAATATTCTCGTCAAATAGCGGACGTTTGAAAACTCGGGATCATCACGTGAAAACTCGGGCGCGTTCCCGGGCCCCTGCCCGAGTTTCGCCGCCAGAGGCCACCAGTCACGAAACGCGGGTAACTGCCCACGAGACGCGGCCGCGTTCCATGCATGCCAGCCCGCGTCTCGCGTTGCCGCGCGAACCCGACCGATTCTGCCAAAGCTCGCCCGCGTTCTCGAGCCACCCCGCATTTGCCTTCTCCTCCGCCTCGTCCTTTGACTTCTCTTCCCGTCCTTCGGTTCTTGACTCGTTCCATCTTCTCCCACCCGATCCGAATCAGGCTCCATACTCAACAATCTCCCACCTGGAGATTGATTCCATGTAATTGAACACCTTCCAACGCTCAACAAACTCCCACCTGAAGAATGCTTCAGAGCGCCCACATCGTCTGCCTGACGATCCTCCCTTCTAGTAGTGGTAGTGCCGGCCTTCAAGCTTACGTACTCAGACCATCAGAAGCCCCGCCCGGCTTCCATTCTTCAAGCCTATCAGCAAGGTTTTCTCCCACCATACTCGACGCCTGTCGTACGGTCTTCTCCTTGCAAGCCAAATCCTTTTCGCTCCCACCGGATCTCAAGACACCTGGATGATCGTCAAACCTCCACATCACATACTCTACGATTGTATCTCCTGACTCATCCTCCGTCTTCTCTCTGATCGTATGGGGCACGACGTCTCCGGACAACGATGCGCTCATCGTCACTTTGTCCAACGTCCTCCGCTTGTTGTCCTCCACGCCTTCTTCTCTCCAGAACCTGAAGTTCTCATCTCTGAACTTCTCAATGGAGAACTTACTAACATCCATCTTTCAATCTCAGGAACCCTGCGCTCTGATACCAGTTGTTGGGGAAAATTTCTGCGGAAGCTCGGATCGTTCCTGCAAATCGATGGATAGTAAGCGAACCAAGACAAAGACACGAGCAATTGTTGACCCAGTTCGTCACAAGGACTACGTCTGGGGGCACTACCAAGCCAGGGATTCTCAACTAGATCAATCAGAGAACTCAAGGATTACAAGGACTCTTCCTAACCTAACCTCTCAATCTCACTTTCAGGATCTCTCTCAGCTCTATAGGGTTTTGGTAACACTGCACCAATTACAATATCAAAGCTGAGTATAAATAGAGGACTAGGGCCATACATTATCTCTTTCCCCAAGGAAACAATAATATCCCGAAAAGATATGGAATATTCTCGTCAAATAGCGGACGTCTGAAAACTCAAGATCATCACATGAAAACTCGGGCGCGTTCCCGGGCCCCTGCCTGAGTTTCGCAGTCAGAGGCCTGCAATCACGAAACGCGGGCAACTGCCCACGAGACGCGGCCGCGTTCCATGCGTGCTAGCCCGCGTCTTGCATTGCCGCGCGAACCCGACCGATTCCGCCAAAGCTCGCCCGCGTTCTTGAGCCACCCCGCGTTTGCCTTCTCCTCCGCCTCGTCCTTTGACTTCTCTTCCCGTCCTTCGGTTCTTGACTCGTTCCGTCTTCTCCCGCCCGATCCGAATCAGGCTCCATACTCAACATAATAGAGGTCATTGATTTGAGCAAATAAGGGGACCATATTAAAGGCTATTTCAATTCAAAATTTTCCCCTAAAATTGAAAAACTTGGCACGCGATGGCATTTTCTCAATATATTAGAAATCTTTACCTCTGATTTAAAAGTGTAGTTGTAACCTCAAAAAGTGCACTGATAACCTCTGATTTATAAAGTAGGAAAAATGCATCAGTATTCGATATGAAAAAGCTTACTGCCAAAACGTGCATTATAGAATTGTAAAAGCGCAGTTGTAACCTCAAACCGTGCATTAAGAACATCCAAAAGTGCAATATGAATTAGGATAAATGCATCAATATTAGATACAAAAAGTAAATTATGGAGTAGTAAAAGTGCAGTTGTAACCTCAAAACATGCATTATGAAGTTGGAAAAATGTATTTGTATTAGATACAAAAAGCTGATTAGCAAAAAGTGCACATTATAAAACAATATAAGTGTAGTTGTAATCTCAAAAGGTGCATAAAGAACCTCATAAAGCGCAATATGAAGTAGGGAAAGTGCCACGGTATTGGATACGACAAACGTATTAGCAAAAAGTGTATGATAGAAAAGTAACCTCAAAAAGTGTATTCGCAACATTAAAGAGTGCATTCGTAACATTAAAAAGTGCATGCCTAACTAGAAATCGTGCATCCATAATGTTTTATACAAAAACTAAAAAAGTGCATCAATAACATCAAAACGTGATGTCTTAATTTTAAAAAGTGCATCCCTAGCTATAAATCATGTATCCATAGTATTTCATCTATAAACTAAAAAACCTGTGTTTTCCCTTTGTTGTACAAAAAAAAATCTAGAAACTAAAAAAGTGCATTCATAACCACAAAAAGTGCAATTATAACATTAAAAAGTGCATCACGAGAAATCATGCATCCATAGTATTTCATACAGAAACTGAAAAAATGCAGCCATATCATCAAAAGGTGCAGACGCAACATTAAAAGATCTCCCATCAAATTCATCCATCAATGTCATCGATTGTACAATTATTCATCAAAGATCTCCCATCATCTTCATCAATTGTTCAATCATTCATCAATTCATCAATTTAGGGTTTAAGATCGGTCGAAGTGTTACCTATTTTGAGTACTATGTAGAGAATTAAGATCAAAGCTTTGGATTGAAGAAAAGATGATTGAACTGATGTAAACAAAACCCTAGATCGAGAGAGATATTGAAATCGCAAATTGGTGTTGGTAAAACCGTCCGGAAGTAATATAAAAACGAAGAAGACGAGCAAGGAGAACTGGAGAAGAAAGGCCTACAAAGGAGGAGGGATATGCTATAAAATGACTATTATACCCCCGTTTCATTTTAAAAAAAAAAGAGTATATGCTGCTCATATCTACAGGTTGAAATGGTTGTGATTGATTCTCAATAACACCTAGAGATCACGTTTCATGTGATCCGAAGTCTAATATTGGACCAAAATACCAAACATTAATTATATCCATGCAATTCGGGCGGTCTTCTTTTTCAATAATTATTACTTATTTACAAAACAATCCCATGATTTTCTCAAATTATATAAACACTTCTTACTTTCTATTACAAACATATAAGTGATCGTTTTTGAACCACTATATTAATTTTGACCATACCTCATATCTAAAAAACTAATCTTTATTATTCGTATAATTTAGGGTTTTCCTATTAAATTTCTTCTTATCTATTAATAATAAAAGTTGTCAATTGTTAATTCTTAAAGCATTAAAAGGAAAAATTCACACAGAGATTTTGACTATTGGATTGAACCTATTTCGTTAGTTAAAGAAAATTTGTGGTTTCTTACATTTTCAATTAAATTATGATAAACCTTATCAATTTATCAATTGATGAAACATTGTAATTGTTTATTTTTATATTTAAGTTTATGGTATTCGTTATTAATATATGATAAAAAAATTAAGTAATATATCAGTTTATATTCTTATAATTAGGTTTTATAAAAATATAATGAGTGTAAACATTATCTCGTACATATGTTATTTAGATTCAATGAACTTAAAAAAAATATCACTCTTTATTTTTGGTTGAAAAAGGTATCACTCTTTTTAAAAAATAAAAAACATTTTTATATAACAAAATTAATATTAAATTTTCTATGTCAATATTTAATTATAAAATATCTAGTTTTAATTTTGATATTTTTTTAGTATAATAATCGTGTGTGACACGACATATGCCATGTTGGTGACTTGGTGGGTTTGAGTTGCGGTTGGCAGCAAACAGGCCCCCCACCATTCCACTGTATGTAATATTCGATCCTTTCCCACTACCACCTCTGCACTCTGCATGACTTGCATGTACTGTAAAGTGTAAACACACCCAAACAAATTCAAGGACGTGGCTGTGCCCTGTGCCCTGTGCCCTGTGCCCTGTCATGGGATTGAGGCGTGACCGTACACTGCCGGCTTCTATCGAATATTGGACGTACTCAAGAAATTGTGTAGCCAATGTACAAGGAATGGCCGTGTGGAATTAACGTTCTTCTAATAGTACTAGTAGTATTTACAATTAGAGGAATCATTTCACAACACTCCTATTTTCTCATATTTGGATATTTTAAAGTCGTATTCCTATCATAGTACTCCCTCCGTCCTATAATGTTTGTCCACTTTCCTAATCCGTCGTCCCAAAATGTTTATCCACTTTCCTTTTATATCAATAACTTTCTTTCAATCTTACCCCTATCCAATCTCTAAATTTACACCCATTATTCAACTTTTCTATTTACTTTATTTCTTTTCAACCTTTTTCCCCTACAAATTTACAAAAATACCCCTATTCAATCATATCTTCTACCCACTTTTTCATTTCCCAATACCACTTTATACTTTGCATTAAAAACCGCAAAAAACGTCCTTTTGGACGAACATTATGGGACGGAGGGAGTATAATCCAATAATATGTTCATTCATCTTATACACATGTTCTCATACTCCTAAACATATAGATGATGCCACTCTGTCTGTATATTCCAACATTTGTAATGATCTTCTATATGTTTCAACTCCTAGTCTCCAAGATCACATGCCCCTCTTGCCCTTTAGTCACAACCCAACTCATGATTTCAGCAGAATAAATACCACACACAAAGCAATACATACTGGTATCTTTTCCCAGGAAATTAAAAAGAAAAAACCAAAGGAAAGCCTAAATGTAGCGCAAACTTGTAACACCAAATAATCTCCATACAAACCACAGCTTAGCAGAATATCAGACAGACAAAATACCACCAAGTCATTCACTAAAAAAACATGGCCTAAAGCAACGACCATCCAACCAAAACCAGGGGAAATTAAACTTGTTCTCAATCACCCTACCAAATTAAACTGAAGTTTGTTTCTTCCTAGTAACCAAGAGCAGAAAGTATTTCAAAAGTCAAGAGAACCAGCTTCTAACAGTAGAACATGACATCCTTCACATTATCCATAACCTTGGGAAGATCACGGACCGGAGCGTTGGTCGCAGCCATGCTGTTCGATTCATTATCCGATGCATCGCCTTCTGTCATGTAGTACCGCGCACGAAAAGCTGCCAAGTGGGCGTAGTAAGCAGGGGGAACTGCACCACAGAGCATATATAAAGCACTCCCCATCAGCACTCAATCCACCAAACAATGAGAGAATTTGACAGTCTGAATTATGAGGTGAAAGTTGACTTACCAACAGAAACTGATCTGGTGCATCTAGCATATCTGCAAATTTCATTTACACCACCCCGCACTAAGTTAATATCTGTTTAATGCACAAGAGAAGACTCCATATGGTAGATTTATGAAGGACAGTAAGAAAAGAGGTGACAGTGGGACATTACGTGTAGCATAGGCTGTTTGTCAGAAGCTGCAACAGATCAGCTGTGAAATAGTTCTCATCATACAGCACATGGTAGTGAGTTGGGCGACTTGTGCCCTAGAGTGTCAATCGCGCAGCACAATCAGAAAAGGTAAGATACTATCGACATTTCTCACATAATTCAACAGGGAAGATTTTCAAAACGCCATAGATGCATTGTATCAAGAAGACCAGAAGAGAGTAAAAACAGAACACAATGAGAAGAGTTTTACCTGAATGCCAGCATGGCTGCAAAGGTAGAAGTCAAACTGACTAGGATGACAAATTTTGGTATCAACTACCGTCCCTGAGGAAAACACAATGAATCAATATCAATGACTACAAACAAAATGGTGGGATAAAGTGCAGATGACGAGGCCTGAAACCTGGCATAATGTTTCCACTCCTGTCAGTCATGTTATTATCCGCAGCAAAGAGGCGAGTGTGGTGCCTCTTTTGAACCACCACAAATGTAACAGGAGGAAGATACCCTTCTTCTAGGGACATGCATGCCTTCACCCATTAAACAAGCAAACCAAGTAGATTATTTCAATAATTATGAGCGGAACAAAGACGCATCACAACTAGATAAACAAGTTTACCTTTCTTATTGCATCCATCTCATGTAACAGAACCTGTGCAAATTGGCCATCACTAACACCATCTCTGCCAATTATAACATCAGATGCCATCAATACATAGCAGTTGTACAAGCAGACATATTAAGCAATTGCAAGCACAGGTGGAAGACACAACCAATATAGACAAAGCTCACCTGTAGAAGATGATCCTTGCAGCTTTGTGGCCTGTTGATCTTCTAAATGCAATAAGCAATTCCCTATAGAATGAGCAAAGATGAATCCACTCAAATACCTTTCATTGTTGAGCTACACATAGTGTGGAAGGTAATTAGCAGAGATGACAAACATTTTTTACCTGATCATGCCAGCGTGAACCTGGCCCCTTTTCGGATCATTCACAACTTTGTGCAGGTCCTTGATAATCTCTTCCCTAGGGCCTTGTGCAGACAACAAGCATCTATACTTAGTAACTGCAGGCCAATCCATTGAAGCAACAACCTGTCACCATACCACAAGTTTTAGAAATCATAGGCTTGGAATTAAAAAGGAGAGAATTAAGCTAAGCCATCATAAGCAACAAAAGACATAAAATCATACTGCAGCAATTGACGGTGTGGAGTCCTCGCCAGGTTGTGAATGTGTGACATCAGCACCGAAAATAATTGTTGGTATGTCAGTTAATAGTGGTATGCTTCTGTTGATAGCATCATTCAATACAGTGTTCAGCCCACCAACCTTGCACAAGCAAAAGGATTGCTTAGAAAATATAAAAACAATGTTCAAGTATAGGGAAGAGTTGGAATAATAATTACAGACTAAACAAACCTTGACATTGATTTTGAGAGAGACATTTTCCATATACTGCTTACTAAGTTTATTCCTAGGTTGACAGCACTGGGAGATGAGACCCAGCTCAGTTTCACAAATTCGTTTTATTTTTCCTGCAAGGGGATTGTATAAGAGTGAATATTGAGAAAATGAAATCTCTAAGATTACTAATCAATATTTCAACTATTATTCATACCATAGGATCCACTAATATCCGGTAATATTATAATGAGCAATTGAAGCTGACTTCTAGCCTGAGTAGCTTGGGAAGCAACATCTGCAAGGGCTTTCTCAATTTGCATGGGAGGGAAAGAACGAAGTGGAATCACGGGTCTCGGATTGAAATCCTTCAAACGACCAGAACAACGAAAAACTTAGTTTGCACAGGCCTATAAATAGAAACAACAGAGTCAAAATGTACACAGAAATAGCTAGACATACCATTCCTTTGCTGATACACATATTGACTAACTCAGTACAGAATTGAGACGTCATTCTTTGGTCTAGCCGTGAAAAATTCAAGCACGTCCAGAACTTGACCTTCCCACCAATGTACATTTTCTGCAATGGAAAAACAAAGTACAAAACATTAATCTGATAAGCCATCTAAAAACAAATACAATCACTAGTTTGAGAGCTTCACCTTGTCAATCATATTCCATTGCCCCATTCGAGGAGTAACCATTGACTCGTGCCCACTTTCGTGATATTTAAGCTATTATAGAAACAACAGAGTCAAAATGTACACAGAAATAGCAAAGAATATACAGTCGGATAGTCCTTTCAAACCAGTACTCACCATAGGTACTGGAAGAACTCGAGCATTAAATGATGTGGGTGCTTCGTTCACAGTCATGCCAAATTCTTTGCCAATAACTTGATTGTGATTGTACCTGTTATTCAAAATAATCTTCACAGCAAAACTTCAATTAATTAGTCCCCAATATTGAGTCCAAGCATAAAAAAATAGTTAACTTAAATGATACAAGAGAAAAAGCGCCAACTCCAGCACCATCTCTACCTTCTTTATACTTTCCTCCCGATCATGTGGGCGTTGACATGTTGCTCTTAGCATGTTTGTAACTTGCCTCTCATTCAGTTTTTTAAGATATCTTTCACCGCCAACAATTTTGCACATCTACACACAACATGTTTCGTATCACATAAAACACCAGGGACAAAAAAGGACTAGGATAAGATTGAAAGGGGAGAAGTGCTACCTCTAATGGTATATGAAGTGATCTTTCCTTGTGGCCTGATATAATGCATGGAAGATGTGGATACCTAAGCTGGACGTGATACTTCTCATAAAAGTACTGGGTGACAGACATCTTGGACCCAGATTCAAGGGAGAAACTATGAACAACAATTAAGAATAATTAGTTATGTATAAATGCATGATAACACAGAATAAGACAAGCTAAGCAGACCACTCGTGCTTTATTAAAACAGCGAGGAACACTGCCCTGCATTTATTGATTTTTAACAGCGCAAGATACAAATGAAGAATGTTTCTTCTTTAACAAAAATAAGCGTTGCTTTTAATAAACAACACAGGAATTACAAGTACATGAGAAATGTTGCATTTAGAAGCATTATAAGGAGGGGGATTACATTGCTTGATCGGCTGAATCTGGAGACAGGTTCTGGATTTTGTGCCTTACCGTGAAACTCCTGTAAGTAGTTTCAACTTTAATCCCCCTTAGGGCTTTTTTAACCTGGATAAACAATGGAAAATTTCAAACTGAAGCCTAAACAGCTCTTATAAATTAGTAAGATTGTTTTAACAGTGAGGTACTACATCTTTCCACAAAACAAATTACAGTATAAATGGGGACAAAGCACCTCCATTTGCAACAGCTTTTACAACCATAAAGATGCAGAGCAAAGTTATTACCTTCAGGCGATCCTGATCCGACAAAGGCCTGGACAGATCTCTTAAACCTAAGAACTTGGCAACAAACTCAGTGACCATGATGGGCTCATAGAATGGTCGGGCAGATACATCTGGCAATAACCAATCAGCCATAAGCAAAATATTTTAGATGCAAGCTAAAAATTGGCAAAGTGTGCGCTCTAAGTAGAAGGATGCCTAATTCTAAATCAGAGGATGAAGCCTTACCAACATTTAGTGATAGACCCATCTGTGTTGGACGAAGAGACTGATAATAGCCCCGCCAGTACTCAAAACCAGATCCCAGGTCACCCTTCCCAAAAGACAAGGAGAAAAATGACCTCCCAATGACAACATGGCTGGTATACATCAATAAGATGTAGAGATAAATGTTAGAAACAGCATGGATATAGCACCAAATACAAATGTGAGAAACAGAAAGGAATTATCAAACACTAGATTTATTACTCTGTAGGTGCAGCTGCTTGCATAGCCACATCGAGAACATGGATCACGTCTTGGGGAGAATCCCGTTGGTTAGCAGCCAAAAACTCTTTGAGCTGATGAGTGTGGACTTTTGCAGCCAGCTTAAGAGTAACTTTGAATTCCCTTTCCCTATAGACAAATGCAAATAGAGGCAAATCAGTCCAAATTTAGTTTGCTCAGAGGTGTAAAGATGACGGGTAGAAGTGGGAAACCAACCTTGGACGAGCTGTATCATCTTCAACAAACTTAACAGGAAATTCCTTTGATTCAAATGGCAATTTGCCAGCTGTATAAAGACTCTTTTTGCCATCATAAGCAGGAATTTTATCAGACAGGTGACTTCTTTTATAAGTCTTCACAAATTCAGACATAATCTTTCTGCAAAACCTCTTTGTAGACACATCAGGGCTGATAGTCACCTGTCGCCCACAAATCAAAAAGTAAACAAACTAGACTAACAAAATAGGCACAGACCCAAAATTCAAGAATCTCAAAATTTGGGGTCACCGATTAACTCTAACCGTTCAATTATGGAATCATACATTACATCAAACCCTGATACAAATCATACAATCCACATCAACCCATTTCAGCAATGAAAACATGATACCAGTTCAGCAGTCCAATTATAAACAGCTATTATTACACCAAACGCAAGCTCAGAACTGATTTGAACATGTCTGCCCCCTCAATAATAATGGGGAAGATCGGGCATACTTAGGCTTAGTGAGAAACAAAACAAAATAGAGTATTTCAAAAAACAAAAACAGAACAATAGAAGCACTACATAATGGGATAATAGAGGAAAACAAAATATTGGACTAAGTTCACTGTGGCTATACACGCACATATAATAAGGTATGATTCGGTACTAACCACACAATAGAGTATCTCAAAATGCAACAATTTCAGATTTTATAGGAAACCCGAACAGGAATGAACTTGCACAAGGTAAGTGTAGTTAAGAGATAGAAATGAACAACCCTGGCCCCGACCCTGTATTAAATGTCATATACACAGTATGTGCATATACTTAATATTATTTTATAAATATAAATAAGCACTTCAATACGTCACATATATCTAAATTGTTAAACTAACAAACAGGGTCAAAAAGACCCTTGCAAACTCATCAGACACACTCAGACAAGGGTCGAGAAAACTTTCACAAATTAAGTAAAGCAGGAAAAAAAACTTTAGGAGAAACACAGGCCTAAATTTACGATGTGACTTTAGGGCAGAGTACAGAGACACCAGCGTATGGACCGGCATTTAATTTTCCTTGACGATCGATGACTAAAATAATAATAATAAATGGCACTTGGAAATTTCAAAAGATCCAAGTGATAATAAAACTTGCAAACAGGGTCAAGAAACCCTAAAAGCTAAAACAGTGCTTTGTGGTTTCTAAAAACTAAGAAGATCGAAAACAGTCCTCTCATAACAAAACGAAGATCACAAACAGTCCTCCCAAAAAAATGAACGAAGATCGGAAACACCAAGCAAAACTCCATCCGTAAATAACAATGTCGCTTACGCAGAGTCAACGAACACCAGAGTTTGGCTCGTAAAAAACCCACACAAGCACATGAAAACGGCACAAGTTCAAAATAACATACAAACTAACGGACAGAGCTAGAAGCACAAAACAACTCAAACAGCGCCAAAGGAAACCAGTATACAGTCATGCCGACTCAAGAAACCTCCATAATCAAAAGAGAAAACAGAAAGCCAGAAAAACGCTCACATCGTAGTGGTGAAAGTCCTGATCCTGAAGCTGAACGAGAAAGTGATTGGCCCTGAGTACACAAGGACGTCCGATCTTCCCGAAGCCAGGCCTCGCCGGAGGTCCCTCCACCTTCTTCAACGAGGACGTGGCCGGCGCTGACAGCGTGATCCCCTTGACTCCGCCGTCTAGAGCCCTAACTCCTCCGGAAGCAACGGCATTCGTCCACATGGGAGCCGTCAACACGTCCGCCGGGGGACCGGAGCCGTACGAGCCCCGGCCTCTTCCTTCGCCGGAGCCGTACGAACCACGGCCTCTTCCGCCGCCTCTTCCTCCCGGCGGACCACCGCCTCTCCCTCGGCCGCCCTGGAAACCTGGTGCTGACATTGTGATGAGGGAGAGAGAAGACGAAATGACAAAGCAGAGAGGAATGCGCGTTGCTGTGGTCTACTGGGTTTCTGGGTATTTATAGAATGACCACGACTTGTAACGTCTCGCTTCACATTTTTTACCCCTTGGGTTAATGTTTGAAGCCACCAGTAAGAAGATTTCTTCTTTTTTTTTTGCGAAAGACGCACGGGGGTGGTGGGTTGCACGCGCTCATAGCTGGCTGGCCTGGCCTGTACAATTCCTTCCCTTCCTTCTTATCCAAACCCTGATTTGGAGTGTTCTATTACCTCGATTAATAAGGCTATTATGTATGCAGACTCTTTTTTTTCCCAAAAATTAATACATATTCCACACTTTCAAATAAAAAAAACTAGTATCAGTCGTCCCGTGGTGGCTTTTTGCACGCGTGAATAGTATCTAAACGCACGCGCGTAAACGCATTCTGCAAGGCTCATAGAACCGCATTCCGCAAGGACACATGGCGGGCGAAGAGGGTTTGTGGATTATTACGGAATGGGGTTCCGCAAAATGTCCACGGAACATTGTTCCGTGGCACTGTTCATATGTTTTACGGATACCCGGTCAGGTTTCTGAATCTCGCACAACCGGGTTGAGTAAGGCACTGTTCATTAT
This sequence comes from Polygonum maritimum, assembly GCA_963924305.1. Classification (NCBI taxonomy): domain Eukaryota; kingdom Viridiplantae; phylum Streptophyta; class Magnoliopsida; order Caryophyllales; family Polygonaceae; genus Polygonum; species Polygonum maritimum. Next base: position 22,436,420 of record OZ002729.1, read on the forward strand.
ATTTTAAAAATTGTAGCTAGCGATTTGTGTTTGTTTAATTACAATAAAAATTGTGTAAATTATATCTAATTATATTTTGAAATACATTTACCCATTAAGCAATTTTTATTTTTTTATTAAAATAAAAATTGACCAGTTATTAAAATTCTGATTCATATTTCATTATATTGCTATTTATAGTTATAAGGTAACTAGCTTGATCAAAAAAATATTAATTTTTCCTAAATCTTTTCTTAGTTTATATTGGCTTTTTCTATTTTTCAATCCTGTTATTAAAAATAATTTCCAAAATTTATTGCTGAATATTTTTAATTTGATTATAATTTATCGCTATTTAATGTTCATACCCTTAAACTAAAAATTCACATAATCAAACGGAATAAATTACTCGTTACAAGTCGGCTCATAAGATTAATGTTCATACACCTAAAAAAACATGTTAATTTAAGGTTCCTTACAAACCCATAAACTTAATACAATCACTAGTTCGAGGTTACAACTATGTAAAAGCTCCAACGGATAAATGTCTGCAAGCCACCCACTAAGTCGGACGATTTTGTTGTCCTCGAAGATAGCAATACAAATTCATCCTTTCACGAAACGGTGCATCCCACCCGTCTACGCTTGCGTGATGGTAGTTTAACCAACTATAAGTAGGTGGAGGTAATGGACATGCTTGTGCCAACCACACGTACAATGGTGTAAACAAACGTTAAAGAACATAAAAAAAATTCATAAATATTTCAAATTAGACGCGGTGAGGGATCACTAACCAGTATGAAATGTGTCCGATTTAACACGTGCGCCAAAGCGACCACTTGGGTCGGAGGACCTTGGATTTCGCTAGTTGCCGCCATTGGTAGACAAGTGTGGGGTGCATCCCATGATAGTAGCACAACAACGATGTTATATCGAGTAGCAAATACCAAGCCGATATTTGGCATCTCCATCCAGTGCCGGTACTCACAAGAACTTCTGGTGTATGCGACATTTGATATAAACGTCGGGAATGAAAGAAGGAGCGGCAGAACTTGGTAAATCCAGGGCCGCTCGGTGAGCTCCGCTGCCAACTCTTGCCTAACTCTTACGTAGGCGAATTCAGACCAACCGAGTACACATGCAAGAGAGCGGTACCCACAGTGACCGTCCGCTAGCACGTCACTGACGTTTGAAATGAACATGAACATGAATTCATTCACGCTTTGGTAGCCGAAGTTTATGCCCATATGCCACCTGCACGACATAGTCCCCGATCCACCAACGGGATAACACGGGACGGCTTCAGGAGTCGGCGTAAAAGGATAGGACGGCGCTGAATGAGAGTTGCGGGGGCTCGCATCTCTAGATGATGTTCCACGCTGTGGGGGACGGGGTGCCCTTCGTTGGGGATTACGAGCACTTGTATTCTCCGCCCTAGATTGCCTCGCTTCCACACGCTCCTCCCACGTTGGATCCCTCCTTGTACGAAACCCTGTTGAACTGCTACGTTGTCGTTGTTGCGCATTTTGTGGCTCCGCTGCCCTCGATTGGCTTGGATCCCTAACATCGTCAAATTTGCCTCTGGCCTGGAGCAATTGATCATCAGATAAGGGTTGCTCATTGTCGATATCGACTATGTCTCTAAATTGTCTGCGCGCAATGGATAGGGGTATTGTTTCATCACGGCCGACAGGAACCCCTCCCCAGTCCACTTGCTGCCAAAAGGGGTGTATCTCATCCAACCTGATGGAGTCAAAAGAAAGCATGGCTTCGACCATTCTGTGGATACAAGGAACCCCGTAGCAGTCTCTCCACCAATGGTCATTACACTCGTCACTGTACTTGTTGGTGATCACACTATCATATATAGACAACAATAGCCTGAAGCACTTTTCAAAGACTTTAAAGATGAGGTTTTTGAAAACCACCCACCATTGTGGGTGAACTAGCCTGTATTTGTTGGGAGTCTTGATTCGAGACATCTCCATCGCAGTTCTCACACTCCTGATTTGTCCCTCCAAGTGCTGGTGAATCCTTTGCACAATCGTGTTAAAGCCTAGTATGGACGAGTCTAACAACCTCTTCAGCACCGAATGCATACCCTCGACCCTGCAAATACACAAATGGTCATACAAGGACAACCATGACAATTGATAAGAGCATAAGAAACTCACGGAATACCTGTTTGAGGTTCGACAGAAGAAGTGAAGACGATGATCCGTCCAAGCTCGCACTATTTTCTTCTTGTAAGGAACAAGCCAAGTCTTTTGGACATATCCAACGAGACCAATATGCCAATTCTGCACTAGATTAGCTAGCCTCGCTTGATAACTAGCCTCGGTGGTAGATATAAACAGGGTCCAGCATCTGTTGGCAAATGATAAAGAGTCCTCTTTAGATAAAAACTTACGCCCATATGCATTAATCTTGGACTTAATGTGCACCCAACACAAAAGATGAATCACTTGTTCATCTGGGAAAACATGGTGAACAACATTGATGAGGGCCAGGTCCCAATCTGTCATTATAGCCGTCGGCATAACACCAACATGATTCGTAAATATCTCCCTAAGATGTTGCAATATCCATGTGAAGTTGGGGATTTCTTCGTTGGCCAAGAATGCAAAGCCCATGTTGAAGCTCTTGTTAGTGCAAGTCATGCCAACAATCTGCAACAAATGCATGTTGTACCTATACGCATAGTAATAAAATTTGTGATTGCCAAAACTATAAGTCATAACACATTTACCAACAACTAATAGTACATTAAATTTAAACTTACTTGTTGGTGTAGTATGTGCAATCCATAACAACAAGATACGGAAAAAACTTCATTAAGCGCAACGATCCTGGATGGATAAACATCAAGATTCGAATGGAGTTGTCTTCTGGGCGCGTTATTTTCCGCACGATGTAATTCCGCTCGGCTAATAATTGTAGTGTCCATTGGCACACGGTCAACTTGCTGCGCTCAGCCTTGGTTAACTTTTGCTTCAAATTCGAAATTTGCTTCGTCGATGTGGTGTTTTGGAGGTTCTTGTGTACCAACATGTGCGATATGCGTGTCGGGCCCAAGAATTTAGTCGTACCAGTGGCTATATCATCCACTTCTCTCGGTGTCAGTCTACTTGAAAATGGATGCCCAAGGTAACTAGTAGCGGGGTGATGGTTGTGGAACCCATGCATTAACCTCAATCTCCACTTTCTTATAAAACTATCTCTTCGACCCATGAATATGAATTTGCAATTACACTTCTTTGAATTACCTGCATTTGTCTCAGATCTAGAGAAGCCGGCTTGATCGCAACCCAATTTCACCATCCTTTGATTCGAATTCATAGTGGTGAAGGTCATCCCAGTACGGGCGACCAACCTCCCTAACCCAAGCTACGGCCTCAATTTTTCTATCCCACTCCAAATCGTTCTCAAATATATCTGTATTATCCATACCTACATCCTAGTTCAATAAAAACAATTATAAATTAAGTTAATGACATAGGTATGCATCCTCATTGGGCCTCTTTTTTTTCAAATGATATTATATTTATCTATTTTACTAATATTACCTACATTAATAATATTGTTTACATGTATTAACATCATGGTTGAAAATCAATAATTTTAACTATTCTTTCAAATTATATAATGTTTACCTATTTCAACATCTTAGGCAAACTAAAACATTATACATTAAAAAAATCGTACAATTCACAACCCATTTTATTATTTTCACATCCTATTTATGCTTTTAAATTAAATCATACTATATTATTGTAGATTATTAAAACAAAAACAATTCGTCGAGTTACGTACCTCTAGCCAATATCCGGGATCATACTCGTCATCTTCTTCTCCGGACAAATTTCCATTATCATACACGTCCTCCTCTTCTTCCGATCCCGACGAGTTTCTAATATCATCCAAACCGAAGTAAGACATTTTACAAGATTTTTTGTGTGAAAGCTCTATATAGAGAGTGATTAATACAAACTCTCACCCTCGTTCTTATATATATATATAGATATATATACACACACATACAGAAGGTCCGACTTGAATTATTATCGTTGCCAAATTGTAGCCGTTGCCAACGGTCGGATTTTCAAATCACTTCTCGCGGAACCTGGTTCCGCAGGTCTCACTCAACCTGGTTGTGCGAGAATCAGCGGATACCCGGAAAAAGATGAACAGTGCCGCGGAATGGGGTTCCGTGGAAGTCTTGCGGAACGGGATTCCGCAGGTGGACACCTTCTCTCGTTTGCTGCCACGTGTCTTTGCGGAATGGCATTCCGTAAGGCCTTGCGGAACCGTATTGCGTGCGTGCATTTAGCTACTGTTCACGCGTGCATTTAGCATCAGCCGTCGTCCCCGTGTTTTAATGATACGATTTGATTTAACTAAAAACTTATTTAAATTGTATGTAAAGTTATTCAAATATTATTTTATATAATTTGTTTCTTTTGAGATTTATTTTTTTTGGTTGAATTCTTTTCAGATTTATTTTAATGATACATTATTTATGTTATAATATATTATTTTAATTGAACAAAAATTTGTGATATTATAATCTTGTTGTCATATAAGAACTTCGTACTTGTTTTTATCAATAAGTTTCTTTATTTTATAATTAATATTTTTTATAGTAAATTTAATAATTTTTGAAAAAATGCAAATGGATATTAGTAGAGAAGAAGGTTTCTAGATAAATTATGCATAAAATTTAAAGTTTATTTTTTTATTTGGCAAAAAACTAAAATGGAATCCAGTAGATAAGAATTGTTACATTTTTTTAGAAAAGAAAAGAACTTGTTACAAGAAGTTGGATGGGAGCCGAGCAACCAATTGGGCTCCAACACCCTTATTCAAGATAAAACATAACCTATGAAAAATAAACGACTGAATATTCGCACTAGAGCAATGACTTTAAGCGCTGCGCACGACCCTAGACAATAAATCAAGAGCATCATTTCCTAATTCTCCGAAGGTGGAGAAAGAGAAGGTAATAAAACCGTACCCATTATCATCACATTTGGAGGCATACTTGCTCTTCTTTCGGTCAACAGCCTTAGCAATAGTAGCCCCAAGGACGAACGCGTCTACACCAATACCAGTAAAGGGAGAAACACCGGTGACATCCAAGCAGACGTTTTTACCCTTGTCCCAACCATAGCTAGAAGATCTGTAGGCCTAAGGTCAGTACCTTCATCGGACAATAAACCTAAGGGCACCTCCTTTTGCACACTAACACCAGCTTGAGCACATATATCACCTAGCACATCCCGGACAAGGTTATGTCGAATTTGATACCAATATCATTGTTACAATGTACCACATGATCCCCAAAGCAATCCATGATCTTTGAAGAACAACATGGGCAGGTAAAATTAGCAAGATACAGAGGTATCGCAAGACGATAACATAAAACACATCTGAACTGCCTTGGATGCATTGTCTGACCTAACACTTCAATAGGAATAGTTCTTAAGAAGTCCAAAGAGTGAGACGCCTTATTTCTAACAAGGATGGCCTTTTCACGACCACTAGGATTGTACCGACCTACTGAACCTCTCTCCACCATGTCAAAGTACACTGTAGCCAATTTTTTCATAAAAGGGGGGGCTGGTACATCATGACAAAGGTCGTGAGGATCGAAGTTGCACAAGTTCTGAAAGTTGTTCAAAGCTGACTCGCAGGCAGGACCCAACTCAGTAACACCGCAATGACGAAGCAATCTGTGTTGGAGGTTAAGAGACTGTAGACGAGAAGCGGAAAACGCATACCTAGAAACATCATGCGCAGTATAAATCCCAAAGCCACCCAAGCAGAAGGGCAAGGTGGCACAACGCCACTACCAATCACCGAAACCAGCTGCCCCCGCCACAATAACCTCCTGGAGAACCTTCCTCAGGGCATGATCAAAGGTGAGATGAGCGGACCCGAGAATTTGGGGTGGACAAGTCCGGAGAGAGAAATATAACCGCCCAACCCCAAAACAATTACGCAAAAGAAGGAGCCCCACCTGGGGGTCATTAAGCCCCGCTACAACCTCCATCAGAAATACCGTCTTGGAAACCCTCTCTCCAATAAGACGATTACAAAAGTCAACATTTGAATTGACTGGCCCACCAAGGAGCTTGACCCCCTCCAAAGACCGAGCCATTTTATGAGGAACGAGCTTGGGATCACTAGACCTCGGGTCCGGGTTAGGCCAAAAGATTTCCGTTTTTTCAACATTTAAGTGCAACCCCATAGCCGGCCCTTCCTTAATAATCAGATCCAAAGCTTCCGAGACCACCGTAGTATCGCCAATAAGTGTCCCATCATCCAGATACCAAGCCATAGAATCAAGGTTGCACTTCTTATTAATCCGATGGACAAGGGGATGTACGGCGAGCGCAAATAACAACGGCCCCAAAGGATCACCTTGGTGGACTCCTTGGCTAGAGAACGACGATGACTCATCATAGTACAAACGGGCAGGGCGGCCATAGCAAAATTCGACCCAAGGAGAGAGCGAGGGGCAACGGAGTCGGACCTCTCTAAGCATAGAGCTACGGTCGACCAAATTAAATGCATTACTGAAGTCCACCAAAAGCATAGACATACCACAATCTTCTCCCTTAACCTCGATCAGCCTGTTAACAACATGAAGGATGGCCTCACTACCATTAGGCACACCAATGCCAAATTGGAAATCCTCAAGGTAATGTCCAACGTTCTTCCCAACCACCACAACTGCAAACCTTGGACACAAGTCTCCGCCAAATCGTACCAACTGCAATGGGCCGAATACCACCGCTAGGATTGAGCAAAGGCGTTACAGAGCACTAGCAATAAACTCACTCAAGGCGGGAGGACACAAACCAGCAAGCAGCAGATTGACAACAACTGAAATAGAGTTAGCTAGATCCCCTACAATAGCAACAGCGACCCGCCCAAGCGCATCAACAAGGTGTTGGGCCCGCAAACCATCCCGCCCACAAGAAGTTCCTTTAGGGAAACTTCTAATCTTCCCTAAAACAACATCTTTAGAGACCGAAACAGCCTCAACCGAGGCATCAAAAGGAGGTAAGGAAGGACATAGCGCATGAGGATGCTTCTTCTCTAACTCACAAACGGTCTTTGAATTAGTGGGTGCCACCCCAGATGATGACAGAACCCGCACAACAGCCGAGAAATGCCCATCACTGACTTTCCTCAAACATTGCCTCTTGTTTAACTCTTCTAAAATAAGCTGCTTTTTGACAGACATGCTAGCCACCCCCAAGGAGCGCGAACTGCTCACACCATCATTTAGAACCTCTTTGACCAAAATCTCAGGGCCTCCAGGTTCCTTCCAAACACGAATGACACGAGCGATACCTTCAACTTGACAAACTCTCTTCTTCCCTAATTGGATGTCAGTACTAGGCCGAATAACTTTCAGAGTGCATAAAGGGAAAAGGAGCAGAAGTATCCAAGAGACAAGATCATGAGGAGAAGCAACAACCTTATCAAGGGCCGCTTTAAGAATCCGAGAGAAACTTAAACGAGGCCTTGGGGATACTTTTCACTGTACGACACTTCCCAGACAAAACTTCATGCAACAACTCGACATTAAAGGAGAGCGAAGAAGGGGCATCACCGCAACTCACTACAGTGCCCGAACTACTACCTTTGACTAGAACAGCGAAGGCAGCGATAGATAAGAACTTTATTGATGTGGGGTCATCAATGAAATTTCAATCAGTTTAATTGTTTTATTAACGATGAGATGAAGTCAAATAAGGAATTCACACATGTCATAATAATTATTATTTTTAACCTCTGATTTAATATATAGTTATGATGATGATTGGTTCCTAGGAGCAATAACACCATTTTACAAATTTCTTCAAGTAACGCCCAACTCATTCTGCGATTAGTGGCTTACTGGTTTCCTATTTTAGGATATTTATTGACACATTGTTTCCTATAGTGCTTTCCTATAATCCTATCTCATTTCAACCCTATAATAATAGCTAAATTATTAGTACTAGCAAGGTTGGTCCGTCCTTCGGACGGGCAATTTCCAGGAGTTTTGTTAATTATAGGAAAACAGGTTCATGTATATGCACGGGACATGTATATTATGAGAATCTTTAATTTAATGAATTTTTTCATAAATAAGATACAATATAACTCTCAATTAAACAGCCTATGCATAATTGGAATTCTCATCAATAAAAATAACTTATCTTGTTAATATATATTTTTTGACATTTTTTAATAAATTTTCTTAAAAGAATATCACTACGTATATAAAAAATAAATAATGAATATACAAATAAAAAAATAGACTAACGAATAAAAAAATTCAGTATTTGGAACTAAGATTGAATTAATTATTAATCAACAAATTTGATTAATAAAAGTCTATATATCAACAGTTCAACACACATATATATATTATGATAGTAAATAAATAATATAACATTACGTAATAATTTGATAAACATTCATACAATTCTTCAATATGAGTGTTCATACAATGCTTCAATTCTTGTCTGAAATTCAGTATTTTGGAATTTGATACAAAATCAATTTTTTTTTATCACTATATCATTATCAACCTTTAATGTTGTATGATTTCAAAGTACTCCTCCTTGTATGAGCCTTCTCTGAGCACTTTCCTTATCATTGTATTATCCATACTTAAAACCAGGTTTAGGAGACTGATTAAATCAATTAGAACTAATAGATCAAGTTGAACTTTGCTGTGAATACCAAAGCTTCTTCTGGCAGACAAGAATCTACTCATTATCAACAGCATACTCAGTGTCTTCTTTCCTGCAACTCCATCTCATTCCCTTTGCAATGGTGGAAATGGCATCAGTGAAGTAGCTGGATTCTCGGATGATCGCGTACCCATTTGGACAGAGAATTCGATCCATCTCTAAGAGCACATATTTCATGTCGCACCTGTCTAAACCAATAAACTGAGTCAAGCCGATAGAAACTGGAAAGGCAAGAAGGCGTATAGAAGGTGGACTCGATCAAATTTACCTCACACCTACGGGTATGTCGGCATGTAGAAGGTGGACTCGATCAAATTTACCTCACACCTACGGGTATGTCGGCATATAGAAGGTGGACTCGATCAAATTTGATTAAAAGTGAAGAGGCCGTCGGCATGAAGAAGATCATAAGTTCTAGGGTATGTTGAAAATGCCTCACACCTACGCAACATTAAGCAAAACATTCAGCAAAAACCGAGAAGGTAGGCAAGTGTAATTAAGGGCGAATTCTGCGAAAGGAGATCGAGAAACGGACCATAGAGGCCGAGAGACTTGAACCCGATTTTGACAAAAGTCCCTGCCCACTCCCTCGTAATCGTGCTCCTCGGGATACCTATGCGATGCACAGATTCTTGTACCCTCCATTTCACTGTCACGGTGGAAGACAATTGCAAGCCCAAATATGGGAGTTCGGAGGGCTTTGTGTGTATATATGCTGTCGGGGCATGACTCCTGGTGTACCTCAACTTATCACCACAGTCAATTCTGGGAAATGAAGGGGCAACTAACTGATGCAGCCCAATCCTATGAAATCAAGAAGCAAAGAAAGGGAATGAACTTATAAGCAGAAGGTGAAGAGATCTTCAATGCCGACACAGCCAGGTCAATTACAAAATTAAGATGAAGAGGTAGCCGGTGAATACGTATTCTTTAATTTCAACGGGAATCAACCCAATTGAATTCCAACGTGTTGCCCTAAGAATGAGGGTGAATTACGATTAGGAAAATGGAGAAATGAGGTGGGATGGAAATTAATGTAACAAGGAAGTTAATTTAACGCCAAGAAACTCCAAGGGTTTGTGAAGATTAAAAAAAAAAAAAGAAATTGGAGTGAATTAATAACATTAAAGCAATTGGTTATGTTGCCTTTTTCAAGTTGTAAAGATTTAAAACGTTACAATCCAAGCTAACAAAACAGTTAATCTCCCTATGACTAAGTGATCTCAATAATTAGAAAGTCACGGTTTGCACATAAAAAGTAGTATTATTATTATTATTATTATTATTATTATTATTATTATTATTATTATTATTATTAGTATTAGTATTATTATTAGTATTAGTATTAGTATTAGTATTATTATTATTATTATTATTATTATTATTATTATTATTGTATAACAAATCCGAAAGGTTTTACATAAAATTAGTGGCAAGCCGAGATACTATCCAACCCCCACGCCTTTGGCAATAGCAAAACCAATTCTAGTGAAAATATAGCCAGCAACGCGCACCCCAATATCTTGGGCCTTCGAGAACTTTTGGATGCGCTTAAGCAAGGAAACAACCTATGTCGTTTGATGAACAAATTGAAAATGTGGATGAAAAAAAATATCATTACATATGAACAAATTAGGCATATAGATGAGCAATTCAAAAAATAAGCAGATAATATGTGAAAAATACAAGAAGAACTCGAAAACTCAAAATACGGAAATAATGCAAAAAATACGCGAAAAATACGGGCATAATTCGGTTGCCCCGTTTTTCATCCATTAAATGAAAGTCTAATATAGAGCGTTAATTTTTTAGAAGGAGCGTACGTGAGTTATTCCCACTTCTCAACGTAAGACTCATTCTCACATGAGTCTTAGTTATCTAATTACAGTGAACAATAATATTAGCCCAAATAGTAAGACAATATGAAAGGTTACTGTGGAGAGAGTTGATAACTGTTTAATATTTCATACAAAATTAATTAAATTGAGAGATCTTTAATATGATAAGCTAAATAGGAAAGCAAACTTTGAATACTTTTACATTGAGTCAATTGTAAAAAAAATTGGTTATCATAATTTGTTCACTGGAAAATTCGAATTCTAAAAGTATATATATTATCATCATTGATAAATGCCATATTTTGTAAACCAAAATAATTAGTGTAGGAAGCAACACACAAACCAAAATAATAAGTAGTGTAGGAAGCAACACACAGAGGCTGATACAAAAATGCATAGAGAAATAGTGCTATTTTATTCCAAAGTTGTGAATAATGGCAACTACAATGTTTGAGGCACGTCTAATGTGTCATGGCCGAGGGTGCAATAAGATTTAGTGATCATAGAGGGTTGTGGGATCACCATGTCACACGTGATTTGGTTCACCCCGTTGATGTCATCAATTTTTTTGGGACGTCAAGGAGGAGCTAGCATTATAAAAATATGTCCCATGATATATCTATTAGCTTCTTCAAAGACAATTCATTTAATCACATCCCCTTCAACTAAAACCCATTACGACACTTCTGGTGAAGATGCCATATTTTGGCCATTTACTTCATTAAAGGCATTCATAAAACTTGGTTAGGTTTAATTCATTATCCATGTCTTTCAAGTGTTCCTTATGCCTTTCAAATGCTTTTTTTAATAATTTAAGTTTAACTCTTCATTATGATGCATTGAAGAGATGTCCTTGCTAGCATTTAGAGGGTTTAGTTCTCGTTTCATTTCCTATAATTTGTAAGATTTATTCATCTAATACAATCGTTCAATACTTACGAAACATCTTGAAAGGCTTTGATTCCACTTATCAGATTGGGATGTTTCAGCTGTATCAAATTTGATTGGGAGTAAAGTTCATCCCCACCAAATTTGGCGACGACCTTGTCACTACACCTCAAATAGTGTCACACATAGGTGCCTTGGCCGCATAGTCTACACTCTTTTTGGCTAAATTGCCTTTTTCCACAATGATGCACCAATGCATTAAGTACTCTGTTATACAAGGGCTCCCATTTTGTTTTCTACGACGTTACTAGCTAAGATTTCTTTTATGCTTTGATCATAAGATTGGAGACCAAGGGTGTGATGGACTCACGACTTGGATATTTGATGTCAATATTAAAAAGTCTTGAGCATACTCACATGAGCCTCTAAATAGATCTTCATTTTGATGGGTTAAGCATCTTTTAGGTTGCGTTGTTTACATTGGCTAAGATCTTGAATGGATCCTTATAGCGCTTTAGCAATCCCTTATTGACTTCATAAAAGGACTTCAATTATTGTGACAGTAGCTTGATCATGGCTAAATCTCCGACCCTATAATCAATTTGTCGTCATCTCGTATCAACCAATTTCTTTATGTGCTTCAGGAACTTGAGAAGTTGAGAACGAATAAGCACAACTTGTTGGTCCCATGAGTCGGCCAATTTCTTTATGTGCTTCGGGCTATTTTGTATAGGTTAACTCTTGTATTTTAGGGCTATATTGAGTGTGTTTAGGTTAGAGTTGTACGTAATTGTAATATCTAGGCCGAAGACACAAGGATGCAAGAATCAAGAGTTTTAAGGCGTTTTGAGTTGTCTGCGCAACACCACTTGCTTGCGAAGGCTATATCTTGAGCTACAGAGGTCGGATTGATCTGATTCCGGTGTCATTGGAAAGCTAATTTGAAGGGCTTCAATTCATCTTTTTACACCGAAGTCAGATTCCAAGCCGAAGCTGGTCAAAACAGCCTCCGAAGTGACGCCAGAGGTTCTGTCCCGATACCGCGACCGCGGAGCTCCCGACGCGACCGCGGCGGCTGCCGAGACCGACTTGTTCTTCTCTGTTGTGAAAGCGCGGGCGCGGTGGAGTCGACGCGACCGCGGTGATGCCGGATCCGTGATGGGCCGAAGATCTATCTTCTTTCTATCTTCTTATCTTTTCTCTTTCCTTTTCTATCTTTTCTCCTTTCCTAATTAGATTAGGGGAGCATGTTCCCTGGGTCTATATAAGGAGGAGTCTTCTTAGGTTTTAGGTATCTTCTTTCTCATCACCAATTCTTCTCTTTTTAGGTTTTTAGTTTAGTTTTGGAGAGCTAGTCTCCTTGGGTTTGTTCAAGGGAGAAGCTCTGATGTATGAACTCGTGAGGTTTTGGTAATTGATTTCTATCCTTTGGTTAATATTGATACTCTTGTGCTTCATCCCATGATCTCTGTGTAATTTTATGAGCCTGGTCAACTTGTTTAATTATCTTAGATCTATTGTTTGAATTAGGATTGGTTGTTGTCTATGCATCTTTCCTATTTTTCGAAACAACTCTATTCTAGGACCGTGGACTAGTTCAGGAAAGAGTATTCAATGGTTTAATTGTGCATGAGACTCGTAGCTTGATTGCATGATTTGATTTCCTGATATCCTTGTTCTTTATGCTAATTCTAGGTTTAAGCGTCCTTGCCTAGGGTTATAGAATTGCTTGGACCGTGGACTTGCGATTGTTAATGATCAGGATAGGAATTAACCATAGGTGTGAATGAAATCAATGGATGAATCTATGATCGAGTGATTATTTTAGAGTGGATCTTTTGAATAAACTTGCCTCTTATCTATTAATTTGTTTATTTGTTTGTTATTTGTTTCCTAGGTTAGTTTAGATATCTCTTTGATTTCCCCCCATATCTTTAGTTGATAATTATATTAATACTAGAAGCCGTAGTTCTCTTGGGTTTGACCCTTACTTGCATGCTATACTAGTTTGTTTGTTTGGGTTATTTTATCTTTGATCTTGGCACGACGACTTTAGCCGAGTCAGCAACGAATGGGACATCAAAGGTTAGTAGAGTCTAATTGTTGCATCTTTTAGGAAAATTGAGTCATATAAAGATACTTAACATATTCCTTGTGATTGGTGACCACATGATTTTGGAGATAGCCTTCCAAGAAGGTGTTGATGCATGTGCTCATTTCGGCCATCAATTTAAGGGTGAAGGCAGTTGAAAAATACAGATCGGTGTCTAGGAGTTTGAATCAATCCACAACTTGCTAGTGAACTTGGAGTTCCCATTGGGTTCATTATGCTCCTAGGCAGTGGCGGCCAATCACATTATGGGACCCCGTACTATAAATTGAAAATCACTTTATGAGGCCCCTAACAATGTGAAAATTAGTGTAAAAAGAGGGAACAATGGGAATTGAACCCATGACCACCTAATATTGACAAATATATATGGGCTAATTAAACCATTGTGCTATGTTATTTGTTATGACTATCCCTATTAATGTTTTTTACATATAATATTTTTTTGATTTTGAGGCCCCATAAAAACGGGGGCCCTGTGCAGTTGCATGGGCTGCACATGCCCCGGGCCGCCCCTACTCCTAGGTAGGCCCTGGTACTTGACCACATTCTTGGAAAAAATATCATGACCTTGGTTGCTTGGCAATCAGATAGGGCGGGGGTGAAGATCGCATAATTTGTGAAACAATCAACAACCACCATCATAGCTCCTGTATTATGGAAATACACACCCACAACTACTTGATATTAGCAATTAGCAAAGGTAGAAGTACTTGAGTTCAATGTTATCAGAATCTCGACTCGATCCTACGATTCTACGACCCAAAAGTCATAAATCGATCTGCGATCCTACGTAGGATCTTATTAAGCTAGGATCTTAAATGATTTAACATAAAACTCTAATTGGATTTTACACACAACTCTAACGATTCTAACGACCCTACAAGCGATTCTTGCGATCCCAAACAATCACTATTATATTTTTATATTATTACTAAGCTCAAAGTTTATGTCTCTTTTCCATTAAATTATTAACTCGATTCATCTTAAAATATTTTTACTCATCAAATTAATTATGTTTATAAAATTTCAGAGTTTACATATACGAAAATATACAATATATCAGGTTATTGTATATTTTTTAGTTATAATGTAGGATTTTACGATCCTAACGATCCGATTCTACGATCCGATCCTACTACCCCCGTCCAATCCGATCCAAGAATCCCAATTCTGACAACCTTGCTTGAGTTGGTAACCGGTGCTCAATGTTATCTTTCAAGAAAACCAAGCAAGTCAAGACATAGTGGTGGTTCTCTTATTTCTTCTTCAAACAGAAGACGTACCTTAATAATTGTTCTAGTGCATTACTGACTGTTAGTACACAAAATATGATGGTGTACAGGTTTCAACTCCTTCTTTAATGACCTTCTTCTCCAAGCCTCCTTCAATGACCTAGGACCTGCAAAACAATGGACAAAGGGGGCGGGGACCCCCTAATCCACCTCCGATGCCTAAGTCAGTAGAGTATTCGTCGATTGAGCGCGAGGATAAATAGTAGAGAGAGGTGTAGGGCTAGGGTTAGGGCTGAGCGATGATCAACCCTTCTAGGGTAGTTTTTGTATATATTTTCTACATGGCGAAGACATGTATTTATAGTGGAGAGAGAGGGCTATGCGAGTTCCTTGGAGTCCAATCAATAATTCTATCTCCTTAAATAAGATAAAATCTTCCAACTATTGGATAACTACCAAGATTTAATAAGCAATTAAAGATCTTTATTAGATATGCTTAATTGGCTGTCGAAGATATTATCCTTAATTAACATAGTAAATTTACCCGCCTACAAATGCCCCACCTACGTCTTTGTTGCGTGACTAAGACGTAGGGTACTCTAGGATTGACTTGAGGTGACTTATGTAGATTAGGAGATTGGCGCGTTTGCACATCCGTGAGCGAGTGTCACAGGAACCCCCGTGAGCGAATATCACGGTTCCACCCCCCGTGAGCGAATATCACGGGGGTTCCGTGAGTGAATATCACGGTCCGTGAGCAAGTATCATGGGAACCACCGTGAGCGAGTATCACGGGAACCACCGTGAGCGAGTATCACGGGAACCACCGTGAGCGAGTATCACGGGAACCACCGTGAGCGAGTATCACGGGAACCACCGTGAGCGAGTATCACGGGAACCACCGTGAGCGAGTATCACGGGAACCACCGTGATCAAATACCACGGGAACCACCGTGATCGACTATAACGGGAACCACCGTGATCGAATATCACGGGAACCACCGTGATGGGATATCACTAGAACCACCGTGATCGAATATCACTGGAACCACCGTGATCGAATATCACGGGAACCACCGTGAGCGAGTATCACGGGAACCACCGTGAGCGAGTATCACGGGAACCACCGTGAGCGAGTATCACGGGAACCACCGTGATCGAATATCACGGGAACCACAGTGATCGAACATCACGGGAACCACCGTGAGCGAGTATCACGGGAACCACCGTGAGCGAGTATCACGGGAACCACCGTGAGCGAGTAACACGGGAACCACCGTGAGCGAGTATCACGGGAACCACCGTGATCGAATATCACGGGAACCACCGTGAGCGAGTATCAAGTGAATCCTCCTACGTAGCTAGCATACGTGGAGTCCGTTAGTGTGATGAACTAATGTTGCGTTTACCCTTAAGCGCGTCATTTGTTAAGATTTTAAGAAAACAAGACGATGAATAAAACGAAAAGTTTCCTGGCCAGGATTTTGTTTAAGATAACAAAAAACAAAAAAAAGCAAAGTTTTTCGAACAACTCAACATCCGCGCGAGGGCCTCACGAAGAGTGCGCAATAGCGATACCACGATCATGCCTGCGTGGGTTGCGGTAGCGATTTATCACCTTCGTCTCGAACTGCCCCTGCTGCGATTCCATGCTCACGGATCGAGGGGTGCGTGTGCGATTCTTCCCCAACGAGGGAGCTTTGCGATCCGGACCAGAACCGCGGTCGCGTCTCGGGACCCGCGGTCACATCTCGGGACCCGCGGTCGCGGTTTTGCCCCAACGAAGGGGTCTTGCTCTTCGACCACTCTATCGTCCGGGCAGACGTTCGTGGTCTATCAACACGAATTCAAGATTGAAAGTGAGGGTCAATGATCTTACCGAATCTTGAAGCGGCGTATTGGAGATTTGCACAACGGTCAAGGGCATCGATTGTCCTTTCAACTCTTTGGCTTGATTTCTGGACTGCGCTATTCGTGCCCTGTTTCGACTGACCTCAAGAGGGATTCTTGCTTAGACTTCTAAGGACAAAACATATCACTCCTTGTCAGCTTTCCAGAACATCTTGATTCGTATTGATCGGATGTCCGTAGCTCCCGAACGAACCCTCGCAACACAGAGGACTAAATCCGTCACGGGCATGGGATTGCTTGAACTGCGATTTTGGACCAGTTCGAGCACTCTCCTGTTTTCGATGTCAACAGTGAAGTTGTAGATGACTTCTTTAGATTTTTATCCATATAAAGTTCGCAACTTTTCGATGATCCTATCTCCCGAGCGAGTCGTTTGAAGTAGACTCGTTCTGCTCTACGCATCTTGCGCACTGCAGCATCATTGGAATGCCTTTTCGTCATCTTTCGGGTGCGATTCTGGGTTTGACCTGTGAAGATAATTTGTAGCTTATCTTCTCCTCTTTCCAACGATATGTGGATCGTCCAAATCCGATAAGCGTAGCTCCCGAAAAGCGAGTCGGAAGCACGATCGGTAATTCTGTCTGTCGTTGACCCGCGGTCACGTGTGATGGACCCGCGGTCGCGGTTTGACTCAGAACAGAGGCTTCGTTCTCTGGAGCAAAACCGCGCCCGCGGTTTTGCCCCAGACTGTGATTCTCCGCGGATCCGCGCTCGCGATTGACCCCGCGGTTTGACTTCGCGATCGTACGCGAGCGATTAAGACTGTCTTAATCGTCGCCGATTGTGCAATCCTTGTTTCCGTCTTGCTTGGTTGATGCGCCAGGCTCGATCTCTTGCCCCGGTCAAGAAATCTTCCTTGGAGACTACGCCGCCTAAGGTTCGATTGGAGTTAGGATCTCCACCTTTGCGTAATGTATCACTCTTCGCCTCTTGCCCTAAAGCTTAGGTCTTTCTTCTCTTGCAAGATACATTTTTTGGACGTCTCTCCATCAACCATGGATTTTGATCTTGTTGTGCGAGATTGCGATTAGGGTTCCGCCTAGCAAATTAGGGTTTTCACTGGATCGATAATCAACAATGATTTTCAAATACAACAACTCCACGGATCGATAATCCAAAACAATTTTTGAACCGCGACACTTTATGGATCGACAATCCAGGGTCCGATTTAGCGATGCGCACCACCGAATCCCGTACTTGATTAGTTGATTCAGACCTTACAATGCTATGACCCGCGATTCCGTCGCCTGACTCGAGTCCCGATAGGTCTGCGATGAACAGATGCATTTGCGAGGGGGATTATGTCACGGATTGAGTCGGATCCAGGCAAGCTAGATGCCTTGCCCGGATCGCGATGTGGTCTATCATCCCGAGCGAGTATCGGGTTCAACGCGCGTTGGGATTCGTTCTCCGAGCGAATTTCGGAGTTCCCACGCTCTGGCCTCGATCCGCGGTCGCGGGCTTTGGACCTGCGGTCGCGGGTGGCTATCCGCGGGCGCGGGTTGTGAATCCGCGGTCGCGTGTCTAGGGCTGCCGAAAGCGAATCGCGCGATTCGCATGGCGCGATTGCCCCTGGGTCGAATAAGATCGTATCTTCGTTGTTTGGGGTCGATTACAGCACCATAATTATGGTTCGATTGTTGTTTCCCACTGACGGCGCCAAATGTTAGTACACAAAATATGACGGTGTATAGGTTTCAACTCCTTCTTTAATGACCTTCTTCTCCAAGCCTCCTTCAATGACCTAGGACCTGCAAAACAATGGACAAAGGGGTCGGGGACCCCCTAATCCACCTCCGATGCCTAAGTCAGTAGTGTATTCGTCGATTGAGCGCGAGGATAAATAGTAGAGAGAGGCGCAGGGCTAGGGTTAGGGCTGAGCGATGATCAGCCCTTCTATGGTAGTTTTTGTATATATTTTCTACATGGTGAAGACATGTATTTATAGTGGAGAGAGGGTCAGGCGAGTTCCTTGGAGCCCAATCAATAATTCTATCTCCTTAAATAAGATAGAATCTTCCAACTACTGGATAACTATCAGGATTTAATAAGCAATTAAAGATATTTATTAGATATGCTTACCTGGCTGGCGAAGATATTATCCTTAATTAAGATAGTAAATTTACCCGCCTACACTGACCAAGGTGATTAGTATATAACAAAATGTAAACCTGTCCAAATGCGGGTCAGCCCGCCCGACCCGCCTGCAAATAAGGGCGGGCTTGGACAAGGGTTCAAGCCCTAAGGGCCAGGCCCGGCCCGCCCTTTTTTAATCCGGGCCGGATATGAACTGACAGTTTAGCCCATCCAGGCCGCTAGGCCCGGCCCGGCCCGTAATATTTTATAAAAAGAATCTATTAATAAATACTTGTTTATACCGATGTCATCAAAAATTCAAAACCCTATCCTTTCATTTATTTAAGTCTTACAGATTTACGTCGTTCATTCCAGCCTTTCCTGTCATCATGCATCTCTCACTCACTTCCCCTCCCCATCTCTCTCTCTAGTCTCTTCCTGATCTCCTTCTCTATCATGCCGGTAAGCCGTGTCGGTCGTCATTCCTGATCTCTCTCTTCCGATCTGTTAGATTTTTTGCCGGTCGGGTTGTCCATGGGCCAGCCCGGCCCGCACATACGGGCAAAAAAAATGTTTTAACCCGGCCCAAGCCCGCGTTTAGACAAGTCTAATAACATGTCATCGCATTCTCGAATTAGAGCCTTATGCAAGCTGATGGTTTTGAGAACAACAACGCATTAGCCTCTAGTGTAGAACAAGCCGTTGTCAATCTTATTACTGAGGAAGGTCAACTGCACGTCATAGGATCAATACCCAAGTTGTTGTCAAACCGTTCGATAAAAAATCGCTTTATTTACAGTTTTTCCATCCGTGTCATTTTCTAGTACATTGTTTCTCCATTTCATTATCTCTTATTAACACGTACATCGTTTAGTATCTTGCACAAGTTTTTTTTTCTTTCTTGTGTGTTAAAATGTGCAAATTGGTTAGTAGTAGGATACAATTCAATTTTGCCTAATCATGGAAGAAACATCACTTTGTGCTCATCATACATTAAATCAGTTTTATGTTAACTTTCACCAAATAAATCATCCGTATATTTTATATAAAATTATTTATTATTTTCCCTTACATTTTATATATAAAAAAATATATATTTCTCGTTTCAATTCATCAATATTAAACAATTGTTTTGTGTGGAAAAACTTATTTTCAATTTTCTATTTGGAAAATAATAATAACTAAATCAATTAGTTTGACTTTTTTATTGAATTATTTTTTTTTACATATTATCTCTCTAATTGTAATTTAATTTCATTTCGGGTATATTAATAATATCTCCGTTTTTTACCTTGATTTTTGTGAAAGAATATTAAATTGGTAATTTCATTTGAAAAAATGATGAATATTACTTGATATTTTTTTAATCTATTCATGCAAAAAAAATATTTACTTTTTATTGATGGTTCTTTGGTTAAATTACATTATCCTTTTAATTGCTTTTTATTCCATTTATGTCATTGTAAAATGTTTTATAGAAACAGTTTTATTAAAAATATAGATTTTACTTTGTTTATTTCCATTTTAGTATTTATGCATAATATGTTTACAAATTGAATGTTGTTATAAAAATTGATAATAAAAAAAGAATTCAATATCTCTAATTATAAGAATTTAATTAAATCAATTTTCCATGTTCTTAAAATCATATTTAAAAAATATTAACTTGTATACTAAATTACTTGTAATTAATTCCTATTTATTATTTTACTTTTTTAATATACTTTACTTAACAACTTTTTACATGATACATTTTCATTAAATCAATTCGTTCTATTGCACTTTTATTTTAACAGAAAATAAATATAACATGGATTTTATAGCAAAAATCTAAAAGGGCATGACTTGCCGTTTAACCTAGTTGAGGGTATATTTTATTTTATCAACCTTTTTTGCGGAATTTATGCAAGCATAACAATTTGGGGTAGTGAAACGAATGTTGGATTCTTTGATTTCGTTTGTAGGTGTAGGGCTCTCTACAACAGCTGTTCCCACCGAAGATCTTCAATCTGCTGGTGCCTGGCGTTGTTCCCCCTATAACAGCAACTCTGTCGAACTAGGGAACAGTGCTCTGTTGTTGTTGTAGAACGCCTCTTCGTGGAAGTTGTTGAAGACGAACTTTCTTCATTAGATCAATCATATGTACCTGTACCGATATAGGTTTGAATCGTGTAGTCACTTTCCGAAATCAATATTTCGCCCCTTTCGAGCCTTAGGGAATCCACGAAATTTGAAGTGAGATAAGACAAACCCTCCAATCCATACAAGGCTCTTGTAATGGATCGAACCTTAGAGTTCATGTAAAATGGACTTTAGACTAGTCATTGAAGTTCAATCATGGAGAAAACGTTCTCACAAATGATATTCGAACCAAAAGAACCCACCCCAACACTATCGTCCCTACAACCTTTGTATAGAGGCAAGAGAGCAGTTACAGGGAACGGTTAATGGCATTTACTGACCGTTACTTATGGTTATCGGTGGTTACCAACAGCCACACGTGGATGACATAGTATTATCCACATCACCGTTAATTAACAACATACTAAGGAAGTTACAAAGTGGTTTCACGTCAGTTACATGACGGTTACACCATCTGACTCACATAGGAAACAATCACTGTTCCATTAGATAGAACAATCCGTCAGACACATCTTTGTTCCTTCTGAGACAATAAAGTCACTGTTACCTCCTAGGTAACAACACTTGTCAATCATCTTAGACATCAAAGTCGTTGTTCCATATCGGGTAACAACACTTATGAATCAGCTTGAACATCTTGTCTAACTCTTGTCTTAGAGACACTGTTCCACTGTTACCCTATAGGTAACATCATAATTCCTTAATATCTCCCTCTACATCTCAACTAAGCTTGCACGAGTGTGCCCCGCACCCCCAAACCCGTGATATAGCGAAGTGAGTCCTTCATAGTGTCGTATGAATCCCGACCACACCAAATGGCACCGTTACCCCTAGGTAACAGTAGGTGATAACACTAAAATCACCAACAATCCTCCCCCATTTTAGTGTAATCCCTGATTCATAAAATAATCAGCCTTTGTCCCAAACTCGTGCATAAGCGAAAATGTCGTGACGATTGAATTTCCACTTTAGTGTAGTTACACATTTCAAACACCCGGGAATCATGGTGTCCTAAGGATTGAACCAATCAACCTCTTTGGATGTATGAAGATAACACACACACAAGTCTTGTTACATCTCCAAAGTTATAACTTGACTCTATTATAGCCCTGAGTCCATATCTATTCATGAATGTATATGAAGCTCAACCCGAAGCTTCATGAAGCGGCAAAACTTCACATTCATATAGGTAGATCCTTTCATCATGCACCTACATTACACTTTTTCAAAGAAACTATTAAGAAGACTATGTCTTCAACCTCCAACTTGTAGGAACAGAGCACACAATGGGGACTGTTACGATTGTACTCACAGTTTCTAGGAATGGACTTTCCATATTGAATTATGTCCTAATTTTCATTAGGTAGGAATTGGGTGTCCCATCGCTAGAAAGCTATGCGGGTCCTTCATACTCATCCCCTTAGGTCTAACCACTTCGTCAAGTGATTATCCAACCTTGTTTTCCATCGAATGGAAACAACTAAAATCAGACTATGTGTCATACATCCACGAACTATGCTATACCACAGATGTGACCTGGTATCAACAAGCATGATCGTTACCCTCTGGCCAGAGTTGTTATGCTCACATATTTGAAATCAGTCTTAGCCTTAACGAAACATGGTAGATTTGCTTTCATAGTTGTTACCTTAACCCAGGCTACAACTCACACTATCAACCTCGTTCCCATTGTCAAACTTGAATGCTAGATCGTTTTCCACCATCTAAGAACAAATGTTGATCCCTAGTAGAAATATACATCCACCTTTAGAGTAACAGTTCTCTAACCGATCCAACTTGCATTCAACATTTTCTTAATATCCAAGAAAATAATGACATTCTCAACTGGAAATGTTGAGGGACACATTTCTAAACAAGAAACAAGTATTCATGTCAAGAGACATTAATCCTAAAGGAAATGTTTATCCAGGGACATTGATCCCTCAACCTCGTTATCCAACCCATTCTCAATGTAATGAGACTGGGATAAAGATAAAACTCTTCTTTCCTCCCCTTTTATCTTAATCCCAAAATTCATGCAGGAACCCTATGTACATACATTGCAAGAGACACAACTGTTCCCTTCACATAGCAAGTGTAATTCCAGGGAACAATACTACTCTCAAGGAGAGCACTTTCATCGGAATATTGTCCTTAAGGAATACTTTCCATAAGTTGCCACTCACACCACTTATATAACGTGTCATTCACCATAGTTCCAAGGACATTTCAATCCTTTCCAATGGACATTGGATTTCAGGAGGGGAACGGTCACATTCAACCTCTCCAACCAACTATAACGTTGACATAAGTGAAAATCCTGCAACATTGTTTAACTCCTTCCTCATTAACCTGCATTCAAATGTAATGTCAAAATTCAAACATAATACATTAGAAAAATGAAATGAAACCGACTAATCTATATGGAGACAATAGAGTCGAATAGCCAATCTGTGTAACACAGTAGGGCCTTAACCAGTAGACTCAAGAGAGTAATCTGAATTTAAACATGAGTAATCTACACACAATGTATAGTAGACTCATTTAGGAAACCTCCCCCTTTCGAGGAATATATCTCACTTCCAGTCTATATTCAATATTTAATCAGTTCCCTTTGAGGAAACAATATGTGAGTCATTATCATTGTTACCCTATGACTTACATTGAGTCATACAACATTTCAATGCAAATTAATCATGTCTTATCACTATTTAGTGATTAAAATATCCGTAGAAGTAGGGCTGGGCAAAAAAAACCGTAACCGAATAACCGATAACCGATCACTTTTTTCGGTTAACCGTACCGGAAAAAACCGAAAGATCGGTTACGGTTAACCGACCGAATTATTTTCCGGTTAAACGGTTCGGTTACGGTTACTAGTTTTTCAATATCTGGTTAACCGAATAACCGAATATATAATATATATATATTTAGAAAGAGAACAGCATAATTAAGTCAATTTAATTATATTAGACATATTTTGATATTATACATTACACAAGGCGGTAGTTTAATGATATTAGACATGTTTTGATAATATACATTATACAAGGCGGTAGGTTTAGTGATATTAGACAATTGTTCTTTTCATGGATAGTTTGGTGGTGATCGGTCCGGGAGTGGTGGTCAAAATTTAAATTTATAAACCGAACCTCACTTGTAGTAAAGAGGTAGGGTGTCGAACACACGGGAGTTCGTGCGTTGAGAGTACCCGAAAGACTAAAAAGATGTAAAAGAAAGGCAAAATAAAGGAAAACGGAAGAAATCACCTCGGACCGACACTAGTCACTTAGGTCCGAGGGTGGATCGAGGTTGTTTTGGCCGGGACCGACTTGGCTCAACGTCGGGCCCAATGACTGGGAAACTCGATTAGGCAAAATAGTAGATCGGTCTTGGGTTTTTGGGTTCCTTCCCTAACTAGACTTGAGTAATTCCACCCCAACTCAACCAATAAGTGTTGATCCTTGTGAGATCGAGGTTGCTAACCTTCAATCTCTCTACTCTACACTTCGACCCAAGGGAGTTTTCACTCTCCTTCGATGTTAGGTCTAGTAATTGGGTGAGAGATTACTTTCGCTTACTCTTACCAATCACAAGCCCTATGTCCCTTGTTTCCACAAGAGAATTGAAGCTTAGTGTAGAGAGGATTCATAGATCAAGTACTCAAAGGCTATGGAATTGGGGTTTCCTACCCAATCCTAGCTAGGGGTTTCCCCCGTAGCCCAAGACTATGAAATCTACTCCATAAGATAAGAGTAAAGAGCAATCAAATGTAAAAGCAAGCAAATCTCAATCATCAATCTCAAATCAAACTCAAATTGCATTCAAATCTCAAAGGGTTCACAAGATCCAAGTCTTAATTCTACTAAAACCAAATCAAAACAAGTACAAACTCACTAGAACTCCTCTCTTCTCCACCGATTTCCTCCTCTTCTTTTCCTCCTCTCTTCTCCTTGCTCTCCAAGCCTTCCTTGAGCCTTTGAGAGTGATTTGGTGTGGGATTGTTGTTGGATGATCTCTAATCTCTCTCTAATTATGCTTTTCTCTTGATTGGGGACCAAGGAATTCCAATTTAGAAGAAGGGCAAAATTGGAAGATCACCACATTTGTGCCTTGGAGCCTAATCTTCACAAATGCCGACTCGGACCAACACGCTGGGGACCTCGGGCCCGACGTTGGGAACGTCGGTCCTGGCTACTGGTTGCTCGATCTCGGGCCCGATGTAGTGGTGCTCGGTCCTGGGCCTCGGTCCTTCTTCACTTCTTGGTTTTCCTTTGGTTCCTCTTCATTCTTGGCATGGCTCTTCCGCTCCTTTATTCCTTTGCTTAGCTCCTTCTTAGTTGCTCCTCCAAAATGTCCTCATTTGCGCCATTTTACCTACAAAACGTAACAAACTCGCATAGTTTCCGAATCTTAAAGAAAACCGGGAACTAAGCTAAAAAGGAATGAAACTAACAAAGAAGGGAATGAAAAACACATATTTACAAGGGAAATTAACTACTAAAACACCACCAAAATGAGAGACGTCAGGTGTTTTTTTCATTTCTAACATTGTTGATGATTAATGAAGGTCGTATACTTGATTCTTTCGGCACTTCATTAACGCCTCGAATGGTGAAAACTTTAGTTCTTGGTTAGGATTGGATGCGCACTTCATTTACATATTTTACCGCCGAAGAAAATATACTCGAATTAATTAGAAGCTATGGAAGAAGGTTAATTTATTATATTTGTTAATTTTTTTTATTTGAGTACAACGTTTTATTGTGTCTCTAACATTTGTTACAATTTATAGGAATGAGAAAGTTGACTTTGGAGCAACCTTTTATGGAAATTGACGAGTCCATTTCAATTGACGATTGAAGATACATTTGGACATGTTTATGCTATGAAAAGACAATGTTTGTTTTTTGTGTTTTATGTATTGTGAAATGATACTAAGATTATGTATTTGAATTTTCTATTTTGACATATATTAAAGATGTGCAATATGTATTAGAGATCGGGCTAACGCTCCACTAAATTGTTTAATTTATAAACTGTTTTTAAAATATGGTTATTGGTTAACCGAAAAACCGTACCGAATTTTCCGGTTAACCGAAACCGGTTAACCGGAAACAACCGGTACGGTTACGGTTATTGAAATTCAATAACCGAATTTCCAATTAACCGGTTTCCGGTTAACCACCCGTGCCCACCCCTACGTAGAAGGAACTCGTTCTGTTTTAAAAAACAAAGCAAACATATTCCCTTTAGGGAAAAACGTCCACTGATCCCTTCAAGGGAAACAGTCATCCGAAACTTGTTTAATCCAAAATTTCATTCGGCCTTACATAATCATACATTAATCTCTTTTATATGTTTAAAACACCCTTAGGTATCACACATATCATTTCTCATTACGAGGTAGCAAGAAAACATGGTCTTGTGTATAAAACACTTCCATACATGTGAATTCTTATCTCATGACCAAAAGATCACGCATGGATTATCAAGACCAAAAGCCTTCAATTCTCAAGATCAAACTTGTGAAAACATGGATCAATTTCCATCGGATCTTGGGTTTTTTTCTAGGATGACCAAATTTCCATTGATCTCCTCCAACTTCAAACTGGTTGTCTTCTCGGAAACTGGTACCATATGATTGATCTCAAAATATTTGATTTCGAATGTTGGATTCTTTGATTTCGGTTGTAGGTGTTGGGCTCTCTACAACAGCTGTTCCCACCGAAGATCTTCAATCTGCTGGTGCCTGGCATTGTTCCCCGTATAACAGCAACTTTGTTGAACCAGGGAACAGTGCTCTGTTGTTGTTGTAGAACGCCTCTTCGTGGAAGTTGTTGAAGACGAACTTTCTTCATTAGATCAATCATATGTACCTGTACCGATATAGGTTTGAATCGTGTAGTCACTTTCCGAAATCAATATTTCGCCCTTTTCGAGCCTTAGGGAATCCACGAAATTTGAAGTGAGATAAGACAAACCCTCCAATCCATACAAGGCTCTTGTAATGGATCGAACCTTAGAGTTCATGTAAAATGGACTTTAGACTCGTCATTGAAGTTCAATCATGGAGAAAACGTTCTCACAAATGATTTTCGAACCAAAAGAACCCACCCCAACACTATCGTCCCTACAGCCTTTATATAGAGGCAAGAGAGCAGTTACAGGGAACGGTTAATGGCAGTTACTGGCAGTTACTTATGGTTATCGGTGGTTACCAACAGCCACACGTGGATGACATAGTATTATCCACTTCACCATTAATTAACAACATATTAAGGAAGTTACAAAGTGGTTTCACGTCAGTTACATGACGGTTACACCATCTGACTCACATAGGAAATAGTCACTGTTCCATTAGATAGAACAATCCGTCAGACACATCTTTGTTCCTTCTGAGACAATAAAGTCACTGTTACCTCCTAGGTAACAACACTTGTCAATCATCTTAGACATCAAAGTCGTTGTTCCATATCGGGTAACAACACTTATGAATCAGCTTGAACATCTTGTCTAACTCTTGTCTTAGAGATACTGTTCCACTGTTACCCTATAGGTAACATCATAATTCCTTAATATCTCCCTCTAGATCTCAACTAAGCTTGCACGAGTGTGCACCCCGCACCCCCAAACCCGTGATATAGCGAAGTGAGTCCTTCATAGTGTCGTATGAATCCCGACCACACCAAATGGCACTGTTACCCCTAGGTAACAGTAGGTGATAACACTAAAATCACCAACAATGAATACATGACACATGTGCTAGTGTGCTACTATTTGTTGTATTTTAAGGATGAATCTAAATATTTTCATAATTTTCACGGTATTCATTGTATAGCTATTCATTGTATAGCTATACTTAGTTGTTATATTATAAATATAGATATTATTTTGATAGATTATGAATATAGATATTATTTTGATATAATAGTATATAGGGATTAGATAAGGGTGTATGAAATTTTTTAGTTATAAAACTAAGAAGGATATAAAATTTGGGTCCGGATCCGGTACGAATGGGCGCTAGGGTAGGAAATAGGAATAAACAAGATTCGTTGGATGAGGAGGGATCAAGCTCACAGGAAAAAAGGAAAAAAAAAACGACACGACCGAATTTTTCGTGTATTTTTCAGAAAACACATATACAACGCGTCCAAAATTCGTTCAACTCTATTGTCAATTTGTTCAACCCTATGGTCAATTTGTTTATCCATATTTGTTCAACTCTATGGTCAATTTGTTCATCCATGTCATATTTTATAGCAATCGAAGTTCGTATAAATGTTTTCACTTTGGCAATTTGTTCACCTTTATAGTTAATTTTAAGGCTGGGATACTTCGGTTCTTGGTTTTTTTTTAGCCTACCTGTAGGGTAAAATTTTTTTTTTTAATTTGGTTCGGTTCCTACGAATTTTAGTGAAGAACCGTAATAACCGTATCCGAACTTTATTCGGTTCCTAACTTCGGTTAACCGAACAACAAATTTACAAGCAACTCAAAACGATTTGCAAGCAAAATCACAAGCAAGACAAAAATGAAATATGTGCTTAATTTTATTCAGCCTTTGGCATTGATGCCTACTACATATTCTATTTGATTCCTTCCTTGAGATCTATCGAGAAAAATCCAATTCACATGATTACAAATGCATATCATACAACATTTCCTTATGATCCACCTTCTGGTGATACAATCATACAAATGCTTTTTGAAGAGTTCAAATTCTTCGCAAATGGGATGAAGAGTTCAGCATTTTAGCAAAAAATTTGGACAATGCAGATTCTAGAAAAAGAATCCTAACTTATGTCCAGTAAAACAGGTCTGCATTTGCTTGAGAATTTTAGCCGGAAAAGACAGTCATGTGGAGAAATCAAAGGTCCCAAAAATGGCAAAACAAACTATATGATATAGTAAAATCAAACATACTGAAATTCAAGATTCAGGAGGCTGAGAGGACGAGGAGGACGACGAATGGTGAGGCACTTGAGGCTGAGAGGACAAGGTGGCGGAACCGCTCGAGGAGGCGACTGGCTGAGAGGACAAGAACGCAGAGGACGAGGAGGACGCAGAGGCCGGTTCCGACTTGTAGGCCGGCGACCGGAGAAGTTGTGCGCTCGGATCGAGGATGTACTAGCGACTAGCGAGAACGCGGAGGACGAGGAGACGAGGAGTTGCGACTTGCAAAAACGCGGAGGCCGATGACGACTCGCAGGCCGGCGGCCGAAGAACTGGAGAGGGGCGACTGGAGATCTGGAGAGGGGCGACTGGGAGATCTGGAGAAGTTTTAGGCTCGCGTGAGAGGGTGAGGTGAGGGACGGTTAGAGCTTCAGCGTTCCTCACTAAAATTTGGGATATTTACATTTTGGCCCATAATATTTCGGGTATTTACTAAAAGTTCGGGTATTTAATCTTTTTTTATTTTTTTACCTGAAAAACGAACCCGAATTATACCTTGGAACCGAACCGATTTTTTTTTTGCCTTTGAATTTTCAGGAACCGAACTGACCCGAATTGCTCGGTTCGGTTCGGTTCTTCGGTTTTTCGGGTCCTATGTCCCAACCCTAGTTGATTTGTTCATCAATATTTGTTTAACTCTATTGCCAATTTGTTCAACTCTATGGTCAATTTGTTCATCAATATCTGTTCAACTCTATTGCTAATATATTCAACTCTATGGTCAATTTGTTCATCCATATTTGTTCAACTCTATTGTCTATTTGTTCAACTCTATGGTCAATTTGTTCATCCATATTTATTCAACACTATTGCTTATTTTTTCAACTCTATGACCAATTTTTTCATCCATGCCAAATAGCAACGAAACTCTGTATAATTTGTTTAACTCTTTGCAATTTGTTCACCTCTATGGTCAATTTGTTCATCAATATTTGTTCAACTCTATTGTCAATTTGTTCAACTCTATGGTCAATTTGTTCATCAATATTTGTTCATCAATATTTGTTCAACTCTATTGTCGATTTGTTCAATTATATGGTCAATTTATTCATCCATATTTGTTCAAATCTATTGCCCATTTGTTGAACTCGATGATCAATTTATTCATCCATGCCAAATAGCAAAGGAACTTTGTATAATTTGTTTAACTCTTTCCCAATTTGTTCACCGTTATGGTCAATTTGTTCAACTCTGTTGTGAGTTTGTTCAACTCTATGATCAATTCGTTCATCAATATTTGTTCAACTCTATTACCAATTTAATTAACTCTATGGTCAATTTGTTCATCCATATTTTATAGCAATCAACCTTTGTATATTTTGTTTAACTCTTTGACAATTTGTTCACCTTTATGGTCAATTTGTTCATCCATATTTGTTCAACTCTATTGCCAATTTGTTCACCTCTATGGTCAATTTATTTATCCATATTTGTTTAACTCTATTGCCAATTTTTTCAACTCTATGATCAATTTCTTCATCTATATTTGTTCAACTCTATTGCCAATTTGTTCAACTTTATGGTCAATTTGTGCATCTATCTATAGCAATAGAACTTTGTATAATTTGTTCAGCTTTATCGACAATTTGTTCACCTCTAAGGTCAATTTGGTCAACCCTAAGGTCAATTTGTTCATCCATATTTGCTCAACTCTATTGCCAATTTGTTCAACTCTATTGTCAATTTGTGCATCTATCCGTAGCAATAGAACTTTGTATAATTTGTTCAGCTCGATCGACAATTTGTTCACCTTTAAGATCAATTTGGTCAACCCTAAGGTCAATTTGTTTATCCTTATTTATTCAACTCTATTGCCAATTTGTTCAACTTTATGGTCAATTTAACTCCACTGTCGATTTGTTTACCTCTATGGTCAATTTGTTTATCCACATTTTATAGCAATAGAACTTTATATAATTTGTTCAGCTCTATCGACAATTTGTTCACCACTAAGGTCAATTTGTCCTTTTATCAAAAAAAAAAAAAGGTCAATTTGTTCAGCTTTTTGTATAAGTTTTCGCATGAACTTTGTATACTTTGTATGACTTGTTCGATTGGTATTGTATCTATCAGCACTCTTCCGTCGCTTCTCCTTGAATATATCAAGAAAATCCTCTTTTCATCTACTGAGCTACATTAAAAGACCACCGTCAATTAAGGGCAGCCAAATCATGCGAAAAAATAAATAAACAAACAACACAAGAAGAAAAGAAACAAATCAATAGAGAGCATTACATTATATCATACAAAAAAAAACATCACTGGACCATAAATTATGTACACTTATATGGTCTTTTAACCAAAAAATTATGTATACTTGTATGGTCTTAAGAACCTCCCTCATGTGATCCTAAGTCCGTTTGAGATAGGATGGGTCACAAAATTATGTATACTTATATGGTCTTTTAACCAGAATCATGTATGTGTCAAAAATAAACATTATCGATTGTATCTCGTACAAGATATGAGCAATTAACTAGTACATTAAAGTTCTTAATGTTGCTTTTTTTTTGTTAAAAACCCATAAAGTTATCTTTTTCAAAAATAATTAACAACAAATCTATTATATATATTTAAAACCACTAAGGATTAGAGTTTTCTCATTGCGCCACCTAGGATTAATCCACATGGCGATCCTAGATTGTGCCACCTAGGATTTTGCCACATGTCACTATTTGCTTAAGCCATGTCATATAGTGTTTTACACATCATATGCCACATCATCTTATTTCTCTACCCTGTCATACTATATTTTACACCTCATATGCCATATCATATCGACTTTGCCCCGTCATATTTAAATATACTTATAAATATTACATCATGTAAATCTAGATATATATTAATAAACCGACTTTTATAGATCATTAAACCCACAATTTATATATCATCAAAATCATCATTTACATAACATCAATGGTGGCATGTTTCAAACGCTCTCTATGAGATTCATGAACCCCAGGACACACTCGAGGTTCTCCATCTCTCCTAAGGTGCCCGCAGGTAGAGAGTTTGGAAATCTTTGAAGGCATATATGTCCACCAAGGGAAAAGCAGTCCATAGACCCCGAGAAATTGAAGTTCTTCGTTATCAAGTTCTTGCTATATAACAAAGAAAGAATCATGAGATCATAATAGACTTTCAACCATTAGTATCGTTAAACAAAAGCACATAAGAACAAGTAGGATAATATCAACAAAAAAATCCAAAAGAGAGAATATGGATTTGAATTTGGGATTAAAGAAGATGAAGATTAAGATGGTAGAAAGAAAATAAAGATAAAATTAAATAAAAGAAAAATTAACCTCCTACGATTTGTACGAAGATAAAATTAAATAAAAGAAAAATTACCCACCTACGATTTATACGTGATCTGATTTGTTTAGTTACCATTTGATGATGCTTTTTGGTAAGTTTAGATTTGGTTGCTTACCACGATTTGGTAATAGGTTTTGGTTTCTTTTACATTTTTAATTATGATTTTGATTTATTTTTACATTTTCAATTAAGATTATTGTTTTTTTTCTTGAAAAATTAGATACAAATCAAGCCAAATTTTGATTGTAAATTCCAATTATAGTTTTCCATTTTAATTTATGATCATTATTTTTTCATAGTTTAGTACCTATCAACCAAAAAAAGTTGTTATCAAATCTTAAATCCGATTTTATAACCTTTTAACTTTTTTCTTTTTTCTTTTTACACATAGATCAAATTAATATCCTACATCAAATTTAAAAAGACAAACACTTACGTATTAAAATGGCTTTGAATATGAACAATTTTACTAGCTTAATTAATTAATATATAACTACCTAGATACTAATTTATTTGAAACAAAATATTTGTTTCTTTGATTTTTTCAGTTTTATATCCTTCACTTTCACTTCTCAATTTCATTATATACTTATATGTTAAATTAGAGGTTATATAAATATAATTTCTGAAAATTTTGGTAATAACTGTACGTTATCAATTGTTTTTGGCTAAATGATAGACTACTATTTTTAACAATATAAAGCTTGATTGTAGGAGCATAAATTAAGCAAAATCGTTATTAATTTTAAATTTTTTTATAGCATTAGAACCTAAACATACGGAAGTGACAACTTGATTACAAATTCTAATTGCCTCAGATTAAATCAAAATGTTAATTTATGTATGGAAAGATAATTGTAGGCTTAATTTCTTAAGTTTTTCAAAATAATTTGCTCGAAGATTTCAAACAAGATTCCATTAATTTATATCTCAACTAAACAAGATTTCAAACCTTCTTTATTTGGTCGAAGATTTCAAACCTTCTAATTTCACAAATAAAATTTCCAGAAAAATATATGATACTGCACACTATTAGTTACATAGATAACTATCCTTTTTTTTGGTTGACTATATAGATAACTATCTCAATATCCATCAATTGAAAATATGTTATTTGTATCAGCAATATGAGATTCTAAATCTTTTGTTTCCAAATTTATATATATAGATGTTTTTACCAAAAAAACATTTAGTTTATAGATAATGTTTATGATGATATGGTTGCTTTTCTAAATTTATTTTAAAAATAAGGTTGTTAATTATGATAAATGATTTAAAATAAAAATTTTATTCTCCTAAGTGGATAGACTTTGATTATACTATGACAAGTAATTATATACGGTTGATATGCATCCTAAAATTTTCTATAAGCAGTTCCAATATTTTAGGGTTGATTTGAATCAAATATCTATTTTGATATTCCAATAAAATAGTTTCTACTTTCTTACGAAATTATTATTATAATAATATTTGATCATTTTTTAAGGAATTGCATTATATTTTTACTTTCATAGGGTTGAAAATATATCATTTGAATTCCGTTATGTTTTAGGGATTAAATTATATTGTTTTTATTGCCAAACTCATAGAGATTGGTTGAACAAAAATAAAATAATTTTAATTTTTTTCTTTTGGTCATAAGAATAACAAGAGTTTATTATGAGTGTATTTTAATTTATTATAGGATGAGAATTTAGATTTTACAAATCAATCATATTTAAGATCGAAAGTTAATTCCGATAATTTTATGATATCTAGAATATCCTAACTTTGTCCATAGGGCAATGGTTTTATTCCACTAATTAATCTATATGTCTTTTGGGTTCATTTTTAATTTCATATTCGTTAAAAATAGACAATTCCTTACTTTTGAGATTCTTATTATTATGATCATATTTATTATACCTAACTACAATACTTTTTAAAGTAGGTGGTGATTAAATTTTGGGAACAAGTAACTTAAATAATAAGAGTTTAAACATATATATAAAATTTTATAAAAATCCCGTGCAAGGCACGGGTACTACACTAGTGTCAAAAAGACGATTAATGAAAAGTGACATATAATTAAAGTTGGTTGTTTGTAAAATTAAAAATAAGAGACGGATCATAACAAATCTAAAATAATTTGTGATTTTGGGTAACAAATGCAAAAAAAGAAAAAAGATGAAAAAATATCGGATTCGAATAAGGAGGAAAGTAGAGAGATAAAGATGAAAAAAAAGTGAGTGGGAATCACGCGCTACAGAGCGAAGGTGAACAGTGAAAAGCAGGGGAGGGGGAGAGGAAAGATAAAAAAACAAAAACAAAAAAAAGGAGGAAGCAACCAATAGGAATGTAGCATTGCAACCGCTTCCCGCTTTCCACTTTCCACTTTCCACTTTCTTTGTTTCTGTACGTAACTGCCAAATAAAAATGCTGCCAATCGGCGTCGAGCAGGTCGTGGTGGGCCCCGCAACCTCCCTCTTTGATTTCCCCTCCTGCTGTTATTTAGGAATTTAAATTAAGGTTGCATATTTTTCATGAATAATAAACCAAGTGTTTTGTAGTACTCCGTATTCCATTATATTCTTTGATGAATCACATTTGTTCTCTTAAGTGACAAAGAAAACTTCTACCAACATGCGTTCATTTATATTCTTTTTCTTTGTGTTGGAGGTTTCATTTATATTCTAAGACTCTACATGACTATTCCATTAAAAAGGAAAATGTGATGAAAATAAAAATTACATTATTCTGCAGATACCTAGAACTTATTTAGAAATTTAAAGACTCAACACCAAACAAAGAGGATTTTCAATTCACGCTTACTAGTTGCGATATGAAATCTCTACATCAAGAAAACTGAAGTTACAATAATTAAGTAATGTATATCGATTTAATTATATTTATTAACATGATGATAGTAAAAAGAAACTCGATCTCTACTCCAACGTAACTCACACAAGCAAATTGTAACTTTGTCTGTGGCTATTTTACGACTTATCGAAGGATTACTGATTAATATTTAAAAAAATATAGAAGGGTGAAATCATCAGAAATAACACATCATACATTCATACACATCCAATCCTCACTTGAATTAATCATATACATACACACTTGAATTCCAATCCATGAAACTCTATTCCATTTCGTGCGTGTAAGTAATGTCGCCCAAAACAACGTGGGAGGTTGGGTTCACAGTTACATTACATTCCTCTCCGTACGGACTAAAAGTATGGGTACGCTCTTGCTTTTGGGCGTTCGCCCATTCAAAAGCATTTTCCCTTCCGGACAAGATCTTTTTCTTCTTTTCTTTTCTCACATTTATCTTTACTTCTTTTTTTTTTTTTTTGTCAAACCTTCCAAACGAAGTCTTACCAAAAATAACTAGACTTAAACAAGAACAATTGCAAGTTAGTTTGAGGTATACTTTTAAACGATATGTTTATAGCATTTCATCTAAATTGTTGGAACTCCTTAGTAGATGTCACTCTAAAAATGACAAATATTTATGATAAAAGAGCAGATAAACTAGTACTATAAACTAGATAACTGTTCAAGCTGACTACCGAATTATCTCCAACTCCAAGCCACAAGCTCAGACTTCCAAAAAGATCCCAAGCCAAACAGAACATTACCAGCGCTATTTACCAAATGGCCATAGTGTTTCACAGACCACAAAGCATATTCAGCTGCTTTTGGCCCTAAGCATATCATCAAACCCAAAAATCCGGCATAATAAGTACATCCCCTTCTGGCAAAATGAAGAATAAAGTCTGAATTCTTCGCTAATTACTTGCATATAACATAGCCACAACAAAGAGACATGATTATGACGCCATGAAGAAGCGGCTTTCTAGCAGTAGAACATGACGTCTTTCACATTATCCATGACTTTGGGGAGACCACGGGCTGGAGCGTTGGCAGCCGTGCTAGCCGACCCACTGTCCGAGAAGCCATCAGACTCCATGTAGTAACGGGCACGGAACGCCAACAAGTGTGCATAATATGCCGGAGGAACTGCACCAAACCATTATATAATAAGCATACCTTACTAAGAACCCAGTTCACCAAAACAGTAATCGACATTCTGAAATAGGGTGAAAAAGTTGACTCACCAATAGAAACAGATCTTGTGCACCTTGCATAACTGTAAATTCAATTGAAACC
Organism: Polygonum maritimum; assembly: GCA_963924305.1. NCBI lineage: Eukaryota > Viridiplantae > Streptophyta > Magnoliopsida > Caryophyllales > Polygonaceae > Polygonum > Polygonum maritimum. The sequence goes on from OZ002729.1 coordinate 22,472,787, forward strand.
ACCCAAAGTTATATACCAATAAAAATGGCATGAAGGATCGTAAGAAAAAAGAGGGAAGGTGCTTTGATTACGTGTAGCATAAACTGTTTGTTAAAAGCTGAAGAAGATCAGCTGTGAAATAGTTCTCATCATACAGCACATGGTAGTGAGTTGGTCGACTCGTGCCCTGTACACAACACCCAACAGAAGAGGTTATAAGCACATATGCACGCGCTAATGGAAATTCTTTAGATGTATGACAAAAGAAGAAGAAGATAAAGAAAATATGAGTTCACCTGAATGCCCGAGTGGCTGCAAAGGTAGAAGTCAAATTGACTAGGGTGACAGATTTTGGTATCAACAACCGTCCCTGATACAAAATACAACCAAATGCTTTAATTGATTAAGGTGCATCGATACGCAGAAAAAATATGCAACACTCAAGAACTGCCGAACCTGGCAAAATGTTTCCACTCCTGTCAGTCATTTTGTCATCATTGGCAAAGAGCCGAGTGTGGTGCCTCGGTGCCTCTTCTGAACCACCACAAATGTAACACGGGGCATATACCCTTCTTCCAGAGACGCGCAAGCCTTTGCCAGTTCAAAAAGAAGAACGAATTATAATATAACCTTTTAAGTGGAACAAAGAAGCATCAATCAGTTCCTGATCTTAGTACCTTTCTTATTGCATCCATTTCATATAACAGAACCTGTGCAAACTGGCCTTCACTGACCCCATCTCTGCCAATTTAATCAGAGAGCATCCGCAATAAATAGCAGGCACCAAGAACAAGCACATAATTAGACAATTTTAAGAACATGTAGATCAAGCAACCACCATTGATCCATAACAACAAAACCTCACCGGTAGAAGATAATCCTTGCAAGCCTTTTGCCCGGTTGATTTTCTAAATGCAATAAGCAATTCCCTGAAATAAGAGAATAGGTCAGTTACTATGCCACCATATTCTCCATATGAACCAAACACAGTGTAGCTTGAAGAATGACCCATACTCACCTGATCATTCCAGCATGAACCTGGCCCCTTTTTGGATCATTCACAACTTTGTGCAGATCCTTGATAATCTCCTCCCTAGGGCCTTGTGCAGACACCAGGCCTCGATACTTGGTAACTTCGGGCCAATCCATTGAAGCAACAACCTGTAATTGCATACCACATGTTTCAGCAATCATAGGACATAGACTAGAGATAAACAGTACTCTGTATTGAGCAAAGCAAACTGATATAGGACCATACAGCAGCAATTGATGGGGTTGAGTCCTCCCCAGGTTGCGAGTGTGTGACATCAGCACCAATAATAATCGTCGGGATGTCAGTTAGCAGTGGTATGTTTCTGCGAACAGCATCATCCAAAACGGTGTTCCTTCCACCAACCTTGCAATGGAAAAAGAATTGATCAGACAGTATAGAGCATTTGCAAGTATAGAGAAGAGCTAGAGATAAGTAGGCGACTAAGCAAACCTTGACATTGATTTTCAAGGATACATTTTCCAAATACTGCTGATTGTTGCTTTTTGTGACATGTTTCGGTTGGCAGCACTGAGAGATGAACCCCATCTCTGTTTCACATATCCGTTTAATTTTTCCTACAAGGGAAGATTGCATATGAGTGGAGCTTAAATATATTGTAATTTCTTATTCATAGAAATGTCTAATTACCATATGATCCAGTATAATCTGGTAATATTATTATGAGTAGCTGAAGCTGACTCTTAGCCTGGTCAGCTAGGGAAGCAATATGAGCAAGAATTTTCTCAATTTGTGCAGGAGGGACAGTACGAATCGGAATCACAGGCTTCCGATTGAAATCCTTCACAGATCAGGAACACAGTTGTTATGGAGATTAGTTTGTGCACAAAGATTAAATTTCAATGCTAGACGTACCATTCCCTTCTCTATACACATATGCACTAGCTCATCACAAAAGCGAGAAACATCTCCTGTTTCATTCTTTGAAAAGTTCACACATGTCCAGAAACGGACTTTTCCACCATTGTACAATTTCTGCAGCGAAAAAATTATTTAGATAAAGTTAAACCAGACAACAGAAAACCACTCAGAGTATTGAGTAAAGACGATAGCTTCACCTTGTCTATCATATTCCATTGCCCCAGACCAGGAGTAACAGTTGAATTCCGACCACTTTCATGATACTTGAGCTAAGATAGAAACAGAATCAAAAGGCCATACAAGAACATCAAAGTTTATTCAAAAGAATAGATGAAGCTTAAAAAACCAGTACTAACCATAGGCACAGGCAGCACTCGGGCCTCAACTGATGTCAGAGCAGCATTTATGCTCATACCAAACTCTTTGGCAACAATTAAACTTTCATTGTACCTATTATTCTTAATAATCTTCATAGAACAACAAAAAAATAATTAGTCCCAACTCTGCAGTAATAAAAAAGAGAAAACGAGCCAACTTGGAGAATGATGTTGTAAGTGAAAAGGCATCTACCTTCTCAATACTTCGCTCGCGCTCAACTGGGCGTTCACATGTTGCTCTTAGCATGTTAAAAACTTGCTTCTCATTTAGTTTTTTTACATATCTCTCGCCACCAACAAGTTTGCACATCTAAACACAAAAGCATTGCTATACCCATCACAACGCCAAAGACAAAACAGAGCAGCAGAAAAAACTAATTTCAAAAAAGGAAGCAATACCTCCAACGGTATATGCACAGCTCTCTCCTTCTGGCCTGATATAATGCAAGGGAGATGTGGAAATCTCAGCTTGTAATTATACTTCTCATGAAAATACTGGCATACAGACATCTTAGAACCAGAATCAACAGTGAAGCTACAAAACGATTAAAAAGAATAACGATTAGCAAAATCCAAATGAAAGGTCAAAGAAAAATAATAGAAGCAAAGATTAGATGAACACAAACACAGCTTCCTATATAAACTCCAGAATGGACATTGTTGTAAGAGCTTACAGCATTTTATCTGCACTTTCCGGAGATAGATTACTGATTTTGTGACACTTAGTGAAACCCCTGTAAGTAGTTTCGACTGTAACCCCTCTTAGAGCTTTCTTCACCTGCATAATGCAGTGAATTTTCAGCATCTAGCGTTTATAAAATGGTATCTTGTTTACTACACAATGCCTGCAGCTTTTGAATAAGGCATTTTATTGCTTAATCAGAGACGCCATTTTCATTTGAATCAGGATTTACAGCTATTAAGATATATGGGTTACTACCTTCAAACGATCACGATCCAGCAAAGGCCTGGACAAATCTCTTGCATTCAAGAACTTGGCAACAAAGTCAACAACTGGAATTGCATCATAAAATGGTCTGGCAGACACATCTGCAAATCCAACAGTCATCATCATTTACATATTTCAGATGTAAGCTATAAAGACTCACAGAATTATAATCCAATTAACCTATCATCAATCCCAAATGCTAACTGTCTTTTACTGAACAATAAAGACTAGGTAACAGAAGAAACTAAAAATGCAAGAAGCAGCCGTTGCGTGAGTATAAACAAAATCCAGCTCCAAAACACCAGGTGAAGCCTTACCAACATTCAACGATAGCCCCATTTGTGTTGGACGAAGAGACTGATAGTACCCTTTCCAGTACTCCACACCTGATCCCAGGTCACCCTTCCCAATAGAAGGGGAGAAATATGATCTCCCAATGACAACATGGCTAATAAACATCATCAATGACACGTATGTGAGAAACAAAAAACATAATGATGTGATGTGTAAGTGTAAACTACATAGATAGAAGTCTATGGAATCTATTAAAAACAAAATTAGTTACCCCGGAGGAGCTGCTGATTGCATAACCACATCTAGCACATGTATGGCGTCCTGAGGGGCTTCAAAGTTGCGAGCTGATAAAAACTCTTTTAGGTTATGAGTGTCAGTTTGTGCAACCAGCTTAAGTGTAACTTTGAATTCCCTCTCCCTGTCAGACCAAGGGAAAATGAGTACACCATGCTTGATAACTGTATATAACACACTTAAGCAAAAGTGAGAATAAGAACCTTGGAGGATTCCTATCATCTTCAACAAATTTAACAGAAAATTCTTTAGATGTAAAGGGTAATGGGCCAGCAGTATAAAGACTCTTCTTGCCATCATAAGCTGGAATTTTGTTGTTCAAGTGGGTTTTATTGTAAGTCTTGACAAATATTGAAATGATCTTTCTGCAAAAGATCTTTGAGGAAACATCAGGCGCAATTGACACCTGCTCATAAGAACCACAAAGAACTAACATCAGAGCAGGTAAATAACGTACGATTATCCATCATTGATTGATAAAACAGATCTAACATCAGAGGCAGGTAAATAACGTACGATTATCCATCCTGCTCATAAGAACCACAAAGAACTCCGGAAAAAAAAGGCCGTGTAATTTACATGATGAAACAATTCATATAAGTCACAGCACAACCGTTTAGCCAAGCATGATGCACAACTATCATACCAAACACAATGCTAAAACTAACTTTAAACAAACCTTGGGGCAACCTAAACTACTACATCAGATAGAGCATACTACAGGTGAGGAAATCTTAGGTGAGAAACTGGTGAGAGAGGCAGTTGAAAAAGCAGAAAGAGTAACTCTGGCCAAAAGTTAGAACGTCCCTATACGCAGGCCCACAAGCACAAGTTCTGCAAAGTGCTTTAGCAATAGTATACCAGTAGAAAACCTTACAAACGTAACGGCAACAACAGATGAACACATAGTAGCACAGTAATCAGAGAGACGGAAAAGAGGCGAAGGGAAGAGCCCTCACATCGTAGTGATAGAAGTCCTGATCCTTGAGTTGGACGACGAAGTGATTCGCCCTGACTACACAGGCTCGCCCGATCTTCCCGAAGCCCGGCCTGAGCGGAGGCCCTTCGATCTTCTTGGAGGAAGACGGAGGCGCTGACACGGCCACCTGCTTCACACCACCAGTAAGCGAACTCGCTCCTCCTGAAGCCGAGGCCGTCTTCCACATTTGCACTGTCAGCACTTCCGGCGCCGGACCGGAGCCACGGCCTCTTCCGCCACCGCCATATCCGCGACCACCTCCGCCCGATCCACCGCCATATCCCCGTCCGCCTCCGCCGGAACCACCACCGCCATATCCGTGTCCGCCTCCGCCAGGACCACCACGGCCGCCTCCGCCTCCGCCATAGCCCCGACCGCCCCCTCCTCCGCCACCGCCTCTGTGAGACATTACTGTTTTTGGTTGAAGAGAGAAGAGAAGAATAGGAGAGAAAGAGATTTCAAAAAGAGTCCACTCCTAGTCCACCCCTCTACGCATCAACTCTGCTCTCCGCTTTTTATAGAGGCTATGATGTGAGAGGTAACTTCCGCCCGCTGGACATTTATACCCCTGGTAAAGTAGCGAAACTACGAAAAGGATTTTGCTTGCTCAAGAAGCTTTTTAGGGGGAGTACGGATGAGGCGCGCATAACGAGTACGTGCATCCACGCGCTGATGGTGGAGGGTGGGCGACGTGGGCAGTGTAACGCTGGAGGAAAGTGGAGAAGAGAGGGTGCATGGGCAAACCTACTCGAATTCCATCGGTTTCTGAAATGCCCCAAATCAATCCGCCCTCCACCATGTCATTATGCGATTGACAGACGTACCAAAAAGGTTTTTCTTTTTTACAAGAGGGCTGTCAAATGTCAATCACACATCTTCAGCATTTTACTGTTATTGCAAAAAAATAATACTCCTCGGTAAGTGTAGATTGTGGGTGCAATTTTATCAAAGGTTCGATTATAATCCGGTATATGGGGCGGATCAGACGAGATGCATGATACGATACGGTTGATCTACCATTTAGATCAAAAACTATTTTTAAGTATAAGATAATTCTAATAAATTTACTAGATACATTGATAAGCAAAATATTATATATCTATAAAATTCAATTATTTGAACAGAAATGTAATTAAAATATATGTTTATATGATCCAAAATCTAAACTTAAAATAAATATATAAAATTTTCAATTAATAAATTTTACTCCTTCCGTTTAAGCTTACAGGTCGTTTAAGCACTTCCTACTTGTTAAAAAAAAATGGACATTCTAAACATTTTAAATCTAGTTTTCCAGATTTGTCGATTTACAATATCACTCCTAAAAGGCAAGCAATCAACCGTATCTTTTTCCTCCTTTTTATGTAATTTCTTTTTATAATCACCCGATTTTTTCCTACCGTTTATTCTGATTTGTTTCAATACAATCTTCTCCAAAATTTAATGCACCAAATTGAATTTAGCGCCTAATCTTTTCAGCCTCATTGCCGCTCAATTCAAACTTACGCAGTAGTCTTCATCCCCAACATACACCCTAGAATTTAAGTACAAGCCTTTTCATTGCAAATTCATTACGGAATATTCATCACACTAGCGAATTTATAAGGATAGAAGGGTTGGTCATGCGTCTCTTTATGGGTGGGTGGAGCTCTTCCACCACCCACCCGTCGATAAAAATGATCCACCTGCAGAGCCTTTCACCCATACCCGTCTCACCCATAACCCACGGGTGGGGCGGGTGACCCGCCCCACCACCCACGAACTATTATGATTTATGAACTATAATTATAATATATCACAAATAAATCACTAATGGACGTTTAATCAACTTTACTTGTACTGTTATTCTTATTCGTTGGTATTTTTTGTGATTGCTTATGAATAGTCGTTGTTGATCAAGATTTCGTTATGTCTTCACCAATAGGGTTGAGCATCCGTTCAAAACCGAACCGAACTGAACCGCACCAAAAACCTAAACTTGGAAAATGTTGAACCGAAACAAGTCGGTTCGGTTCAGTTCGGTTTGCGGATGATCTACGAAGTCGAATCCAACGACGACAGATTCATAGATCTGAGCGAATTCGTGGAGCTCAACACCAATGGTGTCGATTCCGGCGAAATCCTGGTCAATCTCTGCCAGTCCACTGAGTCTCGTCGTTTTCGAGGATGGCGTGCTTGAACTCGGTGTCGGAGGCGGCTAGGGTTTCGAGGAGGTCCGCGACGGCGATTCTTGACTCGTAGCGGCCGATTCTCAGGATCCGAGCGGCGGAGGTGAGGGAATCGGGACAAAGGAAGACGGCTTTGAGCTTGGACTTAACCTGGCCGGTGGAGGTGAGGGAATCGGATCTGAGAGCTTGAAAGACGACCGAGAATGACAGCCAACACGACGAAGACGAGAAGGCGGCGGAGGTGGACGCGGAAGAGGCGGTTGGAGGATTGGGTCGGAGACGGCCATGAGAAGATGATGTGTGAGAGGGAGGAGTTAGGGTATATATAGATCTGTCTCTGTTTTGAGGCCCGACATGGTGTCAGAGATGCGGGGGGGCTTTTTTTTTGAAAGAAATGTGGGTATAATCGAAAGGCTGAGATTCATTCCTACCATTCCTACCGTAAAACTCATTCTTACATGAGTCTTTCCCTAATATTATATACTTATTTGATCTCAATCAAAGATATTATGTGGTAATATTTCACTAGATAGGTTTCATAACTTATTTATTGGATAATATTTAAGGATATTAGCTCAAATACTTATAGAAAACATTATGTTTTAGTAAAATCATACTCCATATTATTCCAAAAATCACGTTAAGTTGACGACTTCGGTTGGAGACCAAGTTGATGCCGCCTCCACCTCGACGTCAGCAACCACCAATAGCCTCTTGATTTCCTCCTTGTTAAAGACCAATTTGTTACTGACCTTCAAATGCACCCCCAACGCCGACGTCGTCAGGTTTGGCTGTAGCCTCCGCCGTGGAGGCAATCAAGTGGGGGAGGCTGGTGACGCGACGCGTGTCCTTACGGAGCTCGTCAATGTCCATGACGACGACCATTTGTTCGCGGTGCGCTGTTGTTGAATGTATTGGAGATCAAGCGAGAGGGAGGATCTTCGACGGGGGTGGAGGCAGGGTTGTTGTTTGGGGAGGAGGATCCGATAGATCCAGTGGTAGTGGCGTTGAAGGAGAAGTCGCCGATGGCATTCCGGTTGAGAGTTCGCCCGCGGTGATGGAGGAGAAGGTGGAGTTCGTTCCGTCGGTGCCGACGTCAAGTCGAAGCTCGATTCGTGGACATGGCGGTTGGAGGGTGCAACGGAGGGGAAATTTGCGTCGCCGTGGTCGAATAGAAAGTCCCACTAGAGTCGTGCAATGTAGGGTACATCGTTGGTAAAGGAGAGGTGGTGGAGGTGGAGAAGAAAGGGATTTGGGATTTGAGATCTGTGGTTTTATATTTTATATTTTTTTCTTTCATTATTTTTATTGGTTAAAATTTTGTTTTTATTAAACAAGTAATGTGGTGTATATTTGGCAGTCAACGTGGCAAAATTGTGCTTACATGTCAACACACATGTGTTTAATAGGTCTCATTATGTATAGTTCAAGTATTCAATAGGTAAAAACCAAAGATAAGGTGTTAAAATAACGATTTCCGATAAAGTTCTAGAATAATGTATTTGACCTTTTTTCTTAACATCACATTTTAGTATAATTCTAGGATACTATTTGAAATAAAAACATTAGCTTTTGGTTCATATAATTCTAGAACTCATATTAGGTAAGATAGTATTTTGCTAAATATCATGCTAAGTTCCAATAATTTTATACATTTTTAATTATGTATAGATATTTTTGTAAAACAATTTAATGGATTATAGTTAGGAAGACCTAATGGATTACTTTGTTATACGTATGCCACATGGTGTAATAATTTTTGTAAAGAATTTAGTTTCACTTTATATAATACTAGTATTAGTCCCATGCCTCGAAGGTACGAATTTGATTTAATTAAAAACTTAGTGTAAATTTGATATAAAATCTTGTATTATTTTATTTAATTTGTTTCTTATGAGATTTATTTTAATGATATAATATTTCTATTATTGAAATATTCTTTTAATTGAATAAAGATTTGTAGAATTAAAATTTTTGTATAAAGATTGATTACTGCTAAGATTTATAAGATTTATTTTAATGTTTATGGACTAAAATTTTTGTTATATATTTAATCGGAGTTAACACATGTTTTCTATATTATTATTTTAATTTCCAATTAAGTATATAGTAAGATTAATTAATTATATATTTAAGGAAAACTTATAGATACAATTTCAATGATATATATATTCTTTCATATATTACATACATGTGGGGTTTACAATCAAAATTAACTAATTAAATTATATTAAGAAAGATGAGTGATGTGGTCCAATGTTCAGTTGACACGTGTCGTGATAATTACTGTTTTTAACCCCCTCTTTATTATATAGTTATGATAATAATAGGGTAGATTTACCCTAAGAGATATCATACATATTTCCAAGTTTATAATAATTTAATATGTGGTAATTAGATATAGATAGATATTATCTAGAATGTTCATAAAATCATAGCGACGACCTAGACAAAAATAGTAAGATTATAATTTACACCTCAGATGTATAGATAGGGTAGATATTGTAACATATGAGAGCTTGTTTTAAATTTTACAACATGGTTTTTAATCTTATTAAGATGGGCTTCTAGACATGGATCCGGTTCTAATACTGAGAGAGTGGGGTTTCCAACTATCGTTTTATTCATTTTTTTATATGCATAGATTATAACAAAACTACAAAAAAAATACAATCAAGCTATAAAAGTTTATATATAATAATTGAAATGAAATTTATATGTTAAAAGATGTCAAATATGTTCGAATATAATAATTTTTTTAACAGAATACTAAATAGACAACTTTTTATAATTTTAATTGTTGACCAGTTCTGAAACCAGAAACAAAATTGGCTTCCGATTCCGATTTTGGTTCCACGAAATGTAAAATCGGAAATCGATTGTTTCCGAACAGGACCTTAGGGCAGCTGCAATTGTAGAGACTCTAATAAGTCTCTAGTCAACTAAATAATAAAATTATTATTACCTTTTTTTTCTTCTTAAAGCATGATATTACAACTTCTTACAATAGAAGAGACTCATTTGAGCCTAATAACCAATCATTACCAGACAATTGTCAGACAAATAAAAGCAGAAAAAGAATGACCACTGTTTACATGACACATGTCATAACTCATAAGTATTGAGTAGAAACCGTCCCTCAAAGCCTCTTGTACGAAGGACGGCTCTCATCCAAATCTAATTTTTATTTTCATTTGTCTTTAATTTTTGATTGAGGGACGATGTAAGAGACCTGTATTTGCAGGTCCTCTTAGAGCATCCACATTTGAGAATACAAAACACAATTTCTTAAATTACATTTTAGTCTCCATTCTCTTCTCATTAGGCAAAAATATTTTTTGACAAAGAAATGTGTCAGATCATATTTCTTGTGCAAGAAATTTCTCTCATAAGTAAGAAAGTTATTTTTAAAGTTTAAAGAATGTAGAAAGTCTTCTAGACGCTCTGATGTGTCCCAGCCTAGGCCACATCAAGACTCGAGCCACGACGTGCCCACATCAATACAGCCAGGCCAAGACGATGAGCACATGATGATACCGCCTCTACTTGGCCCCATTACGAGGAGTCGAGCTAGGATCCTCCAAGAGCAACTCCAAGCTGGATTAACCATGTCGAGCCCGCCCCTAGACCATCAAGACAATGTCTTCACCATGTTACAAGTATCCGGCGCACCCGAGGCCTTAAAAGTGCTCGACTTTCCCATCGAAATGGCGTCCACCTCAGCCCAAGATATCTCAGCCCCAACATCACCATGACATCATCTCTCTTTAGAGGTTGAATACAAGGAGGTGGCTGTTTCTGCCAACTCTTCACCTGCCCCATTAAGTGGAGACTTTCCAGCCACCCTTTGGCTATTTAAAGGGGACTTTAGCTCTTTTGTTGTTAGCTTGTTTTATGTTAAAATCCCAGAAACTCTAAACTGGCTCATGTTCTTGGTTTGGGGTGTTTAGCCAAACTGATTTTCGTGCCTTTGTGAGAACATCGAGGGCTGGGTTGTATTTGGCTAGGGTGCGTTTATCCCTTCCATTTGTAACCTTGGTTGATCAGATTTGGTGGGTTTATCCAAGTCTTGATTGATCACTTATCCTCTCTTCAATAATAACAAAGCCTATTTGAGTTACAACCATTTGTGTTTGCCAAGCTACCACTGATCATCATCGACCTCCACTCATCTCACTCGAAAAAAATCCGATCGATCCAAAGGGAAGACTCATCACGCTCTTAAAGCATCATCAACACATTATGTCAAAATTTCTTCAAAATGGAGAATGTAAAATCAATTTACTCACTTTATTTAAGTGTTCAATCCAACATATTCTTCATTTTAGAGAATCCCTAAATTATATAGAGAATTCCCTATATTTAGTAAAGTTCTCCATTTTTTTTCCCTCTCTCTCTATTTTGGAGCATGTGATGAAGAATCTGTTGGGTTAAACTGTTGAGTATGGAGCCTGATTCGGATTGGGCGGAAGAAGACGGGACGAGCTAAGGACCAAAAGCCGAGGAAAAGAAGTCGAAGAAGGCGAATCAGGGGCGTGGTACAAAAACTCGGGCGGAAGGGGCCAAAGCGAGGGCGCGCTTTGGCCGGGCCAGGCCGTGGTTCGCTTTGCCGGCCGTGGCCGCGGTTTGGGGGCCGAGACGGAGCACCCGAAGGGCGAGCAAGGGCGCCCGAAACGCGACCGTGTTTCGGGGCTTGGCCGCATTTTGGGGTGTGTGTTGCAAGGATTCGGCGTGTTTGTTTGAGAGAGGATCTTATCCTTTTCGGGAGATATTGTTTCTCAAGGAAAAAAAATATCTTATATGATGTGATTCGCCTTAGGATCGGACTCGATTCTGGCTCGAGGGAGTTCGTGTTGCTTCTTGCGATCGCCCTTGATGAGAAGTTTTGCTTAAACTTCCGAATTTGTCGAAGAAATGGCCATTTTGGGCGTGAGGGATTTTTGATTCAACAAACTCTTTTTGTAGGCTTTTTATTAAAGTGGGATAAGTAGTCGAGCCCTCACTTCGGTCCACTCACCGAGAGGGATCGACTAAGGGATACAAGGGGTGCGGAACCGAACCCTAACAACCCAAGCGGCCCTAGGATAGGTAGGCGCCTCGCTCAGAAGAATCCAAGCTAGGACGCCTAAGGAGGGAAGGCGAGGCTCGAGTATCACGAGCCAAGCTGCCCTCGGAGCCCTCGGTTACCCGAAGGCCGGGGATTGGTAGAAAAATAAGAACGGCGGAGCCATGGCTCGAGTCTCACGAACCGTAGCCCGCCGCCCGGCTCTCGCGTCTCACGAGAACCCTACGGCTTGAGTCCCACAAGCCGGGAAAGCCCGAAACCTAACTAGGACAAACGTCACTTAGTAAAGTTCAAGCTCAAAACAACATTCTAAATTCTATTACATCCCCTCTTTATTTATAGGGAAAAATGAGGGAATTCTTAAGCTAAGACTTCGGCTCCAAGGCGAAAACATTGATGGCGGTTGCTTGGCGCGGAAGTCATCCGGTCTTCAAGGTTCAAACTTTGCCGTCAAGGAATGATTGAGGAGGTGGAATGGCGGCATGGCTTGGAGCATAGGAGGGACGAGTGGGCTTGGGCCCAAGTTTCTTGTCTTGAAAGTTGTGGACGAGCCCGCTTTGTCTTGCATGGAAGCTTGTGGACTTCACTCCACGATAGGCTTGTCTTGAAAGCTCGGGACGCGGGCTAATAGGAGGCCCAGAAGCGGCTCCCACCCTTAGGCGCGCGCGCTCCCGGAAGGCACCGGCGCCATGGACACGGCGCCGAGATGAGGCACCGGCGCCGAAGGCCGATTGAGCTGGGCACCCGGCGCCGACCCTCTCGAACTCGGGCGCGCCTCTCGGAGCGCGGGGCATGATCACATCATCCACCCCCCCTTGAAGAGGATTCGACCTCGAATCCTTGGGTTGGTGCATGGGGGTGGTGGAGGCAAAATGACTAAGGCGCGCGGGCCCGCGTTTGAGAAGCGGACCCACTTCCTCGGTCTCCAACGGTGTTAAGCAAAACATTTGATCCTCATGCCCGAACGTATGTGTGTTCAGCCGTCCGTCGTGGCGTACACACCGCAGCCATTGCCATGGTCGTCCCAAAATGATATGCGCCGTCTTCATCGGCACGACATCGCACCGAATTAGGTCGTGGTAGCCTCCGATAACGAGCGGCACATACACGAAATGAGTTACGTGTAAAGCATCCTTGTCACCGAGCCACCCGAGTATGTAGGGCTTGGTGCATCGTTGTAGTTGAAGGCCGGCCTGAGTTTGCACGTCTTCCGACACAAGGTTGGATGCACTTCCCCCGTCAATGTTAACGAGACAATCCACGCTGAGCACAAGGGCCCCGCAATAGAACAAGTTGTACTTTTGGCCATCAAAGTCGGCCTCGTCTTCGCTCATGAGAATGTCACCAACATCCTCCACATCATCGGTGACTTCTCCTTCCTCCATAAGCTCGTCGAGTTGGTTAAGTAATTCGTCGAGCTCGAACCACTCATTAGCCTCCCACTCGGGGAAACCTTCGTTCAGATTCTCGACTTCGACCTCGTCTTCCTCCGGATACACCACTTGAAGTGGTTCAAAATGTTCTTCGGCTGGACCCTCCATTCCTCCAACGGGAGCATCATCATCCATGATATCCACATAAGTGTCCTCCCCGTCGGTGGACATGTACGGACCCGACTCGTAGCCGTCAGACTCGTCACTCGAACTAGAGTTGCTCAAGCTAGAGTCGTCCGTCCCATTGCCGGTGTTGATGCTCGGGTCCGTTTCCTCTCCGGCTCACGTCAGCCTTCACATCTTCGTAACGAGTGAGCGTTTGGTTCACACTTGGCTCACTCGCAGCCTTTGTCGACACCTCGAGCTCGTCATCGCTTACAAGATCGATGAACACAATATCTTCCGTGCAAGGCACCATTCCGCACACTCGACGCGGGCCAGCCAATGCATGGCTTGAGGCGCTCTTTCTCACGCTCATCATCATCTTCGAAGCCATAACAATTCCTGAAAAATTCCACAGAAACGCATAAGGTCTTCGTAAGATTCAGATGCGACCCGGATTATCTTTGGGCTCGATTTCCCTCTCGTTTTTTTTTTCAAATCATGAGTCCGACTCTCTCTTCTTGACTGGGAGTTTCCGAGCTCGCATCCAAGCTCATGGTCTCTCCTCTTTTTTTTTTTTGAACGACACAACCGACCCCCTTTTCTTGATTTCGACACTCATGGGCGCCATCTCGGTTTTAGACTCGAGGAACACATCTCGTGTCTCTTGTCGTCGACCCAAGCAAGTTTTCTCAAGTCACTCATAAGTTCAATGACACATAAATCACACAATTCATAATATACTTTCATTGCTCAAAGGTTTGGCTTGGATATACTCGGGTTAAAGGTCGGGCAAAGGACTCGGTTTTAGTTTCAACTAGGGGTCCGATCATTGACTAGGGTCGGCCTGAACCCTTTGAGGCCGTGGAGCCTCTTAGATTTGGTGGGACTAAGCCCATCATGGGCGACTCGAACCTACCCACGAAGGAAACAACAATAGATGGAAGTCGTGGCCACTTACTTGTGTTAGACAACGAGAGATTGAATACAACGACTTGAATTTGAAGGCTCAAATCCACCACCAATGGCCCGTAGGAGAGGAGAACGAAAAAGCTCACACTCTAACTCACGAAAATTCTAGAAAATTTGAGGGCTAGGATACACTTGATCGGCGGCGACCTCCTAGGCAAGCTCTCGGTTTTTTGGAAGCTTAAGTTTTGAGAATGAAAGAAATGAGACCAAATGGCTCCTATTTATAAGGTGTGGGAGGTGAGGGACTAGAAGAAACCGATTGGCTTTGGAGAAGTGAGGAGGTGGTCGGAGTTATGGTGGCAAAGGAAGAGTTGCAAGCAACTCATGGGCATTCCCTCTTAATGACGTCCTTAGCTTGCACTCCAAGGCCAATGAGGAGGTGATTTGGAGGAGTTAAGGAAGTGGGAGTTGAATTAAGATGCATTGATGGAACCCCCACACTTGATTCTTGTTGGACCTGAAAGGGTGCTCGGTTTTATGGCGTCCATGCTAGTCTTGGTGGCCAAGGCTCTTCAAGACGCCATGGTAATTCAAGTCGACAAGGAAGAGGTTAAAAACGCCATTTACTCCCTTGTTGGCTAGCTCGCTTTGCATGCATGCATAGGCTCGGCCACTTGGTTTTCTTGGGCTTCAAGTTTTCGAACCAAATACGAAAATTCTTGGCCTCATGCCCAACCCTCCCTTCTTAGGTTCTTTGTAAACAATTTCCGAGGGGTGGTGGCTAGGCCTAGGCGTGGGCGAAAGAAAAGGGGGAGTCGTTGACAGGATCACCATGCCGCCTAGTTTTTTTTTCCTCGGACCGCCAATACTTTAGACTCGTGCCCGAGTTATGGAAAGGTTTAAGGTGGGCTCGGGTCTTGGATGGTCGAAAGGTTTGACAAGGGCTTGAGCATATACGAAAGCAATCATGAAAGTGTAATTTACGTAATCAAAACTTACAGAACCCGCCTCGAAAGGCTCTGATACCAGATGATGTGATTCGCCTTAGGATCGGACTCGATTCTGGCTCGAGGGAGTTCGTGTTGCTTCTTGCGATCGCCTTTGATGAGAAGTTTTGCTTAAACTTCCGAATTTGTCGAAGAAATGGCCATTTTGGGCGTGAGGGATTTTTGATTCAACAAACTCTTTTTGTAGGCTTTTTATTAAAGTGGGATAAGTAGTCGAGCCCTCACTTCGGTCCACTCACCGAGAGGGATCGACTAAGGGATACAAGGGGTGCGGAACCGAACCCTAACAACCCAAGCGGCCCTAGGATAGGTAGGCGCCTTGCTCGGAAGAATCCAAGCTAGGACGCCTAAGGAGGGAAGGCGAGGCTCGAGTATCACGAGCCAAGCTGCCCTCGGAGCCCTCGGTTACCCGAAGGCCGGGGATTGGTAGAAAAATAAGAACGGCGGAGCCATGGCTCGAGTCTCACGAACCGTAGCCCGCCGCCCGGCTCTCGCGTCTCACGAGAGCCCTACGGCTTGAGTCCCACAAGCCGGGAAAGCCCGAAACCTAACTAGGACAAACGTCACTTAGTAAAGTTTAAGCTCAAAACAACATTCTAAATTCTATTACATCCCCTCTTTATTTATAGGGGAAAATGAGGGAATTCTTAAGCTAAGACTTCGGCTCCAAGGCGAAAACATTGATGGCGGTTGCTTGGCGCGGAAGTCATCCGGTCTTTAAGGTTCAAACTTTGCCGTCAAGGAATGGTTGAGGAGGTGGAATGGCGGCATGGCTTGGAGCATAGGAGGGACGAGTGGGCTTGGGCCCAAGTTTCTTGTCTTGAAAGTTGTGGACGAGCCCGCTTTGTCTTGCATGGAAGCTTGTGGACTTCACTCCACGATAGGCTTGTCTTGAAAGCTCGGGACGCGGGCTAATAAGAGGCCCAGAAGAGGCTCCCGCCCTTAGGCGCGCGCGCTCCCGGAAGGCACCGGCGCCATGGACACGGCGCCGAGATGAGGCACCGGCGCCGCAGCTTCGGTGCCAAGGCGAGGCACCGGCGCCGAAGGCCGCGTGAGCTGGGCACCCGGCGCCGACCCTCTCGAACTCGGGCGCGCCTCTCGGATCGCGGGGCATGATCACATCATTATAGCTTTACTGTTCCTATTTATACTCGACTTGGTTATTGTAATTGGTGTCTTGCCAAAAAACATGGAGAGAAAATGCTGAAAGCGAGATTGAGAGGTTAGGCTTAGGAAGAATCTTTGTAACCCTTGAATCCTCTGATCTATTTGAGAATCCTTGGCTTGGTAGTGTCCCCAAATGTAGTCCTTGCGACGAAGTAGGAACAATTGCTTGTGTTCTTTGTCTTGGTTTGCCTTACTATCCATCAATTTTGCAGGAACGGTCCGAAATTTCCTAACAAGTGGTATTACAGTCTGTTTTTTGAAATTGGAGATGGATGTCAGTAAGATTCCCATTGAGAAGTTTGATGGCTCAGACTTCGGGTTGAGGACTATCTCTATTGGTCCGGATTGCACCAACCGATGGGCGAGAAACCTGCAGACATGAAGGAGGACGAGTGGAAGCTACTAGATAGGAAGGCGATGAGTGTGGTGCTCTTGTCATTGTCCAGGAATGTCACCTGTCACACAATCAAATCGGCGACGACGAAGGAGATGCTCAAGACCTTGTTTGATCTGTACGAGAATCCGTCAGTAGTGAACAAGGTGCATGTGATGAGAAAGTTGTTCAATTTGCGGATGGGAGAAGGCACACCGGTGGCAAACCACTTGAACGGTCTCAATATGACGATGGCTCAGTTGAGTTCGGTTAACATCGACTTTAAAGATGAGGTACAGACTTTACTTTTGCTTTCTTCTTTACCGGAGAGTTGGAGCGGTACAGTTATTGCCCCGAGCGCATCGTTTGGAAAGGGGAAGTTGAAGTACAAAGAGGTGAGGGACTTGGTGATTGGCGAGGGGACTCGCAGATAAGAGTCAGGTTCTACATCAGGTTCGGCCCTGAATCTTAGTAGGGGCAAGTCAGTTCATGGGAAGTCGAAGTCCAAGGGGAAGGAGAAGTCTTCTGAGGACAGGAGTCACGTCAAGTGTAGGAAGTCTGGTGAGAAAGGTCACTACAAGAACGAGTCTGAGAATTCGTATGGGAACAAGGGAGATGCAGACTTCGTGGGAGATGCATTGTTTCTCAGAGCGGTGGAGTATCCGGAGGTGTTGCAACCAGGTGGGAGCAAGCCTGAAGAGAAGCTGGGAAAGGCTTCCGATTGCCTAAGCACGTAAGCTTGAGGTGTGGCACTGCCACTACCAGAAGGGAGGATCGTCAGTCAGACGATGTTGGCGCTTTGAAGCATTTTTCAGGTGGGAGTTTGTTGAGCGTTGGAAGATTCAATTATAATTGGAATCAGTCTCCAGGTGGGAGATTGTTGAGCTTAGAGCCTGATTCGGATTGGGCGGAAGAAGACGGGACGAGCTAAGGACCGAAAGACGAGGAAGAGAAGTCGAAGGAGGCGAATTGGGGGCGTGGTACGAAAACTTGGGCGGAAGGGGAACGCGCTTTGGCCCAGGCCAGGCCGCGGTTCGGGGCAGCGGCAAAGTGCGAGCGCGCTTTGCCGGCCATGACCAAGGTTTGGAGGCCGAGACGGAGCACCCGAAGCGCGGGCAAGGGCGCCCGGAACGCAACCGCGTTTTGGGGCTTAGCCCCATTTTGGGCCGTGTGTTGTGAGGATTCGACGTGTTTTTTCGAGAGAAGATCTTATCCTTTTCAGGAGATATTGTTTCTTATGGAAAAAGATATCTTGTAGCTCTAGTTTTCCTATTTATACTTGGCTTGATTATTGTAATTGATGTGTTGTCAAAAAGCATTGAGAGAAAATCCTGAAAGCGAGATTGAGAGGTTAAGCTTAGGAAGAATCGTTGTATCCCTTGAGTGCTTTGATCTAGTGGAGAATCCGAGTCCTCCGATCTAGTGAAGAATTCGAGTCCTCCGATCTAATGGAGAATCCCTAGCTTGATAGTGCCCCCAGACGTAGTCATTATAACGAACTGGGTCAATAATTACTTGTGTTCTTTTTCTTGGTTTACCTTACTATGTATCAATTTTGTAGGAACGATCCGAAATTTCTCAAGACATCACCCAAATACCCCCAAAATCTAAATTTCCCCATTCTAGAAAAGCCGTTCGAGATGCCCCAGGTAGGGGTGTCAACCGGGTGGGTCGGGTCGGGTTCGGGTCGGGTCATTTCGGGTTCGGGTCAATTCGGATTCCGGTTAAATTCGGATATTTTCAATAATCGGGTCAGATCGGGTTGAACAATTGCGGGTCGGGTATACAATTAGTCGGGTCAAGTTTGATCTTCGGGTCAATTTCGGGTGGGTCATTCGGGTTTCGGTTCATCTAAATTTCGGCTTGAGTCGGGTTTCAGGTTAGTCGGGTTTCGATTTTGTCATATATTGAATGATTAATTTTTGTCCTAATATCATTACCTGTAACACTAAATACTAAATGTAGCCCTTATATTCAAAAATATAAGTATAATAAAAGACTTTAATTTTAACTTTTTAAATAAAATATTTTTTTAGTGTAAACATATATTTAATGTATCTAAAGTATTTTATTAAATGATATTATGTTTCTTTACAAGTATATATATGAGATAGTTCGTGAAAATATGGTCATTAACTTCAAGGTTACGGGTTATTTCAGGTGAAATGCTATTGATTCAGGAGAGTTCGGGTTTTCGGTTGATATCGGGTCGGGTAACTTCGGCTTTTCGGATGATTTCGGGTCGGGTTACTTCGGGGTTTCGGGTAATATCGGGTTAGTAAACTCGGATATAATCGGTTACGGGTTAAATTCGGGTTCGGGTTGATTTCGGGTTCGGGTCAAACCGGTTCGGGTCAGAAAATCTCGGGTTCACGCATTTCCCCCTTTATTTCGGGTGTCAGGTCGGATTCGGTGTCGGGCAGATCGGGTGGGTTTCTCGGATCGGGTCAAGTTTTGACAGCCCTAGCCCAGGTACCTCACAATTCTCAAATTGCTAAACGACTTTTGGTTTAAGAAATAAAGGTGTGTGTGAAAATTTCTCGAAAAACAACTTACCCTAAAATGAAAAAATAAAATGGTCTTAGGCACTCGGACACGACCAAATGTGACAAAACCCGCTGGCGGCCGCCAAACTATCGGGTGTAGTGGTGCCCACCAAATTAATTTCTTCTCGGAGTATTTCCCTCCCGGCGACACTAAAAAGAAATTGCACTCTCCGTCTCTCCTCCGAAACCCTAATTTCTCTGCCAAACCAATCCGAAGTAGCGAGTACGCCCACGGGAATCGATCAGTTGGGGGTAGCTTGATTGATTGGGTGATTGAGGCGTGGTTTCAATGGCGGCGCAACAGGAGACATGGGAGGAAAGAAGCGACAGCGATTTCTCGGCATCGGAGGACGAAGGGAAGGAGGATTACAAGAGAGGGGGCTACCATCCCGTTGAAATCGGAGATGCTTTCAAGAGCGGCAGATATGTCGTTCAGAAGAAGCTCGGCTGGGGCCATTTCTCTACCGTCTGGCTCACTTGGGACACTAAGGAATCTGTATGTCTCTCTCCCACTCTTTCTCTCTTTACTTTTCCCCGCTTTTTATCTGTAATGCTAATTGTTGTCGAGGAGATATCTGCACACTGTGGATTGTGGTGTGCAAGTGTGAGGGAGGAGTAGATTCATACAGATTAGGGGGGGAATGTGACCTTAGGACTGAATTAGAAATGCATAAGCTTTGAGAATTCATGGAGGAGATATCTGTGCTTGGCTTGTTTGCTGTTCTATTTGGAAGAAATGAGTGACATAAGTTTGTCTGCAGTGATAATCAATATTAGACTGGATCAGTTTGTGCATTTTAGCTGTAGTATTCTTTTGAAGATGAAAGTTGGTTGTTATTTATTATTTTTATCTCACTTGTATATGTATTTCACACATTTAACAGATGTATGTAGCCCTAAAAGTTCAGAAGAGTGCTCATCAATACACTGAGGCTGCTAGGGATGAGATAATCATTCTCAAACAGATCTTTAGTGGTGACCCAGATGATAAGAAGAGTGTTGTGAAGCTTTTGGATTTTTTTAAGCATTCAGGGCCAAATGGGCAGCATATATGCTTGGTGTTTGAGTTTTTAGGTGACAATCTACTGACCCTAATCAAGTATTCCGATTACAAAGGGTTACCTCTCAACAAGGTGAAAGAGATTTGCTTTCACATCTTAGTGGGTTTAGATTACTTGCATCGTAAGCTCTCAGTGATACACACGGATCTCAAACCTGAGAATGTATTGCTTGTATCCACGATTGATCAATCTAAAGATCCGAGGAAGTCTGCTGCTGCTCCGATTCTCGGACCTAGTAAAGTGAAAATTGCGTCTGATACTCCATCTGCAGGAGCTCCAAAAAGTACAGGTTTAACCAAGGGCCAAAAGAAGAAGATGAAGAAAAAAATTAAACAGGCTGCACAAAAACCTGCTGCAAATGAAGACTCCAAGGAAGTTGAATCAATTGAGGGATCATCAGCTCAAGAAGATTGTAGTCATGAAGTGAAGACAAATGGTCATCATTCTAATGTAGAAGTTGATAGTTCAAAGGAAAAAGATGTATTGACTAATGGTAATGGACTAAATGATGTTCAAGAGAGAGCAAGAAATCATAAAAAAGATAGCTCTGAGACCAGGGAAAAAGTTTTGAAAGAATTAGATACAAGGTGCAAATTGGTGGACTTTGGGAATGCTTGTTGGACATACAAGCAATTTACAAGTGATATCCAGACAAGGGAGTATAGATCTCCAGAGGTTATTCTTGGGTCTAAATACTCAACTTCAGCTGATCTTTGGTCCTTCGCTTGTATTTGCTTTGAGCTGGCTACGGGGGATGTTCTGTTCGATCCTACTACTGGTGATAACTATGGCAAAGATGAGGTGTGCTGTAAATTTTGTTTTTATCCGTATATTATCAAATAATAAAAGTGATTGTGTACTTGATTATACTGATACTAATGCTTTACAGGATCACCTGGCCCAAATGTCCGAGCTCCTTGGAATGGTACCACGAAAGGTAAGCAGCTATATATGCATTTACATTATGCAGTATATATGCAATACATAGTGCATTATTATGTGTTGTTATACATACATAATCCAACACACACTAGAAAGTTTACAATCATTATGTACTTACTCAGCTTTCTTATCAACCTAATGACTCTATACTCCTTCAGATTGCTCTAGGAGGTCGGTATTCAAAAGAATTCTTCAAGAAATCCGGAGAATTCAAACACATACGTCAGCTGCGTTTCTGGTCCCTGAGTAAGGTGCTGATGGAGAAGTACAAATTTAGTGAGCAAGATGCAATTGGCATGTCAGAGTTCCTTACTCCCATCCTAAATTTTGCCCCTAGTAAGAGACCTACAGCAGAGGAATGCCTTGGCCACCCATGGATTAATGCAGGTCCTCAACTGCTCGTGCCATCTTCTGAAACTGTTCATACGAAGTCAGGGACGGATGGGGTAGATCAGTTGGAGGCTGGAATAGGGAACATGACGCTTAATGGCTGCTGTTCAGAGGCCATTCAGGATACGAAACTTGTATCGGGTAAAGTGTCTATAGATTCATGAGTTGGATTTTTGTACTTTGTAGTGTTCATTGACATTGTTTGGAAGCTAGTTTAGCTGTTGCTTTTGCTTCTGTATGTTGTTGTCATATATGTGACGCTGGAAAGGAATTTGTTATACTTACCATTCATTTGTTTGTTCATTTGCAATTTATAAGTACGTCAAAGTGCTGCATATTGGAGCCTGTTGGTTATTGTGAAAGAGCAATATGCATCAATATAGTGTACACCGTACACTTTATAGCCTGTTATTTTTTGGGTCTAGTAGGAGTTATGGGCATATGGCAAATGGGGGCCAGTCAAGGTGAGATTGTGAGAATTTCACGAAGAGGGTGGATTGTCAAGAAAACTCTTTTAACGTTTTGATATTGATAATTCTGAAATTGGATATCTACAAACTGACCTGAACTCTTGCTTAAATAGAAGGAAGTGCGTAGAAACTAACCATTAATCTCACGACCTGAGGTAATTTAGGACTTAATTCCCTAGTGCTCCTACACACTAACCCACTAGCTGACTTTGACTAACCTGAATTTCTAGGAGAGAATAAGCAACTGATAATGAAAATAGCAAACAGGAAAAAAAAAAAAAAATGCTAGATGACAAGACCGGGCAAACCGATTGCAGGAGATCACTTCTCTGTTGCCAATCGTGACCCCATATGAGGATAGGTTGACCCGGTTGGAGGAATGTGGTAAAGATTGAGCCTGTTGTTTTGGAATGTAGATTTTGGGTCTTGGAATTGGCCAACTTTAGCCTCAAACTCTTACGGGTAAGCTAGCAGCAGTGAACAACGATCGCGACTTATGAATAAGGACTTGTGATTTTAATTCTTCCTTCAATCCGGACAAGAATACGAGCAACCCGTGCTCAAAAGCATCACCCCCAAGATGCATTAAGGACCTCTACTTTCATCTCAAAAAGAATCCGAAAGTACCGAAAATATCTTTCGGCTTTCAAAACCTACCCACGGGGTTCTCCACCTTCGAACTTTGGAAAGTCGATTTTCATCGGAGGGCAACGATTCTGATAAAATCGAAACCTAATATGCAAATCTAGTCGAAGCAAAGCAAGATCGAGATATGCAAGTAAACTAAGAACAAGAAAGCAATAAGAACACGAGATTGGTGACCCGGTTCGGACCAAATCAGTCCTACGTCCGGGGAGTCTCAGTGGGGAGACTCGAGCCCAACGATTCCACTAAAGCTTTCAAGAAGTTTACAGAGATGGCTACAATTACAAAGATCAAACGGCATGCGAGAACTAGACCAAGAACAGAGCATACAACATCATGTATCAACACAAAAGAAACAAGAGAAGGTAAGAGAAGAAGTCTCGGATAGGGATTCGGCCCCCTATAGGCTGAACGAGGCTTCGAGTCGAAGCTTCGAATGAACCAGCCACCACGGATCTCAACGAGATAGGCTCGCCGTCGTCGTTCTCCGGCGAGATCTCCACCGCCTGGCTTCTCCTTCTCTGAGCTCTCTCTTTCTCTTTGTGAAGCTCTCTTTTCTTTCTCACTCTAGCGCCGTTCAAGAAATCTGGTGAATGAGACTTAGGAAGCTCCTAAGACAAGCTTTTGTATCTAGGGTAAACACAAGCTACAAAACACTACGTTTCATTTAGCAACGAGCTTGGAGAAAGGCATGGAAATGGGCTGCTGCTCTTCAAGTAACAAAATTAGGCCCAAAAGCCCAATTCTGATCAAGCCCGGTTTTATTCCCGCTCACCAGGAATGAACTCATGCAATTGCTATGCCTTATCTCATGTACACATGCTAACTAATGTGGTTTAGATATAACAATATGCCCTCCTAAACCAAATAGTAAGCATGCAAGTAAACATCTATCAAAACTAATAGTGGAATCATTTAGCTCAAGTTTCCCTTCTTCATTGACTCGATCCCCACATCTCAGTTTACATCATCGATGTGGAGTCGGCCCCTACAGAAGACAAACTTGTTGGTAGGAACAACTTTTGTCCCAAAGTCAGCAGGGTTCTCGTCTCCAGGTATTTTCTTCATGTCTATTTCCTGGTTTTCGATAAGCTGTCTATATAGTGATATCTCACATCTATATGTTTCGTCCTCTCATGATTAACCGGATCTTAGCACAAGTACAAAGCACTCTGGCTATCCGAGAAGAGTGTGGGCACATATGTTTTGCCCTCAATTTCCTGTAAAATGCCTCGTAACCAAGTAGCCTCTTTCGAGGCCTCAGTAGCTGCTATATACTCAGCCTCAGTTGAGGAGAGAGCAACTATTGATTGTTACTGGGACTTCTAGGAAGCACAATTCCCTGCCCAAGTATAGTAGTATGCAGTGGTGGATTTTCTCGTGTCCCTGTTACTGGCATAGTCAGAGTCCACATAACCCTGTAGGTGAGTCCTCGGACTATGTTTAGCATACACAAGGCCAATGTTCTCTGTCCCTTTTACATATCTCAATACATATTTCATGGCAGCCCAGTGAACAGGACTTGGGTTTGACATGTAACGGCTTAAAACTGAAATTGCAAAAGATAGATCAGGCCTAGTGCACAACATAGCATACATAACACTTCCTGCAACTACATCATAAGGCACCAACTCCATTGTCTTCTTTTCTTCACTTGTGGTTGGGCAATCCTTCTTGCTGAATTGCAGATGACCTCCAAGTGGAATAGGAGCTGGCTTTGAGTTGTTCATTGCAAACCTGTCAAGTACCTTTTGAATATAGTCAGTTTGAGACAAATAAATTGCCGTCTTAGCCCTATTCCTAGTAATTCTTACTCCTAATATTTTCTGTGCAGACCCTAGATCCTTCATATCAAAGTGTTTCTTAAGGTCTGACTTAACACCAGCTATAGCAACCTTAGAGCTACTAATCAGCAAGATATCATCAACATAGAGCAGAATATACAAAGGAGAAGTAGTATTAACATGCTTAAAATACAGGCAAGTATCATACTGACTTCTTTTAAAGCCAAGAGAATGCATACAAGAATCAAACTTTTTATTCCATTGTCGTGGAGATTGTTTCAACCCATAGATGGATTTCTTAAGAAGGCAAGCATGCTCAGGATTATTTTTATCAACAAAACCCTTAGGTTGTTTCATATAAATGGTTTCATTCAAGTTTCCATGCAAGAAAGCAGTTTTAACGTCCATTTGCTCAAGTTCCCAATCAAAAACAGCAGTCATAGCAATTAAAAGACGCATGGTTTTGTATTTTATAACAGGAGCAAAAATTTCATTGTATTCAACACCCTCTTTCTGGGTAAACCCCTTTGCTACAAGTCTAGCCTTAAATCTAGGTGGTTCATTTGGGCTAGTTCCCTCTTTCAACTTAAAAATCCATTTGCAATCTATAAGTCTAGCCTTAGCAGGTTTAGGAACTAAACTCCAAGTTTTATTGACATACATGGACTGAATTTCTTCATGCATAGCACTCAACCATTCATTAGCATCTTTGCATTTAATAGTTTGCTCATAAGTTTCAGGAGTATAGCTTCTTATCACATCAGCAACAATAAAAGCATGCTCAACAATTTTATAGTAGTTCTCATCAATATATTTATCATGCAGCTCATGCAAGTTAACAAAATCACTGAACCTAGTATTAGGAATTCTTATCCTAGGTTCTCTATCCCTAGTGAGTTGATAATCTGCTAATTCGTTATCATGCAAGGGCATATCAACAACATTTTCATTCATATCATGCTTATTATCATGCTCATTATGCACAGAATTTTCAGCAGAAAAATCAGAATTCTCAACAATGGGTATATTAGAATCTGAATTTACAGGGGAGTTAGAACTACTTACTCCCCCACCCAATTGGTGAGGTGTTGTTACAGAGGGCTCAGTTTGAGCTGAGGGTGATGATGTGCTATTAGTCTGGAGTCCACTGGATTCCATGTGATGTCCCACATCAAACTCCTCCTCCTCTTCAGTGTCTTGTGGAGTAAAGAACAGGCCGTTTCTTTCTTCAGTACCTGAATTCTCGTGACATGGCATTAGAATTTGCTTGAAATGAAAATCAGATTCATTAAAAGTGACAGACCTAGATGTAATGACCCTATAACCTCCCGGTTGAATTAGAAGCAGTTTATCCCTCAGGGTAACCTAACATGACACATTTTTGGGCTCTAGGTTGCAATTTTCCTTGGGAAATCTGAGCATAAGCTGTGCAACCAAAAGGTCTAAGATGAGACAAGTCAGGCTTCTTACCAGTCCACATCTCCTGAGGGGTTTTGAACCCTATCACAGCATATGGGGACCTATTTACTAGATAAGCAGCTGTAATTACAGCTTCTCCCCAAAGAGATTTTTTCAAACCTGCACTAATGAGAAGGCATCTGGCCTTCTCTAATAGTGTTGTATTCATCCGTTCAGCTGTACCATTTTGTTGTGGGGTACCAGGGACAGTTAGGTGTCGTTTAATACCATTCTCATTACAGAATTCATTAAACATGCTATTACAAAATTCTAGACCATTCTCAGTTCTTAAGCACTTGATTTTAAAACCAGATTGACTTTCTACCATTGTTTTTCAGCTCTTAAAATTTTCAAAGGCTTCATTTTTAGTTTTAAGTAAGCAGACCCAAACTTTCCTAGAAAAATGGTCTATAAGAGACAGGAAATACCTCCTTCCACCGATTGTATCTACCTATGCAGGTCCCCACAAGTCTGAATGAACATACTCTAGGGGCTTGGAAGCAACATAGGAAGACTTCGGAAAACTATGGGCAGTTTTCTTGCCAAGAACACATGTCTCACAGAAAGTTAGATCACAAGGTTTTTTTATCAATCAATCCATGCTTATACAAGTGCATCAAACCAGAATTTCCAATGTGGCCTAGCCTAGCATGCAACATCTTGGTATGAAATAAATTTTCAGATTAATCAACTTCTTTAGAGACATTAAGTTCAAGAGTGGCTATAACATGATAAAGACCTCCCTTTTTAATGCTCCTAATTAAGACTGTTTTATTTCTAAGAACATCCCTAATTCCTTTTGAAGTAATAATCTGGCAATTTAAATCATCCAAGACAGATTTAGAAAGCAAGTTTCTCCTAAGTTCAGGGACCCATCTAACATTTTGAATGGTTCTCACAATGCCATCAAACATTCTAAGAGGAACTGGGTCTATGCCTTTAATAGATAGAGCAGTGTTATCACCAAGCATAACAATACCACCATCACACAGAGATAAGAATTGAAAATACTCCTTATGAGGAGTTGCATGCATAGTACAACCAGAATCTAATATCCAATCATCATTATCATGAGTATTAGAAACCAAAAGCAGCTCATTAGAGTATTGACATTGAGATTCAAAAACATTAGAGTACCCATTGCAGTTTTCTTTATTTTGCTTTTCTTTATCGTCCTTTTTCTTTTTCCTACAATCAGTAGATAAATGCCCTTCTTTTCCACAATAATAACACTTCACAGTAGAGTTATCAGTTTTCTTTTCATTATGTTTTTCAGATTTATCAGCCTTCTTTTTATTTTGTTATTCTTGCCTTTTCCTTTCACATACATAACTTCATTCTTAGAGTCAGTCTTATTTTCAATTTTAGTTCCATTTTTGACTTTAAAGACTTTCAAAGACTCATTTTTCTGAATGACAGCTTCAGTGAGTTTACTAACAGTTAAGTCATCATGCCCATATTGAATAACATCTTTCAACACATCAAATTGAGCAGGCAAAGAATTTAACAAAATAACAGCCTGATGTTCAACTTTTATTTCATCCTTACACCTAGCCAGATCTTGAGTTAATTTCAGACATTTATCCAAATTATCACTCAAAGTCAGATTCACATCCATTTTAAACATAAACAGTTTGCATAACAGAGTGATTATACTAGGCTGGGATTTTTTCAAGTATATATCATCAAGAGCTTCCCAGAGATCTTTAGGTTTAGAGTGACTGACCACTTGGCGAGCTACCTCGTCGGTCAATCTTACATAATCTCAGCGTGGGCAAGTTCTTGGACCTCCTCCTTTTCTGCAGTAGTGGTGTCTGCGTCCCACACATCAGTTACGGCGTGGTAGCATCGTTCTTTGGTCAAGATAGCCTTCATCTTGACTTTCCACATTGAGAAATCCATGACTCCATCAAACAGTTTTACCCGGTAATGATCAGCCATGGCTACCTGTTACACAGAAAATGAAAAACCAGTGTATTTTACAGTAGCACGAAGAGCTCAGAATAAGAGATTCCAAACAACTTTGAAAAGATAACAGATCTAGGGTTCACAAACACAGCGGAAGCAAAGACAAATACAGAGCAAGGCTCTGATACCACTTTGATAAAATCGAAGCCTAATATGCAAATCTAGTCGAAGCAAAGCAAGATCGAGATATGCAAGTAAACTAAGAACAAGAAAGCAATAAGAACACGAGATTGGTGACCCGGTTCAGACCAAATCAGTCCTACGTCCGGGGAGTCTCAGTGGGGAGACTCGAGCCCAACGATTCCACTAAAGCTTTCAAGAAGTTTACAGAGATGGCTACAATTACAAAGATCAAACGGCATGCGAGAACTAGACCAAGAACAGAGCATACAACATCATGTATCAACACAAAAGAAACAAGAGAAGGTAAGAGAAGAAGTCTCGGATAGGGATTCGGCCCCCTATAGGCTGAACGAGGCTTCGAGTCGAAGCTTCGAATGAACCAGCCACCACGGATCTCAACGAGATAGGCTCGCCGTCGTCGTTCTCCGGCGAGATCTCCACCGCCTCGCTTCTCCTTCTCTGAGCTCTCTCTTTCTCTTTGTGAAGCTCTCTTTTCTTTCTCACTCTAGCGCCGTTCAAGAAATCTGGTGAATGGGACTTGGGAAGCTCCTAAGACAAGCTTTTATATCTAGGGTAAACACAAGCTACAAAACACTGCGTTTCATTAAGCAACGAGCTGGGAGAAAGGCATGGAAATGGGTTGCCGCTCTTCAAGTAACAAAATTAGGCCCAAAAGACCAATTCTGATCAAGCCCGGTTTTATTCCCGCTCACCAGGAATGAACTCATGCAATTGCTATGCTTTATCTCATGTACACATGCTAACTAATGTGGTTTAGATATAACAGATTTAGTTGCAAACAATAGTTGGAATCGCCGTCCTACTCATCGTCATAGTCATCCCACCATCGGGGACGGGGTTGATCATATGCATCAATGCACTAACCCCTAGGCGAACTATGATGGGACCCTTCCAAGCTTCAGTCCGTTGGATGTCGACGTGGAGGTTGATCATTCGTTTGGCAGGCGAGGCTTGGTGGGCTGCAATTAGATTGTTGAGCATCTCGGGAGTCCGAGTTTGGTTTGTTGAGGCGGGATGAGGGTCCAAAGCGGACCATGTGGTCACCAATGTGGACTGATGTCTCTAATACCGAAGTAATAGGAGCTACTCAAGCTAAGAATCTCAAGGAAGGAAAGGATTGAATTGTCAAGAGAGAGAGATCGGTAATGAATGGTAAGTGTGGAATTAAAAGTTAGGAAATAACGATAGTGAGTGATTGAGTGAGTACAATCTCCTGCAGCCGTGAGTACGCATTGCGCAATGCGCACCAAGCAGGCCCCACAACCTCACGAATCACGTCTTCCACTCGTGATTCCACTTGTTGGAAACGACAGCCTCTCCTCGTCAAGACCCGGCCTCTTTCCTCCGCTTTTATCCCTATCGGCTTTAGATAGATTCTCACACAGACGACGAGCTGAACAAGAAAAGCGAGCGAGAGAAGAAAGCACAGAGAAAGAGAGATAACATGGCGACTAGAGTAGATCTGGACGGGAATCCGATCAAGCCGTTAACGATATGCATGATCGGTGCCGGAGGCTTCATCGGCTCTCACCTTTGCGAGAAGCTGCTGTTCGAGACTCCGCACAAGGTCTTGGCGGTCGATGTCTACAATGACAAGCTCAAGCATCTCATCGAGCCGTCTTCTTCGGTTGCCTGGGCCGATCGCATCCACTTCCACCGGATTAACATCAAGCACGACTCTAGGCTCGAAGGCCTCATCAAGATGGCGGATCTGGTAACTCCCTTCGTCTTTTTCCCGAGCTCATGCTGATGATTTCAGAGCGAGTTTTCGAATATTATGGTCATAATATACAATACGGAGCTCTATTTGACATAATTGTGGTCTTCGATGTCTAATCTGGTGCTTTTTCTGTCTTCAATTTCTATGTTAGTCGTTGCAGAGTTGAGCTTGATGATTTGTCCTTGTTTCGTGGTGTAGACGATAAATTTGGCAGCGATCTGTACTCCGGCTGACTACAATACTCGTCCTCTGGATACAATTTACAGCAATTTCATCGATGCGCTCCCAGTGGTATGCTAGTCGAGTTGAGGAAGAGGCTTCTTGTTTTCATTGTTTTTGCTCAGTGTGAAGTTCGTCATCTGTTTCTTATGGTGTTAAAATGTGGTTGATTATGCTGCAGGTCAAGTACTGCTCAGAAAACAACAAGCGCCTCATCCACTTCTCTACTTGCGAAGTGTATGGGAAAACTGTTGGTTGCTTCCTTCCTAAAGACAGCTCTCTTCGTCAGGCATGGCATGCTTTAGCCCTTTCCTTTTTACTCACGTCTCTCATGATTCTTTTGCATTTTAAGAATTGGATCTGTGCTTTTCTTGTCTTACATCATGCTATTTTCTGCAATTTAGCCATGTTGAGGTTAAATGCTTTAGTTGTCTGACAGAAATTCTCCTCAGTTTTAGCTGTTAAAGGATATTTTAGCAAATGATATTGTTTTTAATACAGATGACAAATTCAGTATCCGCTTACATTCCCTCTAGTAGAGTTGGTTACAGGACTCATCTGAATTCAGGATATTAGGCACACATTGGGGTGTGGTGGTGTTAATATGTTAACTCTATTGACAAAGTTGGAACCTGGAACCACACATTTTGACGATTTAGAAGATGTACTTACCATGTTATGCTATCATGAACTGGTAGAGTTCTGAAGTGGAAATTTAATGGCAAAGCTCTGTCCAGTTAGATCTTTATATATCTATAGGGATTCGGCTCTATAGTTAACTGTCCATCAGTTCCCCTTACTGCGACTAATTCGGTCTATAAAACTTAAGGTTACAAAATTATTTTTTAGTTTATATTTGACTAAGACATAACTCATAATTTGGCATGTATTCTGCAATTCATCCTGTCCTGTCTATCATTTGGATTTCTCATGTGGTATTATTGGTCTACTGATTTAGCATTTCAATTATGGTTTGTCAAATGGAATGTACGTTGTTGCAGAAGGTTTTCTCTTTAATTTCAGCCAGGCACTTTAATGTGTTTTTGATTGTTTCAGTCCTTTTGGATGCAATTGATAACGCGTGAAAAATTCCCTATTTCTTTGATTTCTGGTGCACTAGGCACATACATGCATGTTTAATGTGTTAATTCTTTTTGTACATGTCATGTAATATTACAGGATCCTGCATATTATGTTCTCAAAGAAGATGAGTCCCCCTGCATTTTTGGTCCCATTGAGAAGCAGAGGTGGTCCTATGCATGTGCCAAACAGCTAATCGAAAGGCTCATATATGGTAACCTGAAAATTTTTATTTTGGTTTTGAATGTGACTGCTTGTCTTTTATGCTCAAATGTTTTTGCTCTCGACTTTTCAGCTGAAGGAGCAGAGAATGGTCTGGAGTTCACCATTGTGAGACCTTTCAACTGGATTGGTCCTAGGATGGATTTCATACCAGGAGTTGATGGTCCCAGTGAGGGTGTTCCTAGAGTTCTGGCCTGTTTTAGTAACGTGAGTTTTCATTGGTTATCTACACTGAAGTTTGTGCAGAGTAATGAAATTATCACCTACTTAATGATGTGTTTTCTGTATATTAGAATCTCTTGCGACGAGAACCATTAAAGCTTGTGGATGGGGGAGAGTCTCAGCGAACTTTTATTTACATAAATGATGCCATTGAGGCTGTTCTGCTGATGATTGTGAGTAAATTCACTGCTCAATTAGAACCACTTGCTCTTTTTTTTGTTGTTTTTTTTGGTGCAATTTGTAAAGAATGAGGATTTTCAAAGGTAGAATCTCTTCATTGCAGGAAAACCCAGCCAGGGCAAATGGCCACATATTTAATGTCGGCAATCCTAACAATGAAGTCACTGTTCGACAACTTGCTGAAATGATGACCCAGGTGATTTTTAAAAAGTCATTTTATAAGTATTTATGGGGTGTTCTTTTATTTTTTGTCAATCATCTAAAGATTTAAGTGGAATCCTTGCACAGATTTATGCAAAGGTCAGTGGAGAGGCCCAGTTGGAGAAAGCCACTGTAGATGTGAGCTCCAAAGAATTCTATGGTGAAGGTTACGATGACAGTGACAAGAGAATTCCTGACATGACAATCATTAACAAACAATTGGGTAAATTCCTTAAGTCTCTTTATTCTAGTTTGCTTCTCTGCTGCCTTGCGCATCCAAAAAGCTAAATCCATGAATCTCAATCCTGTGTATTTTTTCGGTGTTCAGGGTGGAACCCAAAGACATCACTTTGGGACTTGCTCGAGGCAACCCTTACCTACCAACATAGGACATACGCCGAAGCTATCAAGCAAACCTTGGCAAAGCCAGTTGCTTCCAGCTGAAGGAAGAAGGATTTTGGTAGAGACTGGGGTCTATTCTTTCATATTAAGGCAAATCATCTTCCTTCCACAGTATAATCGAAATGGCTGGATCATCACATACGTGTTAAAAATGCTCTCATTTGCTGTTATGGTTTTGATCACCCATGTTGGTAGCCAGTCACTAGATGGCCTGTCATCATAGATGTGGGATTCTGAATTCTGAGTGTACTTGTAACTGGAGGCTGTGGGTTGCACCATCTTAGGACACATGGTTTCGACGATGCTAATTACATCCCGTTTTTGTTCATTCTTTGGCTGACATAGCTGTACTTTCCATTAAACCGTCTTCAGGAAACAGCTTTTATGCTTTCTAAACAAAATTAAACACTAAAAAGTAAAAAAAAAAAACTAGTACTAAAAGTAAACAAAATCAAATACTAAAAAGTTTTTTTTTAAAAAAACTAATATATTGCTAGAGTGATATAATTTTTTATTTGAAAGACCAAAAATTTTTGTCCACTGCTGCCTGTACTCGTTATTATCAAAAGTTTGTTTACTTTTCGCATGCATTCGGTCCAACCAAGCAAGCAACAAAGCCTTCGATGTAAGTAACCCTGATATTGTCCTTCGACCAAAAAAAAAAAAAAAAAAAGTAACCCTGATATTGTACTACTGATAAGCATACCGATGCTTGCAAAAACCTAGTCATAATAATTCCCTTTGCAAAACTCGAGTCAATAAACAGGAAAGCCTGAATTGTAAATTACAAACTTAGCCATTGCCTCGTTGAATTTAATCTCAGAAGGTTATGATTCAGAATTGTTTCCTTCTCTACAAGGAGGATGCAACACTCAAACGCCCTACACTGTTCACTGGGGCAACAAAATCAAGAGTTGCTACAAAAAAACACTCAGACCTTATTGAGGTCCGAGAAGATAACTTAGGCTTCGGCGGTGGTACCCGCATTAGGATCCAGATGATGAAGATGTGCTGGTATGTGCAAGGATAGTATGCAATCTGAATCTGTTTCAGGCAAGACATGCAGCCAATCAAGATTCCATGATCTGGGTTCTTTAGGGTATGTCTTAGAGCACCTGGAATCTGTAAAAGGAGGTTTGTTCCTCAAACTAGCTCTCAAATTGGCTTCTCTCCTTAAGTAATGATGAGCCCTTAATTCCTGTCTAGGTGGTATAACCGCTCTTATCCTCAGATTCTGAATGGGCGACGTACGGAAACTCACAGACCTTGACGATTCCAAGGGACTTGTTGAAGCATCACAAGAGGAGCCATGGGTTTTCTGGGGAGTTGCCGCTGTCTTTTTCCACCATAAGAAAGATTGATGGATTCTAGATGGAACCTGTATAGTCATTGCAAAGTATTATGTTAAACCTAAAGGGTACAATATATTGGCTTTAACAATGTATCATCAATACTCTGTTTTAAAACAGGAAATGCACCAAATATCATGGAAATGTAAGAAGAAAGAAAAATGATAAGTTGAATAGTTGAAATGCAAGGTATTTTTAGATGTTTACGCTTTTCCTAATGATTCATCAACAATATCATGGAATTGGGTGGTAAATTTCTTAATTGAGTATGATATAGGTTGTTAAATTAAATGCATCATTTCATCTAAGTGTAATTATGCATGGATGCCTAACTTTTGACAAGAAATCTAATGAACTGCACTAAACTATATTGAGGTTGTAGATGGAAGAACAAAAAAGGGTATGTAGATCACTCACAGTTGAGAGAATGTTGGAGGAAGCAAATGAGAGAGTAGAAAAAGGAGATTTCCTTGTTCCATTTCCTTTCCCCACAGCTGTTGCAGAATCCTGGCTATTACCAGCAGCCCCGAAACTTGAGGGCACAACATCATCCTCATCCTCCTCTTCCTCTTCCTCCACATCGTCTTCCATCTTTACATCCACCTCAGTTGAAGCTTTCTGGTCAAAGACAGCAGCAGGAGGAGGAGAAGGAAGAGCAGAGATCTCTTTTTGATTCAAACTCGAGCTCTCTTCTTGTTGCTTGACAACTTCCATATCTTCTATATCCTCTTTCCCGTCTATTTTTGTCTCCTCTTCCATGTCTTCGATGGCTTCCTCAAGGCACAACTCTACTTCAACTAACTCTAGCTCTTTCTCAAGCAGCTTTTTCCTCATTTCACCTTCTTTCCTTTGCTTCTCAGCCCAATTCATTAGTTTCTGAGCCATCTTTCCTGGCCTTTTCTTCTTCTCTTTATCTTTCTCCTTGTCCCTCTCATCATCATCCTGATCATAAATACTTGTCTCTTCCATTTCGTCAAAGCCAAGGGGTAAGAATTGGACCTTTGATGGATCTACTTCTTCTCCATTTTCTGCGGGAGGCTGCCAAAATAAGCGGATCCCATGCTCTTCATCCTCTACATAATTAATTAGCCGTCCGGTTTTTGTGTGAAGTATAAGTGGGTCCTCAGTATATATGAGCTTTGAGGGGTCTTCTGGGTCAGGTTCTGGTTCTTTGTTTACAATGACAAACTCCGGATCCTCCTCTATTCGATTGGGTACAAAGAACAACAGCATGGAAAGCAAAACACCAATAAATCAATAACTTCTCAGTAAGGTTAAAGACTACCTATAGTTCAAATTTTAGTAAGACAAGTTGCTTACCGTTTTCCCACCAGTGTTCCAGTTCTGCAGGCATAGCTAATCTTAAAGGTGCTTTGTAGAAGGAATTCAACCACATTTCCCTCTCTTGATCCACTTCTTGAGCATATGTTTTCCAATAATCAGGGACCTTCAATGTCACATTGTCAATTGTCATAGATTTAGCAATGTGGCAGTAACAAGAAGCATATGCCAATATCAATAAAGACATTATTAGTACAGATTCTTACCTCATAGAACTGATTAACAAAACCTGGGGCCTGCCATGTATCCTCTTCTTCATAAAAATATGGATGCTGAGGATCACTATATGGACCTCTTTGTTCACGAACCACTACACAGAGAGCAAACTGGGGCATTAGCTCAAGGTCACAAAGTAATGCAGGTCACTTTAGTTCTGGAAATATTATACAGTAGAATATTTTTCAAGTTGAGGTTTTGTGGTGAAAATATGAGAGAAGCAAAACAATTTTCGAAGTCTACCCTGCTATTTTTTTCCAACCGTTACAGAGTTGATATGCTATAAATCATGAAGACACTTACTTCCATCAGGTTTGTTAATAAACATCCGTGCCTTAGCAGCAGCCACTTCAGCTATACCTGCATGCAACTGAGATGCCAACATGTAAAGATAACACCTTCATCATGTGGAGAGGTGATTTCTTTTCATCAAAAAGAAGATATACCGCAGAAGTTTCTTCCTCACAGCCATATGGTTCATCCAGAAATTCTCCAAAATAGAACCTTCCCTGCAATTAGAAGATGATTGAGAACATGCTATACGAAACAGACCCAAACATGTACCATACTGATCTTGCAGGACATGAACTATTAACAAAGCAGTTATTCCTTTGTAACTTAAACTACCAAGATGCATTTAAATAAACAGACCTCATAACCCATATTTCCCAGTAATGAAATTTTAGAGTTCCCTTTAATAAGATACTTTTATTATCTATCATTAAAATGTACTGATGTGTTGATCCCATTCCACAACAAGTAGCCATTCCTTCATAACAACCTCCTAAGATGCACTTACAAATAAAGTCCTCTCATTGACTTCATAGACCCCGCAACCATGCATTCTGCCATGCTTCCACTGACCAGCATAACGATATCGGCCTTTCTCCCTAACACATAAAACAAGGCAACCTTTAAAAAGATGGACATCATTTGATGTACAAGCATATTAGATTCCATAATGCCAGAATCAATGCAGAAGATTCAAAGCCTGAAGAGTATTAAAAATCGTCAAGAAAAAAAGAGGCATGATCATCCTTGTCATGGGTTTGTGTTATGTATAGGTAATGCTCAATGGAGAGATGACAGCCAAAAAATTATATCATAAAATGTCCTGGAAACAATTTTTATGTTTAACCAAAGACCCCATATAAGTCTATAAGCAGGGTGGAACATTGAGGAATGCAGTGCCATATTATTCTACATACACCAACTGAAAGAAGAGGAGGTACTCAAACTCCTGAGAAAGAAAGTATGCAAGAACTGGCAGTTTATTACATTATAGTCATGTAATGGAGAGTGGAAGAATGGTGACCACAATAAGTAGGAAGAGAAACAGCTAAACCTATCAGACAATTTGAAAACATGACTTACGGTTTCCTCCCAAATAGTCGCACCCATTCCTTGTTTTCGTAGAGAGGAGTCACATATTTCCCTTTAGCTATAAGTGCACTATCCTCCATGTCCATCTCCAACCAATTTCGGTCATCTGGTTCCATATAATCTCTTTTAATTATTTTACCCTCAGCTCGCATTTGCGCCTCAAGCCTGATAAAAAACACTGTCAACTCAGTTTATATCTTTTTTTGCATTAACAAAACAGTGTGAGCTCTTATTTTAAGCTATACTTACTTGGAACCTGGCAGAGGTTCTATATCTGGAATGTCTACTTCAATTACTCCGTGACCCTCCATGTCATTTCGTATCCATTCTCCTTCATACCTACATCGCAGATAGTAACAAAAAAACAAGAATGTGCGTAGAATGAAATGCTAAAACCATTTATGTAAGATACACGCATTGCCAATGTTCAAGTACAACAAACCTGACAAGACCATGATCAGCAACATAAACACCTTTACCATGAGCCAAGTCATCCCAAACAGTACCCTCATAGCTGAAATGTTAACATTTGGCATAAGTATGCAACTTGAATTGATTTAGCAAATTTCTAACTTAAAAATCAACCAGTGGGAAGTTCAAGCATAGAATTGTAAACCAGACTACTCATTCCCTCTGAAGTCATATACACTTCATAAAATACTTGTCAACTTCAGCCAAATTGCAACAAACCACCACATAAAACGAAATGCAGAATGAGGGAAGAGTCTTACGAGGTGCCATCGGGGAAAACGTAGCTGACCCATTTGAGGAACTCCTCAATCCGATCCAACTCATGAATGGCGTCCTTGGGGGAGCGGATATCATGGTGCCACCTCTTGAACAATCGAAACCGCTTCTCCTCGTACCAGCTGGGGCGGGGGGGCTCAATGTCAGGCACCAGCGGGTAGTACCTCCTGTAGGGAACATAGAAGGGGGCGAGGGGAAAGCCCTTGTCCCTCATCTCCTCCTCCATGAGCTCCCAATCGTCCTCGTCGGCCACGACCGGGTCCCAGCCCGTGTGGGGGTCGAAGACGGGGGCGTCGGCCCAGAGCTCCTTCAAGTCCTCCTCCCTCCACATCTCCCTGTCCTCGGGGAAGTCGAACTGCTCCTCCTCGTCGGGCATGGAGAGGAAGTCCCTCTCCATCAGCTGCCGCCGCTTGTCGGCGTTCTGCAGCTTGTCGCGGTACATTTCCAGGATGACTTGCTCGGGGGACTTGGCGGGCTTCGGTTTCGGCTGTCCGGGGGTGTACTCGGGTGCCAGGCCTTCCAGGAGATTGCGGGCTTCTTCCTCGATGTCGGAGGCCGTGTCGTAGTCGGACGGGTAGTCCGACTCCGAGTCGGAGTGGCGGTCATCGTCGCCGGTGCCGGGCTCGGTGGACTCCAATTCGGGTTGTTGGGGTTCGTCGTCGGCCATCGTCGCCTGGTGGGGTTTAGCCTCAACTGACTGACCACAATGAGGATTGGGGATTTGGGAGGGAGAAGATGAGAGAAGTGATAATGTGTGCAACAGAGCAGCGAGTAAAAGGATGGACGGGGATGGGCTGGATGGTATGTGGGCCTTCTGCATCGTAGCCAATATTCGGCCTACTTTTATACGGGAAAGGCCCTTTTCCGCTACTCCCAAATAAGGTGCAGCCCACACTACACATCTCAATCTCCCTATATATCTATACTACC
The DNA here is from genome assembly GCA_963924305.1 of Polygonum maritimum. Taxonomy (NCBI): domain Eukaryota; kingdom Viridiplantae; phylum Streptophyta; class Magnoliopsida; order Caryophyllales; family Polygonaceae; genus Polygonum; species Polygonum maritimum. Next base: position 22,511,418 of record OZ002729.1, read on the forward strand.
TATACTATAAAGCAGAGACAATGTCTTCACAAAAATTTGCGTCACGGTATTATTTCTATAATAAAATAATCCATCGGGTCTTCCTTTATAAAAATTAGGTAGTTAGAATCTCATATAATCTTATCCGTAAAAATTGCTTAAAATTTACCCAAAAATTATGAATATCCCGAAAATTATGAATTATCACTTACCAAGAATTAGTTATAATCTTTTAATAATTTATATGAGTTGATGTACTATTGGTAGAAAAACACTAATCACAATACGAAGATAAATATATATGATTCTATAATTGTATCGTGATCCACGTTACATATCTATATTAAATTGAATTTATAATCACATTACCCGTACATGGTACGGGGGTTAAACTAGTTACAGAGTATTTGAGTAGCAATATCTGTAGAAAATATTATGCCATGTGGCCCTCCTTCTACATGATATGTGTCCCAAAAAAAGTAAAAAACGTGATAAAATTGCTTAAACTCTGCTACAGCTCTTTACCCAAGGTCCCCACCAACACACGTTCTTCGTCTTTTCAGGAACTTGGTAACTAATTGACTGCGTCAAACCTGCTTCAAACCTGTTATAGCCAGCTCTCTATATATTGCTTGCAATGATTCTTCGAAGGGTTCCAATTCTCGAAATTCTGTTTCTTCAAATTCAATTCTCGAAACCTGTTATAGCCACCCCCACAAAATCCAGTTTCTTCAAATTAGGGTTCCAATTCTACGATTATATTTCAGCAGCAAAATTGCCCAATTCGAATTCAGCGTTGGCAAAGACGGAATTGCCCTAATTCCTTCTCGAAATTGGTAAGTTCTCAGAACTTCATGCTTTATGGTCCTTTTTTTTGTTGAATTTGATGGTGAATTTGTTGATGAATTAGATGTTGAATCCGAGATTAGAGAGTGGTGAATTCAGCTCATATTTTGTTGGTTGAATTAGAGAGTGTTGAATTTGTTGATGTAAGCAGAAGTTCACCAAGTTAAACGCACCTGCTTCCCCCAATTGAAAGTCGATTGTAATGCTTGAGGTTTTCGCAACTGGGTTTTTTGTGGATCGTGTGGTTAGATTGATCGAGGTTGTGAGAGTGACGCTTAAGATCGATTCAAATTTAGAGGTTTGATCTAGATGTTCAAAGTAGAATATGTATGATCTAGATTCAAGTAATGATGGCGGACTTAGGTGTGGACTAGTGGGCTAATCTTGCGATGTTCTTGATGTGTTTTTCCTATCTCCTTAGTTCCGCCTAGAACCCTTATTTGGTTTTGATATAGCTTAAGTTCTTTGAAAATCACCCTAATTTCTGGGATTGGTTTAGGGAAATCAGTTGAGAAGTAGAATCAAACTCTTATTTACTTTTACAATAATCCTAAATTTATAAGTTCACTAGAATTCACTTTGAAACGAGAGATTTTGAGATGTTGGGATTTAGAGAATTGTATGTATTCATTAATTTGCTCTCTGGCTAAAATGCTTTGTTGTTTTGGAATAAAGGTTGACTTGTAACATATGTAGTAGGGCTGCTCAACGGGTCGATCCGACCCGACCCGTAACCCGGATTACGGGTCACGGGTCGACCCGAAGGCCCGTAATCTTAAAAAATTCGACCCGCAACCCGACTTGTAACCGTAATACGGGCTACGGGTTTTACGGGTCGGGTTACGGGTGACCCGTTTGACCGGGTCAAGCTGGTCAAAATCAGTCAAGGATGAGCGAAGATGGTCGAGAGCCGAGAGAGAAGGGAAGCCGCGGACAGATAAGGGAAGCCGGCTGGGAGTCGAGGAGGGAAGGGAAGCCGGCTAGGAGAGGAGGGAAGTCGGCGGAGGTTGTCGGACGACTGGACAAGCGAAGCCGACGGCAAGGAGTCGATGACGAATCGGCGAGGAAGAGAGGATGGCCAGCGGAGAGAGAAGGACAGCCAGCGGAGGCTGTCGGACAATGAAACTCGAGGGCGGCGAGAGACGGGAACCCGACGACGAGTGGAGGACGAATGAAGGAGCGAATCGGGGGAGGACTGGAGGACGAGTGACGCTGAGCGAGGAGGAGATGAGGCCAAGCGGCCCTGGCGAGGAGGAGCCATGTTGAGCGGCTGTTGAAGTAGGGTTTGTACCTTAACAATTAAATTTGTCAAGACCCCGCTGAGTATAGCGAAGTCAGGATCGTCCACGGGAGTTAGTAGATCTATAGTCTAGCAATCAAACTACGAAAGCAAAACAAAACAAAGCGAAACGAGCAAACAAACACAAAACACACGTCTCAGGAAGAGGTCGAAGCCGACCCTAGGGGGGTCTCGGCCGACCTACAACAAAACTTCACAACACACAGGAAACAATTACAGAGGCGGTCGCAGCCGACCTATCTGGGCACGAAGATTTATTTCGGAAAAATCAAGGAAAAACAACTAGGAGAGGGGATTCACCACACCACGAGAATGCATCCAAACAATGATAAAAGACCAACTCAACTCATAATCTCATGGGTGACTTTCGTCACAAAAGAACACATTAAAATCTCAACTTTCATAAGGAAATTAACATGCAATCGAACTTGTTTTCTAGGGCTCTAACTTTCGTCTTAACCCGGATAGCCCCAAATTCACAAGACAATCTTTCGATTAGTTGCAAACAAGAACATCCCCCAACTTTCTTCAAGGGTTTTAAGCATGCAAGAGGGATTTATGGGGAGAGATTACAAATCAAACATGGATCTAGCTCTCAAGGTCTCAAATGCACTTTCATGGTGGGTTTCATCCCACACCTAGCAAGCTATCTACTCACACATCATCACACACACACACAAACAACGAAAGAGACGAGAAAGACATCATCCAAAGCAAACAACTTCAATTAATTTCAAGATCCAAACTTACAAGCTTTAGCAAACCCACAAGTTTTCTTCACACACCATTGTCTTCTATCTTCTTCCTAAAACAAACACTAGAACAAGCTTTCTTCTTCACTACTTCCCCTTACAAAGAAGCCTCTCCTTCTCCTTCTTCTTCTTCTCTTCACAGCCACTTTCTTCTTCTTCCTCCTCCTTCTTCCTCACAACCAACCCTCCTCTCTCCCCTCTAACCTTTGAGCCTTTTCCAAGAAGAAAAGCTAGCTAGAAAGGGAGACAAAATGGGGGTTTTGTAGCAGCCCACAAAAGTCAACAAAAGGAACCTTTCTCCTCTGCCACAGCCCTGCAACATCCGCCCACCTTTTTCGGATTTCGAAAATCCCGCCAAAAGCGTTACTTGCGCAACACGGATTGCCAAATGCTGAGAGGGGTCGCGGCCGACCATATGGAGGTCGGCGCCGACCACCTGCAGGAGACGTGATCTTTTCTCGTTTTTGTTCCATTCTTGCTCCAATTGATCGGACTTTTGCTGGGCGTTTCTTTTATTTTTCTTTTGCTCCTTGATTTTCTTGAGTTTCTTGTACTTCTTTGAGGCTCCCTTGGTTGCAACTTTGGATCATGGTTCTTTGATGACTTGACTCTTGAAAACTAACGGTTCCTAGAAAGCTCCGAAAATGCAAGAAAAACTTCTCTTAAAGGCTCCAAATACCTACACAACACGAAACAACACACAAACGACTCCAACCCTCGGAAGAGAGGTGAGATCTTATGCAAAACACACAAACACAAAGGGAAAGCATGCAAAACACACTAGAAAACTACCTAGGAAATCAACTAGAAAGCACGACATCAAAATACCCCATTACTTAGACTAGCTTGTCCTCAAGCAATCACTCACATGCATCAATACCAAGTAACAAGCTCAAAGAATGCCTTCAAGGAAAATAAGCGCAAGTAGAACAATGAGCAAACAACTTCAATATCATAGCACGCATGTATGCATTGTAAGCAATAACAATCCAACCTCACGAAGGCAATGTGTTTCACTGATTTTCAAGTGTTTAGGATGTATCACTCAAGCACTCAAACTCAATTCCAAGTGCAATACCTCATAGTCAATGGAAATTATATCCAAAATTCTCCACCGAAGAAATCAAAACAAGTTAAATCATCAAGAGAACTTAAGTGGCTCAATGAAGACTTCAAAGAAGTTCCATTCGGCCGGGTTGTAATGGGGCTCGGTATTTCAAAGGGTGAGGAATAGTTTTGGTCTTGTGGTGCTAATGAATCCGGGAACCTAGACTCCTAAACTTCAAATCTTAGCAACACTCAACCAACTCTTCTTTCTTCCTCCAAACACCAAACACATTTAACTTTCAAAACACACATCACTTCACCTATTTCTTCGTCTTTTCTTATAAAGAAGCCTTGGCTCTAACACTTATTCAAACACCACACATTTTTTTTTGGGCTGGTGGGGGTCGGCCACGACCCACAACAGGGGTTAATTTTCCACTATACTTGTGCACTATTAGCCAACGCTTCATCTTTCTCGGATCTTTTCTTTTCTTAAGACAACTCCTTCCATTTCCACCTCCATCATCTCTTCATTTTCACCCCTCATCCACATCAACATCACCACCCACTCTAAGTCCTAATTCCCGGATTAATGGGGGTCAAGCTTACAATGGCTAGGATACTTTTGTGGAGCTAGAAATAAGGCTTTAGGCTCAAACAAGGGGCTTCAAATCAAGGGATCATGCATAGGTAGGATGAAAAGGAGAGAAAAAGGCTAATGAAAATAAGTTCAATATCATTTAATCTAACAAGTCATGAATACATCTCCATTGGTTTCAAATTTCAAATAAGCATGCCATTGTCAAGTGATAAATGCATTTGGAAGAGTAACAATCACACACGAAAAACTAAGGAATAAAATATACATTCCTTGTGGCCAAAAGAATTTTCTCACTTAGGTTCAAATTTGTTGGATTGCTATTCACTTAGAATCATGCATGCTCAATGTCTATTATATGCTCAAATTTCGAAAATCAAAGTCATGGAAGGTAATCTTTCAAAGCAAGTTACAAGGAATTACATGATGATGTTCATAATCACTATCCTAGGACATCCAAGTAAAGGCATTCATCCATTATGAAAATCAAAAAGAAAAGACTCAATCATGCAAACACACACATACATGGAAACACAAAACACAAACAAGTAGTATCTCCCAAACCACCCCATACTTAAAACATCAATGTCCCCATTGATTAAAAAGTAAAGAGAGGGAAAAGAGATACATACTTGAACTCTGGAGCATTGTTGGAGAAGGTTCACCTTTGAGGAGGTTGAGGGAATGGAGAATCCGGGAACATCTTTTGAGCAAGCCAAGCATTGTAGGCAAATTGAGCTTGGCGGTCTTCGTTGTACTCATTCCGGAAGTTGTTGAAGCCTTGAGTTACATCTTGAAAACGGGTCAAATTTTGGGTGTGGTGGTGTTGGATAGTGGAGTGCAAGAAGTTTTGTTGAATGCCAAGGGCGTCCATCTTGGTGCTGAGCATGTTCATGTCGGGAGGAGCTTGAAAGCTAGACTCGCCACCTTGAGGCTCAAATTGAGGACCACCGGACCACTCGAAGCCGGAGGGATTGTAGGAGTACGGGCACATCCCGGGTTGGGGACCCATCGTGAAGTCCACAGGATCACCGCTCCCCTGCCCTGCCTCGCCGCCGACCCCAAAATGCCCGGAGCCGACCCCATCGTGAGAAGAATCACCTTGCTGGAAGTGGTCGCGGCCGACCTCAGAATGGTCGGCGCCGACCCCTTCCAGCGAGTCTCTTCTTGCTCGCTTTTGCCTTGCGCGTGTGGTTGAGCCATCTCTCGGGAACCGACTCGGCTGTCTTCTTGCATGCTCATCTTCCGAGAGGAGTTGGGAGTAGGATGATCCGCCACAAGGTTTTCCGCCCCTTTTTTGTCTCTTATCTCTAGGTCAAACTCTTGTAGGAGGAGCATCCACCGGAGTAAGCGTGGTTTAGCGTCCTTCTTGTCCATGAGGTAACGGACAGCCGCGTGGTCGGTGTAGACTATCACCTTCGAGCCCACTAAGTAAGAGCGGAACTTCTCAAATGCGAACACCACGACTAGAAACTCTTTCTCCGTTGTTGTTTACTTGCTTTGGCCCTCATCAAGCGTCTTGCTTGCATAGTAGATGGCATGAAGCTTCTTCTCCTTTCTTTGCCCAAGAACCGCACCCACGGCATAATCACTTGCATTACACATGATCTCAAAGGGGAGTGTCCAATCCGGTGGTTGCATGATAGGAGCCGACACAAGTGCATCTCGGATCCTATGAAAAGCTTCAAGACACTCGGAAGAAAACTCAAACACCACATCTTTCATAAGAAGGTTAGTCAAAGGTTTGGAAATTTTCGAGAAATCTTGAATGAACCTTCTATAAAACCCGGCATGTCCTAGAATGCTTCTAATGCCTTTTACGGAGGTGGGAGGTGGCAACTTTTCAATTAATTCAATTTTAGCTTGATCCACTTCAATTCCCTTCTTAGACACTATATGACCTAGGACAATCCCTTCTCGAACCATAAAGTGACATTTTTCCCAATTTAGCACTAAGTTGGTTTCTTCACATCTCTTGAGAACTCTAGCAAGATTAGTAAGGCAAGAGTCAAAAGTGGTACCGTACACCGAGAAGTCATCCATGAACACCTCCACAATGTCCTCAATCATGTCGGAGAAGATGGCCATCATACACCTTTGGAAGGTGGCGGGTGCATTGCACAGTCCGAATGGCATTCTCCTATAGGCAAACGTCCCATAAGGACATGTGAAGGTTGTCTTCTCTTGGTCATCGGGGTGTATCGGAACCTGCCAAAAACCACTATAGCCATCGAGATAACAAAAGTAGTCATGAAGAGCTAATCTCTCTAGCACTTGGTCAATAAAAGGCAAAGGAAAATGATCTTTCCTAGTGACACTATTGAGTTTCCTATAATCAATGCACATGCACCAACTAGTAGTAGTCCTAGTAGGAATCAATTTGCCCTTCTCATTTTCCACCACGGTGAGACCACTCTTCTTGGGCACTACATGAACCGGGCTCACCCACTTGCTATCCGAAATTGGGAATATGATTCCCGCATCAAGCATCCTCAAGATCTCCTTTTTCACCACATCCTTCATGTTTGAGTTGAGTCGCCGTTGATGCTCAATGGTCGGTCTATGCCCTTCCTCAAGAAAAATTCGATGCATGCACAAGGAAGGTGAAAGTCCACTCAAGTCCTCAAGCGAGTACCCAATGTCTTTCCTATGAGTCCTAAGAACATCAAGCAACTTTCCAACTTCTTCCACATTTAGATTTGCATTGACAATAACCGGAAAAGTGGAATTTAGGCCAAGAAACTCATACCTCAAAGACTCGGAGAGAGTCTTAAGCTCCGGAGTAGGCGGTGGTGGTGTAATAATGTCATCGTCTTCATCCGCCCTCAGAAACTCCTTTGCTTCACCATCTCCGTCCTCCATTATGCACGTTGGCGAGATCCTGTCGGGGGTCACGGACGACCTAGGGGGGGTCGGCTGCGACCTATAACAGGGGAGGTCTGCTTCCTTTTCGTCATCTTCACTCGTGTATTCTTCAAGCAACATCATGACCTCCATAACTTCACCCGTCTCCTTCATGGTAGGGTTGAATCGGAACTCTACCACCTCTTCTCCAATCTCAAAAGTGAGGAGACCTTTCTTCACATCAATGACCGCACCGGCGGTGGCAAGGAATGGCCATCCAGGGATGATTGGGACGACGGGGTCTTTCGGCATTTTCATCACAATAAAGTCGTTAGGCACAAAGAACTTGCCGACTTGGATAGGAAAGTCATCAACAATGCCGGTGGGCTGCACACAACAGCCATCCGCCATATAGAGCCTCATGTTCACCGGAACCAAAGGACCCATGTTGGTCTTGGACCATATAGAAAGAGGGAGGAGACTAGCACTTGCACCAAGATCACATAGAGCTTTGAATCGGTGAGCACCTATGCCAATGGTAATAGCAAACTTACCCGGATCACCAAGCTTTTCCGGGAGCTCTATAGACCGCACATCATTGGTCAATTCGGACATTGACCTCTTTTTTGATAAGATCTCCTTGAGAAATTTGGTGTAGGCGGGCATCTCGTTCAAAGCTTCGGCGAAGGGGATGGTGATGTGAGGCCTTGAAGAACCTTCACAAAGCATTTCAACTTTCCCTCCGTGAAATCATTAGCCTTTTTAGACGGGTAGGGAAGTACCTTCGTTGTCGGAGGAGGTGAGACGGATGTAGGGACTCTCTGAGGAAGGTCGGCTGCGACCTGAGGGTGGTCGGCTCCGACCTCCTCTGTAGTGGGGATAGGGTCGGTGGAGACCATTGGGGGGTCGGCCACGACCTTTTCCAGAGGGGTCTCGTCCTCTTTGTCCGCCGTTTCTTCACTTACAACTCGGTCCGGCAACTTCTTCCCGCTTCTAAGGTGAACGGCGGCAATATGGCCTCTTGGGTTTTCATCGGGGTGGCCCGGTAAGCGCCCTTGAGGTCTTGGGATTTGAGCCGCGAGATCACTAAGTTGGGAGTCAACGTTCTTCCTCCATGTGTCAAGATCTCCCAATCTCGTATGGACTCCTTTTAGCTGAGTGGTGAGCTCGGTCCTCACCCCTTGCATCAACCCTTCTTGCAACTCTTGAACCCATGACGGCTCCTCTTGATAACCGGGAGGTCTATAAAGAGGGGCCCTTTGTTCTTGCGGGGGAGGTGGATAACCTTGACCTTGGCCATGGTTATTCCATTGAGGATAGTTGTTGTTCCTCCCCGCATAAACATTGTTTTGGCCTCGGTAGGGTCCTCTCATATAGTTCGCCTCCGCATAAGCCTCGGCGGCCCGGACTTGCTCCACATTAGTACAAGAAGCGACGGTGTGAGATTGAGAACCGCATTCTTGACAAGGTGGGCCGGCGGACTTGAAGTAGCTCACTTGCTTCTTGAGCTTGTTGATCTCATCTTGCATAAACTGAAACTTCACATCTTGATCAATTGGCTCACTATTGGGATCATAGAGCTTCTTTGGTGGAATCCGGACGGCTTGTTGGGTCCCGTACATGGCATCATAGTTGGTGAGTTTGTCCATGAGACCCCATGCCTCGTCGGGATCCATCTCAATAAAACCGCAATCGGTGTGGAGGTTGATGCGGTCTTTTGTTGCGGCATTGATCCCTTGAAAGAATATTTCTTGGAGAACATAAGGAGGTTGTCCATGGGTTGGACATTGCCGAAGAAGCTCCTTGAATCTCTCCCAAGTTTCAACAAATGTCTCGTTGGGAAGTTGATGGTAGGAGGTGATGCGCTTTCTTAGCTCGGTGGTCTTGGCCGGTGGAAAGAACTTCGTCATGAACAAGTCGTGCAAAGCTTTCCACGTAGTGATAGACCTAGCGGGCAAACTTTCGAGCCAATGAAGAGCCTTCCCGCATAAGGACCACTTGAACGCCTCGAGGAGAACATACTCAAGTGAGACACCATCGGCGGCAATAGTGTCACAAAGATCGGTGAAGTTTTTGATGTTCTCCATGGGGCATTCGGTGGGCTTGCCTTCATATTGAGACCTTTTGATGAGAGTGATGAAATGGGACTTGATCTCAAAAGCGCGCTCAATTGCCGGTAGCACAATAGCGGATTCGGGAACCCTAAGCTCGGGATGTATGTATTGCTTAGCGTTCCTCGGGATTGCATCAAGTTGTTCTCGGAGGCGGGCGGCCACCTCTCTTTCTTGCCGCGCAGCAGCGGCTTGAGCATCATGCTCCATTTGCATACGCTCCATTTGATGCAAGAATAACATATATGTCTAAGAAGAGGGAGTTGGAGGTCAATCGACGAGCTAAGCCAAGACCTTGCCGTAGGTCACGAGCTTTCAAGTTCAAAAAGGTCTTCAAGTATGGAAAATTATCCTTTCAATGCTATCAAGTTACACGTCCAAGGCCTCCCCGAAAAAGATTAAACTTGGAGATATTTTCGGAAGTTTGAAATCCCGTCACAGCTTGAGTAGGGTTCAGTAAAACAGCCATAACTTTGGCTAGCAAATTTATCTCAAGTCCGTTCAAATTGCGTTGGATAGATAATTAAAAGATCTACAACTTTGTAGTTTACGGCGAATTCAGAATCCAACTGGAAAGAGGTCAAAATCGTGATTTACTGAGAGCTGGTCAAGTCTTACGGGAATCTTATCTTTAACCTTAATTCTATCTATAACTAGATATTCTCTTTATGATATTTTCGGCCATAGGAGGTTTGTTAGGGCTGAAATATATCTTGCTTTTTTTATTATTCATATCTTTTAAGTTTTTAGGTTTAATTAGTTAGATAGCTTATTTTCCAAGCAAAATTCTATCATAGGATCATTGTTAGAGATAGAATTTTGGCTTCCTAGTTAGTCTATTTAAACATGTTTTTCCCTTCAATAAAATCAGAGAGATTGGAACCTGGGAATTAACCTGTGTTAAGTTTGATTCCTTAGGTTTTTAATCCCCAAAATTATCTTCTTGACTCAAGAAATTCGAGCAATCAAAATCCGCTACACTCTTGTTCTTCAACAACAACTTCTCTTCTCTCGATCAACATCTTCATCAACAATCCTGCGCACATCAACCCGAGATCCATATCCTTGGGCATCCTCAATTTGTGACGGCCATCACCTCGAAGGTTGTCACATATCACCATTTGGGCGCGAAGTTCAGCCATTTGATGAGCAAGAGCCTCAGCGTCGGCCATTGCTTTTCGTTCTCTTAGTCTTCGACGAAGGGTTCTCTCTATTTCGGGATCAAAGGGGAAATGGTCAATTACCCTTCGTGAACTAGAGGGCATACACCTACGTACAAAACACTAGAGAAACGGATTAGTAAATAGGGGTTCGGGCTAGTCCCTCACCCAAACGAAAACTAAACAAAGAAACTAAACTAACTCCCCGGCAACGGCGCCAATTTGTTGAAGTAGGGTTTGTACCTTAACAAATAAATTTGTCAAGACCCCACTGAGTATAGCGAAGTCAGGATCGTCCACGGAAGTTAGTAGATCTATAGTCTAGCAATCAAACTACGAAAGCAAAACAAAACAAAGCGAAACGAGCAAACAAACACAAAACACACGTCTCAGGAAGAGGTCGAAGCCGACCCTAAGGGGGGGTCTCGGCCGACCTACAACAGAACTTCACAACACACGGGAAACAATTACAAAGGCGGTCACAGCCGACCTGCAACTGGTCGCAGCCGACCTATCTGGGCACGAAGATTTATTTCGGAAAAATCAAGGAAAAACAACTAGGAGAGGGGATTCACCACACCACGAGCATGCATTCAAACAATGATAAAAGTCCAACTCAACTCATAATCTCATGGGTGACTTTCATCACAAAAAAACACATTAAAATCTCAACTTTCATAAAGAAAATAACATGCAATCTAACTTGTTTTCTAGGACTCTAACTTTCGTCTTAACCCGGATAGCCCCAAATTCACAAGACAATCTTTCGATCAGTGGCAAACAAGAACATCCCCCAACTTTCGTCAAGGGTTTTAAGCATGCAAGAGGGATTTATGGGGAGAGATTACAAATCAAGCATGGATCTAGGTCTCAAGGTCTCAAATGCACTTTCATGGTGGGTTTCACCCCACACCTAGCAAGCTATCTACTCACACATCATCACACACACAAACAACGAAAGAGACGAGAAAGACATCATCCAAAGCAAACAACTTCAATTAATTTCAAGATCCAAACTTACAAGCTTTAGCAAACCCACAAGTTTTCTTCACACACCATTGTCTTCTACCTTCTTCCTAAAACAAACACTAGAACAAGCTTTCTTCTTCACTACTTCCCCTTACAAAGAAACCTCTCCTTCTCCTTCTTCTTCTTCTCTTCACATCCACTTTCTTCTTCTTCCTCCTCCTTCTTCCTCTCAGCCAACCCTCCTCTCTCCCCTCTAACCTTTGAGCCTTTTCCAAGAAGAAAAGCTAGCTAGAAAGGGAGACAAAATGGGGGTTTTGTAGCAGCCCACAAAAGTCAACAAAAGGAACCTTCCTCCTCTGCCACAAGTCTGCCACAGCCCTGCAACAGCCGCCCACCTTTTTCGGATTTCGAAAATCCCGCCAAAAGCGTTACTTGCGCAGCACGGATTGCCAAATGTTGAGAGGGGTCGCGGCCGACCATATGGAGGTCGGCGCCGACCGCCTGCATGAGACGTGATCTTTTCTCGTTTTTGTTCCGTTCTTGCTCCAATTGATCGGACTTTTGCTGGGCGTTTCTTCCTTTTTTTTGCTCCTTGATTTCCTTGAGTTTCTTGTACTTCTTTGAGGCTCCCTTGGTTGCAACTTTGGATCATGGTTCTTTGACGACTTGACTCTTGAAAACTAACGGTTCCTAGAAAGCTCCGAAAATGCAAGAAAAACTTCTCCTAAAGGCTCCAAATACCTACACAACACGAAACAACACACAAACGACTCCAACCCTCGGAAGAGAGGTGAGATCTTATGCAAAACACACAAACACAAAGGGAAAGCATGCAAAACACACTAGAAAACTACCTAGAAAGCACGACATCAGCGGCGATGATGGACAAGGAGATTTTGGGTTTAGAAGGGAAGAACGAAGAATTGGAATTCTGGGGAAGTGGGAAGACAATAAAGTTGGTAGACCAAAAAAAAAATTAACTATTTAATTAATTTACGGGTCTTACGGGTCGACCCGTAACCCGGCGGGTTGACCCGTACCTGACCCGTAACCCGTAATCTCTGAAAATTATCGACCGTGACCCGACCCGTAAATTACGGGTCACCCGGACCGCTGAGCATCCCTAATATGTAGTCTAGAGTTTTTATGTAGAAGCTTACCAAGTTAAACGCACCTGCTTTCACTACGCAAGCATTTTAGTTATGAAGTAATATGGGCTACATAAATACAGGATATGGTTTCATTTGTTATCATATTAGCTGAAATTGTCTAAATGTTTACTACATATGAACTTTTAGTTACTATAGATAAATCTATTGCTTTCTTATCTAGAGCAAGCTGTGTAAAGTAACTTTACTCATTGGCATTTTATTTTGTGGTGCTTTATGACATGAATTTGGGATTTATGTGTCTAGGTGAGATATGAAACGCATTAAACCTTTTGTTTGTCTACTTGTGTTGTTCAGGCTCATTACTTTGGTTGCAATGTCCTATATATCGTGAAGACAGTCATTTTAGTTGTGGTCGTTATTCTATAAGAGTCAGCGGCTTTATTCTTCGCCCAACAACGATTGTACCATACTAGTCAGATACTTTGAGATGTTTGAAACAATTGAGGTTGAGTATATGACCACATATGATTGGAGGGGGGGGGGGGAGCATTTAAGTATTGCTGAAATTGAGGTTATTTTGTCCACTACAAATGTACATTCTATTATTCAACATTTGTGTGCAGACATGCTGCAAGATTTCATATGTGATTGGGACGGTAATGATGTCGATGCAAATAATGATGGCATGGTAAGGTGCATTAGTGTTGAGATTCAATGTGAGGGTGAGAGTGATGATGAATTCGATGCTGATTTAGAGCCCTAAATGAAGTAATACGTGTTGATGTAGAAGTTGATTGTGTCATTCGTCTTCAGGCTTTGTATGGCGATGGTTTAATCACAAGGCTTGCATGCTCGCACATATTCCATGGGAATTGTATTAAACCATGGATTTCTATGAGAAACACTTGTCCCTTCTGCCGTAATGTGGTGCATAGGGATGGGTCGAATGGCTCTTCGTAAGAATTTAGGTTCAGAACTCGGAAATATATATATCTTATACTATGCTTTGCTTTTATCTATAGTATGTTGTCTTGGGTTTGAGTACTTATGTCTCACTATAATTGTAAATAGGTGTTAGTTCTCTTTTATTGCATCTACAACTATAATATGTATTGTTTGGTTTAGGTTGCTAAATTGTGAGACTTTAAATATTTATGCGTTTGAATCTATATTGTACATCCATTTCTTTTATATTAGAAGATAAAAGTATGGAGCTTCTATTTTTCTAAGATTCTCTTGAAAACTTCCATAGAGTTGTCTATACATAAGTTATATGTACTCTGCTGTTTTGTTGAATTTGGAGAATGATGATGACCCTTTCTTACACGGCATAAAGTACACAGCTATATTCGAATGTGATAACCTATAGCTTTGTTGTGTTTTGTGCACAGATGTTATCGGTGTTGTTCAAAGTGTTTCCCCAACATTAAGCATAAGGAGAAAGATTAACAATGACGTCATTCCCAAACGAGATATTAGCATCTGCAGTTTTGTTTCTCAACTTAAAGTTAGAAGTTCTGGAAGTTTCTACTTCATTTTCAAAATGTTGTTACTGATATTTACTCTATATCTAAGGCTTTTCTTGTACTACTAGGTGCATTTTGGTTCTTAAAATGTCTGATGCAAGTGGTGAAGGCTGGGTTTCCACATTTAATGAGCAAGCTGAAAGAATCATTGGATGCTCTGCTGAAGAGCTTGACAAGCTGAGACCACAGGTAAGCTGAAGAACATTGTAGTTGTCCATTTATTGCAATAGGAGATCCTTTATTGTGTTAAAATTTCAACAACTAAAGTTTGTATACTCATCATTTTTAATTGAACTCTTGCAGGATGGAAAAGAGAACCCTTACCAGCTGAAACTGAAAGAGACTACATGGATTCCTTACACTCTTCGAGTGAGTGTTTCTGTGTAAGAGTACATGGGTGACAAGAAGCAGAGGATCATAGTAAGAGTTGTTCTAGTTGATTTTGCAGCTGAATCCAAGTTTCTTTCTGACGAGATTACCAAGATGAATAGCTCTAACTAGAATTTACTGAATAATCAAGATTGATTTTGCTGCTTATCATAGGAAAACTTTAAAGAGTTTTTCTCATACTAGGAGGGAAAAGGAATGGTATCTTTTGTCCTTTTGTAATTATAGCCGGATGTCTGCTCATCATCGTTCGTAGGTGGTTCTATATTCACTTGTAAATGGAATATTAATAAGATCGATTTCTTTTTTGCTTATTTTAATGCACATGAGCAGTTGCTTTGGTCAGTATGAATGCTCAGATGTCCTACTTCTGTGTTGATGAGCAGTTTCTTTGGTCAATATGAATGCTCAATTGTCCTAGGTACTTCTGTGTTTAGTGATCATTTTTTTAGCTTTCCATTCATGTTCAGGATTATCCCAATACTAAAGGATTAATTTCTGAGACCACCAAGAATTGAATTGTATACTCGGTTTTAGTGAAATTAGAAGAGAAACAGTTTGAGCACTTTGAAAGTTTAACGTTATAAAGTCTTATCTTTTTCAGAATGGACCCGAGCTACGTAGCTGAAAGCACATGAAAACGTAGTAAACCACACTAAATAGACTAAACGCCCTTCAATTCCAATTGGAAATTTCCAATAGCCGATGTAAATAGATTAATTTTGATAATGTTTAACCATTTTTGCAATCTCATGCATCAATCTTATTGCATTTCTGAGCGGTTGCTTTGGTCAATAACACATGAAAATTTAGACATTTACTGATATTTTAAAATTAAGATTATTTACTGAGATTTAAAAATTTAAGACCCTTGAATACAATAACACATAAAAACAATCCTCCGAGAAAAGCTTCATGTACGAGATTTTATAACTAATAACCCTAAACTGCTCTTTGCCACTACCCACGTTTCCCCGATTTTGGAACACAATAATCGGCTTTCCGATGGGTTTATTGCATTCTCGATCTTTCTTTGATAACCCTTCTTCTTCGTTTGAGCTATCTCACCTTCACTCTTTAAAATTCATCCCGCCTGCACCACATCAGCACCATCACAACGGCCGCCACCGCCAGCACATGAGCCGCCATCGATACCGCGCCAGCGTCCTCACGCTCACCGCCCTTCGCTGACACCGTCGACGCGTCAGACTTCTCCCGCATGATGAATTGTGTTCATCTCGGGATCAAATAGGGTTAATTTGCTAGAAATGTTGTAGCCGGATTGAGTCGGTCAAATCCAATTGCTTCATAGATGTAGCTCAAACAAATCAAACTTCTGTTGGGTTTCTGTAATTTTTCTCTTCATCTTAGCTCTTGAGATTAACAATTCGGCTTTAGTTTAGGCTAAAAGAACAAGGCTTTAGTTAGTTTCCACCATATCTTGCATTTAGGATCGTGAAAATAGCTTTAGCTTACCAATTCGGCTTTTATTCATTTGCTCTTTAGATTACTGATTGATGGAGATCATACTGCAGTATTCATTACCTAAGCTGCACTCTTAGTGTCATTGTTGTTGTATATATGTTTGCCACCTAACCTAACTGAATTTTATAGTTTGTTGCATTGTCTCTAAATGTGTTTTTTTTTCATGGATTATATTTCAGTGCATATGGCATCGACAATTGATAAAATTGTTGAACTTTGTCCCACCAAAGAAAATTGGATCATTTAGTGTCGTGTCATTCGATTATGGCCACATGTGTTCCCCAATTCCACTAGGGCTTTCATATGGTTTTGCTAGATGAAAAGGTGATGTTGTTGTTAGGTTGACAAACGTCATTTAGATTCCTCTCATTCTTAAGCAAATATATGACTAAAGACGTTGTTGTTCACGCATTATCTATTTATTTGTATTTTTTTGCTAGGGCGACACTATTGAGGCCGAAATACCTAAAAATTTGGTTAGAAAGTTCGGAAATGTTTCTGAAGGTCAATTATGTACGATCAATACATTTAACGTCATCGGAAACGATGATGATGGCTACCGATACTCACATCATCGCTATAAGTTGAAGTTTAACTATCGTACGACACGTCGACACTTGCCTCATTTCCACCGTCTCAGTATTTGGCCATTCCTCTCCATGCATTTAACTTTATTGAGTTCAAATCTATAAACTCAAATGAAGTCGAAACCAAGTACTTTGGGGGTAAGTTCATTTTATTGTAAATGTAATTTTACTTTATTAAAAATTTCAGTAATTATCTAACATATATGTAATTTGATTAATGTATCATAGACGTAATAGGATAATTTGCTTCAACACCGTTATTTGAGGATAATCCCAAGATGAAGATTGATTTTTTGTTCTTCTAAATGCGATGTAAGTGATGAATTATATGAGTTTAAATCTCATTAGTTTTGTTATATTGCATGACTATAAACATAATGCAATTTTTGTGTTACGTGTGGTAATGAAAGTGTTAAGTGCACCATGTGGGGTACATATGCTACGCAATTGCATGATTTTGTACACAAGCATGGCCATTCAGACGTTGTGATCCTGATTCATTTTGCAAAGTTAAAGCCATTTAAGCGTATGTTATTTGTTTTATGGAAGCATACGATGCAATATATCATATTATGTCAATTTTATGATATGTGACCTATCGAGATACTTATTTATTATAATGTACATTTTATAGGTGGAATGTGGGTCAACAATGCATTCGGTGGAACAAAAATTTACGATGATCAAACTATGACCGAGATTGTGGAATTCAAGAAAAGGTATTGCATGTTATATTCCATATGTTACTTTCTTATATTGATGTCATATATATTGTAGGCGGGGTAACAATGTCGATATTGGTGTTGTTGAGTCTGCATTGATTGAACTGTCTCCCAAGCCTATTGAACCCACTGATTTCTTCAAAATCAGCTCTAGAAAATGTGTGAAGGATATGAACGAATTGTTTGAGGTATTTATGCACTATTGAACTCTAATTTCTAATTGTTTCCTTGGCTTTATATGTATACAAAAACATGACAATCGTTTTTTTTCCAACCGTGTTTGTGCTCCTTTGTGGCTACGGTTACTGAAATTCATAAAAATGCTGGGTGGTTTTATAATTCTTGCAAAATATGCGCAAGGAAGGTGGAGTTCAAGACAAACAAGTATTATTGCAATAATTGTTCAAAGGATTGGAAAGTTCCTTTACCTAGGTACTTAGGTTCTTCTAATGTTTATTTTATCAGTTCTGTTAACAGTTTTGAATTCATCGATTACTCATTCACATGTCTGTCTACTATTGCGTTACTCAAAAATCACAACTTTATGTTTTTAGGTTTAGGCTGCAGATTATAGTGTCTGATGGTAGTGATAGCATATCATTGGTTATGTTTGATGCGTAAGTTTGTCAAATTACCTTCAAATCTATCCCACCGTTGCAGAAACAACTTCCTAAGGTATGTCCATTGCCAAGAATCAACTTAGTATGTATATGATTGTTGGCACAAATTTCTGGATCAGCCCTTGCAATTTTGTTTCTACATTTAACAATCTTCTTTCTTCAAATATAGGACGACGTTTTGGATTCGTTTCCTGATTTGTTCAACGTCCTTCTCTCTAAGAAGTATTTGTTTGTTGTTTTGCTGTTTGAATTCTGTATTCAAAATAGGACTCCATTCATTGTGCGACAGATGACCTCTGATGCATCAATCATTTCTGCTTTTGAGCAAGAAAGTGAGGGAGCAATGGTATGTTGTTACTAATGCCATCGCTTATCGTAAGCCATATTATTTTATTGCAGCTTAAACACACATGCTTCCTTACATTGAAACTATAATTATGATGTTGCATATTATCGAGTATTATATTAGTATGTTGCATGTTGGATCGTTAGTACTGAGGGACGTCCTTTACTTTAGTAAAGGCGTCCCTTAGTTAGGTGTCCCTACGAGGAGTAGGGGCGTCCTTGAGTAATGTAGCGGAATAAAGTACTAAACAGATAATAGATGAACGCAGTGAATTATAGAGGAACCACTCAAGACCAAGTAGTCCTTGAGTGTAAACCTCTACCTCCTTGGAGGATTTTTGAATAGTTCTTTCCTTTTATATTGAACGTCCTTACAGTTGTACTGGCGAGTCTTTACAGTTCTCTGGTACTTAGCTTTTCCCTAAGTCCACTAGTAAAGGACCTCTCTAAGCCTACAACTTAAGCGAGTTCAATCTATTAAAGGACTCTATCCCTACGTCCTACAGTGCTTCGAAGGACTCTCTTTCTCTTTTTGTGTTTTTCCGAATACAAACTGTTTTGTGGTTTGGGTACAAAATCTCACTCGATCTAACACAAGTTCTATCACTGTTCTTGAGTTCTTGAGTTAGTTCTTCGTGTTCTTGAGTGAGCCGCTTTCTTCTGATTCTCTCTGAATATTCTCTGAAAGCGTTAACGTCACAATAAATGCCTTGGGGTATTTATAGGACTTGGGGAAGGGCGTCATTTCTCTAGGACGATCATGCCCTTCGTGGACATGGCTACAGGATCTTCCTCCACGTAGTAGGGTGGTGATGAGGAAGCTTCCTGTATCCAGCTGTGTATGATGAACTCCGCTACAAGATCGGCCGCCACGTGTTGATGGACTCTACAACAGGATCGTCCGCCACGTAGTGTTGGACTCCGCTACAGGATCGGTCTCCACGTGTCCTTGGATGATCAAACATTGTCGAGTGATGTCATCCTGTCGGCTAGTGTGTAAGGACTCCTTTCTTGCGTTCCTACTTGCTTTGGACTCCGTCCTTGCTTAAGTAGTCTCTAGCTGGTCCTTACTTCCTGTTAGCTAGAGTCCCTAAGCCTGGGGGACGCTCATACACACTTGTTGTCCTTTTGTCACTGGCGTTCCTGAATACTTGGATAATTTTATTAGAATCAAAGTGAGTTTGTCATATCAAAACTAAGGGACGGTTGTGTGGTACACTAACAAGTACGCAAGTGTCCTTGATAGCGTCCCAACATTGCATAGTAACACGCCCAACACTTCTTACCCCGAACACATCTTATATAGAATTATATTGCATGTTATGATGTGTGATGTGCAAGTTATGCAAGAATCATTATGCATTTTTTCACCAAACTATAATTATTAGTATGTATATTATGGTTTACGTTGAAAGCACTGATGCAGTTCATGAAGAGATGGATGCGGACTCATACATGCCCGACACAACAACTGGGATTATAAACCCGTCCACGCCTATACGCGTTGCTCCAAAGATTACAGAAACCGAGATCATTAATGACGGTGTCAAAGCTAGATCTGGTGACAATGAGGAAGACGACGAGCAACCACTGTCTTTTAAACGGAGGAGGACACTTATCAAGAAAGAAAAAGTAGATGGTGCATAATTTAATCACTTCTACATTTGGAGTTGGCTTAAACATATGACTTTTTATTTGTTTGGGTGTGTTTACTGTCTGAGTGTTTTTTTTTTGTCAAAAGTCTGTTCACGTAGGTCGTATGTAAGCAGCTTCACATACTATGTATTTCATTTGCGGATTCATTTGGTCGTTGGAGAGTGTTTGCAAGATCCATGATGGAAACCTTTGCTTTTGAGCTTACAAACTGTGCGAAAAATGCCCTTTGTAGGTCATCCCACGTTTGAATCGATCCTGGTTCAAGTTGGGTATACCACGTGAATGCGGACCCTTTCAATGACTACACAAATTGTCTAATTAAGAGAGCATCACTCATAGCGGTTTCACCACAAGCTGAGTAAAAGTGAGCAAGGTGCTCATGTGGTGACCCATGGAGACCATCAAATTTGTCAAAGCTTGGCCTTTGGTAACCTGGAGGAAACGGAATTGTATCATAATGCACTGGATAAGGTTTTCTATAACCAAAAACTTGAGGGTTTTGTGCGACTTGGAACTCGCGTATCCCTTGCGCAATGAAGTCCCTTATTTCTTGTGGGGAAATGGCCGAGCCAGCACTAGTACCCTCATTATTTGTTCTCCTTTGTTCAGTCCCACTTTCTTGCTCTTGATTATTGATTCGGGCCATAAAGAGAAGCTATTTGATCTTCCCTTTCGGCAAGCTTTGCGCGTAGCTCTTGAAGTTGCTCTTCAACACTAGATGTGCCCGTCATTAGCACAGACATATTTTTAGACTGGTCTTGTACGATGTTTCTTGCTTGTCCTTCCATTGAAGGGAACTACTCCTCTTGAAAAAGAGAAGTTAAATCACTGTATAACGGAGAGCCAGGATCTTCCTCATGATGCGAGCTTGTTGGACTAGGCAGTCTCGAAGTTACATCAGCATAAGAAATCATTTTGGCTTTTGACCTCGTCATCAGCCCATCATGAGGTTGAGTTGTTTGCACACTCAAGCTCCTGGAGGCACACAAACTTGCGTCCTTCCTTGGAACATCACTGAGAGTGTCCACTTTTTTTATCTCCTTTTGAGGTTGGACATTTTTGGCTTTTGAAGGCTTAATCACCTTAATCTTTAGAGTCTTTGATTGCACCACCTCCTCGGCATAAGACGCCATGCAGACATGTTCAATTTGGCCTAGCATAATAGGGAAAGACCCTATGAGGATTTGCCTCAGAGCAATTGTCGGAGGAGTAGGTGTAACCTCCTTAGGACCCAAGAGATCCTTTGCGGCCCGCCACAAAGTGGCATTGGCATGGGCCAAAGCAGGAGAATTGGCCAATTTGTGAAGTGGCCCAACCTTTGAGCGCTTAGAGCCATTCTTGCGGCCCCTTTTCTTGTTGGTTTTCTTAGTTTTCGGGACCATTGGATTTATAACAAACCTATCATTTCCCTTGATGACTCGAATGATAGGCTTTCGTGCAATCCTAGCATAGGGTTCGTTGTCACTTTGCTTCTCCAGGTGGCGGAGTGGACCAAAGGACTTTTCTAACGGGACCCTAACATGGATCTCCTTGTCGGAAATGTCAAATGCCACAGAAAAGGACTTTCGGCGGACCCAACGACCTCCTTGCCCAACAAAGGTGGCGGGAAGCTCATTGAATTTCACGATCGCCGTTGATGCCATTTCCTTGCAACCAAAAACATGATCAAGTATTAGTAAATCCACAACTTAAAGATGAAAAGGAAGAAATGGTCCCATCGGGCGTGCCAAAAATATGTTGAGTAAAAATATGTAAAAATCACAAATCATATTTTATTTGATTTTTAAATTTGAGTTCGACCCTTTCTTGTTATCCTTTTGATTAAAAGTTGTACAAATGAAAATGATTTGGTTTGTTTTAAGATTTGGGCTGCACACATGTTTTAATGGGTTGCCTACATATCTCCTTAAGGAGAATCAAGCCTCATGTAGTTCGATGTGTTTTAATTTTTTGTGTGTACGTGGTTGTTTTCATGCATCAGAGAAACGAGACTAGACCCACCTTCTAGGAAGGGTTATCTAGATCCGTTCCAACTATCATTTGCATGACGCAAATAAAATTAAATCCATCTTATAGGAAGAGTGATCTAATCCTTTCGCATTTGGCGTGCACAATATGTTAATGCATATTTTTTTAATTTAATTTGGGACATGCGACTGAGCTCGATATATATAATTTGATCGAGTTACCTACGTAACCCTTTTGTGGGCGTCAAGTCTTTACGTAGTTCTTCATAAAAATTTGATTTGGGATTGTGATTGAACTCGACAAACAAAACAAATTAATGTATGTCGAATTTCCTACGTACCCTTTTAAAATGGACCAAATCTATACGTAGTTCTTGATTATTATTATTTTTATTTGATTTATGGTCATTACTATATAAGTGATAGTTGACCACTAACTCAAAGGAGTTTTTTAATCCCTTATCGGGTCATGCTCGTAATTATCTCACATTGATGGGTCAATTTTATAATAAAACAAACCCACCCCAATAACATATGCATGTGCATGTTGATTGAATTTTGCAGGTTTGTATGTTTGTTGTACAAATGATTTGGGCCTAATTGTTTAACTAAGGCCATCAATTAAGTTAACCAAATTCAAAAGTTGTTCCGGTTGTAAATTAACCTAGGTTTTGGTGAAACAAAATTTTTAAATATCTGTCCATCCTCCTTTTTAATGTAGATGAGATCCCTTCAAGATAGATTTGGTTATAATCTTTCATAATTTGTTTTCTTTTCTTTTGGCAGAAAATTAATTTCCACATTTGACTCACATGAGTATAATTATACCTCTGAGATTTTATTTATTTTTATTTACCCCAGATTTTTATAACAGAATTCTAAATAAAATTATATCTTGATTTGATTTTGATTTTCTTCAAAGAGATTTCCTTATATATTTAGACATCAGGCTGCAAACTTGGCTACACATACAATACAGGTCAATGTAATTTTACTCATCCGATTCCAAGGTATGCAATCTCCTCCATTAATTTTAACTTTAGGTTTCCTTGAGTTTTTTTCTTTTCCTCTTCTTTTACGTAGAAACCAAAAAAATTGTGCTTTAGTAATTGAGGACTTGTGTTTAAATGGATTTCTTCTTTTACTCATCCAATTTTTTCCTTCTCTTAAGTTAGAAGACTTGTGTTCTTCCCCATGTGTAATTGGCTTTGCTCTTTTCAAGAGTTATGTGTTGTCACATCACCCTTATTTTTTGGTTTGTCAAGTGACAACTTTCTTCCCTCTTTCTCTTTGCTTTTTTTTTTCTTTAGGTTTTAATAGGATTTGGAGGAACCTTTACCCATTAAACAAGTCATTAAGCAAAGAAAAGATGATCAATTTTATGGGTTATGTAACCAATTCTGTCTTGGTACGTGATCTACTAAATAGAAGGAGATTGCTTCCTGTTTGCCTTTTTGTCCAAGGAACTAATTAGTTCCAAATATCTGTCACATTCCTACACCTTTTTTTGATTAATTAATCAAGGGGAAATTAATTAATTTCCAAGCTACAAGAGCTAATTAGTTCCAGATCGAAAGTGACATCAAATTTGGTACATAATTATGTACTTTGATTTTGCTTTGGTTCTTTTTGGTAGAATATTTTGGGTAGATGAAGGCTTAATTAAGCCCTGTTCTTTTTGCTGAAAATTTGAAAATGACCTTAATTAAGATCAAGGGTATGATTTGTATCACCAAAGAAAGCAAATTCAGTCAAAACACTTTTTCATAAACAACAATTGAACATATTTAAAAAAAATTCAGGTGAAATTTTGACAATCCATGAGAATGAATTTGTTTAAGAAGAATGAAATGAACTACCTTCTTGTTTCCTTGAGCTTTGCTTCTTCGTTTTTCTGTTTTGCTGACAGTTGTTTTTTTTTTTTGCTTTCTTCAAATGGATAGTTTTTGTTTTCTTCTTTGGTGTTGATCAAAAAGGTTGAACTTCCCCTCCACCGTACAAATATATAGAGAGAGATGAGGTGGTAATTGGTAGAGCCGTTACATTGTGGCTCAAAAGTCAAGAGGTAGTGGGGTAATTTTGTTTAAGAAACCGCCAGTTATTAGCCCCCACCGACCCCTTTTTCTTTTTTTTTGCTAAAGTGGGGCCCACTCCATGTGGTGGAGAAGCAACTTCCCCATTTGTACGCATATGTGTTGATGTGCATCACATTCACCTTTTTTTCTTCTTTTTTTTTCTATTTTGTTTTATTATTATTTTCTCCCAAAGACACATTTGGGTCATTTAAGTCTTTGACCTAATTAAAATTTAAGCCCAACAATATTACCTCCATCATTAAAATTTACTGTTCAACACTACTTTCACATTTTCCAATACAAAATTTTCACCTCAAAACATCATTTTTCAACCAAAAATATATTTTTATCAAGAAGTGAAACAAGGCCTAAAACTTTCTTCTTTTTCATATTTTCTCTTCATCTTTTTTTGTGCACTCAATCACACATACGTGTGTATGTATGTACTTATCATTGCCTTGCGAAACGTAATTTGTGATTTTATTCATCCATTCACTTACATTTTAATATTCATAATATGTTTTGCAGACCTCCAATCTTGCCATCACCCGTTACTGATAATGGGTATCATACTGATGTATGGAGCAACCCTTTGTGGGAAAAGTAATTGTGTTTGGGGGAGACTTTCGCCAAACTTTGCATGTCGTACCGAAAGGAAGTCGTCCTGACACTGTGGATGCGACGATTACATTTCATATCTATGGCAGGATTGTCAGATGAGTATAACTATATGTCTCTTGCTTACATTTACATCTTATGTTATGATATAACTTTAAATACATTTATGTTGTTCATGCTTCATATATTTGAAACCATATAATTGTTCTAACGTAGGTTCTAAGGTAAACAAAAAATATGCGCCTTTGTAAAAGCTCTTCTACTCAACAGTCAGGTGAACTAGAAGAATTCGTCGAATGACTTCTTAGAATTGGAGATGGTGAGCTTGGTGAAGATAATAACGGTGAAGCACATATAGAGATCCTTACTGATTTGTTAGTCAGTCCTGGAAGTAACCGTCTTGCTGCCATTGTTGAAGCCATATATTCAGATCTCCTGGGCAACTTGAACAATGCAACCTACTTCAGACAGAGAGCAATTCTTGCAGCTACACATGATGTGGTAGACGAAGTTAATGATTACATGTTATCTTTTCTTCCAGGTGAAGAGAAGGAGTATTTCAGTTGTGACAACATTTGCAAGACTGACGCTTGTACTGGTATCGACGCATCAATTTATTTATTTGAGTATCTACACAAAATTAGATGCTCCGAAATGCCAAATCATGCTCTTATCATTCTTTTGCGTAATATTGACCAACTAGAGGGTCTATGCAATGAAACTAGATTGATTATTACGCAGCTTGGGAGAAAAGTGGTGAAAGTTGTCATCATTTCTAGAACAAATATTGGAACAAAGGTAGTTATACCACGTATGCGCTTAAGTCCTTCAGATTCAACATTACCTTTTAAGTTCGAGCGCTAACAATTTCCAATCATTCTTTGCTTTGGCATGACCATAAACAAAAGTCAAGGTCAATCATTGTCTCGGGTCGGTATGTACCTTCCAAAGCCTGTGTTCACACATGGTAAATTTAATTTTGTACATCACGTGTGACGGAATTGAAACTTGGTGAAATGAAAATAAAATTGAACCATAGACCATCCAAACTAATTAATTTTCATGTTATATCAATACAAATTAATTTAAAATCTATTCATATATAACCTATAATTCAATATATATACTGAAAATAAACCTATGGGAGGGGGACATGGGCCCACACATGATCCCCTAGATTGTCTATGCCTATACCCATGTGGGGAATCCATTTGCCCCCATCCTAATACTCATACCCGTTCACAATGGGCAATAGGACGCGCGTCGGTCACTCGCACCAAGCGCACCGCTTTTCTTCCCGAGGGGACCCACTGCAATTACTGATCCTAGCCGACCCCACCGCGATAAATGCACAGCAGAAAAAGTAGCGAAAGTGCCACATGGCAGGCGGTGATTGGAAGTCAACGTTGCAAATCGCTTTATGGCGCACCGCGAAAATGGCAAATACGGAGGCAACACGTGGCGATTCCCTCTGTTGGCCCGTGACCACTTCCCCTCGTGGCTTCCGCTGGAAACCAAATAATACCCGCTGTCCTCATTTCTCTCGCTCTCAGACTCCATTTTGAAGCTCTTCCCCTCACTCCCACTCTCATTTCTCTCGACCTCAATTTCCTCTCCAATTTTTGCTCGCCCACCTCTTTCACTATCAAGACCAAAAAATGTCGAATTCGTTTGCAAGACTTCGCGGTAGTGTTAGGGTAAATATTTTTTTTTATAAATTATCGTGAATTTATTAGTCAATTTTATTCCATTAAAATTGTCTAAACCAGCAAAAATATATGTAGGGATATTTTGGGAGAAATTCCTCCCGAAATTCCGGAGGAGCAAGTTCCTCGGCTGAACCGACAAATTTAAACGAGGACGTTCGGCAAGAAGAAGCTACTGTAACACCTCCGAACCCTACGTTGAGCTACACTCTCCCGAACGCCCTCGTAGAGGGAGTAGGTACGTAATTTTTCAAATTTGAAATTGTGTAGAAATTATTTAGATTATGTTTAAAGAGTTTGGTTCTGGTAAGAATAACCCTTATAGTGTAAAATGAGAAACAATCTCTACCGTTAGATCTTTCGGATCTAATGGTAGAGATTAAAGGAGGAAATAAGGAAAAGGGAAAGGCGGTGTCAAACTTGTAAATAAACTATTTTGACTAAAAAAGGTTCATTGTGTTCCACTTGTAGGTTCATTGTGTATCACTTGTAGGTTCATTGTGCAATAGAAAGTAGGTTCATGAAGTTTAATTGTTTGGTTCATTGTCTTCAACGTGATGGTTCAAAATTTTAAATCACTCGGTTCATACATGACAAGATGCGTAAATGTATAAAAGAAAAATATTGAATTCATTGTATTTAAGTTCATGAAGTTTATTTATTTGGTTCATTGGATTCGACGGGTTCATGAATTTGAATCACTCGGTTCATATATGACAAAATGCGTAAATTGTGTAAAAGAAAAGAATTTGGTTCATTGTGTTTCACTTGTAGGTCCATGTCGTGTAATTACACAGTTCATTTAATGTTAAAGTGCATAGACGATAACTTAATCCTCAAACACACATAACAAAACATTGTTTGAGGTTTATACTCAAATACTCAATCGTACAAGTAGTAATGAAATAAGAACAATCTTGTGATAAGTGAAGAATGTAGGCATCGTATCGTTCTCATCATCATCATCCAATGGGGCTTCACCAATGGTACTCGTATTATTATGAAACTCCATCAGTACTAGCTAGCATCACCATTTGAATGAGACATGTTAGAATGACCCGAGCTTGAGGAGAAATCAACAAAAAAAAAATGTAAAGTTATGTGTAAAGCGATATGAAACACACAATGAGTACTACAAATGTGCAAATACGATTCTTCTTTTGGTTCATAAAGAATGTCATTATGGTTCATAAATTTTCAATGAAAGGTTCATTAAAAACCATAAAACAGTTCATGTAAATTAAGGCACATGTGTTAAGGCATTTTGTCGAACACATGGTGGGCAATCAGACAAGCATACGCTTTCAGCCTCTCTATTCAATCGAAATTGTCAATTTGCAATGTAAAAAACATAAACAATCTAAAAAAGAAACGTAAAAGTTATGTGTGAAGCAACATGAAACTCATAATAAGTACTACAAATGGGCAAATACGTTTATTCATTTGGCTCACAATGAATGTCATTATGGTTCATAAATTTTCAAGGAAAGGTTCATTGAAAGCCATAAAACGGTTCATCTAAATTAAGTCACGTGTGTTGAGACATTTTGTCGAACACATGGTGAACAACAAGACAAGAATGAACTTTCGCCATAGCTATTCAATCGAAACCATCAAAATTGAGTTGTTGATGTTGCCATAACCTTTCGACAATGCAAATTTAACAAGCTCACACAAAATAGAGTACATTAAAGCGAAAACATCCTTAGATTAACAAGTTTCACAATTACAAGCACAATTGATAGAAGTTCACAAAAATAACAAGTTTCAAAATTTGAAATCATCTGCCTAAATCCATAAGAAATGAATTGAAGGTCAAAAGAATCAGATTAAATTTTGTTGGAGAAGGGAATCATGTTAGAGAAGCACAATGGATGAACTTGGGGGAAGAACAACGGATGTATGCCGATTCCCGAAAGAGAACGATTGAGAAAGTTTGGAACGAACAAAGGATCAAAGAAGAATTGGAAGTAGAAAAAGACAAAAAAATGTCCCTTACATATAAAAGGGGCTTAAATAGTGGAGGCGATTTGTGATTTTTGGCTATCTAACGGATGATATTTGATCTCATTTTACATTTTAAGGGCTGATCTCACTTGATCCTCTTTCTATGTTTAAATTAAGGTTTTATTGTATGACCTCCCGAACCCACTCGGACCAACCGAACCCACTCGGACCAACCGAACCCACCCGGACCCACTGAACCCACCCAGACCACCCGGACGCACCTTGACCACCCGGACCCACCGAATCCACCCGGACCCACCGAACCCACCCGGACCACATGAACCCACCCGGACCACCCAAACCTACCCAGACCACCCGGACCCACCGAACCCACCTCGACCACCCGAACCCACCCGGACTAACCGAACCCACCCGGACCCACTAAACCCACCCGGACCACCCGAACCCACCTTGACCACCTGGACCCACCTTGACCACCGAACCCACCCGGACCCACCGAACCCACCCGGACCCACCTGAACCCACCCAGACCACCCGAACCCACCCGGACCACCCGAACCCACCCGGACCACCCTAAACCCACCGAACCCACCTGCACCCACCCGGACCCAACGAACCCACCTGGACCACCCAAACCCACCTGGACCACCTGAACCCACCTTGACCACCCAAACCCACCCGGACCACCCGAGATTACATATATACCAAAAATGAAAAAATATACAAGATTACATAATTCGTTTTTTTTAATCATTTTTCATATCAAATTCCATTTCGTTATCACAAACATACGAGATTACATTGTGCACATACATATAATGTAAATTCAGAAGTAGCTACTCGATAACTTATAGTGGACACGGTTACTCTCGTATTGTTCCATCCGCTTACGATATCGCTCATCCCACCCATCAGCACTCCGGCCTGTGATGGAAATGAATCCAATACTTCGCAACGTAAGGCATAAACATCGGGGCATCTTCATGGAGCGTGACCTCCCAAATTAAATGCCGTCAATAATAACATAACACGTATCAACTAAAACAATTACTCAATTTAATAAAATCATAACGGGACATAGTGGTTTCCCAAATTAGGAATGCACAATACTCGTCCCCACACTGGCGAACTGCTTCCATTGGTTACGATCATCGGGAGACATGTGTGCGGACCACGCTCGGATAATACAACCAGTGCACACTGAAATCTAGTAGCAAATGCCAATCCGACCATTGGTGTCTCCATCTAGTGTACACTCAGACACCAGTCCTGCATCCAATTGACGTTGGCGATCAAATCGTCAATCGGAGTCCACTTTGGTTGCACGACATCATATATCTAATAGTTACTCTTCAACTCAAAGACCATTTCCTGTCGCATCCTTGCCCACGCGTCCTCTCCCCACCCCATCACCACTGCGAGTGATCGACCTGTATCCGTAATGACCATCAGCTTGAACGTCTGAAGCATTGCTGATGAATAGTGTCGCGATGCGAATCTCGAGCAAATAAATTTGTCAAGACCCCGCTGAGTATAGCGAAGTCAAGATCGTCCACGGGAGCTAGTAGTTCTATAGTCTAGCAATCAAACTATGAAAGCAAAGCAAAACAAGCAAACGAACACAAACAACAAGTCTCGGGGATAGGTCGCAGCCGACCCTAGGGAGGTCGCGGCCGACCTAAAACAGAACTTCACAACACACTAACAACACCTACAGAGGAGGTCGCGGCCGACCCTGCAACTGGTCGCGGCCGACCAATTCTGGGTACGGAGATGGGTTTTGTAAAATCAAGGAAAAACAACTAGGGGAGGGGATTCACCACACCACGAGCATGCATTCAAACAATGATAAAGGACCAACTCGACTCATAATCTCATGGGTGACTTTCATCACAAAGGAACACATCAAGAGCCTCCACTTACACGAAAGGGTTAACATGCAATCCAACTTGTTCTTCGAAGGGTTCGACTTTCATCTAACTCGGATAGTCCACATTCACAACAAAACCCTTCAATTAGGTTGCAAACAAGCACATTCCCCCTTCTTCAAGGGTTTTAAGCACACAAGAGGGATTTATGGGCAGAGATTTCAAGCTAAGCATGGATCCAAATAATCAAGGTCTCAAATGCACTTTCATGGTGGGTTTCACCCCAACCCTAGCAAGCTAACTACTCACACATAATCAAACACACAAATAACACTAAAGAAGAGGAAAACATCATCACAAACAAACAACTTCAATAAATCAAAGATCCAAACTTACAAACTCAAACAACCCATAAGATTTCTTCACACACCATTGTCTTCTTCCTCCTAGAGCATCAACAACTAGAGCAAGATCTCTTCTTCACTACCTCTCCTTACAAACAACTCTCTCTCAGACTCACACTCTTCTACTTCTCCTACCTCCTTCTCCTTCTTCAGTCTCGTTCTTCTTCCTCAGCCCACTCTCTCCTCTCTCTCCCCTTTCACCCTTGAGCCTTTTCCCTCTTGGAAAAGCTGATTTGAAAGGGAGACAAAAGGGGTCTTTTGTAGAAGCCCAAAAAAGCAAGGGAGGGAAGCTTCCTCCACTGCCACATCTCTGCCACAGGCCTACACAGCCGCCTGCTTTTTCGGGTTTCGAAAATCCCGCCCAAAAGCGTTACTTGCAGCGCACGGATTTCTTTTCGGATGCTGAGAGGGGTCGCGGCCGACCATATGGGGGTCGGCGCCGACCACCTGCAGGATGTGAGATTTTCTTCGTTTTGTTCCGTTCTTGCTTCGATTGGGTGGACTTTTGTTGGGTGCTTTCGCTCTTTTGCTCCTTGATTTTCTTGAGAATTTGTTACTCCTTTGAGGCTCCTTTGGTTACAACTTTGGATCTTGGTTCTTGACACTTTGACTCTCGAAAACTAACGGTTCCTAGAAAGCTCCGAAAATGCATGAAAACGTCTCCAAAAGGCTCCAAATACCTACACAACACGAAACAACACACAAACGACTCCAACTCTCGAAAGAGAGTCGAAATCTTATGCAAAACACACAAACACAAGGGAAAACAAGCTAGAAAACTACCTAAGAAATCTAACTAAAAAGCACGACATCAAAATACCCCATACTTAGACTTGCTTGTCCTCAAGCAATCACTTCACATGCATCAACACCAAGCAACAAGCTCAAAGAATGCCTTTAAGGAAAAGTAAGAGCAAGTGGAATGATGAGCAAACAACTTCAATATCATAGCACACATGTATGCATTCTAAGCAACAACAATCCAACCTCACAAGGACAATGTGTTTCACTCATTTTCAAGTGTTTTAGGATATACCAATGAGCACTCAATCTCAACTCCAAATGCAAAACCTCATAGACAATGGAAATTATATTCAAAATTCTCCACCGAAGAAATCAAAACATGTTAAACCATCAAGAGAATTAGGTGGCTCAATGAAGACTTCAAAGAAGTTTCATTCGGCCGGGTTGTAATGAGGCTCGGTATTTCAAAGGGTGTGGAATAGTTTGGTCATGTGGTGCTAATGAATCCGGGAACCTAGACTCCTAGACTTCAAAACTCAATTACACTCAACCAACTCTTCTTTCTTCCTCCAAACACCAAACATTTTTGACTTTCAAGCACACTTCACTTCACCTACTTCCTTGTCTTTCTTCTTATGGAGAAGCATCGACTCTAGCACTTATTCAAACACCATTTTTTTTTTCGAAGGGCCTGGTCGGGGTCGGCCGCGACCTCTAGGTGGTCGGCCGAGACCCACGGCAGAGAGCCCTGTTTTCACTACACTCGTGCTTTCCGAGCCGACGCTTCCTCTTTTTCGTTCTTTTCTTAAGACAACTCCTTTATTCTCCACTTTCACAATCTCTTTATCTTCACCCCTCATCCACATCAACATCACAATCCATTCTAAATCCTAATTCCCGGATTAATGGGGGTCAAGCTTATAATGGCTAGGATACTTTTTGTGGAGCTAGAAATAAGGCTTTAGGCTCAAACATGGGGCTTCAAATCAAGGGATCATGCATAGGTAGGATAAAAAGGAAAGAAATAGGCTAATGAAAATAAGTTCAATATCACTTGATCTAACAAGTAATGAGTGTATCTTCATTGGTTTCAAATCAAGAATAAGCATGCCATTGACAAGTGATAAATGCATATGGAAGAGTAAAAATCACACATGAAAAACCAAGGAATAAAACATACATTCCTTATGACCAAAAGATTTCTCACTTAGGTTCAAATTGTTGGATTGCTTTTCACTTAGAATCATGCATGCTCAATGTTCATTATATTCTCAAGATTCAAAAATCAAAGTCATGGTTAGGCAATCTTACAAAGCAAGTTACAAGGAATTACATGATGATGCTCATAATCACTATCCTAGGACATCTTAGCAAGGGTATTCATCCATCATGAAAATCAAAACAAAAAGACTCAATCATGCAAACGCGCACATACACATATGCAAAGACACACAAACATGGAAACACATAACACAAACAAGTAGCATCTCCCAAACCACCCCATACTTAAAACATCAATGTCCCCATTGATTAAAAAGTAAAGAGAGGGAAAAGAGAGACTAACTTGGGTTTGGAGCATTGTTGGAGAAGGTTCACCGTTGAGGAGGTTGAGGGAACGGAGAGTCCGGGAACATCTTTTGGGCAAGCCAAGCATTGTAGGCAAATTGGGCTTGGCGGTCTTCATAGTACTCCTCCCGGAAGTTGTCAAAGCCTCGAGTTGCATCTTGGAAACGGTTCAAGTTTTGGTCGTGGGTTTTGGGTATGGGTGGCACGAATTTCTGGGTTTTTGTGGGGGATTTGAGTAGAGGAAGGAAGATTAGGAAGGATTTTGGTGAAATTTGGAAGAAAGGAGGTGGATCTAGTGGTTATGGAGCAAGAGGGATGAATGGGAGCTTAGAGGAGTTCAATGGAGGCAAGGGGTCGTGTGTTTTGGCTGCTAGGTCGTGGAGGATGAGTAAAAAGGGGTGGGGAAGGGATAAAAATTGTAAAGAAAAAGTTCAGGGGCTTACTTGTAATTTCCCAAATTTTTTACACAATTTCTACCTTTCGCCAGAGGAGGTCGGCCGCGACCTACAGGGGGTCGGCGCCGACCAACACCAGTGAACTTTCCACCATTTCGTTCGTTCGTCTCCATCCTTTTGCACCCGACCAAAGCCTCGGGTCCCTACAAAATA
This sequence comes from Polygonum maritimum, assembly GCA_963924305.1. NCBI lineage: Eukaryota > Viridiplantae > Streptophyta > Magnoliopsida > Caryophyllales > Polygonaceae > Polygonum > Polygonum maritimum. The sequence goes on from OZ002729.1 coordinate 22,544,988, forward strand.
CTTATGGAAATGCAAAGCAAACTACCTATCTAGACTAAGAAAAAGGGAAAGAACGGGTTGCCTCCCGAAAAGCGCTTTCTTTAACGTCTTTGAGCTAGACGAGTGGTACCTTAGCTAGGTGACGGTGGTGAGAGCCCATGTGGCTCGGATTTCCTCATCGGGGTCCACTTTCTCATAGTACTTCTTCAACCGGTGGCCATTGACCTTGAAAATTCCTCCATTGTCATCTATGAGGTTGGCCGCTCCGTGTGGGTACATACGGTGAACCGTAAACGGTCCACTCCATCGGGTTCTCAACTTCCCAGGAAAGAGGTGAAGCCGAGAGTTAAAGAGAAGTACTCGGTCACCTTCCTTGATGTTTTTGGGCACAAGCTTCCTATCATGCCATTTCTTTGTTCTCTCCTTGTAGATCCTTAAGTTCTCATATGCCTTAAGCCTCAATTCCTCTAACTCTTGCAAATCCATGAATCTTTTTGCTCCGGCCGCGTCGAGGTCCATGTTGAGCTCTTTGAGAGCCCATAAAGCCTTATGTTCAAGCTCGACGGGCAAGTGACACGACTTGCCATACACTAGGTTGAAAGGAGTGGTGCGGAGTGGCGTCTTGTAGGCGGTGCGGTATGCCCATAAAGCATCATCAAGCTTAGAGGACCAATCTTTCCTTGACGGGACACCATCTTTTCAAGAATGCTCTTGATTTGCCGGTTAGAAACCTCCACTTGACCACTAGTTTGGGGATGGTAAGGTGTGGCCACCTTGTGAACCTTGTGAGACACCCCATACTTGGTCAAAAGAGATTCAAAGCTCCTCTCAATGAAATGTGAACCACCATCACTAATGAGAACTCGGGGTACACCAAACCGGGGGAAAATGTTGGTCTTCATGAACTTAGCCACCACTCTTGCATCATTAGTTCTCATGGCTACGGCTTCAACCCACTTGGAAACATAATCAACCGCCACGAGTATATACTTGTAGGGACCCGAAGAGGGGAAGGGTCCCATGAAGTCTATACCCCAAACATCAAAGAGTTCCAATTCTAAAATTCCGGTGAGTGGGTTCTCGTTCCTCCATGTGATGTTTCCCGCTCTTTGGCGTTCACCACAAGCGGTCACATAAGCTTGCACATTCTTGAAGATAGTAGGCCAATAGAATCCACTTTGAAGAATCTTCGCGGTGGTTTTGAATCCTTTAGCATGGCCTCCCGTCGGAAGAGTGTGGCAATGACGAATGACTCCCTCTATCTCTTCATCCGGCACACAACGTCTAAAGATGTGATCACTTCCTTGCTTGAACAAGTAAGGATCATCCCAATAGTAGCGCTTGACGTCGTGAAGGAATTTCTTCTTGGCTTGGGAAGTCAATCCATCCGGAACAATGCCACCTATAACATAATTGGCAAAATCCGCAAACCACGGGGCTTGCACCCCCTTAATAGCATCTATTGAATGTAAAATGGGAGAAGGGGAAGGAGGATTGGGAAGTACACAAGAGAGGTAAAAGATGTGACCTTGGGCGACCTCGCGCGGGGCCGCTGGAGAACCATCACGATCATCACCAAAAACCGGAGAAGGGGCAGAGGAGGTCGCGGCCGACCATAAGGTGGTCGCAGCCGACCTACTCCAGGAGCCTCCTTCTCGCGACACTTCATTGCATAGAAGAGTTTCATCCGGGCGGGAGTCGTTGATGGGGACCATGATTCCAGACTCCGTGATGTGCTCAATGGGTAGCCTTGAAAGGTGATCCGCCACAAGGTTTTCCGCTTCTTTCTTGTCTCGTATTTCTAGATCAAATTCTTGTAGGAGGAGCATCCACCGGAGCAATCGCGGTTTAGCATCCTTCTTGTCCATAAGGTAACGGACAACCACGTGGTCGGTGTAGACTATCACTTTCGAGCCCACTAAGTAAGAACGGAACTTCTCAAATGCGAACACCACGGCTAGAAACTCTTTCTCCGTTGTTGTGTACTTGCCTTGGGCCTCATCAAGCGTCTTGCTTGCATAGTAGATGGCATGAAGCTTCTTCTCCTTTCTTTGCCCAAGAACCGCACCTACGGCATAATCACTAGCATCACACATGATCTCAAAGGGGAGTGTCCAATCCGGTGGTTGCATGATAGGAGCCGACACTAGTGCATCCCGGATCCTATGAAAAGCTTCAAGACACTCGGAAGAAAACTCAAACACAACATCTTTCATAAGGAGGTTAGTCAATGGCTTGGAAATTTTCGAGAAATCTTGAATAAACCTCCTATAAAATCCGGCATGTCCTAGAAAGCTTCTAATCCCTTTTACGGAAGTGGGAGGTGGCAATTTTTCAATCAATTCAATTTTAGCTTGATCCACTTCAATTCCTCTACTAGACACTATATGTCCTAAGACAATCCCTTCTCGAACCATAAAATGACATTTTTCCCAATTTAGCACTAAGTTTGTTTCTTCACATCTCTTGAGAACTCTAGCAAGATTATCAAGGCAAGAGTCGAAAGTGGTACCGTACACCGAGAATCATCCATGAAAACCTCCACAATGTCCTCTATAATGTCGGAGAAGATGGCCATCATACACCTTTGGAAGGTGGCGGGTGCATTGCACAATCCGAACGGCATTCTCCTATAGGCAAACGTCCCATAAGGGCATGTGAAAGTTGTCTTCTCTTGGTCATCGGGGTGTATGGGAACCTGCCAAAAAACACCATAGCCATCGAGATAACAAAAGTAGTCATGAAGAGCTAATCTCTCTAGCACTTGGTCAATAAAGGGCAAAGGAAAATGGTCTTGCCTAGTGGCACTATTGAGTTTCCTATAATCAATGCACATGCGCCAACTAGTAGTAGTCCTAGAAGGAATCAATTCGCCCTTCTCGTTCTCCACCACGGTGAGACCACTCTTCTTGGGCACTACATGAACGGGGCTCACCCACTTGCTATCCGAAATTGGGAATATGATTCCCGCATCAAGCATCCTCAAAATCTCCTTCTTCACGACATCCTTCATATTTGGATTGAGTCGCCGTTGATGCTCAATGGTTGGTCTATGTCCTTCCTCAAGAAAAATTCGATGCATGCACAAGGAAGGTGAAAGCCCACTCAAGTCCTCAAGCGAGTACCCAATAGCTTTCCTATGAGTCCTAAGAACATCAAGCAACTTTCCAACTTCTTCCGCATTTAGATTTGCATTTACAATAACCGGAAAAGTGGAATTTGGAAACTCATACCTCAAAGACTCGGGGAGAGTTTTAAGCTCTGGAGTAGGCGGGGGTGGTGTAAGAATGTCATCATCTTCATCCTCCCTCAGAAACTCCTTCGCTTCGCCATCTTCATCTTCAATCAAGCATGTTGGCGAGATCCTGTTGGGGGTCGCGGACGACCTAGGGGTGGTCGGCTGCGACCTATCACAGGGGAGGTCCGCTTCTTTTTCGTCATCTTCACTTGTGTATTCTCCAAGCAGCGCTTTGACCTCCATAACTTCACCGGTCTCCTTCATGGTAGGGTTGAATCGGAATTCTACCACCTCCTCTCCAATCTCAAAAGTGAGGAGACCTTTCTTCACATCAATAACGGCACCGGCGGTGGCAAGGAATGGCCGTCCAAGAATGATCGGGACGACGGGATCTTCCGGCATTTCCATCACAATAAAGTCGTTGGGTACAAAGAACTTGCCGACATGAATAGGAAAGTCATCAACAATGTCGGTGGGTTGCACACAAGAGCCATCCGCCATATAGAGCCTCATGTTTACCGGGACCAAAGGACCCATGTTGGTCTTGGACCATATAGAAAGAGGGAGAAGGCTAGCACTTGCACCAAGATCACATAGAGCTTTGAATCGGTGAGCACCTATGCCAATGGTTATAGCAAACTTACCCGGGTCACCAAGCTTTTCCGGGAGCTCTATGGACCGCACTTCATTGGTCAATTCGGACATTGACCGCTTCTTGGACAAGATTTCCTTGAGAAACTTGGTGTAGGCGGGCATCTCGTTCAAAGCTTCAGCAAAGGGAATGGTGATGTTGAGGCCTTGGAGGACCTTCACAAAGCGTTTGAACTTTCCCTCCGTGAAATCATTAACCTTTTTGGACGGGTAGGGAAGTACCTTCGTTGTCAGAGGCAAGGGGACGGACGTCGGGACTCTCTGAGAAGGGTCGGCAGCGACCTGGGGGGGTCGGCCACGACCTGTTCCAGAGGAGTCTCGTCCTCTTTTTCCGCCGACTCTTCACTTGCTACTCGGTCCGGCAACTTCTTCCCTCTTCTTAGGTGAACGGCGGCAATATGGCCTCTTGGATTCTCGTCGGGATGGCCCGGTAAGCGCCCTTGAGGTCGTGGGATTTGAGCCGCGAGATCACCTAGTTGAGAGTCAACGTTCTTTCTCCATGTGTCAAGATCTCCCAACCTCGAATGAACGCCTTTCAACTGAGTGGTGAGCTCGGTTCTCACCCCTTGCATCAATCCTTCTTGCAACTCTTGGACCCATGATGGCTCCGCTTGATAACCGGGAGGTCTATAAGGAGGGCCCCTTTGTTCTTGCGGGGGAGGCCATTAACCTTGACCTTGGCCATGGTTATTCCATTGAGGATAGTTGTTGTTCCTCCCCGCGTAAACATTGTTTTGGCCTCGGTAGGGTCCTCTCATATAGTTTGCCTCCGCATAAGCCTCGGCGGCCCGGACTTGCTCCACATTAGAACAAGAGGCGGTGGTGTGTGATTGAGAACCGCACTCTTGACAAGGTGGGCCGGCGGATTTGAAGTAGCTCACTTGCTTCTTGAGCTTGTTGATCTCATCTTGCATAAATTGGAACTTCACATCTTGATCAATTGGCTCACTATTAGGATCATAGAGCTTCTTTGGTTGGATCCGGACGGCTTGTTGGGTCCCATACATGGCATCATAATTGGTGAGTTTGTCCATGAGATCCCATGCCTCGTCGGGGTCCATCTCAATAAAGCCGCAATTTGTTGAGAGGTTGATGCGGTCTTTTGTTGCGGCATTTATTCCTTGAAAGAATATCTCTTGAAGAACATAAGGAGGTTGTCCATGGGTTGGACATTGCCGAATAAGCTCCTTAAATCTCTCCCAAGTTTCAACAAATGTCTCGTTGGGAAGTTGATGGTAGGAGGTGATGCGCTTTCTTAGCTCGGTGGTCTTGGCCGGTGGAAAGAACTTCGTCATGAACAAGTCATGCAAAGCCTTCCATGTAGTGATGGATCTAGCGGGCAAACTTTCGAGCCAATGAAGAGCCTTCCCACCTAAAGACCACTTGAACGCCTTAAGGAGAACATACTCGAGTGAGACACCATCGGCGGCGATAGTGTCACAAAGATCGGTGAAGTTCTTGATGTGCTCCATGGGGCATTCGGTGGGCTTGCCTTCATATTGAGATCTTTTGATGAGAGTGATGAAGTGGGACTTGATCTCAAAAGCGCGCTCAATCACCGGGAGCACAATAGCGGACTCGGGGACTCTAAGCTCGGGATGCATGTATTGCTTAGCATTCCTCGGGAGAGCATCAAGTTGTTCTCGGAGGTGGGCGGCCTCCTCTCTTTCTTGCCGCGCAGCTGCGGCTTGAGCATCTCGCTCCATTTGCAAACGCTCCATTTGAGCGCGAAGTTCAGCCATTTGATGAGCAAGAGCCTCAGCGTCGGCCATTGCTTTTCGTTCTCTTAGCCTTCGGTGAAGGGTTCTCTCTATTTCGGGATCAAAGGGGAAATGGTCAATCACCCTTTGCGAACTAGAGGGCATACACCTGCGCACAAAACACTAGAGAAACGGATTAGTAACAAAGTAGGGGTTCGGGCTAGTCCCTTACCCAAAAGAAAGTTAGACTTGGAAACTAAACTAACTCCCCGGCAACGGCGCCAATTTGTCGCGATGCGAATCTCGAGCAAATAAATTTGTCAAGACCCCGCTGAGTATAGCGAAGTCAGGATCGTCCACGGGAGCTAGTAGTTCTACAGTCTAGCAATCCAACTACGAAAGCAAAGCAAAACAAACCAAGCAAAACAAGCAAACGAACACAAACAACAAGTCTCGGGGATAGGTCGCAGCTGACCCTAGGGAGGTCGCGGCCGACCTAAAACAGAACTTCACAACACACTAACAACACCTATAGAGGAGGTCGCGGCCGACCCTGCAACTGGTCGCGGCCGACCAATTCTGGGTACGGAGATGGGTTTTGTAAAATCAAGGAAAAACAACTAGGGGAGGGGATTCACCACACCACGAGCATGCATTCAAACAATGATAAAGGACCAACTCAACTCATAATCTCATGGGTGACTTTCATCACAAAGGAACACATCAAGAGCCTCCACTTACACGAAAGGGTTAACATGCAATCCAACTTGTTCTTCGAAGGGTTCGACTTTCATCTAACCCGGATAGTCCACATTCACAACAAAACCCTTCAATTAGGTTGCAAACAAGCACATTCCCCCTTCTTCAAGGATTTTAAGCACACAAGAGGGATTTATGGGCAGAGATTTCAAGCTAAGCATGGATCCAAACAATCAAGGTCTCAAATGCACTTTCATGGTGGGTTTCACCCCAACCCTAGCAAGCTAACTACTCACACATAATCAAACACACAAACAACACTAAAGAAGAGGAAAACATCATCACAAACAAACAACTTCAATAAATCAAAGATCCAAACTTACAAACTCAAACAACCCACAAGATTTCTTCACACACCATTGTCTTCTTCCTCCTAGAACATCAACAACTAGAGCAAGATCTCTTCTTCACTACCTCTCCTTACAAACAACTCTCTCTCACACTCACACTCTTCTACTTCTCCTACCTCCTTCTCCTTCTTTAGTCTCGTTCTTCTTCCTCAGCCCACTCTCTCCTCTCTCTCCCCTTTCACCCTTGAGCCTTTTCCTTCTTGGAAAAGCTAATTTGAAAGGGAGACAAAAAGGGTCTTTTGTAGAAGCCCACAAAAGCAAGGGAGGGAAGCTTCCTCCACTGCCACATCTCTGCCACAAGCCTGCACAGCCGCCTGCTTTTTCGGGTTTCGAAAATCCCGCCCAAAAGCGTTACTTGCAGCGCACGGATTTCTTTTCGGATGCTGAGAGGGGTCGCTGCCGATCATATGGGGGTCGGCGCCGACCACCTGCAGGATGTGGGATTTTCTTCGTTTTGTTCCGTTCTTGCTTCGATTGGGTGGACTTTTGTTGGGTGATTTTGCCCTTTTGCTCCTTGATTTTCTTGAGAATTTGTTACTCCTTTGAGGCTCCTTTGGTTGCAACTTTGGATCTTGGTTCTTGACACTTTGACTCTCGAAAACTAACGGTTCCTAGAAAGCTCCGAAAATGCATGAAAACGTCTCCAAAAGGCTCCAAATACCTACACAACGCGAAACAACACACAAACGACTCCAACTCTCGAAACAGAGTCGAAATCTTATGCAAAACACACAAACACAAGGGAAAACAAGCAAAACAAGCTAGAAAACTACCTGAGAAATCTAACTAAAAAGCACGACATCAAATAGAAGCATGAAACCCGGTACATCATTACCAAACTCAACCTCGATATGGCTGGTCACTACGGGGGGGAGCGAAGCTAGCCGTGTAGTTTCCCTCTCTCTCCTCTGCCCCTTCACCATCCTCTTCTTCTTCCTCCGCCCCCTCATCATCCCCAACCTCTATAACTACTTTCGGCCCCGGATTCCTCTCTCGTTGAGCATGTTCCAACCTGGTCAACTTCCTCTTTTGGACTTTAGAATTCTTCGTTGGCTTGCCTACTGGTTTTTTTTCCAGGCGCAACCAAACTGTACTTGCTTGGATCGGTCAGATTCTCATAATGACGACACATCTGCCCTCGGACATCCTCTTTCATCTTGCCTTCATAGTAGTCGTGGACCATCTTCTCAAAGATTGCATCATCAGTAGGTCGACCCGGAACATTGATTCTTTCACTTGTCCCCCCAAAGCCATCCCATGCCAATTGCTTCCAAAAAATGTTGATCGTTGAAAGCTCAATGGGCATGCAATTGGTAATGCAGTACCACACATAGTGAGGGCATGGCAGTCCACAAGCAGATGTCCACCATGTATCGTCGCATATCGGGCCAAATCCGCTACCCATCTTGTAAATAAACTTGACGTGATCAAACAGCTCTCCAATGCACTTGTTCGAAACATTTCGTGGAAGCTGAGAGAAGACTGTCTTAAATGGTTCAGTCAAGTACAATATGTCCACAAGAATTGAGGTTACGTATCGTTCCATCTCTCCCTGAATGGTGCTGATTAGGAACGATACCGAACTGACGTTTCTAGGTAGTCGTTCAAAACAGAGTGTTGTGACTCGACCCTGCAATGTGTCATCAATCCACCGTTTCGATTAGTTTATTATCATTTTTTATAAATGTATTGTACACAAATGAAGAATATTTAAGATGGTACTTGTTGGTTGTCCTCGTCAATAGATTTAGACGGTGGTCCGTAAACGCTCTCACAATGCGGAATCTGAATCTATCGCACAACCAGTTATCCTTAAGATAATTGAAAAAAGAAGTCTTCAACTCTTTTTCCAATTGCTTTTTGTATGTCTCATACTTCGCCACGGTGGTGCAGTCGAACAAGTCTCTTGCTCTACTGGCGAACCACGACGATGTCTTGGCAGATGTCCCGATTGAGAGAGCAAAAGCTTCACAATTACACTGAATATGAACCCACTTCGGGGAAAATTTTATCAACAACGTTTATCTCGGCCACAACTCTGTCCGTGACTATAACCTCTAGCATTCTTTCAACCTTGTTGAACAGCACGCGCAATTGGCACAACACCCACTCGTAGTGGTTTTGTATCTCTTTTGCCATAAAAGCAAAAGCAATGTTGAATGTATGTCCGGTGGTAGTGAATCCCACCATCTCACACAAGGGTATGTTATACTTGTAAAAAATTTGACAACCTTAATGTGAGCAAAACATATATAATCTGTGAAGAATAAATTTTACGAAATGTTCACTTGCATGTTGGTTTTGTATGTGCGATCCATGATCACGACGTATGGAAACAAGCACAACAACTTCAGAGATTTCGGATTGGCAAAGAAAAAATCGCCAATTTCATCACTTTTCTATACAGTACGGTAATCCATATAGTAATCATTCTTCTGCAAATAACTCAGCGCAAATTGGGTTACCGTCATCGCGCCCATCTCTTGCTTAAACACTTCACGTCGAAAACTGTATAGTTATTTCATTGATGTTGTAATCCCTGGAAACTTCATGCGTAGATATGTCATAAGAAACTTCGTAACCACATGAGCAAGAGTTAATTCTTTTGCATCCCTCTTTTGCTCCTCTGTCATACGACCCATATATGCATACCCCTCCAAGGTTTCCAGTGCATGATTATGGTTACCGCATTTTGCTGTTACATGCCAAACCCCATTACCCCGTCTTCCAATTAACTGGAATGGGCAGTCGATCTTTCTAGAGCGTGGCTTTTCTCTCAGATTGTCACCTGCATGCAAGTTTGGCACAATAAAACCAGACTTGCCCTTCTTTTTTGGCTGGTATGTTCCTGAGAGCGCACACCCTAATAAGAACTTTGTAGTTTATGACTTTTCAATCGTCAACGCCATGTCCAAACTCCGTCCTAAATCCTTTGCCCATCGCTCCGCACTTTTCTTGTCCAACCACTCATGATCGTTTTCGAAGTGACTAGAAAAATCTGGAAACTGCACACTCCGCGAAAATACATTATTTTAAGCACGAATATTTCAAATTTACAAATATAAAGTGCATAAATTAAAATAACTTGGTTAAAATGAAGTTATAGATGACATACCGGTTCTTACTCTGCTTGGTTCTGATGTACATTTTCATGACTTCCCTCATACTAATATACATTGTCAAGAACGGGTTCATTTGCATATGTACAATGATTCACATTCTCATAATGTGGTTCGTGATATGCTTCTTGGTATATGAATTCATTGTTCTCCACAGACGGATTGAAATTTGTATTTGGCGCCCCATCGAAGAAAGACTGCATTCAAAAATATAGACATGTCAAACAATATTGCACTACAAATTCAAATTTTCATTGTAGGATGAAAGCATTACTATATATACTTTCAAATTAATTTGTAAGACTGTAAAAAAAAGATAAGTACTTATAAAAATCATATTCCAAAAGTGCTAAGCATTTCTACATCTACACAATAAAAAACATATGCAATATAAAAATCATATTCCTAAATTCCTAAAAATTCAAAAGTCTCTAAATATTCTAAGTTTTCTAAAAAATCTAAAATTTCTAAATGTTCTAAATACTCTAAATAATTTAACCATACTCTATAACCATAATGTAAATATAAAATTAAATATAAAAATCATATTCCAAATATTTTGAGTTTTCTAAATTTTATAAATGTTCTAAAAATTAGGAATATTCTAAATATTCTAGGAATCTTAGACAATAAATATCTTAATTTTCTAAATATTCTAAAAGTTGCAAAATAATCTAAAAAATATTCTAAATAGAAAAATATTAGTATTTGAAATATTCTAAAATCTGAAATACTAAATATTAAATATAATTTTCTAAATATTCTAAACATTTTTAAAATTATAAAAATGATGAAAAATTCTACAAAATCTGAAATAGTCTAAATACATAACTATTATGAATATCTAAATATTCTAAATATTCCACATATTCAATATTAAATGTTAATATCTAAAGTTTCTAAATATTCTACATATTATAAAAAATCGAAATTATATTAAAAAATCCTAAATATAGTACCCTTTCTCAATATCTAATTTTAATACACTTTCTAAATAATCTAACTATTCTAAATATTCAAAAAAAAGCCAAACTTCACATGTATAGTCATAAAACTCATATAACCCGAAACAATAATATAACGAAAGAATAGTATAACTTACCTAGTATATACTTGATAACCAATCCCCCATTAGCGCAAAGAGCGGTAAATTTTTTCGACAGAAAGATGATGAAATCGATTTGAGAGAGGAAGAGAAGCGAAGAGGAGAGTAAAAATTTGAGAGAGGATGAGAAGAGGAGAGGAGTGAAATTGGTATTTGAGAGCGGAAGAGGACAACTTCATTTACCGTCTCCGCGTTTCCCCTCATTTACGCTCAACTACCGGGTGGTTGCGAGGGTGAAATTTAATTCACCCTGATTGCGGTGGTACATGTCGCGATGACTCTGTTCTGAGACGCACCTGATCGTGTTTCTGTTGGCCGCGATCTATAAAACGGCCCGCCTTGCAAGCCTGGTCGGTGCGCCTCAGCTGCCCGTTTACAATTCATCCTCGTATCCGTACCCTTGAGAGAGAATCCTGACCAGGAATTGATAATCCGGTCAGGAATTGGTAATCCCATTGCCATCCTTATGTATGACGGGCTAGTATATTCTAAGTTACAACCCATCCAAATAACAACGTCTAAAAGAGAATTATGTACATTAATAAAAAAAAATTTTTATTTTTTGATTGCGGAGCTACTAGCTCGAACAAGTTAAAATTAGGCCCCCTTTTAGTTACAAGGAAAGCCTAAATCATCGCGACAGATGATCTTTAAGAATTCAAACAGTGAGGGATGTTGACTCAACAAACACCTCGACTGCGGTACAAACAAATCGAAAAAATTAACGGACGAAGAATGAAAAGGAATGGCTGCCGAGAGACTTTGAAGGTTGACGTTTCTTCTTGCCAGGAAATCAGCAACAGCATTAGATTCCCTGAAACAATGATAAAAAATAACAGAGGGAATAACCGAAATAATATTTCTAATGTCTTCTATAATTGAATAAAGTTCCCACGGAATTTTCCATAGACGATTCAAAGAATTAATAACAATTAAATTATCACCTTCAATTATGAGGTTCTGAATGCGGGCAACATCAATATTCCTAAGGGCATGTAGTAGTGTTGAAGCTTCTGCTTTCACAATTGTCATGGAAGGTAGCTGTTGTCGGCCAATAGATCGAATGAATCCATTGTGATCTCGTAGAACGAAACCAGCATGAGTTGTTCCTGTTTTGAGTCTAGAAGCATCAAAGTTGAGCTTGTACCAATGAAGAGGCGGTTTTTTCCAAACTGTATGATTTTTCCTTTTGGGTTTGTTTGGTAACGTCGTTTTTGAAATCCCACAACCTTCCCAAGCAAGCGCCCCGGAGAAGGCCATATCTGAGGGTAATTTTTTGGGGTTGATTCTGGCTGGGTCAAAAATCTTTGCATTCCTGTGAGCCCAAAGAGACCACCAAAGGAAAGCAAGGGATGTGCTATTTCTGTTATTTGTAAGAGTTACCCGAATATTTTGATGGAAAGTATACGAAGTCGTTATATTGAAAGAGTAATTTAGTAGTTTTTGCAGTCGATAAATCATAGATTTCGTAAATTGGCATTCAAAAAAGAAATGATTCAGACTTTCAAAAAAGAAATGTACATCAATAAAATTGAATGCAAAAATAGTGAAAAATTGAAGAAGAAAGCAAAAAAGGGCATTTTCGTCCGGACATATCGTATCACCCCAAAGCGCGGGAAAATGCTTACTTCCTCCCTCCTAGTATCTAACCTGCAGCCCCTTTCCATCTCTAATTGCTTTTCCTACTCTCCCCCTCGCCCCTTTTCGTCCGTTGCAGTAGGAATTTTAGGATAGGTCGAAATGAGCGGGGACGGTAGACGACGAGATCGCAGAGACGACCGGAGCTCCAAGTGGCGGAAAAAGCCAGTCAACAACGCCGAGGACGAGCATGAATCCAAGCTAGGTTTCAGCCTCTACTCCGAAGGTGACAAGCGTCTCGGCTGGCTTCTAACCTTCGCCTCGGTACATTTCGCATCCAGAAATTGTCAATTAGGGTTTTTCTTTCACCAATTCCATCTTCAATTTGTGCCGGCTCCTGAAAATTTGATTCATTTGAGCCAATTGTGTGCTTTCTCGCAGTCGTCGATGCAAGATCAGGAATCCGGTAACGTGTACAGCTGTGTTGATTTATATTTTGTTACTCAGGTGAGAGATCTGGGGTGCTTTTTCTTACTTTGCTAGCATGGCTTTCTCCATTTGAGTTTACTCAATTATGAGTTCATTTTTATTGGAAAATGTGGTGGCAGGAAGGAACTGGTTTTAAGGTGAAGCATAAATTCCGGCCATATTTTTACGCGGCTACTAAGGTCAGTTATCCAACAAGTATCCCGGTCGGTAGTTTTTCATTAAATTGTGGCACTTGGCCTATATTTTTAAACATTATTGTCTTTTTTTTTTCTTATGGATGTCTTTGCAGTATAAGACAGAGATGGATGTAGACTCTTACTTGAGGCGTCGTTATGAGAATGAGATTGCTAACATAGAAATTGTTGACAAAGAAGATCTTGATCTTGTAAGTTTGCTTTAGCTCATGTTTCCCAACTTATCTGGCTGAAAGTAGATGATTTCACTTGTATTTGTATTTTTTAGGCAATGTATTGTTCAGATGTATGACAAAAAAAAAGTATTGTTCAGATTGTATAAAACCTTTGAACTCGTGTTCTTGTTCTTTGCCATTATAGGGCATGTAAGCCTGCTTTCTTTATTTTGCTATTCTTAAGGAATTTGTCATGTGTCTAAAGAGGATCCTTTTTCCCCTTCCTGCTATCAGAAAAACCATCTGTCTGGGTTACAGAAGACATACTTGAAGGTATCATTTGATACTGTTCAGCAACTAATGCATGTGAGAAATGACCTTTTACGTGTTGTTGAGAGAAACAAAACAAAGTCCGATGCAGCTGGCGCCTATGAGTCAATTCTATCGGGAAAGATGTAAGTCTCGGCATGTATAGGTCAAATTGTTTTGTACGATTGATCATTAGTCTCACAACTCAAAAGATAAAACTTCATTTTGGATATTATTTGCAGCCAACAAAGAACCCAAGATTTTATAGAGTGTATAACTGATCTCCGTGAGTATGACGTTCCTTACCATGTTCGATTTGCCATTGATAAAGGTGATGTCTTGATTACAGCCTCCTCATTGTTATCTTTGTCCATATTATGATTGGTATGAATTTTGAAACTTGATACTGATAACCTTACCAAGTTGTTGCACTGTGTGTGATCAGATATAAGATGTGGTCAATGGTATGATGTCAATGTATCTAGCAGCGGAGTGTCTGTCGAGAAAAGGACAGATCTCCTTCAGCGTGCAGAAGTCCATGTGTGTGCATTTGATATTGAGACCACAAAGCTTCCTTTAAAGTTTCCAGATGCTGAGTATGATTTAATAATGATGATTTCCTACATGGTTGACGGACAAGGTTATCTGATTATAAACAGAGAGGTGAGGCTTACACAACTACTTTACATGGGCCTGCAGTTTAATATGGCTGTTCTTTTTTCTAACTTATTAGTTTTTTTTAATTAATTTAACCTTCCTCAATATATTTGTGCTCTTGAGTATGAAAGGAAGAATTCATAAGGCCCATTTTGTTCTTATGGGATTTAAGGCCTTGTATATGTTGGGGTACTTGATAGAGATGCTATGATGGTTTTGGACCTATTAATCTGCCCCTCGTTTTTTGTTTATAGTTATTGTACAAAGCGCTCCTCTTTATTCAAATGAATTGAGTTGTGTTAATTTGTTATTTCCAGTGTGTTTCTGAAGATATAGATGACCTAGAGTACACTCCAAAACCTGAATTTGAAGGGTATTTCAAAGTTACAAATGTGAAAAATGAGGTAATGGACTTCTGCTAGATGAATTTAAAGCATAAACTTTGGATATATTTACTCATATTTTATTGTTAACTTCTTTGTCTTGTTTTTTATAGGAAGAGCTCTTGCGACATTGGTTTGCCCATATGCAGGCAGTTAAGCCTGGTATATATGTTACCTACAACGGAGATTTTTTTGATTGGCCATTTCTGGAACGTAGAGCAGAACATCATGGGATCAAAATGAGTGATGTATGTATATCTTGTTATCTACATCTGCATTTGACAATGCCATTGCTCCCACCAGCTGAATGTTATTGATGGTTATTCCAAAAGGACAATAAGAATGCACGGGTCAAGTGTGATGTTCTCTCCTTCAAGGGAGTCACTCCAAAAGGATGATAGCTATATCTTTCATCATTAATTATAATTAGATCATTCGGCTCATTACCTTTATAAGTCACATGAAAGATATTTTAAAAATTGCTTTAGAGCATAGAATATATCTTCAGGAAACGAAGTCATATAGTCAACATCAGTCTTGCATTTTCGGTGTACCGGTGTATTTCTAAATCCCTCTGGTTGTATGTGCTTGGTTATGTTTGAACTTGCAGGAAGTTGGATTTCATTGTGACAAGGTACAGGGGGAGTGTCGTGCTAAATTTTCTTGCCATTTGGATTGCTTTGCTTGGGTGAAACGTGATAGTTACCTCCCTCAAGGGAGTCAAGGCCTAAAGGTGTGGACTATTTAATGCCATTCACTCTCACTTAGTTGTTTGGGTTTCTCTTTCAAAGTTTTGCAGATTTAATGTGAGAGCTTTGAAATACCGCCAGAACAAAGGCGATGATAATTTTGCAAATGAATATTTTCCTTTCTTTTTTATTTATTTATTGGTGCTCTCTTTTGTGTGCTTATGTTGGTTAATTGTGATCTCTTTGCAGTTAGAAGTATCCGTATATTATATTTAGTCTGTAAGGTACTATATCGTGGCTGTTTCAGTCACTTGCTTGAAGTGTAGGAACTGCAATTCCCATATACATGTAGGCATGGGAAGATTAATCTGATAAAATTTGTCAGGTTTAATGCATAGATTTACCAATGTGTTAGTTTCCATTAAAATTAGTGTAATTTAATTTGGACAATTTTTCTTTGAAGGAAACGAGTAACCTGCGTGATTTGAGTTATTGATAGTTATAGTCTCAATAGTAGCAGTTTGACACTTTGACATGATTCTGTTACTGAAAACTGACATGATGAGCTTGAAGTTTTGCTCTCCTTTTGTTTGCTTTTGTTTTTAAACCTTTTGTTTGCCGTGTGATAATTTGTAGAATCTAATGCATATTCATCTCAAGTTCAAGAGTTAGAATGGTTATTTTATTTATTTTGAATTCTTTCCTTGAAATCTTATTCGAGCACGATGGTAATGATCTCTCCGTCACTTTTTTTTTTTCAATTTGATTATTCAATAAAGTAAAATGGAAAAAGAGAAAGCAATAGAGTAGTCTAGCCAGTTCTTCAGTATATGTATAAGAGGGTTTACATCTCACGATGATTGCCAATGCAAACTACATTATAATTCTACCTATCATGGATCCTTCATCGAAAGGCTTTCCTGTCCCATGTGCATTGAAGTTTAGTTTTTTTTGGTATCTCTATATGTGTGTAAGGTCAATTTGCAAGAGAACCTTGAAATTTCAAGGTGATATCTTCATGCTCAAATTTATAAGGTGAAAACTGATTGTTTCTTCTCAGGCTGTTACAAAGGCTAAATTAGGTTATGATCCACTGGAGGTGAATCCTGAGGATATGGTTCGGTTTGCAAAGGAGAAGCCCCGGGTATATCAACTGTAATTGTCATGGTTCATTCAATATGCACATGGTGAACACTTTTTGTAATACTAAAAAACACTGTAATGACCTTACTATAGTTGATGGTAATAGCTATTATTAGTTTTAAAAGGATATAGGAACTGCAGTTCCAGCTAAATATTTTGTAATACAAACTTCATTATCAGTATTCTTTTTGCAAGCAACCTGTAGCAACTCATTTGCTGATAAAAAATTTGTTTAAATGGCCCAATTTACAAGTTAAGGGGCAGAATGTTACTGAGTCAAAGTTTAAGGGTTAAAATGTCCTGGTAGAAAAGCTAAAATAGGCTAATAATGCTTAAAATGTCCTTTTGAAGATAAAAGTTTGTTTAAATGTCTGAATATACAAGTTTAGGGGTTATATGAGTCGAAGTTCAGCAATTGAAGTCTTGGTAGAACAAGTTTAAGATTTATTGGGGTATATAATACATTCCTTTTAATAACAAAGTGTTAATTTTGATTTATTCTTCTGATGAGTTTTTTCATTGACAATGTTACGCAGATGATGGCCTCTTACTCTGTATCAGATGCTGTTTCCACTTATTATCTTTATATGACATATGTTCATCCATTTATTTTCTCCCTTGCGACAATTATACCCATGCCTCCGGATGAGGTTCTCCGTAAAGGAAGTGGAACACTTTGTGAAATGCTGCTGATGGTTGAGGTTTGTGTTTTGAGTATTTTAGCTCTTAAAATCATTTGGCTATTTGTGGCAGTATAAGTAGCATTTTATTTATTGCACATTCCTTTCTCATGTATGTACAGGCATTCAAGGCTAGTGTGATTTGTCCCAATAAGCATCAATCAGAGTCAGAGAAGTTTTTCAACAATCAACTTCTGGAGAGTGAGACTTATATTGGTGGTCATGTGGAATGCCTTGAAAGTGGTGTTTTCAGATCGGACCTCCCTACTAGCTTTAAGCTAGATCCATCTGGGTATCAAGTAAGTTATGTCTACAGTTGGCATACGTTCTGATCAATAAGTCTTTAGAAGAACACTGCTCTTTTGGCACATGCTCTCACCATTGCCTACATGTCCACATCATGCAAGCACTTTCAATGTGAATTTCATAATTGGAAAAAATATATTTTGATGATTTCTTCAAAAATAAAAATAGTGACATGATTAGTGCAGCTTTTGGATTTAGGAGAGTTTCTAATAAAAAGATATCTAGTGTGGTTTTACTTGTATAAGTCCTGTACTGAACCTTGTTTCTGTACTAATTGCATAGCTTGACGTACTAGTGTTACTTATTTACAGTTTTGATGTGTTTTGCTAGTGAAGTTTATTGTTCTTAGATCCGTGCCATCTATTTTTAAAGAACCCAGGAGAAGACATGTCACAAACACACCTAATGGTTCTTGAATTAGCATGTCTGAATATTGCTTTGGAGGACACTACTATTGTAACTCCTATAAAATAACCAACCTGTAGGATTCATGGATTAAAATTTCTAGGCCTTGACGTCATTGTAAAAATCCATAACAGTATTGTAAATGGAAGGTTTTTTTTTTCAATGACTGGAAGTTTTCTTGGTGATATCAACATACCACAAACAAGAAAACCCTTGTACCTTCACAAATTCTGGATCAACTATTTATCTTTAATTTTATGCATTTTCTGCTCATCACTCTATGGATGTTTTTGCTCTTATGGTTAAAGATCACCATCTAATCCTGCTGAAGGAAAGCTTTTACTTTCTCCGCCTTTTCTAAATTGGCATTTTAAATTAGGAATGGATATACAGGTTGGGTTAGCTATTGTTCAAGCTAGTTATATGCATCTGAACAAGCTGCTCGGTTTGTTAATGTAGCTTATTAATGGTTGAGAATACTTTGCATTATGATTTAGTAAGAGATGGTTCCAGATTGCTGTATGCTGGCGTTGTATAATCAGTAGCAGGTTTACTTTTGGCTTCTGGTTGGTATCCAAGTTTTTTTGTCACGCAACTCTCAAAGTTTGTCCTCCACACATCTTGCTTTACAATGATTTTGCTACTATTTCCATGGGAATAGTCAATGACTCAGTTTTACTTTCTATATCTACAATTTTCAGAATGTTACATGGTTCTATTGACTTTTACTTTTTTATTAAACGCATGGTTACTATAGAAGGATGTTACATTTGGACGCCCCCCTCTGCGTCTAGCCAGGGGTACCCCATCTTGACTCCTAGATTCCCCGTAAGGGGAATTACACTGGGTTTATTGTTGTTGGTGTGCATGGTTACGATACAATGATGTTTGTCTTATTTTACTTTTTTGTATGTCAACTCCCATAAAAATCCTATTCATAATAATAGTATCATTTGCGTGTGGCCTTGTTTTTTTTGGTGCAAGTTGGATGTATCCTTTTATTGACTTTTTCTTAGAAGATGTAATTCATCTATGAACTGATGACGAGGTGTTTTCAATTTCAGCAATTAATTGATAACCTTGACCGTGACCTGCAATATGCTGTAACAGTAGAGGGTAAGATGGACATGGAAACAATCTCAAACTATGATGAGGTGAAGAATGCTATAATGGAAAAGGTATAGAGCTGCTAACTTAATGAGTGTAAGACTGATATTTCAGTGATGGCTGCCTCATGTAAACTCATTTATTACTCTCCATCATGCCAATGTAGTCTGTGACATTAAGAAATCTTTTATGCTTTGTCATACCCAGCTTAGAAAGATAAAGCCTCATGGTTGCCTTCGGGCATGATTATTTCTAGTATATATTATTCTAGGCTATGCTGCAATTTCACATGCAAGTATAAACATGGAACTATCTGACTGATGGGTTATTTATATGTATAAAAGTTTTATATATTATTTTTTGATTGGCAGCTTGCGAGCCTACGGGACGAACCTGTATGTGAACAGTGTCCCCTTATATATCATCTAGATGTTGCTGCCATGTACCCAAATATTATACTGACCAACAGGCTTCAGGTTCGTTGCTTAATTATCTGCACTTCCTTAGTGGATGAGGATGTTTGCCAATTTTTTAATTTATTCCACTAAAACACTTTTTATTAGGCTAAACACAGCACAGTAAGGTGCCTGTAACACGTCAGACATATTAGCTGATCATTCAAGGGGTGTCTATCTGCACCCCCTTCTCTTTTCTGGTGGAGTGAAGTACATGATATTACAAAGTTGCAACATGTCTATGATTTTGATTATAGATGCCATGCTTATATGCATTTAGAAATAAATATTTTCGGGAAAAACTGTTCAGTAGTAGAAGATGGCATGTTTAGGTGAGAAATTTACGACCAATTAGAAAAAAAGATGGCTCTTTTTTACTTTTCATTTTGTGGTAATTACAGGTACAATTTCATAGCCTTATATATTTGTCATATGTTCTTATGTTGAAGCAACCGTATCTTCATTAATACATGGTGACATAGATATACAATAAGAGCTACATGAGTTAAATGGCTGCGGATAAGTAGGGCTTGTTCTTGAAGGGTCAAATAATGTCGTCGATGTCATTGACAATACATTTTGACTAACATCTAGGTCTGCATCTTTTCTTAACTTGAAAAGCTTGGTCACATTGATACTTCTTATTTTAAACCTGAATCGTCAGACATTTTTCCTTTTGAAAGTAATTGTGGACATGTTATGCTTATAGGAGTATTGATTTCTCCTTAAGCGCTTTCCCTCCAACATATAGCACTTTATTCTACTCAGTTCTTTAGTTTGCTTTAAACTTTTCCTTGCTTTCATATCATAGAGATCTGGTTCTTGAGTTCTATAGTCGAGTTGATGTTTAAAATCAAATTTGGTGTATTTAGCCGATTGATACTTATCTTGGTAGCCTTGGTATTTTTATTCTTTTTCATGTTTCTGACGTTTTATTTTCAAATTTCAGCCCTCATCAATCGTAACAGATGAGGACTGTACTGCATGTGATTTTAACCGTCCTGGAAAGAATTGTCTTCGGAAACTTGAGTGGGTTTGGCGTGGTGAAGCCTACATGGCAAAGAGAAGGTATACAATATACTATGCTCTTTTTGTTATTTTGTAAACTGTAACTATTGCTTTCACTCATCATATGTTTGGATTTGCTTGCAATGTTCAGTGACTATTATCATATAAAGAGACAAATTGAGTCTGAGCCTGTTGACAATGTTGACGGTCAGCGGGGGAAATCTTTTCTTGACCTTTCAAAGGCAGATCAACAAATAAAACTAAAGGACCGCCTTCGAAAATATTGCCAAAAGGTATTTACCTGTATGTCAAATTTTGGTGGTATATTGATGATCAATGCCAACAATGCTGTGTTTTGTGTGTCCCACAGGCATATAAACGAGTTCTTGATAAGCCTGCTACTGAACTTCGGGAAGCTGGTGTCTGTATGAGAGAAAACGCTTTCTATATTGACACTGTTCGCAGGTAAGCTGTTAAAACATTTCTCTGAATGTTTTTGCTGACGTAGCAGTGAAAATAGAAAATTAGAAACTGCTGAAAAATATTTCTGAAGACGCCATTTTGGGTCAATCGTTTATTTTCTCAACCTTATAGATTTAGAATTGATCGTTTTTTGTTTTTGTTCTGTCTTAATGGCAAGGCAAGCAGTGACATATTATAATGACTACTTATGGACTTGATTGGCTCTTGTGCAACTATGTACTTACTCTTCTTGGCTTATCTTGTTGATTCTTGCATTTTTTGTTGCCCTTTTTAAGCTTTCGCGACAGAAGATACGAGTACAAAGGCCTTAACAAAGTGTGGAAAGGGAAATTGTCTGAGGCAAAAGCAAGTGGAAATTCTATCACAATCCAGGAGGCACAGGTGATAAGCTTCCCCATGTTTCTCTTAGTACATTTGTGCCAATCTGTAACAGTAGCAAAAAACTGACTCGATGCTTTGTTTGGTCATCACTAACTGCAGGATATGGTCGTTCTTTATGATTCATTGCAACTTGCCCACAAGTGTATTCTTAACTCCTTTTATGGATATGTTATGCGCAAGTAAGTACTGTTTCTTGAGCTTATTCTCTAGTAGACTAATAGTGTGCATGTTTGATTTTCTGCATGGTTTGATTGCTGGTAGGGTGATTGTTCTTATTGTAACACGTCATTTTCTTATCCTCTGTCTTATCCAGGGGTGCGAGATGGTACTCCATGGAAATGGCTGGAGTTGTGACCTACACTGGTGCCAAAATTATCCAGAATGCACGGATATTAATTGAAAAGATTGGAAGGCCACTTGAATTGGACACTGATGGCATCTGGTGTGCATTACCTGGGTCATTCCCTGAGAACTTTACGTTTAGAACCAAGTATGGTTTGTTTGGTCAATTCACTTTTACAGTTTTGGTTTCTCATTATGATATCTAGACATTTGTCCTCAATTTTGGTATTTTTATGTATATATGCATCTTCTTCTATGCATAGTAACGTGTCAAAGTTGTATTTCAGAGAGGGAAAGAAGAAGCTGCCCATTTCATATCCTTGTGTTATGCTTAATGTGGATGTGGCTAAAAATAATACCAATGATCAGTATCAGGTTAGCTTGAACTTTAATTTCCAAACATTTTAAAATTGGTTTTACGGTGAATCTCTATTTTTTCGTTTTGCTGATTTCTAATTGATTAACGAGCTGCACTGACACAAGTTTTTCCTTTCTGTTCATACTGGTACATGCACCTTGATACCTGCCTTTACTGACAACTGCTTTCGTTTTATTTATTATTTCTAACAGACACTTAAAGATCCTATCAATAAGACGTACAGTACACATAGTGAATGTTCAATTGAATTCGAAGTTGATGGACCTTATAAGGTGATTTCCATATGCAACTCTTCAGGTTGTGGCTGTGAAGCTTGTCTTACAATTGTATAATGTGGCTGATTTCTGTATCCTCTGGCACACAGGCCATGATTATTCCTGCATCTAAAGAAGAAGGCATATTAATCAAGAAGCGGTATGCAGTCTTCAATGATGATGGAACCCTTGCTGAGCTCAAAGGCTTTGAAATCAAACGCCGAGGTGAGCTTAAGCTCATCAAGGTTTTTCAGGTATTCCTTTTTTTTTTCACTATTATGCAACACATGGACTACTACTTTACTAGGATCATCACAGTTCTTGTAGATGTTTAAATTAACATGATTATTAAATCCAAGGCTGAACAACACACTGCTCAGCTGAAAATGGTGATGATACTATTTTTTTCTTCTGTTGCACACTGATGTTGGCTATTGCGTTTTATTGAAGAACATATGTATGAATATGAGATTGATAATTTGATATCCGAGATTCCTGGTCAGAACATCTAAATAAGAACATATTCAGTTTTTAACAAGAACATTCAATTATTACTCAACGCATAAGTACTATATTAGCAATATATGGTGACAATATTTCCTTCTGAACTTCTGTTTAATTATTCTTTTGCAGGCGGAGCTTTTTGACAAATTTTTACATGGTTCTACAATGGACGAATGCTATGCATCTGTTGCTGCTGTTGCCAACCGTTGGCTTGATCTTCTTGATGTATGTATGAGTGCAACATATTACATATGTCGGTTTGTAAAACTTAACAGAGATAGTTCAACTTCTTGTTACTTTTCCTATAATTAAAATAGGTGTAAACCATTACAGATTACATCCAACCCTTTTTAGCTTGACATCTGACCAACTTCTTTCTCAGAATCATGGAAAAGACGTAGCGGACAGTGAACTACTTGATTATATATCAGAATCAAGCACAATGAGCAAGTCCTTGGCAGACTATGGTGAGCAGAAGTCATGTGCTGTGACTACTGCAAAACGTCTTGCTCATTTTCTTGGAGATACTATGGTCAAAGATAAAGGTCTCCGTTGCCAGTACATAGTTGCCTGTGAGCCCAAGGTAGGTTTTGAGTCCTGGCTACTAATATATGATTTGCTCATCTCCTGTCCTTAGTGTGTTTTCTGACGTTTGTTTGTGGATAGTAAACACTAAGCGTTCATTGTTCTGCTACATGGGCTTGTTGCTAAAATTTTTCTCTTTCTTCATTAATTATCTTAGATATGATGCTGCATCCATCTGTTGATAGACTGGGATTAATTGTGCAGTATACACCTTCTGTCCCTCCATGCCGTTACATAGTTGAATTTAGCTCATGTGACGTGTTGCACCTAGTGTAATAAGAACCGTTACTAAGTAAACCTACATTAAGAATGTTGCTTCTTCCAAGCACTACACTTGGTAGATGCTTATCATCACCTTTGGGTATGCAAAAATGTAACTTGCATGCTTATCCATTGCCCTTATTCTTGGCGTTTCCTTGCTTTAATCAGACGCTTTCAATTTTTCACCATGTATTGATTTTGTATATTTAAAAGTTGACTTCACTTTTTCAACTTCAACAGGGAACACCCGTGAGCGAGAGAGCTATTCCAGTGGCAATATTTGAAACTGATCCTGGTAATGCTATCATATGGAATGAAAACAAATTACAACTTTACCATATCATTCATGGTTTTAAGGGGAATCCTATACTATTACAGAAATTATGAAGTTCTATGTGCGGAAGTGGTGCAAAATATCTTCAGATGTTGGCATACGATCGATAGTTGACTGGTCATACTACAAACAGCGGCTAAGCTCTACCATTCAGAAAATTATTACTATTCCAGCTGCAATGCAGAAGGTTCTAGTACAGACTATCACCATTTCTCAGTCTCCGGACATAAATTTTAACAGTATTTTGGATTTGTTGAATTTCAGGTTGCAAATCCTGTACCAAGGGTAGCTCATCCTGACTGGCTACACAAGAAGGTCCGGGAGAAGGATGATAAGTTTCGCCAACGGAAGTTAGTCGATATGTTTGGACCTGCAAGAAAGAATGACGTGTCTGGGATGGATTCAAATCTAAATGCTGCAAATGAAGTAGCAGACATAGAAAAAGAGGTAGATCTTGAGGACTTTGGAAACAAAGGCAGATCTGGAGTTCCAACAAGACCTCTTGTTCGTAATTATGAAGCTGCTAAAGGAAAAGACTTGGTTGGAGAAGCTTCTTCACCTGGTCATACAATTCAGGATCAAAATACAGATCCTCAGGAAGATCTCCATTCTGAGATAGATAGAAATGCAGATTATAATGGATGGCTAGAACAGAAGAAGAGAAAATGGAAACAGGTCCGGGAAAATAAGAAGAGGCAAAGGTAATTTATTGGTTTCAGACTCCTTAATTTTGAGGAACCTCACATCACGAATCATGCAATCTTGTTCCTGTATTATGCTGATGTAGTTACAGTGAAGATAAATGAGATATATTGTAAAAGATATATATATATATATATTATGTAAATTTCAGCATAAATTAGATAGTCCAGCACCACTCACATATTTATAAGGATCAAATCCAGCACCACTCACGGATTGTGGAGAATTTTACACATTTACAAATCACAGTGACTAATAGCAGAATCATATTGCTGGTGTTAGAAGCTCCGAAAGTAGTATTATAATAATTCTGTGAACTTGTGTATATGTACACAATTCGTTGTTCTTGAGCTTCTAAAGTCTGTGTGCTTGTCCAAATTTGGTACACCGTTGTTGAATGCAGCACCAGATAGTAGGGTGTTCTTGTTATTTAATTCTGAGTTGAAGCTTCCTGTTACACTTTCTGCTCTATCCAGACACTTTCTCTTTGTAGTCTGATGATATATATTTTTCTTTTCCATCTTAATTTGCTACGAGTACTGGGGGATTTGTAGTTTTTTCAACTCTTATGTATAAGTTTAAAAAGTGAACTATATCCTGAGCTAATGTACCTGCTTCATTTTGCTGTACATGTATGCGCATCTCCTGGATTTCTGTAGGTCATTTTACAATCGACTGTAGAAAAAATTGCAAAATAAATGGATATTGCTTCCGTTTACCATTCTTTTTTGGTGGCGTGGCTTTGAAATGAGATCTGTGATCTATTGATAGGAGTTGCTTTTATTTTGACAGATTGGGCAGTTCAAAGTCAGTGCACACCAAAAGTAACTATGATTCCAGTACCTCAGAAAAACAAAAGAAATCTTTGGGACGAAATGCGGTTAGTTCATTTTTTGAGAGCCAGGAATTGGTCCTGACACGACACCACTGGCAGGTGATTTTCTTTTTTCCCAGTGACTCTTGGCTTTGTTGTCTACCGTAGACATATTGCCAGTTTTGTTTGTTTTAATTTATATGTATGTGTACGTGCATTTTTCTACAGATAATACAGTTGGTATCTGGCTCTCAACCAGGCAATTTCTATGCATGGGTTGTAGTGGGTGGAGTTATGCTTAAGGTTCCTATTACTGTTCCTAGGGTGTTCTACCTCAACTCTAAAGCACCTATAACGGAAGAATTTCCTGGTAGACGTGTAAACAAGATTCTTCCTCATGGTCGTCGCAGCTATAACCTGTTTGAGGTATACTTATGCTATTGTGTTTTGTCCTTATCATCAAAATTAATTAGAACTTGTGTTTAAATACCCTTGATGTTCTGGGTGTACTTCAATAGGTCATGATTGATGAGGAACAGTTTAGGGGGGAAAGCAGAAAACTTGCTGCTCATCTTGCTGATCCGGAAGTTGAGGTGTGGATATGTGTTAGAAATGTCCTTTGTATATGTATATTTTTATCGTCAAGGAATAATTTCATTACTGTTTTGTGGTCATCATTGTATCAAATGCAAGATCTGTTTCTAACCCCTCTTGCCCTTTAATAGGCCAAATATAGTTTTGATTTCCTACAAAAGAGAGAGCTGCTAATGATTGTTAGTTCAAGTAAAGAAAATTATTTCACTATTGTTACAAATGTCAATTGTTTGAACAGGGAGTATATGAAACCAAGGTAACCCCAGAGTTTCGTGCTCTTCTCCAAATCGGATGTGTTTGCAAAGTAGACAGAACTGCCAAGAAGCGAAATGTACAAGAAGGATGGAGTATAAGTGAATTGCAGATGAAGACAACAACTGAGTGCCATTACCTAGACCAGTCTATCCCATTCTATTACTTGTACCATAGGTAATGCTTTTCTTCACTGTTTTATCTTCCATGCTGCCATTCTAGTTGAAGGTTGAATCTAAAGGATGTTTGATGTTATAAGTAGTTGTTTGTTACCGCCATATCATGGCATGATTGGCATCCATCTAATAACAAATCAATATCACTAAAACAGACATTAGAAAGATAAAACAGATGCAACGATTAGTACCTTCCCATGGAGATTATATTAGGAAAAACTTCCTAAATCCAATCGAACCCTTCTAACTATCTACTTATGGCTTCCCCAGATTCCGCTGTGGTGAAACAATATTGGGTCAATGTTGTTTTTATTGTATGTATTCTCTTTGGAAACTCTTATTTGTTCAGTTATCTGGTTTTAGGTTTACTAAATTACTGAGATATGGAGTGCTAGAGGAGAGGTGCCTCTTCGTTTTCTTGGGATTATTAGTGCATTATGCTCAAGCAAAACCCAGTCTTTCTGTGGAGTGGCCAAGATATCTTTGTACCCACTTGTATTTGTATTCTAACTTTGATGCTTTGCTCCTGTGGCAGCATCTCTGATGGGCGAGCCATATATGTTGGATATTTTCCTGCATCAAAGACGATACAAGTTGTTGTAGTTAATCCTTACCAGAATAGGGAACTTTCTTCGTTTGTTGTTGAGAAACAATACTATGAAGCTTGCGAAGAATTGTCAATAGAACCTTCCATTTCTCGGGCTTCCATCATTTGCAAGGTAAAGTAAACAATATATCTCATTCTTTATTGCTTTGCATGATTTAGCTCTAACACTGTTCACACTGCAGGTGGACTATGTGCGCCAAGTTCCAGAAGCCAGCAAGATTGTACAAAGATCCATTACTGAGCATAGGTATTCTTCAGATTTTTCTTATGACAACTGACATTTGATGGTTGATAATGAAAAATTAATGCCATGAATGAGCTTGCTCCATATAACTTGATCTGAGGAATTAATGAGCTTTGGTTTGTTCTGGGTTAACGGTGATCTTACCATACATATTGACATGCATAGTGTTACATAAACAGATTCTTATTTTCGATTACTGGTGGAAATCCACATTCATTGCCTATAACATTCCAAATTTGGTATCCTCATATTTACTCTTTTGGACCTACAGAAACCGGAATAATGGGCCTATTGTTGCTGTTATTGAATGCCCAAATGCTAATAATCTGAAATCATGTATTCAAACATTAGCTGATTTTCCTTGTGTGGAAATCCCTGCTAATACACGTGATAGTCAATATCAGGTACATGTAATTTTTTTGTTACTCCATTTGAATCTATCAGCATATGGCTCTTAGTGGCATTATGCACTGAAGCAATTACAATGAATTATATCTTGGTGTCTTCAGGCTCTTGGATGGCAAACTGTGGCTGCCAGAATCTCGATGCAGAGATGTGCAGCATCATCTCAGTGGCTGCATGAGAGAATCGCTCTGTCTAGATATGCTCATGTAATGAAAATTATCAGTGCAGTAGTTTGAAATGTATTTTTTTTTCTGGATTTTTCTTATTTTTGGTCATCTGACACAGGTACCTTTGGGGAACTTTGAACTCGATTGGCTTATACACACTATTGACATGTTCTTTTCAAGAGCATTACACGATCAACAACAGGTGTACTATTTTTTAATAGTTTTACATGTTTTTATCAGATATAGACATGTCAGAACTCGGTAGATGACAAAAGACGTTCCAGTAGTGTGGAGCTTACATCAATTGCTTCTGTTTAATCCCACAAATTTTGACATATGACCCTTGCTGAAAATCATCAGAAACTGGCGGATTTTAACAAGACAACCAACTCATAATTGCTAATATAGTTTTGGCAAGAATGAATTTTCTTGCTACTGCTTGCATTTGCAAGGTTTAAAGTTAGTTATGTTTATAATGCAGATATTGTGGATATCTGATGATGGTAATCCTGATCTGGGAGGCCTCCCTGAAGAAGATACGTGCTTTGCTGATGAGGTTCGTATTGACTCTTATTTGGGGATGCATATTAGTCTTGAATTTGTACAAATCTTTTGATGCTGTACAGGGTCCAAACAGCAAACTGTGAAATCTAATATTCAGGTTTAAAAGTGCTTAAGTTATAAAAATAATCATTGTGCTTAATTACTTTGAGGATGCCTGCCGACTTGCTAGCTTGAATCTTGGTTTCCCTTCAAACTCTCTTACAGACTACAGTTAATATCTAATTGTCGTAATACCACTCTTGGTCTTTGCTTCTACTCTTGAGAGTATGATCCCACATGTAATGGTTGATACCTCCCTCCCTCTCCACCTCCCTGACGTGTCTTTAGAAGAAAATCACATGAAACGACAAAGGCAGAAGAAAGGATTTTGTATTCTTGATTATGGGCTACTATATTCTATGTACACATAGGCTGTTCAGAGGCATATCTAATTCTTGCAATGTAATATGTCAAGAGATGTAATCATTCATTTCCTTGTATCAGACGTTGCTTTCTTTCTTTAAATTTCTTGTTCTATAGACACTAAAACTTAATTCGATATCCTTCAAATGATAGTACTTTTTTTTTTCCTTTTCTTTTATAAATTTCACATTTCCTTCGAAGTCCATAGAGAACAAACATACCAGCTAGCCTGATTTCAATTTGCCTGTTAAACTGAATTTTTGTAGCCTTTTTATAGTTTTTATGTACAGCATCTGAAACTTCCTTGCAGACTTTCACATGTTCTCATATTTGTTTATGTATAGGTTTGTCAACCTGTTCTTGTTTACCCTGGTGCATACAGGAGAGTTTCTGTGGAGTTGAAGGTATGGAAGATTTCCCTTTGATCTAAGGATTCTTTCTATTTTGAGGGTTTTTTCCGACTTGTACAGCTCAGTTTATATGGCTCTTCTTGTGGCAGATTCACCATCTTTCAGTTGATGCATTGCTAAAAAGCAGCAAAATCAATGAAATGGAAGGCAATATCTTCTTTGGAAATGATCAAGAGACAAATTCTGCGGAATTTGGTGAACAGTATGGATTTGACGAATCAACCTCGTGTGCACCTGCTTTCCATGTCTTGAAACAGCTAGTTAAGAGATGCCTTGAAGATGCAATAAACTCTGGAAATGTATTTGCAGATGCAATATTGCAACATTTGTATCGATGGCTTTGCAGGTTGGTTTGCACTACTTTATAGAACATATGACTCTGGTTTTGTGGCTTTGCTGACCCGTGCTTCTGCTCTATTTTTCAGCCCTCACTCAAGATTGCATGATCCAGTTCTTCACAGAATACTTCACAAGGTGATACATATGTTCAGATACTTTACTCCCTCCTGTTGGATGTTTTTAGGCATGTTTTCGGATTCCCACGAATATGATATGAAAACTTTGTTCTGGTCGACTAAAATTGATCTTCATTTGAATATTTTACTGTATATGATAGAAGTATTGAATGTGTCGGTTGCGCTTGAACTTTGCCTTAGATTATACTATGTGAAACCATTTTTGCATGTAATCTACTTCTTGCATGGCAACAAATAATCATCTTACAAAATTATTCGATCTTCGTATGGCAGGTTATGCAAAAGGTTTTTGCATTATTAGTTGCTGAGTTCCGCAAATTGGGATCCAATATTATTTTTGCAAACTTTTCAAAGATTATCATAGATACGGGAAAATCAGACTTGGCTGCAGCTGAAGCTTATTGTGACAGTTTACTTAAAACCATACAGACAAGGTAAACTACATAAGAATTGCTATAAAGCGCACTACTACCTTTCAATACTATTGTGCTCTATCTCCTCCTCCCCCCCTCTCATTATTTTAATTAAACTTGATTTTCTGAACAGGGATTTATTTGAGTGGATTGAGGTTGAGCCACTTCATTTTTGGCATGCACTACTCTTCATGGATGAGGTTTGTTGCTTCTTTTTCAGTGAGTGTACAAATAGTCCTACTCATGTTCCTGCATGCATATGGATGGGCTAACATGAGATAAGAATATTTCTTTGACGCAATTGTATGCTTCGTAGAAGTGAGTCATTAATAAACCTGAAACAATGGAAAATTGTGTGTTTTTTTGTTGGTTCCTAGAAGTTAACATGTACTGCCGTGTGTTGTATTTGGTTGTTTTAGTTTCCCCAAAGGAGATGGTTTAGCCTAACTTGACATGAGTGGAAGTAAACTTTAGGGTCGTTGGGTTGCTTACATATTCATGTCTGACAGTAAAATGGTATGTTTGTTGGACTCGCATGCTCTAAAAACTTGAGTAGAGATTTCAATATAGTTATGGCAATCAAGCTGTGATTTTGATACAGAGTGATGGCCAATCGCCATAAAGAAAGGGAAGAGAAAATGATCTTTCTGATAGAGCAAAACCAATCGACTGAAAATCAAATTTCTCCATCTGTAGCACCACAGTCATTGCGTTGAGGTTTAAAAATAACTGACCCTTCATCGTGTAGTGCCAATGGAAATTAATGAAGTTAGAAGAACTTGTTCCTTGAGTAATAAAGTCCTTATTGGTCGTCTGCTTTGTTTTGGGGAGCAGTGGAACTTCTGTAATCAGACGGTTACTTCTGTGCTTTATTTAAAAGTTAGAGAAGCTCAATAGTATAATCACATCCTCATGTTAACTCATTTTCTGTTATTTTAGTACAACTATGGAGGAATCCAGGCAAGAAACCAGGATGAGGTATCAGCCAGAAATGCTGAAGCAACAACCAGTGATCTACTTGATGATCCTGAAGTGGATATTGTTTCAAGTTGGAACATTGCCAACCACCTGCCAAAGGCAACGCAGGTAAGCTATTTACTGATGGTTCTTGCCAAGGAACACCGAAATGATATATCTCCTTCTACATGAACATGTATAAGTGAGCAAAGGGTATGATTATTCTCGTGCTATTCAAAATATCTGCGACAGTTCCACATGCGCTAGATGATGCATTACAGAATATAGTAGTGTAAGATTGATGCTAATAGGAGGTTAAGCGATTAGGTCACTCATAAATGTTCAAGAAGGGGGGCTTTTTTTCTGTATCCTAAAATTACAAAGTATGGAAGCTCAAGCATGAACATGAGAGCTTATTATTAATGCTGAGTGCCTAATATATGCCTTTTCATCTCAAAGAATGTGCATATATGCTGAACTCCAAAGATATCAATGCTCTTGTCTACCGTTTTGCAGGATCACTTTATTTTGGTTGCCTCTGAATTTGTGTATGCCCCGTGGAAACATGCTAAAGAGCAAGCAGCAAATCGAGCAGCTATGGTAAATGATGACTCATGTACCCCATCAATCACTGCTGCTACAGCAGAGAAGTTTGAATCACTTTTGATTGACTATCTAAAGGATCAGGTATGTTCGATCAAGGAGCAACATAGAGATTTAATATGTGGATAATCCTGACTTGCATGTTTAATGTTCGTACTTTTTCATGCTCTGCAGATCGGCTCATATTTCACAGACAAACTTTTTAAGCTTGTTCGGGATATAGCTCACCTGAAGGGTATAAAGAAATCAGAAACACAGCCCGATGGGAGTGGTCACAAGGGAGATGCTGCATTGGAATTCATTAAGCACATATGTGCAGTTTTGGCATTGGACCAAAATGTTCAACATGATGTTCTGGTAACTAACTTATTCATAATAAGTTCTAGTTGAGAAGAACAAATTGAACTGATATCTACATTGGTGAATATAATCACATCATCAAATCATCATCTCTTGCAAGTACTTGTGTCTCTTCACTGCGATTGCTGATTGCTCCTATTTAGCATGTGTGAGGACATGAACAGACTTGTGCTTCTACTCTAGCTAAGCTGGAGGCTGACAATGCATCTCGAAAGACAGGGAACTCAATGATAACCTTTTAATTGTAGAGATGAAATGGAGTCATTATATCCTGAAAATAAACATATAGATTTGCATATAGAGTTATAGATGGATTCCTAATCTAAGACTAAAGCATTTGCTTGTGCATGTTATCGCCTTGTCTATTGGTCAGGGTTGCCTTGTGATCTCACTTGAAATATACTAACATTCTTTTTACATATTATTGCTCCATTAGCCAAACATCTTGTACTGAGTAAAAAGCTCTCCGATCTTCTGCAGGTCATGAGAAAGAACTTGTTAAGATATGTGCATGTAAGAGAGTTTGCTCCAGAAGCTGAGTTTTGTAGCCCTCCTTCATCCTTCACATTACCAAATATAATTTGCAGGTAAATTATGCTGGAGTGTAATTTTTATCATACAGTTGATTGGCTATATAAATGATCCCTGTAGATTTGTTCCCCTTAACTAAGCTCGTCAATGTTTAGATGGCATGTCAGATAGTCTACTTGCTACGTTAAGCAATTTACTCTACTAACAGCCTCGTCTGTTTTTCTTGTGACAGTTACTGCAATGATTGTAGAGACTTGGACTTGGGGCGGGATCCAGCACTTCTAACTGAGGAGTGGCATTGTGCAGTTCCACAATGCGGGCAGCCCTATAACCGACACACAATGGAAAACACTATCCTTCAGATTGTGAGGCAAAGGGAGCGGCTTTACCAGGTCCAGGATCTGGTGTGTGTCAAATGCAACATGGTTAAAGACTCTCACTTGTCTGAGCAGTGCTCCTGTGCTGGTTCATTCAAATGCAAGGAAGATGCTACTGAATTCCACAGGAAAATGCAACTCATTCATAAAATAGCAGTGCAGCAAAATTTCCAGCTTCTCCAAGAATGTGTTTCTTGGATCTTAGAGATTAGATAACAACCTAATAGAACAATTTAGCGAAATGTTAGTCTTCTTGTACATAGTGATTTAGGCACGTGTTAGCATCAATATATTTTGTCTATATCTAACAAATTTTTAGCCAAAAGAGGACTTGATGTAGTATCCCCTTCCATGTCCTATGATAAAAATGTGAAAATGGGAAGTATTCTTATTATTATGTCTGGTATGAACTCATACGTTAGGTCATAAGTATCCATGATACTTTAATACAAAAAAAATCCACTATTTTTATCATTTCTCTCTCCTCCATATTATCTCATATTCATCCATTTGATTTTGTGGTATCTATTTAAATATTAATGAACCCCTAAATATGAAGGAATTGGGTCGGGTGTCACTTTTTCCGGCCCATTTTTCTTGTTTGGAAGATCTCTCACAATTTTGCAGTTTTGGCAGGGGAGAAAAAACATAAATCTCTCTCCCCTCTTCCCGAGTCCCGACCTTCATCCTCATAGCAGTGCCTTCCCGAGTTCCGACTTGCACGCCGATGATGACACTGTCGCTACCTTTGGATCGATCTCGCCGCCGGCCCCGTCGACTACGGCCCCGCCCTCTCCGGCGATGGCGTTCTCCCCCGCGATCGAAGACTATCGTGTAAGCTCGTCCTCCATTCTTCGATCTCCCTCTGTCTGTCCATAAGTCGTGATTCCTCTTCAATTTGATTGATCTATCGGTTTTCCGATTCGAACCTGGATTCGCTGTTTGTTCAAGTGTACATCGATTCAAAAGTAAATGCTCAAGGAACCGATCGGCGTGCGGACGGAATTGAATCGAATCAAATCTGGATACACGCACTACTAGATCGAGGTAACAATCGCTTACGATTTGGCGTGTTTAGTTTCACAAATGTCATCTCGTTTTTTGCTAAATCTCTACTCTATGAGATCAGTAGCTCTAGTTGTTTGATAGTATACCGAGTTCATGAATTCTGCTCATTGAAATGTCTAGGAGTCGAGGTTCATGTCTCACGGATTTGGTGTATGATAAATTGTTCAGTTTGAGAGGTAAAAAAACTCATTGAAATGTTATGATTGCTTAGGTTGCACAGAAGGTGTTTGATAAATTGTCCCTTGGGTTAACGTTTGGTTTGTAACTTGTTTTTCTTTCACTTTTTGTGTTATCAATTTAGTGTGCAATCAACTGATGTGGATAAAGATGGGCTCAAACATGTGATGCTCTGTAGAGATTAATCAACTGATGTGGTTAGAGATTTGCTTCTGGTATGAAAGTCCATCTTAGTGAATTAGAGATTTGTACGGACTCTTCTTTACTTAGGTAGCTGATGTGAGGAAATTGTCTATGTGAAGGTGATTTGGCGTATCCCATAACATGTATTAAAAATGATATGCAACTAGTGATGACTATTTATTTTATATATTTTTGAGATTTGATAATACGTGTTCTATGTATTGATAATACTTTGTGATGACAATTGACAATTTGGTATATTGTCCAGTTTTGTTATAATATAAGTGTGCTAAAAATGTGAAAGTGATAAAAATGATGATTAATATTGTCACTTGATAAAAATGTGAAATTGACAATTTGGTATCTTGAAATTTGATAATATAGTGATGAATATTGTCACTTGTGATGACAATTAGGTGTTATCAAGAAGATCATTTGATATCATTGGTATGATATATATTGTCACTTGTGATGATAATTTGGAGTTGTGTGCATGTCTTGCTCTAGCTAAACTTATTCGGTGTATAATCTTCTAGTTATTTGGTGAATATTCTCATTTGTGATCACATATAGATGTGAATATTGTCATTTGTGATGACAATTAGGTGTGAATAATTGCTGAATTTTTTCATTTATGATGACAATTAGGTGTGAATAGTGTCATTTATGATGACAATTAGGTGTGAATATTGTCACTTGTGACAATTAGTGTGAATATTGTCACTTGTGGTGACAATTAGCTGTAAATATTGTCACTTGTGTTGACAATTAGGTGTGAATATTGTCACTTGTGTTGACAGTTAGCTGTAAATATTGTCACTTGTGTTGACAATTAGGTGTGAATATTGTCACTTGTGTTGATAATTAACTGTGAATATTGTCACTAGTGGTGACAATTAGGTGTGAATATTGTCACTTTGTGGTGACAATTAGGTGTGAATAATTACTGAATTTTGTCACTTGTGATGACAATTAGGTATAAATATTGTCACCTGTAGTGACAATAAGTGTGAATATTGTCAGTTGTGTTGACAATTATGTGTGAATATTGTCACTTGTGGTGACAATTAAATGTGAATATTGTCACTTGTGGTGACAATTAATGTGAATATTGTCACTTGTGGTGACAATTAGGTGTGAATATTGTCACTTTGAGGTGACAATTGATGACAGTCAACGCCGGTCAACGATCGGTCAACGCCGGTCAACGTTCGGTCAACACCGGTCAACGGTCGGTCAACTGGTGGAGAGAGGGATTATGCTATGTGTGCAAATTTAACATATTGTGGTATTTTCATGCTATATGGCATTTTCCAAATGCCATATAGCCAAATCATTCCCTAAAATTTACTTTTCCATTTTCTCACTTTACAACACTTATTTATTTACCTATATAAGTTTATAATTATACCCTTGATTAATTAATTCACAATGTTTCTTTATCTAATTAAAAACAATTAATTATGTCTAAATATTTTTAACTAATTAAAAATCACTAATTAATTGTAAATAGTTATTTTGACTAATAAAACATGCTATATTAATTTTAATAAATTACCATTTTACTAATCTTATTTTTGTTTTCAGGTTTAAAAATCGTTTTTATTTAATTCTATTTGTCTAAATGTTTTCAACTGTTAGAGATATATAGGAAAATTAATAAACCAAAGCGAAGAAAACAACCATCATTAATTAATCCATAACATCAAACACAACAATATTAAAACACACAACAAGAAACTTGAACCGAAATTAAAGAAACAAAATACAATAAATAACATAGTTGCAAACATAAGAAACCTTACATCATTCGTCGTCATTGTCATATTGTTCATCATCTTCATAATCTCCATCACGAGCCTCATCATCATCCTCATTGTAATAAGCCCCTACGTGTTGCCCATAAGTGCTCCACCAAATCATCCTTAAGTTGATGGTGTGTAACCCGATTCCGGAGATGATACCTACGTTGGATGTAGTTGTTGAGATTATAGTCCATGGATAAGGGAGGTTCACTTGGTTTGTAGCCATCACCATCATATTGAGAAACGACAAACCCATTATGTTTGTACCTAACTCTTTCATCTTCTACAATCATGCTGTGAATGATTATGCACGCTTTCATTGTCTTTGCAATGTAATCAGGCTTCCACGATAAGGCTGGCTCTCGAATGGTTTTAAATCTGCTTTGCAATGTTCACATTGCCCTCTCAACATCTTTACGCCAACACTCTTGTTGTTGGGCAAATAGTTTTGCCTTCGGCCATTGAGGGAGGGTGATGGATTGAACAACCCAAGGGGGATGGATACCATCAACGAGATAGTATCCCATGTTGTACTTGTGTCCATTGACCGTGAAGTTTACATTAGGAGTTACACCTTGTACAACGTCATCAAAAATAGTTGATCGAGCAAGAGCATTAATATCATTGTTGGTACCTGGTGTGCCAAAGAAAGAGTGCCAAATCCAGGTGTCCCATGATGTAACGACCTCTAGGATAATTGTTGAACCGTCATGATCTCCACGGGCGTACATCCCTTTCCATGCAGCTGGACAACGTTTCCACCTCTAATGCATACAATCGATATTGCCCAACATGCTGAGAAATCCTCGAGACTCTCCTACACTTAATAGAAGTGCAATGTCATCGTCGTTTGGCTTCTTAGGTACTCGTTTCCAAAGAATTCAATGATTCCTTCAACAAACTGGTACTGGCATTTTCTTGTTGTGTCTGCACCAATACGAACATATTCACCAGGCGCATCAGCAACAAGTCCATATGCGAGCACATGGATTACAGCAGTACACTTCTATAGTGCCGATAAACCAAGGTGGCCGGTTGCATCATGTCTTTGTTGATAGTATGGCATCTCGACTTCTAGTTTTGTTGGCAATGCCCATAAAGACGGGCCTTCGCAGTCGAAATCTTCTTCGGAATTGCTCATCCGTGTACGTTGGTGTATCGCTAAAGTAATCGGCAAACAATCTTGCATGCCCGACTTCCCTTCCTCTTTCAATGTATCTCTGAGGACGTCGGGTTCTTGAACTTCCTCCTTCTACTTCTGCAGTTGCTATGCGGTGTATGAGAGCAGTTTAAAATTGTTGGTAATGAGCTTGGAATTGGTCAACTATGTCATCCAAGCTATGGTTTGATTCAGAGCTAGAGGTACTAGACGTTTTTATTAGTGAGAATTGTTTATGGAACTTAAGGAAACCATAGATAAGACAGAGTGTTTTAGAGAGTTTTAAGTGTCTTCGGAATTGTTGAATGAAATTTGATGTATATAAGAAACATTGTATGCCAACTAGCGGAGAGAGAAATCAATGTAGGAACTAGTAGAGAGAATTCAACGTAGGGTCATTGTTATTATGAAGTACACATCTCAATGTAGGAACAATGTATGCCAACTAATAGAGACAATTCAATGTAGCAACTAGCATAGCGAATTCAACATAGGAAACTCATTGCTATTATGAAGTACACATCTTAATGCGGGGAATCAATGTAAATTCAATATCGGGAATCAAAGTACACAATTCAATGTTAATCAGATATCACATCCCACCCGTACATACCTTACCACTAGATAAATTTCGGATCCAACGTTATTAGAATTTGAACTTATCTTCTCCACCATAAGATAAGAAATTGGTATTTCATTAGCCTGTCATAAGAAGAGAATCAAAATTTGCTTTTTAGATATCACATGCCACCCATACCCTACCACAAGATAGATTTCGGATCCAGTATTATCGGAATTTGAACTTATTTTCTCCAACACAAGATAAGAAATTGATGAATTAATTAGTTTGTCAAAAGAAAAGAATCAAATTTTGCGTTTAGACATCACATGCCACCCATACCTTGCAATTACATAAATCTCGGATCCAATGCTATCAGAATTTGAACTTATCTTCTTCACCACAAGATCAGAAATTGGTAAGTTAAGTCTCTCACAAGAAGGGAATCAAAATTTGCTTTTTAGATACCACATGTCACTCATACCCTACTACAAGATAAATTTCGGATGTTATTAGAAATTAAACTTATTTTCTCCACCACAAGATACGAAATGAATTTTTAGTATTGAGAATTATTTATGGAGCTTAAGGAAACGATAGATAAGGAAGAGTGTTTTAGAGAGTTGTAAGTATCCTTGATTTATTGAATAAAATGATGCATATATAAATAGATTTTATACACCAACTCTCAATTTAGAACTACTAGAGAGAATTCAATGTAGTATCACTCATTTCTATAATGATGTACACATTTCAACATAAAGATTCCATGCAAGAAATTGAATGTAAATTAAATAGTCTGAAGTACACATCTCAACATAGGGAACTCAATGTAGGGAATTCAGTGTAAGAAATCAGTGTTAGTCTGAAGTATATCTAATTGAACGGTAGGGAATCAAAGTACACAATTCAATGTTAGTCAGATAGCACATGCCACCCGTACCCTACAACTAGATAAATTTCAGATCCAATGTTATTAGAATTTGAACTTATCTTCTTTACCACAAGATAATAAATTGGTAAATTAATTAGTCTGTCACAAGAAGGGAATCGAATTTTTGCTTTTCAGATATCATATGCCGCCCATACCCTACCACTGGATAAACTTCGGATCCAATGTTATCCGAATTTGAACTTATCTTCTTCATTGCAAGATAAAAAATTGGCGAATTAATTAGTCTGTCACAAGAAGAGAAATCAAAATTTGCATTGAATGATGAACATACTAAATTAAACACATGTATAGAAAGGGATCAAATTGCATTTAAGGATAAACACACTGACATAAACACAAAGTTAGAAATTGAAAGTGCAAAACAAAAAGTATAGTACATGATAATTGAACATGCAAACAAGGACAATAAGAGTGCTCTCCATGAGCATAAATATTCAAACAAGTACGTCGCCAATTTGAGCATCATTTTTTCTTGTTCGGGAGTGTGGACTTGTAACATTAACAACTTATGGTACAAGTTTATCCTCTTGATCTCCACCTCTGATCTCTTCACATCCGCTAACTCTTGGGCAACCTTCTTCGAATTTTCCATCATAAGTCGCGATAGGTCAACATCCAAAGAAACTTGGGATGACGAGGGTGCTCCTTTTGCTCTTGCTTTCTTAGCAGCTTTAATGCCGATTGGGCGCTCAGTGGGACTTTATCATACCTACTTATTGGCATATCAGGACCCGATGCATCGCCTTCATTTGCGGCCGTCCTCGATCTCTTTGAGCTTCCAGTGCTGGAGCTTTGTTGAGTGTGAAAAGCTTTCCATCTTTCCTTCTTCCTCAAAATAGCCTAGCTTGCTGCTTTAGTGAAATGACAATTAGTTGAAGTATAAAAAAGTTCATGAGCGTACTTCTTAATATCGTCATTTGACTGACCGCTTCTAGTAGAGCATGTAGATAGTGTTAATAAGAGCATGTTTAGTGTTGTTTTCTTGCATCTAGACTAGTTTTTTTTGTATTTTTTCTTAGTTTCTTTAGTTTCTTTGAGATTCGAAATCTATCCTAGTTTTTGTATAGTTTCAGGTCATTCCGGCGAGGGATTTGGCACATAAAGTTCCTAGTGGTTTAAATTTAGAGGATTCAAGATTGGAGATGTTCAATTGCCTAATTTCAAGGTTATTCAACCTACAATTGAAGAGGATTAAGCCCAAGAGGTGTTGGGAAAAGAACACTTGGATCCAGACTATGTATTGGAGTTATTATTTCGACACACAAATTTTGCAATGTTTACTTTGGGAGATACGACAATCGTATGGAGGTGAACTTGGTGTCATTAGAAATCTAATTCGAAGAGCTACAATTCATCTTTTTATTTCGAGTCCAAATATCAGCTTGAAATGTGTAAAAACAGCCTCTGAAGTGTTGCTCAAATCCTAAATCGACCCAATGCGCGGGCTAAGACCCCTAAGGCGGGTCGCGCCTTGGCTGTAGGTGGTCGTGCCATGCCAACTGGCCTCAGGAGGTGAAGCGTGGGGTGGTGTCCCCATGACGCGGTCATGCCTTACTGTTCCCTGGCTGCGCTTTGGATTCATGTCGCAAGAAGTGTTTGTCCGCCTTCGACTTAACCCGAGATCTTTTTATGATAGATTTTTTTTCCTTATTTTGGGATGTTTTGTCCTATAAATACATTGGTTCAATTACTATTCTTGACTTGACTTACGACTCTATACCCCAACCCAACTTGCTCTGGCCTAACCAGGCCTTTGAGGCACAATCTTATATTGTAACAAGCATTCGCCACGGTCATCGACAACCTTCGTGCAGTGGTGAGCTTGTCGGCATGAGCGAGGATGTGCCAGGTTGTTTGAAGGATTTGACAAGGAGAAATTTTTAGGGTTTCAAGAATCTTGGATGAAGGGAGAGAAAGGGAACTTCAAGCCTAAAGTGAACGGAAAGTCGATAAAGCAAATCCACCACAGGTGGACCCAATCGATGGACTATGAGGAACCGTGTACTGATGTCTCTCAAATTGGTGGTGTTTTAAAGGTTATTTCCCTTGTAAATATGTTTCTTTCTTCCCTTTTCTTATGTGTTTTGTCCCTTTTTAGCTTAGTTTCCGCACTTCTATGAGATTCGGAGACTATGCGCATTTTGTGTATATTGTAGGTGTTTTTGGCATGAATTGAGAGCTATTTCGAAGGAGACTCGAGGAAGGAGCAAAGCACGAGGCAAGGAGGGAAAAGAGGAGCAACCCATGAAGAGAAGCAAGAGAAAATCCATGAAGAAGAGGTGGCCAGAGGACCGGATCGAGGTACCATCAGCATCGGACCCGAGATCGACTTTCGACATCGGACCGACGTGCCCAGTACCTCGGGCCCGACATGCCTCCGTGTCGGTCCGAGTCGGTCGGATTATGGATTGGGCTCCAAGGCATACAATTGTGAACTACCACTTTTGTCCCTCTTCTATTAAGGCTATCTTATCTTCTAATTTTGGGGGATCCAAGAGACAACACACTAATCACCTCTCAAAGGCTCTAGGAAGACTTGGGGAGCAAGGAGAAAGCAGAAGAGAAGGAGAAGAAGAGAGATCGGTGGAGGAGAAGGAGAAATCTAGGGATTGCTAGTGAGTTTGGCTTTGTTTTGTCTTGCTTTTGTGGATTTGGAACCCTTGAATTGGGATTTATGGATTTCCTTTGCTTAGTTAATGAGATTTGGTTTTGATTTGAGATTGATGATTGAGATTGCTTTGCTTTGTGTTTTGTTTGCTTTTTACTTTAGCCACATGGAGTAGATCTCCTTGATCTTGGACTATGAGGGAAACTTCTAGCTAGGTTGGGTTTGAAACCCCAATTCTCTAAGCCTTGAGTGATTGATCTAGGAACCCACTCTACATAGTGCTACAATTCCTTCGCGAAAGCAAGGAATCAAGGCTTGTGGTTGGAAAGAGTGAACGAAAGTGAGCAAATTCCCATCACGAGACCTTGCATCGAAGGGGAGGTCAATATCCCTATGGGTCGATGTGTAGAAGTGGCGGGAATGAGGTGAACAACCTCGATCCTACGAGGATCATCACTTATTGCTTGAATTGGGGTGGAAAAGCCTACACCTACTAGAGAAGGAACCCAAAATCGCAAGATCTACTTTCCATTTACTGAGTTCGACATTCCCAGCCATATCGGGCCTGACTTAATCTGTGTCGATCCCGACCCCCTCTTTGTCGCCAACCTCGGGCCCGACATGACCTTTGTGTCGGTCCCGAGTGTTTCTCTTGTTTTCCTTTGTTTTAACTTCTCTTTTCCGGTTTTCAAGTCTTTTGGTACATCAAACGATAGAATTCCCGAGCGTTCGACACCCACCCTGTGCTACAATGGGGTCGGGTTATAAATTGTATTCTCGAGACCATTGCAAATGAGAGCGATCAGAATTTGGCGCCATTGCCGGGGAGTTCTAATTGCTTTGAGTACCAAATTTTGTTGAGTCTTTTGTGTTTTGGTAGTGATTTGGGTGAGGGAATAGCCCAAGCCCCTTGTTTGTTTTTGATTGGTTTTGGTTTGTGTTTTTGCTTTGTAGGTGTATGCAAGCTCGTTCCGCCCGACGAACACTTCAGTTCGAGTTTGTGAGTGATCCGGAAGGTATTCTCAAAGAAGCCCAACGAAAGAAGAGGATGGAGAACCAAGCACTCTATGATGATGAGATGGTTCAAATTAGGGCCGAGATGGCTAGATTGCAACTTGAGGCAGACAACTGAGAGGTGGAAGCAAGAAGAGAACGTGAGCAACGTATGAGGATCGAGGCTCAACTCAAAGCTCTACCCCGGAATGCACGTCAATACATG
Source organism: Polygonum maritimum (assembly GCA_963924305.1). NCBI lineage: Eukaryota > Viridiplantae > Streptophyta > Magnoliopsida > Caryophyllales > Polygonaceae > Polygonum > Polygonum maritimum. The sequence goes on from OZ002729.1 coordinate 22,587,757, forward strand.
CATCCGGAGTTGAGGGTGCCCGAACCGGCTATTGTGCTACTAGAGGTTGCCAAGAATTTCGAGATCAAGACGCAATTCATTTCTCTCATCGAGCGGGATCAATTTGAGGGTCGCCCGCAAGAATGTCCAATTGAGCACGTTAAGCGTTTCGTCGACAAGTGCGAGACGATCTCTACGGATGAGGAGACCTTGGAGTATGTGCTTCTTAAGGCGTTCAAGTGGTCACTTGGGGGTAAGGCCGCACATTGGCTCGAGAGCCAAGCCCCTAGGTCTATCACCACATGGCGAGCTCTTCATGATGCATTCTTGATGAAGTTCTTCCCACCTTCAAGGACAACCGAGCTCCGGAGGAAAATTGCAAGCTTTCAACAAGGACCGAATGAACCTCTCTTCAAGGCATGGGATCGTTTCAAGGAAATGTTGCGCCAATGTCCAATTCATGGGCAACAACCGTATGTGCTTCAAGATATCTTTTTCCAAGGCATCAATCCGGCCACTAAAGACAAGCTAAATCTCCACACCAATTGTGGATTTATAGACTTGACTCCGGAGCAAGCTTGGGAATTACTTGACAAGCTTTCCGATTATGAGGCCATGTATGGGGTGAGTCAAGCTAGCAAAGAAGTGAAAGTTCAAGGTGAAGGCACGAGGAAGCTATATGATCCAAAGGGAGAAGACATTGACAAAGATGTGAGGCTCCAATTCCTTGAAAGTGAAGTGACTAAGCTAAGAAGGCAAGTCCACCATTACGAGCAAACCGCTAGAGCTTGTGAGGAGTGTGGATCTTTTGCCCATGCTACACAAGTGTGTCCGAATGAGAGCCAAGTTTGCTTGGCCGAGCAAATTGAGGAGGCACACTATGTTCGAGGGAATTATGGAGGAAGAGCAAATTTCAATAATGGAGGTAATGGCCGGTGGAATCAAGGGCAAGCCAATGGCTACAACAACAACTTCAACCAAAACAAGCCAAGGGCGCCACAACAACAACAACCATATAGGCCACCGGGATTTAATGAGATACAAACATTGACTCAAAAGATGGAAGATGGATTCAAGGAGATAAGAACTCAATTTAATGAGTTTGGTGCATGGAGGAGGCAAGTCAACAATCAATTTGCCCAAATTGCAACTCAAGCCCCGAGAGAGAATGGGAGACTTCCGGGCTGACCCGAGGAGAATCCCCGTGCCCCGCATAATCAAAATGAAGTTCGGGCTATTGGATTGAGGAGTGGTCGAAATCTACCTGAGCCACATGTGCCTAAGTCAAGAGAAGAGAACCGGACCGACTTGCCAGGTAAGTCGGGTCCGAGGTGCCAAGATATCGATCCTGCAGCCAGAACAACTCCCCTGTACGTCCAAGACCGAGGTTGAGAGGGAGTCGGGCCCGACTTGCCTAGATGTCGGCCCGACCGCTCCGCCAATGCTCTGCCCCCAGACCGAGGTGCATGACATCGGGCCTGACGTGGTGCCCAAGTCGGTCCAGCCAGAGGAAGGTGCAAATGTGTCGAACAAGGCTAAGGAGGTTGATCCGAGCAAGATTCAAGGTGCCACAACTCTTCCTTACCCCTCGAAGAAGCCAAAAGATGTTGTTGAAAGCAAGTTCAAAAGATTCCTCAAGCTTTTGCAAGGTTTGAACATCACTATCCCATTCACCGATGCTTTGAACGAGATGCCATCCTATGCTAAGTTTTTGAGGGAAATCTTGAGCAAGAAGAGATTCATAGCTGAGATGCAAGATGAGGTGAAGATTTTGGAGCTACCTCAAAAGTTAGGAGATCTGGGAAGGTTTGCTATCACAATTGGTGTAGGGTCTCAAAGCTTTAAAGCCCTATGTGACCTTGGGGCAAGTGTTTCTGTTATGCCCGCTAGCATCTGGAGATAGGCTAGTCTTGGAGAAATTGAACCGGCCGATATGTCCCTTACTATGGCCGACGGCTCCATCATCAAGGCTAAGGGAATATTGGATGACGTGCCAATTCGAGTTGGAAAGTACTTCGTTCCCGATGACTTTGTGATTCTAGACATGCAAGAGGACCCCTTGGTCCCTATCATCCTAGGAAGACCGTTCTTAGCAACGCCGGGGGCTAAGTTTGATGTCAGAAACAGGAAAGTTTCCTTTGAGATTGGAGAGGAAAAAGTTGAGTTTCACTTCAACAAGGCTTTGAATGAACCGGATGCTTTGGCTATCCTAAAGCTAGAGGAGAATGGTAAGAGAAAAAGAGAAGAAGTGGAAGTTGCAAGAGAAGCGGTACCTTTGAGGAGCGATGTGAGACTCAATGAGCAAATTCAAGCTAGAGAGTTGTTGGAACAAGTTGAACAACATGATGAGTCAAGGATCAATGCTAACCTAAGGAGTAATGAAGAGTATCCTTGTTCATATCCTTTTGAAGTTGGTGATGACCACAATTGATTCAAAACATGTGATTCCTACATTTGTTTAAGTGATTTGAAAGATGACTTAGTAGATAGCTATATTTGCCTAAGTGACTTGAAAGATAAATGATAGAATCTTCTAGGAATTCTTTAAGTGTTTTTGATGTAGGAAAGGAGGATCATGATGAAGCAATTCAAGAGGTACAAGCTTATTCATTAGAGGAGTATGACGAGAGAGGCCCTAGGTCGGAGAGCCATGCCTACATAGACCATCGTTGGTGGTTTTACGGGTATGAGGGCAACGGGAATGGGCACAACAATGGCGACCAATTCACCGTATTTCATCCGCCATGAGATTGAGGTTAGGAAGTCAAGTTAGTGACTCTAAACGAGCGCTTCTCGGGAGGCAACCCGAGCTAGTAGTTTTCTTTTCGTAGTTTTAGTTCGATTTTTCCTAGCTTAGCTTGCTTAGCTTTTCTCTAATCATTCCCTATCAAGTCTTTTGTGGAATTATGGTGTTATTAGTTCTTCAAGATTGTGTAGGAGTTATGGTGAAAAATAAATGGAATTATGGAGAAAGATGTTGCAACAAGATAGAGTGATTTTGGTGGCCGGAGCAACCCCACATCGAGCCCAGGTAAGTCGGGCTCGACTTGGGTATGTCGGTCCATGACGTCGGTCCTCGTCGATCGAGTGTAGTGGAGTTACCAATTTTACCCTTTGACCTAAAATTGTCTCTTTCCCATTAAAATCCCTTTCCCTTACCTACCTACCACCTTCATAATAACCACCATACCCAAAATAGATCTCTCCCTCTTAAACTCTCAAAATTCGGCCCCCTACCTCTCATACTCGATCCCCACCTCTTCCCTTTCTTCATCTCGATCCAACCACAACAAACCCTCCCCAACCCAAAACCAAAGAGAAATTTCAAGATCAACATTGCTCTTCATCCTTCATCTTGACCTAGGTTGAGATAATTTGAGTTCTAGTTGATTTCTAGCTTAAAGGTTGAAATCTCTTCAATTTCGGTATGTGCAACTCGATCTCTACCTATTTCTTTGATAATTTTGTGCTTCCATTGCATAGATTGAGTATTACCATGATTGATTGAGATTGAAGCTTGAGCATCAATGGTGGATTTGCATGAATAGTGAAATTGCTCTTCAATGTTGTTTATGCATGCTTGAATCCTTTTAGAACTTCGATTAGGAATGTTAGATGGTTGAAATTGAACTTTAGGTGCATGATAGATTGATTTGGGTTGATTTGTTGAAGGAGTTGAAGCATGAACTAGGTCGAGTTTCCCAGGTATGTTGGGCCCGACTTGTGGAAGTCGGTCAACCTAGTCGGACCGAGGTTGGAAGTGTATCGGGCCCGATGTCGCTTGCAAGTTGATCCTGTTGTTTTTGCTTTCTTTTCGTGATGTCATGATGATTCATGTGTTTGATTGTTGGTTCTATCTTGATTATGATATGATATATTCATTAACTTAGCCATTGTTTGGGAATTCCATGATAATTCATGTTGGATCTTATGAGATGTGTGTTTGAAACTTAAGTGTGGGGTAATCCTTGTGTGTTGTGCGTGTGGTTTGTGTTTGTGCGTAATGTTGTTGAGATTGTATGGATCTTATCTTGTGTCTTTTCGCTTGATTGAGTGTGTGTAGGTACGATGGAGACCCGTGCATCCTCATCTCACTCGGAAAGGCCCGCAAAGAAATCCCAGAAGTCAAGGAGGGAACTGAAGTTGGATGATGTTCGGTTTGATGATGAGGAAGCAGCCGAGAAGTACGCAAGGTACAAGGAGCTCGCGCACCGCACTAGGTGGCTTGATTGGGAGTCCGTGAGAAAGATAGGAATGGAGCAAGCTCTCACAAGGTGCTATGCCCACTTCGGTCTTAATGGAATGTTGAGGTGGGACAATCCACATTATCCCGCCTTAACCTCGGAGTTTATGGCCACATTTGATTGTTCCTATGATGATGTGGAAGACGACGAGGGCGCCATCACTTTCCAATTGGGCAACGAGGACTACGAGCTCACTCTTAGAGACTTGGCAACCTACTTTGGGTTTCCTTTTCCAAGAGAGGAGGCCGGCGTAGACAATGAGAAAGTGAACCAAGTTTGGAGGCAAGTGGCCGGGAAGAGTGAAATGAGGAAAGGAGCTACTACAACCGAGATCGCTAGCCCCCTTTTCCGAGTCATGGTGCGCGTCTTGGGGTGTGCCATCTACGCACGTCATGAGTTGAGCAAACCCATGAAGGAGGAGGTGATGTTGCTCCACGAGATGCTCTTCAACACCGACAAGCCCTTGAACCTCACTTGGGAATGGGTCAAGATGGTGCGAGACTTCCAAAGCACCTCTTGGATCTACTTTGGCGGAATGATTGCTCGTCTTGCCATGCGCCTAGAGATTGACTTCACCAAGTATACTCCAGCTCCCAATGGCGTGGAGTACATGAACATCAAGTACTTCAAGAAGGCAAACATTATCAAGGAGAAGATTTGCATGACTTCTTTGGCTCCTCATTCGAACTACCAAAGTGTTGCTATCCGGTTGGCCCCCAACCTCTACGATCTATCAAGGTATCACAATTGGTACCAAGTGTGGAGCGGAAAGCCTCATTCATTTGGTGAACCGGTTGGTGCTAGGGAGATTCGTCAAATACCTCAACACATTCGCTTCACGTCTCCCTCGTCCACTCCGGATTCCGAACAAGACAACTTTGAGTTCGCCCCTAGAAGAGATGCAATGGACGTTGACACACCTCCGGAAGAAGATGAAGGCTTCCAAAACTTGTTGGCTAACCTCCGAGCCACGCAACAAGCTCCAACATTGGCGGACCGAGATGCACCACATATCGGGCCCGACTTCCAACAAAGTCGGTCCAATGCTTTCCTTGGCGACTCGGTCCCGAGGTACTATAAGCAAGGTGAAGGGAGTGGAGCAAGGCACGAGCAACCTCAATATGACGGTTATGAAGGCTACGCTCAATGGTACGGCCTTGGCATGGTCTTCCCTGAGCGGAAACAACCGGTGGACATGTCATTTTTGGCTAATCAAATGGCCCACCTTCAAATCCAACAAGAGAGTGTGCTCCAAGAGGTCCATCAAGTCAATCTCCAACAACAACTCATGTACCAACAACAACAACAATACCTCCAACAACAAGGATCCTTCCAATAAGAGATGAACCGGAACCTCGGCTACACTAGGCGCGAGGTCGATGAGCTTAGGACGGTGGAGGATGAAAGGTGGCACGTCTAAGAAAGTTTCAACCATTGGATGAGCGGGAACTACCCTTCCCGAGAAGATCAATGGACACGCCTGGATCCTCAACTTCAACCACCGACCCAAGATTTCCACCAAGAGCAAGTGTATGAGAGGGAGCGGCAAGCAAGGCTCCAAAGAGGATATCGGCGGGAACGCCCCTTCGAGTAAATCTAGACATGCCATTGAAGAATAAGAAATTGTGAGCTCTTTGAACTTTTCTCTCTTACTTTGAGTTTTGGTTTCCTTGTTTGATGGGGACATCAAAATTTTAAGTATGGGGTGGGGGTTATTGCTCATGGTTTCACCTGTTTGCTTGTGTGTTTGTTTTGAAGATGTTTGTCTTAAGTTTGTGCTTGGAATGTTTGCTTTTGGATAGTGGTTTGATGATGAAAGACAAGAATGATTGAGTTTGATTTGGTTTGAATGGATGAGTTTTTGTTTTTGTTTGAGAAATTTTTCCAAAAATCCATAAAACTTTGAAAATTTCGTGTTGAAAACAACAAAAAGATTTTGTTTTGGACTAGAAATCCCCATCTTAGATGCCCAAATGAAAGCTAATGATGATGTGAGCATGTAAATTCCTTTGCATATTTTTGGATGGTTTAGCCTCTTAAATGATGTTGCTTTTGATGTGATCGTGATATCTTGCTTGTTTTTATTAAGCATGTGAGTTCTAGGATGAATTCTTATGCAACTAAGTATGAGTGACCCTTGCGAGATTGATTTTTGACCATTTTAGGGATGCTTGTTCATTATTGCATATCCCCCATGTTTCTTGTGTGATTAGCTCATGCATGCTTAGTAAAACTTGCTATTGAAGTGTTTATCTATTTTCAAAGACCGTCATGAGAATTGTCTTAGCATTGTCACATTGATTTGAACTTTATTCTTTTAGTCACATAAATGTTCCATATCCTACCATGAAGTGAATCCTTTGTTTGTAGCCCCATTCTAGCCTAGACCTTTATTTGAAACTCCTCAAAAATATTATTCCTAGCCTTATATGACTTGACCCTTATGGGATTGGACTTTAGAAGAGAGGGTTGGAGTGTATTTGATGAGTTGAGATTCTCTTGGGTTTAAGGGCAAAGAATGGTGTTATGAATCTTGTGGGTAGTCTATCTTTGTTGTGCATAAAGGAAAAATGAAAGAAAGAAAGAAAAGGAAAGAAAATGTTGGAAATGGGAAGTGGATTGAAAGTGAAGAGCTTAAGTGAAAAAAATAGTGGTCCGACCGAGTTACAAGTAACATCGGGCCCGAGTTAGTGAAAGTCGATCAAATGGAAAAAGTGTGAAAAAATCCGACAAAAAGCCTAAGAGCAAAGATGAAGTGGAATGTTAAGTGAAAGTTTGGGTTGAGAGAAGAGAATTTCTAAGTCTTTTGGATGAGTGTGAAATTTAATTGTGGAATTTTAGTGAAGTTGGTGAGAGATTAGTAAGTTCAATCCCCATTATAAGCACCAAAGACCAAAATGATTCCCACCTTAAGAAATACCAAAAGCCCCATTACAACCCGGCCAAATGGAACCTCTTTGAGGACCTCCATTGAGCCAAGTTCAAATTCTTTGTGTGCATTGTAATAGGCATCTCTAGGTGGAGGATTTGGTGATATTAGCTTCAATAGTAAAGTCCTTACTTGCATGATATTTGAGATTGAGTGTTCATTGCTATACCCATACACATAATGAGTGATACACATTTTCATGTCCCTAAAGTGAGGCTTAGTTGCATTGACTCTATTCCTTTGAGCACTTAATCATGTGTGATGATGTAATCTTGCTTGAATATCAATCACTTGTGCTTGAATGCGTTTTCATACGAGGCTTTACTTGAAGGTTATGTTTCGGTCTTGGTTACATTGTTATTGCTTGAGGACAAGCAAGTTTAAGTATGGGGTATTCTGATGTCTCTCAAATTTGTGGTGTTTTACAGGTTATTTTCCCTTGTAAATATGTTTCTTTCTTCCCTTTTCTTGTGTGTTTTGTCCCTTTTTAGCTTAGTTTCCGCATATCTATGAGATTCGGAGACTATGCGCATTTTGTGTATATTGTAGGTGTTTTTGGCATGAATTGAGAGCTATTTCGAAGGAGACTCGAGGAAGGAGCAAAGCACGAGGCAAGGAGGGAAAAGAGGAGCAACCCATGAAGAGAAGCAAGAGAAATGCCATGAAGAAGAGGTGGCCAGAGGACCGGATCGAGGTACCATCAGCATCGGACCCGAGATCGACTTTCGACATCGGACCGACGTGCCCAGTACCTCGGGCCCGACATGCCTCCGTGTCGGTCCGAGTCGGTCGGATTATGGATTGGGCTCTAAGGCATACAATTGTGAACTACCACTTTTGTCCCTCTTCTATTAAGGCTATCTTATCTTCTAATTTTGGGGGATCCAAGAGACAACATACTAATCACCTCTCAAAGGCTCTAGGAAGACTTGGGGAGCAAGGAGAAAGGAGAAGAGAAGGAGAAGAAGAGAGATCGGTGGAGGAGAAGGAGAAATCTAGGGATTGCTAGTGAGTTTGGCTTTGTTTTGTCTTGCTTTTGTGGATTTGGAACCCTTGAATTGGGATTTGTGGATTTCCTTTGCTTGGTTAATGAGATTTTGTTTTGATTTGAGATTGATGATTGAGATTGCTTTGCTTTGTGTTTTGTTTGCTTTTTACTTTAGCCACACGGAGTAGTTCTCCTTGATCTTGGGCTATGGGGGAAACTTCTAGCCAGGTTGGGTTTGAAACCCCAATTCTATAAGCTTTGAGTGATTGGTCTAGGAACCCACTCTACATAGTGCTACAATTCCTTCGCGAAAGCAAGGAATCAAGGCTTGTGGTTGGCAAGAGTGAACGAAAGTGAGCAATTGCCCATCACGAGACCTTGCATCGAAGGGGAGGTCAATATTCCTATGGGTCGATGTGTAGAAGTGGCGGGAATGAGGTGAACAACCTCGATCCTACGAGGATCACCACTTATTACTTGAATTGGGGTGGAAAAGCCTACACCTACTAGAGAAGGAACCCAAAATCCCAAGATCTACTTTCTATTTACTGAGTTCGACATTCCTAGCCATATCTGGCCCGACTTAATTTGTGTCGGTCCCGACTCCCGACCCCCTCTTTGTCGCCAACCTCGGGCCCGACGTGACCTTTGTGTCGGTCCCGAGTGTTTCTCTTGTTTTCCATTGTTTTAACTTCTCTTTTTCGGTTTTCAAGTCTTTTGGTACATCAAACGACAGAATTCTCGAGCGTTCGACACCCACCACGTGCTACAACGGGGTCAGGTTATAAATTGTATTCTCGAGACCCTCGCAAATGAGAGCGATCATGTACCCTCAGGATAACCTCCAAAGGAGATCCAATCCGCGATCTCCTCCGATGTCATCTCACAACGGTAGAGATCTTGAGGGCCAAGAGATTGAGAAGAGGTGAAAGAAGAAGGACCGGCCATGAAAATCAAAGGAAAGAAATCAAAAGAGAAGGGGAGGAGCGTTACCTGAGAAGACGAAGAGCGAAATGGGAGAGGTGAAGTAAAGAATTAGTCAAAGAGTTCTGTAGTAATAAGGAGGAAGGTTGCAGAAGAAATATCCCGACGTCCAAGGCTTTCCTAACGTCCCATCTCAACTTAAATGCACGCAATTTCGAAATTCAAAATTCGAAATTACATTTAGGGGTATTGTTGGACCCGGATTCTACCCAAGTGTCCGGTGGCCCATTACCAGAGAAGGCCTAATGCCCTGCAGCTACTAGATATACCCGGATCCATCCGAGTTAGTTAGAGGAGAGAGAAAATCCAAGATATGTTCGGATATAAGAATGATTTTCCAAAGATATGTTGGTTAAGATAGAATTATATCTTGCATTAAATTAGATTATGCCCGATACACTACATGAAAAGATATGAAACAGTAAAGAGCAATGAAGAACACTTTCCACCATTTCCACCATGATTTTACCAATGAGTTTAATTAGCTTGGACTTAGAACAATTTTCCAAAGAACTCATCATAGACTCACGGGTTCCCTTTTTTTCAGATCTTGGAACGTTCTCCTCAACAACTGTGGCGTCCTCCATAGCCTTGTACGCCACTTGTTCCTCAGGTTCTTCATCATCATCAGAAGAACTACCATTATCCCATGCAGATGCGAACGCTCCAATGAGAGCCTTTGTCTTCATTTCCTTTGAAGACATTCTCGTTGTACACTTTTTAGCAAAGTGTCCTTTCCTGTTACACTTGTAACAAGTAAGTTCTTTCATCTCTGCCTCAGTGTACTTGTGACTTTCTTTCTTGGAAGGCATCTTGTGTTTGTTGAAATACTTGTTCCTTTTGCCATAAGAACGGAGAGCTTTGTGAATAAGAGCAAGTTCTTCTTCTTCATCTAGCTGTTCTTTGGTCTTGCTTTCTTTCTCCTTTAAAGCTAGAACGCGTATCTTGACGCGGTTCTCATTTTTGTTGGCTTCCACCATTAAAGCAAGTTCTTGTTGACGACGAAGATACTCAGCGTACTCTGGTGTTGATGTCATCAAGGCTAGATCTGTCTGTGGATTCCGTGCTAGCTCAGCCAAATCGGAGTTCCTCCTTGCTTCATATCCTCTCAGCTTCCCATAGATTTCTTCCATATCTAGAGTCTTGTTAGCTGTATTTTCCTTGAACGTGGTTCTATCAAAGTTCCACTTTCCTGTTAAACCATCAATGACCACCTGAACTCTGTTCCTCATTGAAACTTCAGCTTCTGGAACGCCCAAGTTTCTCATCTTAGTGACAAGAGCTTCAAAGCGGTATGAGTAGTCATTAACTGTCTCATTGGGGAGCATTCTGAAAGCATAGAACTCTCTCTTGATTTCAAGCTGAACGTCTTCCCTCATTTCCGCAGTTCCTACATGGAATTTCTCGAGAGCTTCCCACTGTACTTTGGATGTTGCCAAATTGCTGAATCGGGTGGCGTCCCTCTCGCAAAGAGACGCTTGAAGGAAGCAAATTGCCTTAGCATTTGTTTCCATGAGCTTGTATTCATCAGGACCCCACTCATCCTCTTTGTCTTTCTTGTCAACAGGAACGGTAAGGTCACCTTTCATGATCACTCTCCAGCATTGATAGTTCTGACTCCTAACGAAGTTCTCGAACCTGATCTTCCAGCGGTTGAAGTTGCCGTCCGTCAGGCGCGGAGGCTTCACAAAAGAGATACTAATAGGTTCCATGTCCATCTTTTACCTGCAACTCAGTAAGAATCTAGAGCGCCGGCTCTGACCAATTGTTGGATCGTTAGTACTGAGGGACGTCCTTTACTTTGGTAAAGGCGTCCTTTGGTCAGGCGTCCCTACGAGGAGTAGGGGCGTCCTTGAGTAGTGCAGCGGACTAAAGTACTAAACAAGTATAGAAGAACGCAGTGAATTATAGAGGAACCACTCAAGACCAAGTAGTCCTTGAGTGTAAACCTCTACCTCCTTGGAGGATTTTTGAATAGTTCTTTCCTTTATATTGAACGTCCTTACAGTTGTACTGGCGAGTCTTTACAGTTCTCTGGCACTTAGCTTTTCCCTAAGTCCACTAGTAAAGGACTCCTCTAAGCCTACAACTTAAGCGAGTTCAATCTATTAAAGGACTCTATCCCTACGTCCTACAGTACTTCGTAGGACTCTCTTTCTCTTTTTGGTTTTTTTGAATACAAACTGTTTTGTGGTTTTGGTTACAAGTCTCACTCGATCTAGCACAATTCTTAGCACTGTTCTTGAGTTCTTGAGCTAGTTCTTCGTGTTCTTGAGTGAGCCGTTTTCCTCTGATTCTCTTTGAATATTCTCTGAAAGCGTTAACATCACAATAAATGCCTTGGGGCTATTTATAGGACTTGGGGAAGGGCGTCATTTCTCTAGGACGATCATGCCCTTGGTGGACGTGGCTACAGGATCTTCCTCCACGTATGATGGCGGTGATGAGGAAGCTTCCTGTATCCAACTGTGTATGATGAACTCCGCTACAGGATCGGCCGCCACGTGTTGATGAACTCTGCAACAGGATCGGTCTCCACGTGTCCTTGGATGATCAAATATTGTCGAGTGATGTCATCTTGTCGGCTAGTGAGTAAGGACTCCTTTCTTGCGTTCCTACTTGCTTGGGACTCCGTCCTTGCTCAAGTAGTCTCTAGCTGGTCCTTACTTCCTGTTAGCTAGCGTCCCTAAGCCTAGGGAACGCTTCACACACTTGTTGTCCTTTTGTCACTGGCGTTCCTGAACACTTGGACAATTTTATTAGAATCAAAGTGAGTTTTTCATATCAAAACTAAGGGACGGTTGTGGGCGCACTACCAAGTACGCAAGCGTCCTTGATAGCGTCCCATTAGGGAGAAATGGTTCTGTTTGAATAAGTGCTAGAGCCAAGGCTTCCTCATAAAAAAGACAAAAGAAGTAGGTGAAATGAAGTGTGCATGAAGGTTAAGTGTTTGGTGTTTGGAGGAAGAAAGAAGAGTTGGTTGAGTGTAGTTGAGTTTTGAAGTCTAGGAGTCTAGGTTCCCGGATTCATTAGCACCACAAGACCAAATGATTCCACACCCTTTGAAATACCAAGCCCCGTTACAACCCGGCCGAATGAAACTTCTTTGAAGTCTTCATTGAGCCACCTTAAGTTCTCTTGATGGTTTAACTTGTTTTGATTTCTTCGGTGGAGAATTTTGAATATAATTTCCATTGTCTATGATGTGTTGCTTTTGGAATTGAGATTGAGTGCTTGATTGATATACCTTAAACACTTGAAATCGAGTGAAACACATTGCCCTTGTGAGGTTGGATTGTTATTGCTTAGAATCGCAAATATGTATGCTATGATATTGAAGTTGTTTGCTCATCTTTCTACTTGTGTTCACTTTTCCCTAAAGGCATTCTTTGAGCTTGTTGCTTGGTCTTGATGCATGTGAGTGATTGCTTGAGGACAAGCAAGCTTAATTATGGGGTATTTTGATGTCGTGCTTTTTAGTTGATTTTCTAGGTAGTTTTCTAGCTTGTTTTGCATGCTTTCCTTTCGTGTTTGTGTGTTTTGCATAAGGTTTCGACTCTCCTTCGAGGGTTGGAATCGTTCGTGTGTCGTTTTGTGTTGTGTAGGTATTTGGAGCCTTTTGGAGAAGTTTTCATGCATTTTCGGAGCTTTCTAGGAACCTTAGTTTTCAAGAGTCAAAGTGTCAAGAGTCAAGATCAAAAGTTGCACCCAAGGGAGTCTCAAAAGAGTGCAAGAATTCCCAAGAAATTCAAGGAGAAAAAGAGAAGAAACTCTAAGCAAAAGCCCAACCAATTGGAGCAAGAACCAAGCAAACCGAGAAAAATCCAACGTTCTGCTATAGGTCGGCGCCGACCCCCATATGGTCGGCCGCGACCCCTCTCAGCATCCGAAGAAAATCCGTGCTGCGCAAGTAACGCTTTTGGGCGGGATTTTCGAAACCCGAAAAAGGCAGGCGGCTGTGGCAGAAAGGTGGCAGAGGAAGAAGCTTCCTTCTCTTGCTTTTGTGGGCTGCTACAAAGCCCATTTTGTTTCCCTTTTCAAAATCAGCTTTCCTTCTTAGAAAAGGCTCAAGGGTGAGAGAGGAGAGAGAGGGGAGAGTTGGCTGAGAAGGAAGAAGAAGAAGAAGAAGTTGAGTTTGGAAGAAGAGAAAGTGACGGTGGAGAAGAAGAGTTTGAGTGTGAGAGAGAGATTGCTTGTAAGGAGAGGTAGTAGAGAAGAAAGCTTGTTTTAGTTGATGTTCTAGGAAGAAGAAGACAATGGTGTGTGAAGAAACCTTGTGGGTTGCTTAAGTTTGTAAGTTTAGATCTTGAAATTAATTGAAGTTGTTTGCTTTGGATGATGTTTTCCTCTTCTCTTGTGTTGTTTGTGAGCTTGATTATGTGTGAGTAGTTAGCTTGCTAGGGTTGGGGTGAAACCCACCATGAAAGTGCATTTAAGACCTTGATGTTTGGATCCATGCCTAACTTGAAATCTCTGCCCTTAAATCCCTCTTGAGTGCTTAAAACCCTTGAAGAAGTGGGGAATGTTCTTGTTTGCAACCTAATTGAAAGGTTTTGTTGTGGATGTGGACTACCCGGGTTTAGATGAAAGTCGAACCCTTAGAAGAACAATTTGGATTGCATGTTAGCTCCTTCATGTAAGTGGAGGCTTTGATGTGTTCTTTTGTGATGAAAGTCACCCATGAGATTATGAGTCGAGTTGGTCCCTTATCATTGTTTGAATGCATGCTCGTGTTGTGGTGAATCCCCACCCCTAGTTGTTTTTCCTTGATTTTACAAACCCATCTTCGTGCCCAGAATAGGTCGGCCGCGACCAGTTGCAGGTCGGCCACGACCACCTTTGTAGTTGTTTTCTGTGTGTTGTGATGTTCTGTTGTAGGTCGGCCGCGACCTCCCTAGGGTCGGCTGCGACCTCTTCCCGAGACTTGTCGTTTGTGTTTGTTTGCTTGTTTTGCTTTTGTTTTGTTTTGTTTTGCTTTTGTAGTTTGATTACTAGACTATAGAACTATTAGCTCCCGCGGACGATCCTGACTTCGCTATACTCAGCGGGGTCCTGACAAATTTATTTGTTAAGGTTAAACCCTACCCAACACCCGTCATCTTGGCCATGGAAGTCATTCTCCCTTCTACCCATAGGTGGGTCGACTCTAATGACATTGGGTTGAGCACGAGCAACTGGAGGAATTGCTGCTTGTATCATCTGTTGACACATGTCTCTTATAGTTTGTAGGGTTGCAGCATCAAGCATTATCGTTCGAGCGGGATCTGGTCCATGACCGTCCCCTTGATCATCATTAGCCCGTGACCCAACTTCTTCATGTCCATCTTGATCAACGGGGTTGATGCGAGGGACTCGGTTGTTGGTTCCTCGAGTGTTGACCATCTGAATAGCTGGATAACAAATGTATCTGATTAATTCATCTTTAGCGAGAAATGAGCACAGCATCCTATGAAGCAAAGGTCGAAAACTTATTGAGACACTTCAGGAGGGCTTTGGTTAACAGAATACGGCAACGGTCACAATACTAGGTAGATCCACAAGAATATGAGTTCACTCATATCAAGACAATTACTACTTGGCCAACGGAAATTCAACAACCAACTTGAAAGGTTCTCAAGAACAACTTATTCTATAAGGTTCATAAGCTCCCCTAGCTCTCTCTCTCTCTAGCTCTTCCTTCTGAGCCATAGTCTGACGTCTTGTGCAAACCATGTTCTGTAAAGGTTCACAAGAACAACTTATTGCGGCCGCTATTTTCCATTGGGGAAGGAGAGTCAGACACTT